>JAJMJA010000002.1:0-600000 GCA_030568835.1 Kodamaea hsintzibuensis (nom. inval.)
CTTCTTGAAGTCACGTTGGAAAGCGTAACGCGTACCGGATCTGTAACCACGACTATAGGAGTTAGTAAGTTGTTCATTATTGGACGGCCATAGTAACTGACAAACATTCAATTATTGTATATTTCAATCTTCTTCTTTAATCATGGTGCTGCTTAAGATTTATACAGCATTCCAAAAGCTCCCGTTTTTTTGCTTGCTTATTCAACACGTATTGTCTGTTCCATGCCTTCTATATGAGTTCTCTCGTTGTTCAAGTTACATACCTCTTACCCATTTTAGATGTATAGTGTTAACGTTAGTATAGGCCGTTTTAAATTTCGACTGAAAATTTTGCTCGCTGAAGCTTCAGAAAGTACGGTGTGCACATAATTTTGGTATCACAAAAGTACAAAGTTGTCCCTTTTGAGATAATGAATGTCACGTGAATGTTTTTGTGGTGTGTTATGTAATCGAAATATTGTGTGTACGAATTATAGTCATGTGCTTGAGGGTTGTTGCCCTATGTATACCAACGCTATATTGGAGTGAGAGGGTATGTGGAAAGAGTAAGTTTGAAAGAGAGACTAATGGTGAGTTTACATTCTGTTGAACATGGTTAATCGATTGAAAGAGAGTTGAGGTTTAATTTGGTAAGGTACTAGCTAGTGAAGTAGACGTTGGGTAAGCATTTGGGTGCAAAAATCGCTCTTCACTTTCTAGTGCAGTCAATTAGATATCCACCGAATAGAACTATATGAATTATCATGCTCATGTAGTTAAAGTTGTCATCCTTGACCTATAATCAACACCTCTCCAACACTACTTCAAATACTTACTTTACTCCACTCAATTACTCTCACTAGTTATTACCTAACCCATATATTACACTTCTAAAGAAACCGTTTTTATTTAAAAAATTAAATACAAGAACGAGTAATTTACTCTTCGTCTTCGGCACCTTCTTCACCCTTACCTTGGTTCTTTCTCTTAACTCTACCGGCTCTGCCACCTCCGTATGGAGAGTTGTGGGCAAAGTCAATGTGCTTTTGAGAGTCCAATCTAACAGTGAAAGATGGAATGTTGACAATCTGCTTACCAACGGCAATGTGTCTTTGAGAAATCAAGACTCTGGCGTGGTGGATAGATCTGGCCAAACCCAACTTGAAAACTTGGGTTTGCAATCTTCTCTCCAAAAAGTCTTCGACTCTTAAAGCCAAGACGTAATCCAACTTCATCTTGTCTTCAGACAAAACACCAACTCTCACCAATCTTCTGATCAAAGCGTTACCCTCAAACAATCTCTTTGGGTCCTTTTCGTCTCTGGTCAACAAGTCACGAGCAGCTCTTCTGATCTTGGACAATTGGAATCCAATTCTGTAGATTTCTCTCTTGTTCTTTAAACCGTATTCACCGGCCAACTTCAACTCAGCGTCCAAACGAGCAGACTCATAAGGAGTCTTTGGGACGGAGTAGGTCTTGGAGTATGTTCTTGGGGCTCCTATTTGGGTTAGTTTTTGTTCAGCATTTTCAGCTGGTCCTCTAGAGTCTTTAACTTGGCAATAAATTCAGAATCACTTTCTGTCATCAAAGACTTCAGTAAAAAAGTCTTTATAACATCCAGCACATTCTTCAAAATTGAAATATATAAGAGGAAAGGTTTGTTTGCACAAGCTGTAACTGAAGTGTCGGGAATTCAGTCACAATAAAAGATTCTTCTTGATAAACAAGAAACGAGGACCCGAACCTCAAACAGTCATGATAATCATGTTACTGTTGAAATTAGCTGTTGGTTAATAGTGTAATAACTTACTTGGCATATTGAATGTTCTCTAAAGATGAAAGTCTGATAAAAAAATGGCAGCAGATTTGATCCTTTTATATTTTTTGCAAAAGTGAAAAATTTTTGTATGGGTGGTCTGGAATAAACTCTTCACTGTAAATTTGAGCCCGTTCGATGTGACTTTTTTTCGTCTGTTTACAGGTTTGATTTTTTACAGGTTATGCAAGAGCCCATCTCACATACCATTGAAGTGAGAGGCATACAGTTAGGTTCATAGGGTGTGGAGTAGCTAGAATCACGTCTTAAGTAATTGAGTTATTGACGA
Source organism: Kodamaea hsintzibuensis (nom. inval.) (assembly GCA_030568835.1). Classification (NCBI taxonomy): domain Eukaryota; kingdom Fungi; phylum Ascomycota; class Pichiomycetes; order Serinales; family Debaryomycetaceae; genus Kodamaea; species Kodamaea hsintzibuensis (nom. inval.). The sequence goes on from JAJMJA010000002.1 coordinate 2,085, forward strand.
TTGATCTATTCTGAGTTGTTTTCAATCAACTTTTCACGTTATTATTGTTCAATCTTACTGAGTTGCAGGAATACACAACACTCTATAACTAATGAAATTCATAGCATTGATCTCGGGAGGAAAAGACTCCTTCTACAACCTATACAATTGTTTAGAACAAGGCCATGAGTTAATCGCACTTGGAAATTTGCATCCTGCAAAACTTGATACAGATGAGATCGATTCTTTCATGTTCCAGACAGTGGGCCATGATGTAATCCCATACTATGCTGATTGTTTAGACGTCCCACTTTATAGGCAGGCCATAAATGGTACGTCTGCAAATCAGAAACTAGAGTATTCGATAACGCAAAACGATGAAATTGAAGACTTGTTTGAGTTACTTAGCAAAGTCAAATCAGAGCATCCTGACCTTGAAGGAGTGAGCTGTGGTGCTATATTATCACACTACCAAAGAACAAGAGTCGAAAATGTGTGTGACCGGTTGGGATTGACTTCTTTGGCATACCTTTGGCAGAGATCACAGTACGACTTGATGCAGGAGATGTGTCAGAGTGGATTGGATGCACGTCTCATAAAGGTTGCTGCAATTGGCTTGGACAGTACCCACTTGGGGAAGACTCTTGTACAAATGTTTCCCAAGTTAGTAAAGTTGAACGAAATGTACGATGTACATATTTGTGGAGAGGGAGGAGAGTTTGAGACTTTGGTGTTTGATGCCCCATACTTCAAAAAGAGATTGCAGATTGTAAAGGAAGAAGTGGTCGAGTACGGCGCAGACGTAAGTTTCTTGAAGTTACAAGTTGAACTAGTTCCAAAGGAAGAATCGACTTCAGCGTCTCTAATATTACCCCCATTATTGGATCAAGAATTCTTGGATTCATATGAAGAGTTACCTGAATTTAGCAGCCAAAATTTTGAAACCAAAATTCTGGAACCATCTCATGCCAAATCAAGTGTATATTCAACCCCAACCAAGTTGTACGTTTCAAATTTATCAAGCAAATCCCAAGATATTGCAGAAGCGACACGTAATATATTTGAAGAGTTGAGTCAGATTTGCAAGACCAATGATCTCACACTCGATGAAGTTCAACATGTAACTCTATTGTTAAATGATATGAGTAACTTCCAAAAGGTCAATTCAGTCTACCTGAAGTACTTTCAAGATTACTATCTACCACCTTCCAGAGTATGTGTCGCTACATGTGTAGCCAACATTCAGTTATCTTGCACTATACTAAAGAAGAACCAAAAGCAGGGGATCCACATTCGTTCACGTTCCTTCTGGGGTCCACAAAATATCGGACCATACTCACAGGCAATAGTTGAAACAAGGTACCCTCACTATAAGTTGGCTTCTTTGTCCGGACAGATTCCCTTGGTGCCAGCATCTATGCAGTTATCGATGCCTTGTGACCCTAACTTGAACACAGTTTTGTCTCTCCAACATTTGCATAGAGTGAAAGACCTGATTGGTGTACGGGAATTTGCATCGGTGGTTTGTTTTATCGTGGATAAACTGTACTTACCGTTGGTTTCCAAAGTATGGGAAGCCACAGTATCGAGTGGTAACTTGATTATAGTTCTAGTTCTGCACTTACCTCGTGATGCTGACGTAGAGTGGTCTGCCACCACGTATGAAGAAATCAAGGACATGTACCAGTCGGACCTGGAGGACGAAGCTGAAGTCCAAAATGAATGGGCAGTGCTGGTCACGGTTAAGAAAATTGGTTTCTTGACAGGTTTAACGAACGAATTAGACAAGGTCTCGAGTATTGCCAAACGTGGGCATCTGAGGATATTCGCTACACCTTCTAAATTAAGCGAGGTAGAAGATATAGAGGGAGAAGTTATTCCTGTTGAAGCAGTTTATAATAAAGCGGGGGAAGAGTACGCGTATGGTGTTATTGTTGAACTTCAAAACTGATCATCATACGGATTATCAAAAGTTTATTTGAATTGAAATTTTAACTTTTGCAGTTCCAGATTTTAACTTCTATTAGTTAATGCATACGATGCAATACGATTGTACTTATCTCATTCGCTTAATCTGTTAGATGGACTAAAAGACTACATAATAATGTACTCCCAGAAAATCATAATTTAAGGTTTAATGAATTTTACATCATTAGAAGTTAATCATATTGATACATTTCCTATCCGCTACAGTAATACATATTTGAGCTAACTGAATACTGTAGTGTACTTTACACTCGCAGAGTATATTGTACGTCACTTCTCCCAAAGGTTCATTTCTGATTGTAATTTAGTGGGTGCAAAATCATTATTTGTGGGTGCAAAAACTCGAAACAGAAGTATTTCTAGACTGTTCAAGTCTGTTCCTGCAAATTTGCTACCCCACCATTCGGCATCAAATGAATGGTCCTTGAGTACGGCCAACCGTATATGTGAACTCAGCTTTTGTAGTCATATTTTAAAGATGGGGATATTGATTTGATCCTTGTAAATTTCTCAAACGATTAGATCATAAATTACTTGGTAACATCGCTTCCATCACTCGTGGGCCCATTATATTTCAAATCTGCGGGAACTTCAAGACCATTCCGCCTACACAACTCTACCAACTTCACATTCTCGTCCCGCAAGTAATCTATAAAGTCGGCGCTCTTGGTCAAAATATTCAACTCGGATCTATTTTCCAGCTCGGTTAACGTAGGAGTTAGGGAAACAATATTGTCGAATTCAGAGCGGATATTCTCACGTCTCTTTTGTTCTGAAGCAATATGGTGAGCTTTCTTTTCCTCCTCCGACAACACTGAAGCTTTGGTGGCGCGTTTTCGTCCCCCTGATTTGCCGTCGCTACTCATCATACCAGAGTATTGGTTGAAGTTAATGAAGCTGGTCATTGTTCCCTTTATATACTTTTTCTTGCTTAGGCCGTGTCAGGTGAACGTGATTTTTTAAGAATCGTCCCAAAGAAGAAGTTTTTATAAACTGCAGGACACAGCGATGTAAGGCAGGACTTTATTGTCGGATCTCTATTGTCGGAGATCCAGCAGGTCTTTAGGCTGTTGAAGGAGTTGGTTGTGTTATTGAGAGTCTCTGTACAAAGACTAAAATATCCAAGCGATAGATTATGATATTATAATAACAACTTTTTTTTTAATAGGCCGGTTTTGATGCCTTGCCTTTTGTATAATAAGTATAAAGACCAGAAAGAAAAACCTGGGGTCGAGAGATATTTATATTAAGCAACGAAGACTATGTGACAATGTATAAAAGCAATTTGTGACGAATAATATTAAGTCAATTCAGAGCCAGACTAGTTGGAGGCCAGTCCCCTCACCTATTGTATCAGCACAAACCAGCCAGGAAAAAAGTCAAAACCATAAAATACAGCAATTTGGGAGGGGGCATCAATACCACTCAAGAGGCAGAAGGAGCTAAAATGGATTGTAGTTTGGGGGTTTTGGGGTTTCTCCATGCCCCTCATTTTTAGAGAATCCCCTTGACCCGCCGAACCTAGTAGTTGGGGGTACGGTAAAGGTAGGAAGGACGATCAAATATCACAGATAAGACTCACACGGGCGAAGCATTGCTTCGGTGACTGTTACCATATGCATTCAGGGTTTGGGGATGTTGGGATATGGGCATTTTCAATATCCAATTGTTGGCAGGGATTAATATAGTACTCCGATTGTTTCCAAGTAAATTGAGACAATTAACTGTAATTGAGATAATTAGCAGGATTGGCAATAATTGAGATAGGGGTAGATACTTAAGTTTGGGTTTAATGATTTGCGGGTTTGGCGAGTTTGGCGAGAAGGAGTATTATTGTTAAAAAAAAATGGTATGTTAATACATTGGAGTGCATTAAATTGTACTTCTTCTAATTGGCATTAGGGCACTCTACTGAATTGTGTACATTTGAATACATTCTATTGGGTTGGAAAATGAATCTGTGGAGAAAAATTGGAGGTTGTTTTTTTTGAGGTATCTAGAGTGGGTGCTTAATCTGTGAGATTGTCTTTCAATTAATGTTTGGATGGGCTATTTGTAAGTTGCAGTCAATATTTTTAATATATTACTGATTTTCAGAGTCATCAGCTTGTGTACCCGAAGCTGCACTAAGATCTTCATTTATTGTATTGAATTTCATTTGGTAAAGTATTGCTTAGACTATATTCTGAGTAACCAATTCCCTGCACTTAATCACCCAATTTCTACACCCTGTACACCCTGTTTACTGTAAAATCTACATTCTCGCTTCTCTCATCCCTTCTCTTTTGCTTCTCATCTCATTCTCATCTGTCATTCGCTTAGCTTAGTTGGCTACTTCAGTACAAGAGGTTATCTAACTATTTAGCAAATCTCCGTAGCCCTTTGTAGGGGTTTATTCATGTACATTATAAACTCTAATCGCTTGACAGAATTCTACACACTCCTATCATGAGCCTTTCAACACATTCTTTGCTTTTACTTTGACTTGGATCTCAGCATAATCTTATTGTCTGAAGCTTTAATTGTGGCTCAATATGATTTGTTATCATATTTCCACCTCATACTTCCAGGGCCAGTATCGCATCTCTTGAACTATTCAAGGCTGAAGTAAACTTGCACTCATGTAAACAAGTCAGCGTGACAATCTCAAGTCACCCATTCATCTCATACTACTCTCAAAATCTACAACATAATAAACATTAACTGGTATTAATTATTATAAAAAACCTTATTGAACTAAAACAAACATAAATTACAGTATATGGCTCTAGAGCCTAGTGACTAATCTTGTTCGCGCTTACAACAACAAAGCGACACCAGCGGCAGCAACAGCACCGACGACACCAGCAGCTCCGATTTGAGCAGCGGCGTTCTTAGAAGAGGTGGTGTTAGTACCGTTCTTACCAGTGGAGTTGGTAGCGTTAGCAGCGGAGACGGCAGAAGCGACGGTCAAAGCAATGGCGACTTGTTGGAATTGCATCTTGTATCTAATTTAACTGACTAGGAAGTAATAGAAAAATTTTGCACTTCTCGGAATCCCCTGTAATTTATATGTTTTCTCGGTGAGATAACGTGAAAATTTTTCCTACCTACTGCGTGCGTATGTTTTGATTAAACTTGCCGTCCTAGTAGAAAGATATGGAAAAATCTATAGTTAAGCCTATAAAAAGAAACGCCTTGTCACACAAAATTCATTAATGGCTGTGCTTTCGAGGCCAAAAAGAAAAGGCAGCCGAAGCAAATTAAAGGAGTCTGCCCATTTCGTCACAGTTACTTCCCTTTACAATTTCGCCAAAAATAGTATGAGTAAAAGGAAAACACATATGCCACGGTTGTTAAATGAAATCTAGCAATGATTAGTTAAGGTGGTTGCAGATTTCGATGGCTTAACTTGATGTGTGATTTGAATCTGTCATCTTGTTCTTTACGGTGGGGACGGCCACAACCAGGGTGTGAATATTAGAATGCCTTACACGATTTCCCTTTTCATGAAAACTATCAAAACAAGGGCTTTGAAAAACCGTGTAGAGTTGGAGGATCGTGTAGTGGTGGTCTTTGTGCGTGTTGTTTGCTCGTGTAGAAAGTCGAGATTCGCAATGGATACTTTGTGAACGTTTTAGGTGTTTAGAGCTTTGTGATTTGTTTTGTGATTGCGGAGCTCCAGCGGGGTCGATGAGTCCTTCAATCTCGGGTAGACTTTTAAAGAACGTGTTTGACAAGTCGGTGGTGATTAGTAACAGGTGATGAGCTGAGGGTGTGTATCTAGATGCATAGGGTGGTACTAAAAAAAAGTTGTGATTCAGGAGGTCATGTGTTGAGTATGTATAAATGACGGTAGTGTCAAGCCAATGCAACATCATGCGTGTGTCTATACAGTGGCTTCTAGATGGCAATTGTGCAGGAGATATCTAATTTCATCTTTAATACGCTGGGCTCGATAATGGTTTCTCCGGGCCATGTGCTCCGTCGCAGCTGTGCCTGGCGTATTGATTAAGAAAACAATTGGATTAGGTGGAATGTATAATTGAATCGGTCACTTAATCGTTTCTTTGACGATTGCTCATACCACATCTTGAGCCAAGTTTGCTAAGCATTGTATTTTCAAAGAAAATAATATTCTACATATACCGCAATCAAGATCCTCAGCAAGAGCTATTGACTCATCTCTTAGAATGTTAAGTAATGTACATAAAATGTGTTTCGTCATTCCTACTTGAACTGGAAATCCAAAGTTGTTCTAATCAGGTACTATGCATGCAGTTTACAAAGTCCAAATTGGGTAGTTTGAGGGTGTTTTGAAGTATTTTGAAAATTTGCACCCAAAATTAAAAAAAGTGTAAACATCAACTAGACATGAACAATGTGCTGAGTACAACTACAGAAAAGTCTTTAATTTTCGTTCTATTATTGATTCTATTGAAAGTCATGGAAATACCGTTGCATTATAAACCAACTATGGCTTCTCTACATTTCCGGATCATCATTAAAATTTCTATTATCAGTTGTTAAGCAAGAAAAAGTTGGTAGGTGTCATGGTTGTATGTGTAGACCACCTATTCTCTCCCTCTTTAATATCTCCTCAACAACTTATCTATGAATAAGTCATTCCTTAAGCTCGTTCCTACATATTTGTTATCTTTCAAGAGATCCACCAATTTGGAAGAGTCATGGTGAAGAGGGCCATACAATTGATGTGCCAATGTAGCGTTCCGTCCTGCCATGTACTCCTCAAAGAACTTGTCGTCTGTAAGTAATCGTAAATAGTCTCCCATCTTCAAACTTTTGAGTTGGAACTTTTCGTAATCTCCAACTACTCTTTTGAATACATCTGGTGGGACCTTTGTCAGCTCGTCTCCAAAGTCGAGTTCGTAGTCTGCAATCCATGCTCGTGGGTCTTCCATGTACTCCAACACATCTTCTGTCAAGATCCAGTTACGCAAGTTATCGTCAAAGTAGTAGTCACCGTGGTTCCATCTTGTAAGCGACAGTTCCTTGTATTCGTTGATGATCAATTGTGTGTGATTATTGGGGAAATACCCAATATGATTCTCCATCACCCCGATACGTAACGGTGATACTTCTTCCAACGATACAAAGTGATTATTACGGCAGTTGTACACCTGTTGCGTGACGTTCTCATTCTTAGGGTAACGTTTTGGTTTCACAGCATCTGTGAGAGCCATCCCAGTGATGTCGATGTACAACCCAGTGTCGATGTCTATAAACCGGGCATCTATGTTGTTATTACCGTTACCTCTTGTACGGTGAGTGATGGACGATCCAACATCGATAAAGTATCTTCCAAGACCGTCAAATTCTCCTTGCTCGTTCGCCACACGTTCGACCACCAACAGCTGGTTGAATTCACGAGCCAACTTATGGAGCAGCAGAATAGGCATTTGAACGTCTGCGTCTGTGTCCCAAGGGAATAAAAGGCCATTCCAATACCATGAAAGCAACGACCCGTGTGCGACCCATGTACTAATCTGGTTTTGTCTTGTAAAATGAAGCCAGTTCTTAAGCAAACGGTGCAACAGCACCATCTGCTCCATCTCGCCAATGTTCAAGTTGGAGAAAAAGCGCCAGTCATAATGTTCACCTTGCCAGTTATCGCGCATCAGTGAGAGTAATGAGGCTTCCTTAAAGTGTTTAGGAGGACTATCCATCTGCTGAGAGTACTCTAACGCCTCAACGTATGGCTTAGATTGCGAGTACTTTTGCTTTGCTGTGTCCACATCTACATAAAAATCATCTTCGCTGAGGTGGATCTCGCCTGCAAGTTCCGCCTTGGATGACGTTTTTGTTTCAGAAACAAATCTCTTGTACTCCAGTACAACATCGACATTTTTTTCTAAGGCATGTACCATCCCATTATACATGATACTGTTTCTCCAGTCATTTGGTTTCTGTTCTACTGGAACCGTGACTGATTCAAGGTCGGTCAAGAAAACTAATTTAGAAGGAGGTGCAAATTCATTAAATAAATGAGTTTTCCCAATTAACTGGTGGTTCGCAACCAGTTGCTGACCTCCAGCGTCATGGATTGTGAACCCAAACACTGTATCTTTCTTGTCAAAACAGTACTCCTCAATGTTTTTTACCCTTGTGGACTTTCTTTTATCATCGTCAGACAACAGAAATAATTCCCTACACGACTTTTTGGAGCCTATCAAGGACGCCAAGCGACGCATGTCAACCCAGTCCAGCCAATGGAATGGCACCTCAGTTTTATCCATGCTCGAGATTCTTCGAAGGTAAGATGACACTGTAAGTCTAGGGTCGAAGCTATGTATAATCTTTGGAGTCAGTCCATCCCCGATGTCGGCTTTTTCATTATCTGCAGTGTATTTCGCTGGAATTTCAAATGCAGTTGGCGGAGAAACACTATTGAAAGCCCAGAAATGGTTATTCAAGTCACTCTCTACTTTATATCTTTTGAGTTCTTGGAATCTAGACGCAAAGGAAGGATTATGGTCGAGTCCTAAATCGTTACCTTGATTCCTAGCAAATCTCACCCCATCTGCTATGAATGTATGAACAATCAGATATGTGAAGGTTAATGTGTACAACGTTAATACAATCACCGCATACTTTGTAAATTTCTTTCGTATAAACATAATGGATCACTTTATTAGAAACCAAAATAGGCACAATTCACTTCTCTTAAGTAGTCCCCCACATTCATGAAGATTCTTGAGTCGCATAGCCATTAAATTATGCAGCCCTGAAAATAGTGCTAAAAAAAAGTGCGGCAGGATGGTACAATAAAAGTGCCGAAATTTTCAGGCATAGGCTTTGGAAAGGCTTGGTTCAGAGCTTATTGTTAGCTACTTCGCCATGATACCAGAGTATATAACTTTTGATTATAAGGGGGTAGAATGATGCTTAAGTATTGCCAAGGCGTAGAGAGGGAAGGTTTCATATCAGTGGATATTAACTTGCTCAGATGTTTGTTGTCCAACTCATGTATGGGAATGTAGTGTTGCGGATTTAGTGAAATTAGAGACCAATTTAGGCATTACGTAGTGAGCTTTTGGAGATGCGAGTGTGTGTCTTCATTTTTGTAAAATTACACGTTAACGGTTTAGGAAGTAATTAAATAGAAATGAATTTAGATTATGGTAGGAATGTTGGTTTCGATGGAAGTTTTGAGAGTTGTGGTCGTTATAGATGTAACGGACGTAGTTGAGATGATGGAGTTAATACGATGGAGTTAAAAGGGATAGGAGATGAGTGACAAATAAGGCTGCGTGTCACACGATGATTTAGATAGTGCCTATTGTGCGTCATTTGTTGTGAAAATGGATATGTGTTCGGTTTTGTACCTACATTTAAGGAGCGCACCACAGAGGTTTTGATACTACAAGGGAATAAATGAGAGCAATCTACTTCTCCAAGATGTAGAAGTAAAAATCTTCATACTTAGATCACCGCACAATACGCATGTGGAATTATGTAATGTTTATTAATGGAGATCTATAAGGAATCCATTTTTGGTCTCCCTTGAACCAGGATTTCTAGTAAAGTTTAATTAGTAATTTTTGATCCAGTGACATTAGTAGAGGTATGTCATCTTACTAACTGTACGAAAATTGAAGTAATGGCCATTTAATCAAGCTCTATTTCCCTAACCATTAACCCCTCAGTTCCTTGACCCATAGAACCGTGCACATTTACCAGCTCATTCTTGTGATCAACATTTCCGGAGAAATCAAACTCTTTACCATTAAACGTGAAGATCAGCAGTGATCCACCGTAGAGTACTGAATCCTCAGCACCAACTCTATTACATGTTGCTATCGTTACTTTTGTTTTAGACAACAAGAAAGGGAGAAAACGCAAGATCCAGTAGTTGACCGTGCTTGTGTCAGGGACGGTCCCCTTAAATGTAGAAATCCCGTGCTCTAAATTTGGTGGTTGTTGTGGATATTCATATTCCTTGGTAGGCTCAAAATGGGCATTTTGTGGGTTTGGCAAAAGAGATGGAGAATGAGGAGAGAGCCATGCCATGGGACAGAGAATAAGACTGGGGTTTTCACTTAAACACTGGCGCGCAAACTCAAACTTTCCAAATGGTGCTTTGAACTGATATGGATTAAGATCCATACAAATCCCGATACAAATGCGGAATTTACGGTACTTGTCGCGTATCGAATTTCCTATTCTGTTTGTAGTGCCTTCAGTAATAGAACCATTAATTACTTCGCTACCGTCTTGCTTATCATGCTTGTTATCTTCTGTACGGTCGTTAAAGTAATAGTCCTTGTCTAACACAACATCCACCCCTCCAAAACCTTGTGGGCTCTCACTACACCCCCATCCTTCGTCAGCCTCAAACAAATGCGTTTTTCTATATGTAAATATCTCCTTACCATTAGGACCTACAAGCACCGCCGAGTTGTAGATGCATCCGCCCGCACGTTCTGGATAACCAACGACTGTGAAACAACGATAATCAACTGCTAATTCCTGCGCAAGAGAGAGGCTTGGGGAGGCTTCACCGCGGACTCCTAGTGAGGCGTCCTCTAAATGAGGCTCAATCATGTCTCTGCTACTAAAGTTGTACCCAGTCACTGCCAACTCAGGCAATACAAGAATGTCTGGTTTCACAGGCGATCCCCGTAATATACTTCGTATTGTCTCTGCATTGCCAACTTGGTTCCCTAGAATTGAGTTTACTTGGAGTGTTCCTATCTTGATCTTCATTCTAGATGCAGTTTTTTTTCTTCTCTGTGACTTATTTGAAATAAAAGTATCTCCAAATTTAATCAAACCAACAAAACCAACTCATCTATACCAACTGAACAAAAAATGACTCTTTAAACCAAGCCATCATACGCCATCTTTCAAGCCTGATATATACAATTAAAAGAAAGGCTTTATTTCACCCACACGAATTATAATAAAATTCAAATCTTCTATCCCCATCCACCCTATGGGGCTTAACTTGCAGAAATCGAAATTACTCAAGAGACAAATGTCCCAATTCAACGAATCCAAACACGCTAAAAAGGTATGTAACCACACACCCCACCCTCCGGCCAAGAGTATACTCACATTCGCTTTATAACTTCAAGTTCAAATAAACTTTCAAGGCTCAAACATCGATTGCGTGCCCCAGTATATGATGGCTTTTGCTTCATGGGGCAACAAACACCTTTGTACACCTTCCTTATTTGTGAGCAAAGATGGCTTTGATTAAAAAATTAGAGCAAAAGGAAAGATTAACTACAAAACTATATAATCCCGGATGCTGCCACTGTCAAAAAAGACTTGGCAACAGTTATCATGATTCGGAGAAGATCAAAGGCTACCGTTCTTGCACTTCTGGTAGTTTTACTTCACATTATCGTGTTTTCTCTTATCAGTCATGACTCTGAAAAAACATTAACAAAGTATATACCGTCTTTGAATGAGGTTCTTTATCATTTTAAAGCTGGGATTTTTGATGAAGGTGGAATTTTTGAGTTGGGTGGTGCGACAGAAGGTTCAATATCGGAATCTTCTGAAGCCATACGTGCATTTAACAACAAGGTAATGACTCGCTTCGAAAAGAAGTATCCTTCCAATCATAAGAGTCTGCTCAATGATGCCCAAAAAATGGCGTTATTCAACACCAAAGTTGAAGCCACTAATGGGTTCAATAAGATTGAAATGCCTGATAAGGAAAGTATTGATTTGGGCTTGACACAGTTCCAGAGGTTCGACCCTAGGTTCTCGTTTGGACTTATTTTTAATTATTTGACCCAACAGATCAATGAATCTCCTGAAGAACCTTCATTGTCACTTCCTTTATTCCACTGGGGAGATTTCATCGACTTGACCCTGTTGAATATATTCTATCTTACAGCAGAGAAGCAATCTTGTGCCAGCTTTGACTTCCGTTCAACAAACTCGAAGAGCAAAAACCTGGAAATCTCAAACCCCAAAGATTTCTGCTTGAACGATGATGAAGTGTTGTTAGAACTCACCACCTTCAATGATTCGCTCTCAACTGAAGAGTTGGTGTATAAGAAGAACTTGGAATTAATCCGCGACAATAAGTTTAAAACTGGGTTTCATGTGTTTGATAACTCTCAACGCTCATCCAAAATGAAAAGAGTAATACAAGCTAAGCTGTACTTGAATGACTTTATGACATTCCCAAAGTCCATTAACTTTATCCTTCCAAATGCAAAATCAGTTAGTGTAACGGTTGAACCTCAGTCTACTGAAGAAGACAAGAATAACAAAGAAAGATTACTTGGTTCGCAGATTTATAACTCGTACATTGAATCCAGCAGAAATAACGTGGAAGGAAAAGTTGAACTAGACATTAGAGATCAACTTATAGATTTCCTTGGTGCATTGGATAAATCGAGCGTCCATGCTCCAGAGCCCAAATTAGAGTACCTTAAACATTTGTCTAACGACCAGTTTGTCGACAACACAGATCATTATATAAGGGATTTGGAATCCAAGGAACAATTGAGCCCAGCTGATGTACTATACTTGGACTCTCTCAAATATTCTGTCGACTGCAAAGACCCTCCCAAATACTTTTCAGAGGCAAAGATATTGAGGAGAGAGCTGAACTGGGCACTTGGTGCTCACTATGACTGGAGGTTTTTTAATGGAATCATCAACTTGACGGATGCACAAACTCCAGCTATGCATGCTCTTGTTAAAGCGTGGTTACGATTCACCAGCTCCAACAACTTGGCTCTGTGGATAGCACATGGATCTTTGCTTTCATGGTATTGGGATGCTGCAAGCTTTCCTTGGGACAACGATATCGACGTGCAAATGCCAGTAGATGAGTTGCACACCTTAGCACGTAAATTCAACCAATCGATAATTGTAGATATGGGGAATGACGTTGATGGAGAAATCAAGTATGGCCGCTACTATTTGGACTGCGGATCTTTCATTTCAGAGAGAACAAGAGGAAACGGGAACAACAATATCGATGCTCGGTTCATTGATTTAGACACGGGGATTTACATTGATATCACAGGATTGGCAGTTTCTAACGTTAGAAGTCCAGATAGATATAATGCATTGCTCACCAAACCTGAACTCCACCGAGACAACCTTAGTGTGCCACAACTCGACAGAAATGTGTTCATGAATGTTTACAATTGCAAAAACTACCACTTTTCCAACTTGTACGAGTTAACACCCTTGCACCTCACTCTCTTTGAAGGTGAGTACGCACTTATTCCCAACGATTTCCAACAGTTGTTGGTGAATGAGTACTTGATAGACGGCATCACATCCTTAGTCTACAATGGGTACATTTTTGTACCAAAGTTACGTATATGGGTACTTACAAAACTCGTGGAGTCGTTTGTGAGAGCGAACCCTCAAGTTGAAGCTCACACTCCTGAGGGAATTCCAGTCAAAATCAATAACGACAAACAGCTTGTGTACTTTCAAAACTTCACCGACGCCGACTATCTCAATTTGATGTTTGAGCAAGAAACCATTCTAAATGAATACGTTCTGACTTCAAGCTTAACAGCATTCCATGAGGTTGAGATCTTGAAACTTTTAAGTACAGATCAAACTGAGATCTTGCTCTTTGATAAGGAAAAGAGCGATAAGCCGTTGGTCAAGCCGACCTCATTGAGACACGATCTCTTTACCTTAGGCGCGGTCACAAGCAATTACGATTTCTCCAAAATGGTGTCTCAAACTGTAACTGACATTAAAAATTACCAGATTACACTCGAGCTGTATATAGAAGAAAAGGGAAAAGAAGAAGACAAGAAAACGGAGCCGGCTGGACCGGAGGACTTGTCCAAACTAATGGAGCAACAATCATAAATAATGGAGCAACAATAGCTCGACATGAAGCATATAGATGTGGTATAGAAGAAATAAAATTTGATAGACTTTTGTTATTATTGCCAAGTAATTAAGTGTCGTGTGCCGAAATAGCAATATTGCACAAGACTCAGTGTGATGTCAGAATGTACCTTTTTATTACGTTAACAATACGTCGGTACTTGTTCCGAATTCACGTCAGGTTGTGAATCGTTAATGGTTAGCATGCGCATGACAGATTGAAAAGTCTGCACGCGCATTCAAGGTTGTGAGCAACTATAGACTTGAGACGAGTTTTGAACAAAGTGGTCCAAGTCTATAATTGAGTTGTGAACACCTTACTCTTTGTGGCGAAGTTAAGTTATCTGGCTGGTTGGTTGCGTTTGTAAGGGCTCATGAACCTTTGCCAGCTATTGTAGGTTTTTTGCAAAATAAATCAAAAAGCTGTCAAAACATGGTGAGAAGGGAAAATACAAAGTGTGGATGAAAGAAATGTCCATGAAGTGTGCTGCATAGAAAAAGTGAATGGTGAGGGCAAAGTGTGAGGATTTATAAGCATTCAGAAAGTGGAAGTACGTAACTTTATAGAGATGGCAAGTGAAAGGACTTTGAAAGAAGAGAGCAATGGTTGATGGAAATGTTGAAGTACTTGCGGAATGTAAATAGCGATGTAATAACAGTAGTTTGTGGATTAGACACCTATGGAATTGAACTGATTGAATGAATCTTTGAAGCACTGCATTAGTTTACATTAAGTAAAATTCTCAATGTCTAAGAACATTTCATTGATTCTGATTCGATTAATTTTGCAGTCTTATTTCATTGATTCTGATTCGATTAATTTTGCAGTCTATGTTATAGTTCTAATATCAATTTTCCAATAAGAGTAATTTTACCAGTAGTTCAGTGTTTATGGAAACAGTCGTTCCAAGAAGTTGTGCTATTTTTAAAGTACTATCAACTTCAAATACGAAGATAAGTAAAAGATTAGACATCCATAAAGTACAATGATCTAATAATACAGCGAAACTGATACAGGTAATTTAAGTGGGGCTATCTTTCACAAACTTTCGAAGACGAAATCAGCCGATCGCTTTATGTCCAATTCTCGGATTTCTGTCATATTACTTAAGAAAATGTCTTGAAAGTAGACAATATACTTTGGACATTTTTATCACATCACTTCCAACCGAACTTCACATTACGAATACCAATCGTATACATCGTCACCACCTCAAATACAATGGTACTTAGGTTACTCAATTGGTTTCTAACACCATCAATCACCTTTCAATTAATACCATATTATGGTAGACCATAAAGTGGTAGCGCAGTCTTAGTCGTACACGACTATTTCCACCAATCGAAACCGCAGAAACACCAATATAAAAAAAATCATCAGATTCTAAAAAACATATCCATACAAGCATGTTTAAGAGAGTCACACAGCTCAGTTTCAAGAGATTCAACAGTCACGGCCACGGCTACGGTGTTTCCAAGCACCTTGATGAAGTTGCCTTCGCTGGTAGCAAGGTTAACAAGCAGGCTGGTGAAGCCTTCAAGAGCGCCTACGAGAAGAAGGTCCACCACTCTGAAGGTATTACCAAGACTTGGAAGAGATTGGTCTACTTGGTTGCCCTCCCAGCCATTGTTTTGACTGCCATTCCAATCACCAATGTTGAATTGAAGCACGCCAAGCACAGAGAACACTTGAGACACATCCCAGATGAGGAATGGCCAGTTCAATACGACTACCAAAACGTCAGACAACACAAGTTCTTCTGGGGTGATGGTGACAAGACTTTGTTCTGGAACTCGGACATTAACAGACACATTGAAGCCTAGATTTGATGATCAAATTACTCCATAGAGTGTTAAATGAGATGTAGACCACTCAAGAGAGGAGTGAAAAGAATTAGGACGAGAGCACGAATAAAGTTTAGTTCAAAACGATAATGATGTAGATTAATGTAGAAGATGAGAATACTATTCAACTTTTAATGGTAACATTCAATTGAGTGGATTGGAAGTGGTATATTGTGCCTATAAGATTAGTTCGATATATTATTGTCAGATTCAATGAATAATCCAATAAAATCAATATTACTGGACAATAATTGGAGTAATGAACGAGTATGAACTAGTAGTTAACGAATATTGAGCTGACTCAGGCGGAAGAACAGCAGCTGGAACTAATTGTGGGCCGTTTTTTTGTTTCGTGCTGTGGGGCTCAAAGGTGCTGAGATATCGGTATTTAAGGTCCAGTTTATGTTTTCACTGAATTAATGGGTCTAAAAATGTGTGAGGCATGTGAGAGGTATGTGAGAAACTCACGAGCTAAGACTTGTAAGCTAAGACTTTAGATACTCTTGTGATTCTGACATCTACGGAATACACATCTTCAATCCATGCTGAATGCATTTCAGTTTACTTGATGTTGAAGAGCTTTTAAAATCCTAGTAGAATACAAAACAACACAACTAAGGGTACACAAATGAGAGACTTAGATTCCAATTGAATCTTTTAACTGATCATACTGAAATCATATACAATAAGGAAGCTTTGATGTCTGAACTAAAAATCAAAGTAGGATGATGTGATCATTTGTTTGATTGCACGTTCATTATTTCTCAATTCATATTCTTTAGTGGAATATCTGACACTTAAGACTACGTAAAGCAAGTCTCCATTACAGGAGGTACCAATGAGATCAACTTTGTTCAAAAGGTATGTCTATTCATGTTTCTTTTCTTGCGTGATTGTTCATTTTTTGCAGCCAGAAATTTATTTTCAATTATCATCATTTGTACACTTCTCCACTCGATAATGTAAATTTTTAGAAGTTTAAAGGGTCGACTAGGAAAACCTGGTGTTTAATACAGTTTGTATAAACTGAACAATAAGAATCAAGTCTTGTTGAATAAATGTAGTACACTGATTCTGATTCAGCAAGTTCTTTTAGCAACATCAAAATTTTTGGCAGAGTAACACTCAAATACTCATGCAGTGAACACAACCAATTCAAGTAGTTGTGTCAATCCAATAATTAATATCTAACTCTTATATTCGTATATCTCATAAAATTTCCTAAAATCTTTAGCCACCTAAACATTGCAGTTGAAATTGCTTAACCTGTGTAAGGTTGGATATGAAGCATCTTACAATCATTTGTGAGTTTAATCGACCTGAGTTCGCTACATAAAGTCAACTCAAACTTTCCATTCTTCTTCATTATGATATTATTATGATATTATTAAGTTTGTTATTAAATGTAGACTGGCTGTGCTGTGTTTTATTATTAATATTATGGGCTCAAATACTTGCCATTTTCTTGAAATTTGCACCCAAATACCAAAAATATACAATTCACTCCACCGTCAATGGATTCAAAATATCAATCCAAATAAGAATACTCTACTGTTATCCACGTTTCCCATTATTTTCTACAATTTCACTTTCTTAAATGATATTTCATATACTTCTCACACTCACTCCTCTCTTGTATTCCACATTTGTTGGAATCAAAGATGCAAGGAGTTTATAAAGTAGAGAATATATATAAATTATTTGTCGCTGCTATAGCCACCGAGTTCTCGCTCGGGTGCCACGACAAGTGCAATATATTCCTCTTATAATCTGGTTCGTCATAATCCGGTCCATACTTTGTTCCCATAGCACTTATCATCCTTCTCTTCATTGTATTCAAACCTGATTTCTTTGACTTAAACGCCAGTTTGTCTGCTTGTAATGTGATTTCTTCTTGTTCGTCTACCTCTTCACGTTTTTCCAGTGGCGGCGAACCTTGCTCCAGGAAGGCATCTTCCTCTTCTTCTTCATCGTCATCATCCTTCTTCACGCGTGTAATCGAAGTGGAACTGAAGTTTGGTGAAATCACCTTTTCTGTTTGTGCAGAGTCCACTGCATTCGGATAGATCATAAAGTTGTCATTGTAAGATCCTGTCATCACGGATCTGTTGTCACCTGAAAACTGCACCTCGAACTTGTCGAATATGGCGTCCGTTTCGTACGTGTCGCACAACTTGTCTCTCAAAAACTCGTGCACGTGGATGGTCTTGACTGGCTTCGTATCCATTGCCAAGTCCCATATCTTAACTGTCATGTAATCACGCGACACAATGTACCTGCCGTTCGCGCTGAACTTGACGTCTGAGATCAGGCTTGTGATCTCCGTGAAGAAATTGTGCAGGGCTGGGTCGACGTATTCTTCGAACACCTTGGCGTGTGCGTCACAGAGTGAGTTCGATCTCATGTCTGCCAATTTGATGGTTCCCTTTGACAGCGAGTACATAAATAAGTTACAGTACTGTGGGTGGAATTCGGCACAGGTAATCACCTCGGTCAACTCTTCCATATTTGTGGGTTTGATGTCGACAATGTTAAACGACTGGTCACTGATGCCCAAGTTCCACAAGTTGATGCGCAAATCGTCCAGACTCAAGTATGTTTCTTGGTCCAGGTTTACCGAGATCGAGTTGATGTGGTAAGCGTGTGCGTTAGAGTAGATACGTTTGGGTTGTGCCAGAATGAGTTTATCGTGTAACTGCAACTGCGGCAACTTGAGCAGCAGGAGTGACAAGCCGGACGCCGCAGGCTGGCCATTCAAGTTATTCTCAGCCACCAACTTAATCTGTCTTTCCATTATCTTCCACAACTTAATGGTCTTGTCATTGGTCGACAATAAAAAGAGCGAGTTATTGGAAGAACGCAACCATTTAATCTTGTTTATCTTCTCCTCAATTTCCAACGACTTGAGGTAATCAAACTCGGCATCGTGACTCTGGAACTCTGTGAAAAACTTGTACTCACAACTCTGCTTCTTCTTGGATTGGTTGCGCTCGAAAAGCACAACACGGCCACCTTTATCTCCCGTGGCCAAAAAGTCGCCCGTGTGGTCAAACTCTACTGTTGATATGATATCAGCCTCGGTGATATTCTCGATATCCCCTTTATCACCAAAGCATTGGGAAAACTTCCACGTCTCGTCAGCAGTCATACTGTCATGCAAAAGAATGGGACTAGATGGGAAAGATGTAAGTTGAATTGAGAATTGCTAGGTCAAGAAGCAACAAGTAATATATTTATTTAATTTAATTAGGAAAAAATTGTTGATTTAAGTTTGGGAGGAGGATGGTGAGGACTGGATGTGTTGGAAGACAAGGAGACGAAAGATGTCAACGGTTGAGGAACAGAAAAAAGATGCGTGACTGTGTATGTTATGAGGAGTAGATATATGGTAGACAGATGTATTCCCCCCGATGACTTCATTGGTATCACTCCTCTTCTATATATCAGTCCACCAAAAGTAATGGTAGGTGTGGAGCGGAGAGATTTGACAAGTAACTAAGAGCAATTGAGAAGTAAGAGTAGGAATTGCGGTAATGAAAGAAGCAATTGAGTAGTGTAAAATAGGATAGAGAAGGTAACTGTAGATGAAAGAGACATGATGAGTAGAATGATGAGTTGGAAGTAGAACAACGAGGATGACTATCAAACGCAAGCAGACGACTTTTGTACGGGAAAGGGATGATAAGATGTTTAAACGAGACGAACAAAGATAAGTAGACAGAGAAAAGGGAAATTGGGGACAATTAAGTTGTAGTGTACAACTTAAGAGAGAACAAATGAAACGTGTTTTTAGTGGTGGGTGACGGGTCATTAGTGGGAGACTGATTAAAAGTCAACATATGTTGGGAGACGATGGAGAGGAGGAAGTGGTAGTGGAAGTGGAGGGAAGTGGAAGGAATTGGAAGAGGAAGAGGTGAGTGGCGAGGGAGGGATGAGTGGCTGAGTGAATGAGAGAGATAGAGTTCAGAGAGAGTGGGGATTAATAATATAGAATTTTATTAGGTTGATACAGAATTTATACATTCCCTGGAGAGTTTAGTGGAGAAAACATGGGTTAAATGTTGAGTATAATGGAAGGAACTCGGGTATAATTAGTATAGAAGAGATAGTATATATGTAGTCTTTGAGTATACAATATACATCATTGCCATAGACAGAGGTGTATCGTTTTAATTGACATCCACTGCATAAATGCCATTACATCGTTCAATAGTTGAAGTACGTCTAAATGGAAGTATACATTTTCATTATCATAGAGTTTGGTAAAGTCTTAAGATAATTAGCGAGTCTGCATTCGCTAGTATATGTCTGAGATCTGTGGGTTCGGTTGTACTTAGCACTTCTTAAATCTACTGAACTTTTGGTTGCTAATTCTTTTAATAGAAGTAAATTTACCCATTCGAAAGAGCAGTAAACTTTAATGATAACATTACATTGCAGCAAGTTAGATGAATTAGGAAGCCATTGTTTCAAAGGTAAGCAATACAAATGTAAAAATTTAAACCTGGATCTACTGCGGTGAGAAGTCCATAAGGCTCACTAGACTTAGTGAGAAGTTATTACTTACCCTTACTAAAAGTACAATTCAGAAACTAATGAATATTGTTGATGAAGAATTCATTGAACCTCAATGGTGAACTAGTTTTCGCTTACTGGAAGTGTTTATTAACCAAGTACTCATAATCATCAATTTGTTCACCCCTCTAATCTCACTCCCAACTCTTTTTAATAAAATTTAGAAGAAGCTGAGCTGGAATAAATAAGAGAAGTAGACTATACACTGCAAAACAAAGCTCAATTAAACAATTCTCACCCACTACACGTTTTTATCTTGACTAATTCGACTAACTCGTCAAATCTTTGATCCAAATGTGCAACACTACAGTCATTCATAATTGTTGTACGAACATAATCAGAACTCAAGTTTAGATACTCTAGTAGTATGGGTAGCTTTGATCACTACTTCTTTGATATTCAATCTGAATCTTCTACTGTCAGATTAATCCTTCAAGTCTCAGTGAAACCATTCGTAGACTTGTCAATTCTTTGCCAAACAGATTATAATCATCAAACTTCAGTTAAATAATCAGTAGTAAAGACCACCTTATTTTCAGCTTCCAATGAGATAGCGTTCTCGCGTTCTTCTAAACAGAACCTCCATGCTTAAATGTATGTGATCTTGATTTTGCACCCAATTTTCTTCGCATACCAAATGAATTAAGAAATTGATCACTTGAATATTTTGCGAAAAGAGCAAGAGTCGATTTAACATGTAACATCAAAGTAACTAGATGTTAATAGCGCTTCAATTGTTGCTCAAATAGTCACTCAATTCATTAAACGTTTCTCCACAATCATAGTTACTTGCACCAAGTTCCACTAACGAAACTCAAGTCAAGTATAGTCTACAACACTCAGCATCCACATAGTGGAGGAGCCTACAACATCTTCAATCCACTCCACATCGTGGAGGACTAATATATTACTTATGTAGCCTTCTTAGCAGCATCCGTTGGAGCAACCTTTCTGTCGTTAGTGTTGAATCTCTTACGTTGTGGAGGAGTTCTGACTCTTCTGTCGGTTCTGGATCTAACTCTAACAATTCTGGCGTGGATAGCACAGGAGACACAGTAGTGCAACTTGTTGTACAACTTTGGCAAAGCGTACTCAGCGTAGACAGAGGCTTCAGACAAGTCTCTGACAGCAGCAGCTTCAACCATGTTTCTGATAGTGACTCTCTTGATAGCCTTGTCCTTAGGAACACATCTGGCACAGTTCAAGCATCTGACTGGCTTGACGTGGCCTCTACCCTTCTTGTTTCTACCGTTGGAAGCTCTCTTCTTGGACATCTTGGTTTCGTTACTATAAAGAAAAGTAAAATCAATCTCGAATTTTTCAAGACGAGTGTGCGAAAAATTTTCCCTATACTTTTGCTCTATCGGGGATCTTAGGTAAGCAAGTGAGTAGTGGGAAGGCCAAAAATGGTAATTCCTTTATTAAAAACGGTCACGTGGAATATAGGGCTTGGAACTATTATCGCATGACAAACATCAGATGATAAAACATGTGATCTTGAATTAAATGTACACATTAAAAGTCACAGACGAACTCACGCAACTTTTCAATGTCGTAAACGAAACAAGACCAACCAATCACAGGCGCGTAATACTCTCTAGTTAGCTGATTTTTTAAAGAAGAAATTTTGGCATTGATAAAAAGCTTCCAGTACGCATTCTATTGGAATAACAGATATTCATAATCGTAAGTAAGAGATGTTGGAATAGATTGATGTGAGGAGTAGGGAATGAGAGAGATGAGGATATTCGATATGATGTGGATGAAGTCATGGATGCATTGATGAGCAACAGATATTGACTGACTATGATTGATATGAGATGATCAGCATAACATCAAATGAATAAGTTGATACAACGAGTAGGAGGATGATACTGTGAATAACAAAATGATACCTAAATATGAGTTGAGTATTGAATGAGTACAGAATGAGTACAGAATGAACTCACAATTAGTGTTTAATGTTTACTTTGAGGACCATACACTTAACATCACTTGATAAAAGTATACAAGGAGATCGATAACGAATGAAAAACCGAGACTTGAGACTGTAAATGAATAATTGAGATGGAGAATGATATAAACTGCTGAGAAGAGAACTTAATGTCGTCATAGTGTGATTTTATTGTATACTTAAAGGTTGATTTTAGAGACTTGAATATGAAAAACACGATGTACACCATTCAAAAGGTTCAATACTTCAACGGGATACTCTACAGCATCATTATTCGAATCAGTAATATCTAGATTACTCAATTTCAAGTTCACCAAGTAGTAGCTTATTCATCATTCACACATAACATAACCAGTGATACTTTGTCAATTGAAATATTATGGAAAAAAGTAAAATTCAACTGCACTGATTGAGTTACTATCATTATCAACTTATCTGGACACTTTAGAAATCACACCACTTCAATTACTCCCCTTCCTTTGCATTAATTTCCTTTTGAAATTGAAAAATACTAACCTTTAGATGCTTCGCACACTCAGATTTGCTTCGCAATCGTCGAGATTGTTTTCCACCACCACCAGAGTGCTCTCTGCTAAACCAGCTGCTACCAATGCCAAGACCGCTAATGTTTTGGCTGAAGTCACTGGTCCAGATGGCACCTTGATTGGTCCTGGTGCTCAAGCTGGTACCATCCCAACTGACTTGGAACAAGCCACTGGTTTGGAAAGATTCGAAATCTTGGGTAAGAGAGAGGGTGTCGATGTATTCGACCTTGAAAACCCAATCACCGAAGGTAAGGGTACCCCACAAGACCCATACTTAGTCCCAACCTACATTGGTTACCGTTACGTTGGATGCAAGGGTAAGGACGGAGATGAACACAAACCATACTGGTTGAAGGTTGAACACGGCAAGTTGGCCAGATGCTGGCAATGTGGTACTTCTTTGACTGCTAAGTACTTGGGTGAACCAGGCATGCACCATTAGACAGCCTCCGGGTGATTAATTCCACTTGTGGAGAATGGAGGTTAACGGCATTAAATGCAGAGATTGTGCAAGCAGTCTATGCGAGATTGCAGTGAATTGCAACTTAAGTAGTTCAGAATGAAAATGTAAATCATAATGATGTAGTAAGAAAGTATGAGAGTGGAGTTGGAGACGGAATCGGTATGAGCTAAAACTATTCCTAAGTTTAAACTTAAAGGTAATTTGGTTTGATTGTACGTTAGTCTCTACTTCTTAAGAGTATACCAAACTGGAACCTAAACACTACTGAATGTTATACAAGCATTGCAGTTTAAATTTACAAGTTCTCATGTAAAATGACATACAGTTACTGGGTATCGCAAAATTCATTAGTACATTTCAGCTTAATGAGTTCGCGATTAGAAGTATAGTAACATTTAATTAACCTGATAACAATCTGCATTTCTTGAATAGTCTTAGATAAAACTACCCTTCCAATTCTAGTAGTGTGTCTTCATTGCATATTGGTGCTTTTTTGAGGGGTATGTGGTTTCCCCACTATTTGCAGCCATTCAAAATTAGTTTCTATATTAGCAATAGATGATAAGTGAACTGGTTCGTGATAAAGTGATTGTCAACTAAACTCCATGGTTTATTAAGACTTTCTTTTTGAGGTGGTATACTTCATTTTGTGGAGTAAAATGAGTAAATTGTATGCTTCAGCATCTAACTTTTTGATTCAATATATGGATTGTCAGACTAATACAAGAATTACATTTAAAGTTGATTTAACAAACCACTTAATCCTGTTGTTATCCCTTGTTTGGGTAGACTTAAGTGTTACAACCAATATCAACCCTTGAGCAACAAATACACCAAAATAAATACTCCTAAAATCAATATCCAAGCAGGCGACTGTATTCATTCCTGTTTAATACTGATTTCTTTCTATTAACATGGAAGTGTATTTTCCTTATGCATATTGATGATCTCAACTTAGATATGAAATAACAGCTTGAGAGCGAATCTGATAAACAACTTTAGAATCTATAGTCTTATGGTAAAAACTCATGTAGATGCTCTAGTGTTATTCATAACTTACGTTTCTATGCTAAGAATTAAGTCGATACCCCCTTTAGTATTTTTAAAATAGTACGCTATGTGATTAGAGATCAACAGGAAACTGGAGGCAAAAGAAGCCACAATAAACTGATTAAAGGAGCAAAAGTGCGCTTATGAAGAACATTTAGCTAAATGCTTTGAGTATGTGAAACTATCTTACCAAAACAGTATCTTCTATGACTTCATCGCAATCAAATAAGGCGTATCAATGCTAGAGTCTGAAAGATCGTCTTCGGATGAGCTTCTTTACACAATACTTTCCATCTTGGAAATTTTCAGGAGTGTGAGGCTTTCTCCGAAATAACCTTCAGCGAGATTACTCCGATATAACCGTCGAACACACCTTATCAACCCTTTTAATCAAATACTCGCAACATGTGCAAGATCTCTAGAAAAGATTAGTAATGTAAATGGTATTCAGGTAGAATAAGATCAGTTATACTAAGCCTTATTTTTCAGAGAAGAGTTTTAGGATGCTTGTTTTACAAAGCTTTCTCTTATCAAGAAACATGAGAACAAAGCTCGCCAGATCGTACACTTGTTGTTTCAAAAAGAAATGCCAATGAGAGATATACGATAACAATAACGTTTATTAATAACAACAGAATAGAAGTTTAAAATGTCTCATGAAGCTGATTATCTGTGCTCCGTTTGAACCACAACAACCTGCGGCACGCCGGTAAGAAACGGTTACATTCAAAATAGGAAATTTTAAGGAAATTGCAGCCAGAGCCGCACGATTCTTAAACCAAGAGTAGGTAGATCGTGAACTCCTTTTGAAAAGTATATAACAGTCAATTTTCACCATAGAATCTCTCCTTACCAAAATAAATCAATAACAAAAATGAGAAAACCAGCTGCTTTGATAATCGGAAGATTGGATGTGAATACTGAACAGTATAAAGAGTTCGAGTCTAAGTTTGAATGTATACGCTACAATGTAACAACATTGGAGAGGTTGTTAAAGGACTTTGCAACAAAACTTAACCATGTTGAAGCTATTTTTGCTAACTGGGGTGGTTTCATGGGTGTTGGAGGGTTCCGTGGAAAGGTGCTTGAGTATGCTCCTCCTAATTTAAAAGTTGTCGCTATGTGTCAAATTGGGTATGAAGAGTACGATATCAATGCTATGGCTGAAAAGGGGATTGTTGTGACAAACTGTCCTTCACCTATTGCATCAGAAGCCGTTGCAGACTTGGTTTTGTATAATACATTACTGAGCTTCAGGAACTTTAAACACTTTGAAAGCGCATTTTCATTTCAAAACCACAATACCAATACATTGAGAAATCTGTTGTTGTATGGTCAGTTTGACTCTGAGGCCGGTGTCTCAGTATTGAGCTCAGTTCAGAAACCACCAAATTTTGCAGAGTCGGTTTGTGGGAGAAAGAACTTATCACCTCGTGGTCACAACGCAGTCATTGTTGGATTCGGGAGCATTGGTCAGGTCATTGGACAGAGATTGTCTGCTGTGGGAATGAATATCCACTACGTTAAAAGAACTCCATTGAGCGCTGAAGAAGAGGCGAGTTTGGGATTTAAAGTAACTTTCCACAAAACGTTACTTGACACCAAGGAAATAGCGGACTTGGTAGTGATTGCCTGTCCTGGTAACGCTTCAACAAAACATATGGTCGACAAAAATGTGATTGATAGCATGCAGAAGCAATTCAGAATAATTAATATCGGCAGAGGGTTTGTGATTGATGAAGAAGCTTTAGTACAGGGCTTGAAGTCTGGAAAGGTGTTGTTTGCAGGCTTGGATGTTTTCGAAGCTGAGCCAACAGTCCACCCAGCTTTGGTAGGGAGAAATGATGTTGTGTTAACTCCACACATTGGTTCAAGTAGCAGTGAACTTTATAGCCATGCACTGGAAGTATGCTTCAAGAACATGAGCGGTATAGTGTATAATGATGAGGAAGTTCGCAACAGAATATGTTAGGACTGGGTAGAGACAAAATTAATAATAATAATAGGTGATTGTAGATCCAGTAATCTTTCTTGGGCGACTAACACTTGGGGCCATTTTCATTTACAATAACTTGCTTCCATTAGCATCTTGCATAATAAAAAACGACTTCAATTTTGCACCCAAAATTTTGCACCCAATATTGTCCAATACATTTTCAACCGCCATGTCGAATCAATCAATTGAATCCAAAAAGCCACCTAAACGCCGTATAATTTCCAACTCAAAGCTCACAGCTGAGCAATTAACTCGTAAGATACTTTTCTTGACTATCGAAAACCTCATTCCCTTTGAAAGAATCAACAACCCTTATTTCAAGAGTTTCCTACTGGCGACCAACTATGATTCGGGCTCAGTCTTTTTACCAGACTCCGAAGTGTTGTTATACTTGGCTAATGAGATATACATCGACTACTTGGAATATTTTAAACTGTACTTTGAGCGGAATAGTAGCCTTCGTGTTTCAATGACATGTCACGTTTGGACGCCGCCTACCGAAATCAAACCATTTGTATTCATAAATGTACACTACATTGATACTGATTTCCGCTTGTGTGAACTTCCATTGGGTTTGTTCGAATACACTTCAGAAAACTTGTGCAACTTCTTAGTGTCTAACGATTTGATCAAGAATAGACTTCACTTCATCACTACAAATTTTAAGTTCGATAGTAAATGCAGAGATGCACTAGGCTTTTTGTTGGAAGATGAGTCGACTCTCAATGAAAAGATTTTGATATGTTTACCGCAGTTGCTTCGAGAGCTCTTGTTTAATTTCTTTGAGGATCTGGCTAATGCTATGCAATTGGGATGGACAAACCAAACTACTTTTGCCTTGAGCAGCTGTGAATCTAGCAATTTCATACCTTCAATTCTTCAGATGTTCCTTGGGCAAGTATATGAGAAGTTTGTGTCTCTTGATTTCTCAAGTCTTGTTCCTGATCCTTCAGACAGAGACAACTTTTGCTTTGAAGTATTATCTCGGCAATGGTTGCGAGACGACAAGTCTTACACATTGTTCTATTTGAACAGCCTTGTTTTCTACAAACAAGAGTTATTGGAAATTACAAAGGCCGCAGGTATTTGTGAGTTTGAGTGGGAACTTGTAGGGTTCATGTCTAAGTTTGTACATCGATTTAATGAAGTGATGGTGATTTGCAGTGAGACTCTGTCACCAGGAGTCCACATGATATTGAAGTGGCTCAAGGTGTTGATCTTGCATGTCAACTCTTTTGCTCAAAGCGGGTTCACTTTTCAAGCCAAGTTGGAACAACCCCTTCAGCGGATTTTAGAAAGGTTGACACATGTGCACAATGATATTGAGAACAAGTTTGATGTCACACTCTCGAGTTACTTGCACCCTTCGACGAAAAGGTATCTCAAAGAAAACCATATCAATCGCATCAACACACATGTGGGCAAAATGTCTAGCGAGACGGAAAACAATAGGGTTAGCAAGTCAAAAGATAGTATAGATGACTTGATAATGCAGATGTTTGATTGTTCTGGAAAAGCAACAAAGGAGTGCTACAATTACGAGACGTCAGCTACAAACGAAATACGATATGGTAAAGGATCCGACTATGTCTCACGAGAATCAGGGCCATATATACTTCAATTTTGGAGCGTGAATTCCAACAAGTATGCTAACTTATCAGCACTTGCTCAGAAGACCTTGTCGATCCAAACGTCAACAGACAGACTGTTGCATAGGTTTAAAGTTGCATTCGCTGATATCCAACGATCCACATATGAATGTGCACAGCGACCATGTGGGATCCAAGCCATTTACTTTTTGCATTGTCTCAGTAGGAGGTACGACATGCAATCGTTTGACCCAAAGAAACATGATCTTGATATTGAAGAGTTCCGAATTGGAGACGAGAATGGGGGAGAAGAAAGTAGTTTCGGATCGAAGGAGGCTTCATTCGAGTACGTTGACTTGAAGAGAAGTAAACCAAGAAAACAGCATTTAACGAAGACAAGTCTCAATGAGGTGGAGTAAGATTAAGAGACTAGGAAGTAGTAAATGAGAAGGGCTAACCAGCCGAGTAAGTAAAAAATTGAACAAGATAATTCGGAAGCCAGGATTTCCGATTTTTGTAGGAATCAAAAGTAAAGATGAAGATTTGACGTCTTAAATTAAACTTTTAAGTGAAGCCGAGAATTTTGCAGCCATTCTAACTGGATATTTATTTAATGAGAGAACAGAAAAATTGAGGCAAAGACTAGAATGAAGTTGGCGTACATCGTAAGATGGCCAATAAACACTTGAGGTAACACGAGGGTGAGAATTCTTCAACTTCAGTTCTTGAGTTGTATATCAATTCTTCAAAGAATAAAGATAAAACACGTTCAGAGATCCACATGAGAAGAGCCACCGTTTTACTTCGGGGTAGATACTTATATTCCGAAACAGCGACAAGTGGTGATATTACTATTTTTACAGCTTGAGTATGGAATTTAATACAATTTTTGTTCCATCAGCTTACATGGAGAATCATTAAAAGGCACACTCTTTTAAGAGTGAGTGCAAATAAAAAAGACCAAGCAACCTGACTCGTTTCCGGGTGTTTCTTCCAATAGAAGATCTCTCATTGACTGCTTTGATACAATACAATAGTTCTCTCAATATTTTTAGAACCGGTAGTTACAACAAGCCAACTACATAAATCTACTGTAAGCTTATAAATATACCTCTATACAACCACAAATACTCTGCTACAATAACGTTTCTAGATGTTACAGTTACGCATTGCCTCTAAAATGCATGGACACTAGAAAACTTTTAAAATAGTCTTGGATTTCCACCAACCATACTCGGCTGGAAATACCCTAAAGGAATTAAAACAATAATTGTGAACACAAGCCGTCCTTCTTTACTTCTAAAATAGACTCATTGTTAATCCGTTTATTATTTTTCAATCATCTCCCGACTCTATTGCAGTCTAGTATTCATTAATTCAACATCATGAAATTACACCCTCTACATTAAGCCAGTTATGGTCAAATCAACATCTCAACACATTAAACACTACACTCTCCAAACACCCTTAAACTATTATCATTTACTTTATCCTACATCCTACAATTCCTCCTCTCCTTCTCCTTCTTCGTTTACAACCACAACTTCAACACATTCTCCAAATCAACTTACCACCTCACCACCGCAGCCACCTCATCATAATCACCTAAAACAGATCCCGATCATATCCATTTTCTACCGATCTCAAAAAAAAATCCAGTAAAACTTCAATTAATACACCCATTGAAATCTTCTACATGAATACATTGCATCTAACATTCTACAATCAATTAGGTATACCATCTCTCTATACTTATCCTACATCTCCACTTCTTCTACTCTCACACCCTCCCTTCTAACACCCACCATTGACTCCACTTCGCAATTGATGATTTAGCGTCGATATTTCTTTTTCCTATCCCCCCCACGACCCCTTTTGCCAATCTGTTCAACACAAATTCCCAGATCTCAAACCACCAAATAAGCTCAATTCAATGCTGTCCTTATACATAGGAGTGTACAAGGCAGTGTATGACT
This sequence comes from Kodamaea hsintzibuensis (nom. inval.), assembly GCA_030568835.1. Classification (NCBI taxonomy): domain Eukaryota; kingdom Fungi; phylum Ascomycota; class Pichiomycetes; order Serinales; family Debaryomycetaceae; genus Kodamaea; species Kodamaea hsintzibuensis (nom. inval.). Next base: position 31,872 of record JAJMJA010000002.1, read on the forward strand.
ACGTTGCACAGTCAGGTGAGGAGTTGAATTTGCATGTTGATGATGTACTCTATTTGTTGGAGAAGTCTGATGTTGATGATTGGTGGAAAGTTAAGAAACGAGTGTTACCTGTTGATGATAATGAGGTTGATGAACCAGAAGGGTTAGTTCCTTCTAATTATATTGAACTGGTATGTACTTTTTATTGTTGAGTATGGTTTCCGTTTATATTTACTAACTATTTAGGCTCCTGTTGTTCAAACTGCTACTGCATTGTACGATTATATGAAGCAAACTGAAGAAGAACTTTCTTTCAGTGAAGGTGAGAAGTTTAATGTATTTGATGTTAATGATCCTGATTGGTTATTAGTTGGTGATAGTGCGGGTACTTCGTTTGGGTTTGTTCCTGCTAATTATATTGACCTTTCACAATCTGGAGGTGCTGGTTCAAGTGGTTCTCAACCTCTACCACCTTTACCTGGAGCTGCGCAACCATTCGTATCAATCTCAGCGTTGCCTCCTCCACCTAAACACTTCTCGCTTTCGCCAGAAACAACTAGCGGTGTCAACGGTGGTGCGTTACCACCACCACCTACACACCCACAAAGAAGAGAAGTCGAAGAAGATGTCAACGAAGTAGAAGGACACCAAGAACGTCGCCAAGAACGCCCTTCACGAAGGGAACGCGTTGAAAATGTCGAGTCTCCTGAGGAAGAAGAAGAGGAAGCTCCTCCCCCAATGCCAAATAGACCTACCTCGACAAGACAAGCATCCACTCACACCATAGATGAATCTAACCTGAAACAAGAACACTTTTTCGACGGCGAATTCTTCACATGGTACATCGATGAAGTGGAAGGGCGCAAAAAGCGTAGTGTTGTGTTCCTGATTGGACAGGGCTACATTGTGTTGAAACCTAACACTACAAATCCAAAGAAGTTGAAGTTGAAATCATCTTCATCTTTAGACAACAAATGGAAAGTACGTGACTTGACAAGTTTCAGCAACGAAAAGAAGCATTTATTTTTAGAGTTTCGCAACCCTACTGCAAGCATCGAGTTACATACTGGAACGAAAGATGTAGCAGAAGCCATCATTTCTATATTGGGAGATCTCAAGGGTGCCGAAACTCTGGCAGGATTAAAAGAGGTTGCAAAAGCTTCACAAGCCAAGACTAGTTCACGTAACCGTAAAGTTGGAAGATTATTGTATGACTTTGAAGCCCAAGGAGATGATGAATTAATGTGTCGTGAAGGAGATGAAGTATACATTGTGAATGAAAGTAAATCAAAAGACTGGTGGATGGTGGAGAACATCACTACTCAAAGACAGGGTGTAGTTCCACTGTCATATATTGAGATTATAAGTACATCCAACTTGGATAAATTGACTGACCAACAAAGAAATGCAAAGGCTTCTTCTTCATCGTCTTCCAAAAAGAAAGACAAGAAAGAACAAAAGAGACACCGTACAAGAGATGAACGTGAACGGATTAGAGAAAAAGATAAGCAGCAAAGAGATAAGCTGAGACATGGAAGCACGTCTGGAGATGACAAATCGATGCCTAATTACCACCGTGTTAGGACATGGATTGATAGCTCCGGATCGTTCAAGGTGGAAGCTGAATTCTTGGGATGTTTAGATGGAAAGATCCACTTACACAAGACCAATGGAGTCAAGATCGCTGTGTCATGCACCAAGTTATCTATTGAAGACTTGGAGTACGTAGAGAGAGTGACTGGAACGTCCTTGGGAACTTATAAGGATGAAGTTGCCAAACAGAATTCGAAACTGTCAAAGAAGTCAAGTGGTGTTAGTGATAGCAGGTCTCGTTCAGCAACTGCTGCGATCCATGAGACTCACATCCAAGATAACTCCACACCACCACGCCCATCTGCGTCTAGAACAACGACTAGTACTTCGCGTGTTACAGCAAACGGGGAGAGTGACTACGACTGGTTTGAGTTCTTCCTTCTGTGTGGAGTGGATATCGGAAACTGTCAAAGATACCTGCTTAACTTTACGAGGGAGCTGATGGACGAAAACATTTTGGAGGATATCACCCCATCTTTGTTGAGAACATTAGGATTGAGAGAAGGTGATATCTTGCGTGTTATGAAGTTTTTGGATGGTAAATTTGACCGTAAAAAGGGCGAAGACGTAAATGTTACAAGTGGAGGGGCTCTTTTCACTGATTCCACGGGTGCGTTGAAGAACAACAATACATTGAGTGAGGATCATAAAGTTAGTGCCGAAGCATTGGCACCAGGTCCACTGCCTGCAAAACAAGAAAAGTCCAAGTATGAAGATGATGCGTGGGCAGTTAAGCCGGCTGCGAGATCATCTGATGATCTTTCAAAGGTTGGACTTGAACCTGCAAGAACCCAAGTTGCACCTGCAACTCCACAATATACGGGTGCATTGCAAGATTTGGTGAATATCAAGCCTCTAGACAACGGAAATCTTACAAGCTTGCACAATGGCAGTACTGGTAACCTAAACAAACCTGTTCCAGCGTTACCAAGAGAACCAACTGCTCCAGCATTGACTCCTGTGAAAACAGGTACGTTGATTCAAGCAGACCAGAAGTTTATTGTAGACAAGACGGGAGGTGCCAACTTGGTTCCTGTACCTGCACAGAAAACAGGAGGATTGGTACCAGTACAAACAGGAGGGTTAGTTCCCGTTCAAACTGGAGGATTGATTCCTGTTCAAACAGGAGGGTTAATGTACGCACAACCTACTGGTTTCATGCCTATTGCGTCTCAACCTACTGGGTTCATGCCAATTCAGCAAACGGGTGGTATATCTGCACAGTTGACCTTTGGTATTGTACCGTTGCAAACAGGAAATGCAACCTTTGCACTTCAAAAGACGGGAGGGAATTCAGCAATGCCAGCTACAACTTTTGGAGCTTTCCAACCTAACATTGTTCCATTACAAACTGGTGGACTTACCATGCCACAGACAAGCTTTGGTCAAGCACAACCACAGGTTGCAGCACAGCCTCAAGGTCAAGACTTATCTATGCAAAGGACTGGTCCATTGGTACCAGCACAAAGAACAGGAGGGTTTGTTCCACAGTCTACTTTTGGACAGCAAATAACTGGTGGATTCAATCAATCCAATCCAAACCCTGCGTTCGGACAACAGTTTACTGGTGGATTTCCGCAACAGCTTACGGGTGGCGTAAACCAATTTGCTCCTGCTCCACAACAGCTTACTGGTGGATTGAATCAATTTGGACAACCGCAAGCTCAACAACAACAACCTCAAACCAGCTTTGGTCAAGCTGCCCAACCTTTTGGTGCTCCACAAACATCTTTTGGCCAAGCTACAGGTACATTTGGACAACAAACTGGCTTTAACCAACAGGTTGGGCAACCAATTGGAGGGTTCCCACAATTTGGTAACCCAACGCCGCAACCTTTTGGAAACCCTGTTCAGCAACAACCTTCATTTGGTGTACAACAACCATTTGGAGGTGTACAACAAGCAGCTACATTCAGCCTGTTTGGTCAACCTCAACCTCAACCTCAACCTCAATTTGGCCAACCACAACAAAATATGAATCAGTTGACGAATATGTTTCAGAACACTGGAATCTCGCAAAACAACTTTTCATCACAACCACCAACTTCGTTTGGGCAGCAAACCCCACAATTCGATGGGTTTGGTCAACAGCCTTTACAATCGCAGCCAACTGGTGCTGGGTTCGGCAATGCGCCTTTGGCGGCTCAACCTACAGGTAGAAGAGCCAACCTTCTGGCTGCAACACCAGATAATCCGTTCGGTTTTTAGAATGTTGAATTTTTTATCTATTACATGATTGATTTTGAGAGTTGTAGATTGCGGGTCTTTTTACCAAAGGCGTTAATGTATAGGATGTAGTGTTTAAATTGAAGATATTGAATGAGAATGTAAGGACGTAAATTTGTCAGTATAAGAGCAATCAACATATGGCAAAGAAGATGAAGATGGAAGTTTACAAACAGTTTGTACAAGACAATGCGACTAAGACAAGTACGAATGCTGTACAAATGCATTGATCAAAATGAAGTAGAAGACGTTTGAATGACAAGCTGCGATTACATCTGTCTTTCTTGATTACACAATGTATGCATTATTTGTGCTTGTAGAACATTTGTTCTCGTGCTTTACTATTTTGTAAAAGGAACATACTTGGAGTTAAACAACTATAACTAGTTCAAAACCATAAAATGAGATGAGAAGTCTCTAACTAATGTCACTCGTGCGAGTTCAGTGATTCCAATAGTCGTAATGAGGTGATACAACACTTGAAATGCGGCTGCGTTTACTCCAAAAATCCCAGAAATCCCCAGGGACACCGAATTTCGCTCCTTTTCATCGCAGTCCAAGCCGCTTCTTACATTGTACTGTTTTGAAAGATATTGCTACATACTACCTTGATGAGTTTGGCTGCACTGTCCTCTATAATGACCCTATTCATCAAGTTAAATATGCCTTGTGCTCCTAGTGTTTCTGCCCATCTATAGTAAAAATGTACAACTAATAGGCACAGAAGCAGCGAAAATATCACTTCAGTGATTCTTAAATGTCCACTGATAATCTTTAAGCTATTAATTGTGACCTATCTACTGTTCACAAGAAGATCTGTCAAATACAAGCTGGATGGATTAACTGAAAGGGTTGCAAAAAGTTACAAAAAATATCGTCACAGACAGGATTCGAACCTGCGCACGCAATGCGCAACACCTGAACCGCAACCACAAAGTGGTAATAGCAGGGTGTCGCCTTAACCACTCGGCCACAGTGACAATTTATCTACTATGAAATAAATAAAGACAACTTTGAAGAAAGAGATTTGTAAGTATTTAGCGTATATTTTATTCATTGAGTCAAACAAGTATGTCAATTCGTTTCACACCAGAAGTATTATTGTAAGAAGTACAGATACAAAAGATGGAGAATACTTTGGCTTTCGCTTTCTATCACCCAATTCAATACTGACCGAATATGATTTAGCTCACCCCCGAGCTTCTAGAACTTCTTTGATCTTCAAACAACTTCGTGGTAGTGTATAGCTTATACGACGCTACTCATTATACAATTCCAGATAGTAAAGGGCTTTAGGTTGGAGATGTACTTTGATGTTATCCAACAATAACTATTTAAATTATACTTCACTGAAAAGAGGCAGGCTATCAAACTAAATATCTTGCTGGTAGTCTGAAATGATTCACAAGCAGTACAAAATGGATATCTTCATGAAGCTGAACCCGTAACCAAATTCACCTCATCAATAGTTGTGGCCAAATACTATTCTCCATTTTTATTGTAATTTTCGCAGCCAGTTTCAAGAGTAGGCAATGTGAAAAGTATTCAATTTTAGTATGATATCTCATATCCTTATATTATCCAAAGAATTGATCAAGTAGAGTATTATAACACTGTTCAGCATTTCAACTTATAATTTCGTTATCACTTTCTCTGATTTTCTTCCCACTTTGGTTCCATTTACCTTCATACTTCAAATGTGTTGATTTTATGTGTATGAAACATACACATCAGAATAAAATAACTACACACCACTTGGAATGATTTACACCAAAGACCAGTTTGCTGGATTCACTGAGTTTGTCATTCAATGTAACTTTCAACTCTTGGAGGAACCTGTTAGGGGATCTCTCTCAGTTATCTATCACTTGTTCAAGAAATTTGAGCAATCTACGAAGTTATCTTCAGCCGATTTCGAAGCATTCATTAAACAGTTCAATGAAACTAGTGGTGGGAGTTTAAAGATACTGGAAGATTCAATCAATTGGATTGACTTTACAAAGTTGGTTATTTTAAGAGATAGTATTAGAGGAGAGCAAATTGGTGAAGTTCAATTTGTATCTAGAGAAGGTAAGTTAGAGGAAGAGGATGAGGAGGGTACTCAAAAAACCAATAGTTATAAAGATTCCCGTACTCTCATGACTATTTTGACCGAAGAACCCTTGTTTACAGATATTAAAGTAGAGGCATCTCCTAATCCTTCACTCAATGCCATTTTCCAATCCAACTATACCGCTGTGGAATCACTCTTAAAATCAAAAACAGCCCAAACTGTCCTTGCTCTTGAAAAAGTAAGAGCGAGACGTCCTCAAAAATCATTCTTTGAAGAATGTAACGAATCCAACCATTCCCGTGCGCTTGCTAGTGTTCACTTTGGAAAACCTATTCAAGGAGGGGGTGGCCACACCAAACAGAATGCCCCAGATTTGAATGCAATGCATACAAAAATCAAACAGATGCGTCATATTATACTGCCAGAGGCTTTCAAATGCTCAAGCATCAAAATTCATCATTTGCCAGTGTTCAATAATCACACTGACATGACTTCGGGTGATTGCTCGTACTTGGATACTTGCCACAAAATGAGAACTTGTCGTTACTTGCACTACTACACTTTAAAACCACTTACGACCACTCAAGAGGTGGATGTTGTAGACGAGGTAAAGTGCCTGTCAATGGAGTACACTATTGGTGAGTTGTTCACAGAAAACACCAGGGAGATCCTCCCACCACAATGGATTAATTGTGACGTTCGTTACCTTCCTTTCCCAATCCTTGGAAAATTTGCAGCCATCATAAGCGACCCTGCATGGGATATTCACATGTCTTTACCGTACGGAACATGCAAAGACGCTGAATTACTTTCTCTTGATATTCCCAGGCTTCAAGATGAAGGTGTTATCTTCTTGTGGGTCACTGGGAGATCAATTGAAGTTGGCCGCAAAGCCTTATTGAAATGGGGATACAAGATTTCGGACGAAATGTTGTGGGTCAAATTGAATCAGCTCAATCGTACTATTGTAACGGGAAGAACTGGTCACTGGCTAAACCACTCAAAAGAGCATTTGCTTGTAGGAGTTAAAGGAAATCCTATTTGGCTTAACCGTAGATTGGATAGTGAGATCATTGTGAGTGGAACTAGAGAAACACTGAGGAAGCCAGACGAAATTTACGATATAGTCGAACGGTTGGTTGGGGTCCATGCTAGAAAACTTGAGATTTTTGGAAGAGATCACAACACCCGTCCCGGATGGTTTACGATTGGAAATCAGTTGAAGAGAACTTATATTTGTGAGCCCGATGTTAAGAGAAAGTATGAAGTATATACCAAGGAGAAGTGAGTCAGTGGTAATTTAAAGTCATATATCGAGATAACTTACTGTAGTTAAGACGAATTGTGTATACGATATAAATAGCGAAGTAGAACCATTCCACCTTACAGCTGAGTTCACATTGAACTTAGTGGATGTAAAGTATGATTGTCTACTCCTTAACCACTATATGCAATCCCCTCTAAGTGAAGTTGTACGGAGGAGAACAAATCTCCAATACTCAGCCAAAATAGGTAAGACTACATTCCTTCTTGTTCAGTTCGCTGTGATTTTTGGTTGCAAAATGTTGCTGCAAAAAAAAAAAATATAACAATCAAAACATTCATTAGCTAAAAACGAAGTACAAATTAAGAAACTACTTCTTGATCTTATTTCTCTCACCGTAAGCCTTGGTAGCATAGTCACCGTCAATAACAATCAAATCTTGAGGTCTGTAGTCGTGCTTGCCAGTGAAGTATGACTCCAAGATACTCTTTACACCAGCAGCGTATCTTGCTTGAGCATCAAGAGAAGTACCAGAAACATGTGGAGTCATTGCATTTCCTCCTCCAAACGAATTCTTCATGCTTCTCCATGGGTGATCCTTTGGAGCTGGTTGAACGTTCCAAACGTCACCACCATAACCACTGATTTGACCAGAAGCTAATGCCTCAGCGACGTCATCCTCAACACAAATAGCACCTCTGGCAGTGTTAACCAAGATAGCACCCTTCTTCATCTTGGAGAGCAACTTTTTGTTGAATAAGCCTTTAGTTTTCTCATGGAGTGGGCAGTTGATAGTGACAATATCAGCCTTAGAGACCATATCCTCCAACTCCAAGACTCTTTCAACAATATCATCCTTGTCGTTGAGTAACTTTGAAACATCGTTCAACTTCTTGATGGCTGGAGCTGGTAAGTCTTGGTAGTCGTAGTAGAGTAATTTCTTAGGGTTGAAAGCGATTAATCTCTCCAAGACTCTGTAACCAATTCTTCCTGCACCAACAGTTGCAATGACCTTGTCTTCCAAGTCGTACTCTTGTTTAGCGCAACCAGCAATGTCCCATTGCTTGGTGACAACAGCTTGTTCATGGGCAGGAACAAAGTTTCTAACTAAAACCAAGATTGTCATGAGTACATGTTCAGCAACAGACACAACATTGGAACCAGTAACCTCAGCTACTGTAACATTGTGTTCGTTGGCAGCATTCAAATCAATGTGGTCTGACCCGATACCTGCAGTGACCGCAATTTTCAACTTTGGAGCATTGTCGAACCGGTCCTTAGTCAAGTACGCTGGGAAGAACGGAGTGGTGATCAAGATTTCCGTGTCAGGCAAATGCTTATCAAAAGTAGAGCTTGGGTAAGGGTCTTTATCGGAGGTAGTAACCAATTCATAGCCTTGAGACTCAACATAATCCCTAATTCCCAATTCATTTTCCAAAGTACCTAATAATGCTGGCACTTGTTTGGCGTGTTCACCACCTTCGTAAAGAACGAGTAAGATTTTTCCCTTTGACATTGTATTGTATTGTATCTGTTGATAGATAATTAACAAACTCTACAGGATTACTGGTAGCTATATATACTGAATTGTGAAGATGAATAGCCATTTGTTTCCGAGTTATTAAACCTGAAGCAAGCTTCAGTTGATAGCATTGATCTTTATTTAACCCCACAAAAACCCTACGAGCGAGATCCGCGTTGTTTTAGTTTTGAGCTTTTCCTTTATGTGGGGTTACGTATTTCTTGGTTCTTAATCTGTTCCGGACCTGAGCCATTAAACGTGAAGGAAAATAGGTTGATTTTTGAATAAAGATCGTATGAGCAGGAGTTTGGATAGAAGGTTGAAGCGGTGCTAAGTGGTGCTAATTGTGCCCCAACAAGTTTCCACCAATTTAGTTGTGGGGTTGAAATGACTAGGAATTAATTAGAGCTTGGCTGCAAATATTGTTGGTGATGAGAGGGACAGGGTATTCCTCACTTCATTATATCATCATAACCACTAAAACGATAACTTAATGGCTATTTCATTGTGTTAGATCCTATATGTGTTTTCTATTTAATGCCGAAATTGATTGTTAGCAAAACTTTGCTGCAGTGATTTGTAGGAGTGTTGAAGAGTAAGAGAGACAGTTTTTAAAATGGTCATCATTCGAATTCAATGAGCTCTAATTCTTGGTGCTACCAATATACTCTTCCCTTCACTTAGTCAGAATTTGTAGAAGTTTGTCAAATATTACGCATTCTTTTACTTTGGTGCTTGACGGTTAGTACGGGATGTGGTCAATTACAAATTTCCGATACGGATCGTGTAACAAGTACACGAAAGGGTTCAAGACCATTGTTGAAGTATTGGGTGAATAATCCCGTAGTACCAATTACAAATTACATTCGTAAAAGAAGTGAAAAGTCAAACAAGATTCCTACTGCACTTGCAACTCAATATTACAATATACTTGGAGACCACAGTAGCATATTCAGTAGAAAATGTATTGATTCATCTAGGATTCTCCCAATTCAATGGAGACCTTTCCTTTTTAGAATCCCTTTACTCACCCCATATACAAAAATCCCTAAAGCAGGTACTAGACCCAATCCCCTCATATACCAATTCAGGTCACTACATTCAGTACACATTTACTTAGTAAAAGCTTTCTCAAAATAATGAAATCAATTCAATCTTGTCATTTCTCATATATAATTACTTGGAATTAAATTGCTCTCAATGTCCAAACAATGTACTTAACTATTCTTCTTCTGTGACTGAATAAAATCCCTTCTCAACACTCCAGCCTGATTCAACATCAGCTTTTCGACATCTCTCCTGAACCCTAAGAAGAAGGCAACTTCAAATACAACAAAGTATGGAGCCAACACAAGAGGTTGTACCAAGTTGTCAAGTAATGCAGGTGCACGCTTTTCGTGGGCACCATGACCGTAAAACTGAGCAAGCCAAGCAAAGACATGTAACCCAAGTAAATATTTCTTCAACTGACCTTTAGTAAGACCATCAGTAGAACCATCTTTCAAACTCAACGTGAAATTCTTGAACGTGTAGAGAAACACAGTCATCAACAAGGTAGTAACACCACCAACTAATCCATCAAGATAAACATAGTAAACGCAAGTACCAGAGGTAAGTAGCATTGCTAAATTGAATTGAGGATTCTCGGTCCCTGGTAAGCTAACCGATGTCAAGAGACCAGCAAGAGTCATCCAGATAATTGGGATGCACACTAAATGAATCGCAACATTAACTTTATTCCAATGGTAAGCTTTGTATAAGGCCAATTGGCCAGGTAAATCAGATAAAGAAGGCATAATCAACAATTTAGTAATTTTGTAAAGTTATTCAGATCGGTAAAAGTTTGTTCGATTTTAACCGATGTAGATTGATTTATAAAAGGCAAGGGTTTATTGGTGGCGGCTTTGAAGTGTGGGGATCGGTTATGAGACCATTTAGTTAAAAGTGCCCGTCAACAAACACGTCTGGTGGGAATCTTTTAGGTGCAGAGTTATTCAAAGTAAGTTGGACTACAAGATAATTACAGAGTATTGTGATTCAGGATCAGTCAACGATTTTGAGTTCTTTTATAGATTCGATGCCTCCAAGCGAATGCTTCAACCTCAAAGTGTTGGGATTTAATAAAGGGTTCAAATGAAGTAAAATATGCAGGATTGATTATAGCACCTTCAGACCAGACTATATCGGTAGTTTCAAATCTACTAAAACTTCTTCTATGCTACTTATTTAGAGTATATCTCTTCACATTCATACTTTATCATGTTCTACTAAAAACTTGTCTACTTCCAACTACAACGTTTCATACAAGAGCTCTTTCAACTTGTACTCTTCGTTTGCCTCATCGATCTCGGCAAAGTTTCCAATGTAATCATCACCTCTCACCACACCTGGCAACGGCTTACCTCCTGCATTTCTTCTCCAAATCTTCTTTGCTTCTTCATCGGTACCGAGGTCACGGTACTCAAACTTGATTCCATTGGCAGTCAAAATCGTGGCTAATCTGTTAGTTCTAGGCATGATCTGCATTCCGCCTGCAAGTGAAGTAAAAAGGTAAATTGGTTGCGACTCCAAGTGCTTACGGAGTTCTTCCGGCGAAATGTCGAACTCATCATCAGCTGTCAGTTTCGCAGGTGTTCCTGATGCTGAACTAACAGCCGCACCAACAGCAGCTGCAGCACCTGCAATAGCTCCAAAGAGTCCAGTTGCTGGCTTTTCCTCAGGAACAGATTTAGCTTCTGGTTCTACTTCAGTCTTCTCAGCATCAGTCTTTTCAACTTCGTCAGCTACCTCTTCAGTTTCTTTATCCGGTTTCTCAAGTTCCTTTTCTGACACTTCAGTTCCAGCTTCACTTTCAAGAACGGCAGACTTTTCAGCCACTTCAGATTTCTCGTCTTCTAAGTCACCTTCGATTACCTTCGCCTTCAATTCAGACTTATCCGCTGGAGACTCCTCTGATTCCTTGTCCTCGCTTAATTCCTTTGCTTCAACTTTATCAGATTCATCTTCCTTTGTAAGCTTTTCTACATGCTCCGTAGTCTTTTCATCGAGATTTTCCAAGTCCTTCTCAGGAACCTCAACAGGTTCTTCGATATCGTTTTCAGCCTTTGTAGCCTTCAGGTCAATCTTATCACCCTCAGGTTCCAAATCCAACTCAATATTCTTGCTTTCAGCCTCAGACTCTAAAGCCTTTTCAGTCTTAATTTCTTCAGGCAATAAACTCAGCTCGGTGTCTACTTCTTTAGTTTTTGGACTAAGCTCGACCTTTTCAGGCTTTGAGCTGAGTTCAGTTTCTAAGTCCACCACCTTCGAGTTCTCTAAAATCAGTTCTGCAGTCACTGCCTTCTCGGAATGAAGAGCTTCTATATTTTCAGCAGTCTCCTTAGTTGTTACTTCCTTAGTTGAATCTTCAGTCTTGCCAGTAGAATGTTTCTCATGTGCGACTTCAGGTTGCTTTTCAAGTAAACTTTCTTTCTCCGGGACATCATCCTTCTCGTTGGCAATCTCCTTCACATCTTTCTTCACTGACAAAGTATTCTCATCTTCGTCATTAAGTACTGTTCCAACACTTCTTGGAGATTCAATCTTCTCTTCTTCACTCGACTTACTCAAAGGCTCAACCTTCTCGTCAGCTCCAGATTTACTTAAAGGATCCTCTTCGTCTTCAATTTCAGATTTACTTAAAGTTTTCTTTTCAACTTCTTCAACTTTGGCCTCACCTTCATTCTTGACGACAGGATCATCCTTCTTCTCCTTCTTGATCTGTAAATCTTCCAACTGAGCTAAAATCTTCTTCTCTACATCGTCCTCGTCCTCTTCTTTTAATTCTGTATGTGGGGCGGTACGGTGCCTCGGCGTAGTTTCCAGGTCATCCAACTCAGTACTTTCCGCTAAACGGTGTTTTGGCTTGGAGTCATCTTTCTTCAAGTGCAACACGTTTTCCACCATCTCGTCCAAGTGGTCGACTGTGCTGTATGGATCGTCGCTCACCAAGACTCCTTCTCTTAACAATTCGTCAGTGTTGGCATCGTTCTTTTCGTTCGCGTCCGGTCTTGCTCTTGATCTTGATCTTGAGATCGAACGGAGATAATTGGTACTCAGCACTGATCTAGTAGCGTACAAGTTAGTCGAGGATGGCAAACTGTTGGTAGGAAGGTCAACGTTAAAGTTCGTGTAATCCCCCGTGGTCAACAAGGAAGGATCTTTCGACATACTCTCCGCCTTGAAAGTTGGCTGCGATTCATCAACTTCCTCTGTCTTAGTTGTTTCAGCCTCTGCAGCCGCAATCGAGTCACCCATAGTAGGTTTCAGTTGTCTCGATCTTCTACTGTCTTCTTCATCGTCATCCTCTTCTCTCACAGCTAATTCTGCAGGCAATTCGTATTTGGTAGGATCTTCAAGATGCGTGTTCTTGTAAGAGTCACCTCTAGCCAAGTGGGGCATAGTTGGTACAGAACTGCGCGAAGTGGATCTATCTTGCTTTCTAGGAGCAGCAGAGCGAGATCTCGATCTCGATCTTTCGGTTCCTTTATCAGTGTGGAAGTACGGAGTGTGTATCGAGTCATCGAGGGCAAGAGCAGGCAGCAAGTCGAATCCTTCGAGTTCCTTGGCAGGGGTCAGGAAGCTGGTTTTTTTCGCAGGCGAAGTGGCGGTCTGGAGGGTGTCATTGTCTGCATTGGGAGCCAACGTCGAGCTCGCAGCTGCATTTGCACTTGATTTAGGCAAACGGTGATGGTCGTGCGATTGAATGTTCGACAACAAATCCTGATGAGAATTGATCTGGTTGTTCAATTGGTACTCAGAAAGATTAGGAGTAGAGTAGATTCCAGCCGAGAAACTCTCGCTAGCAGCAAGAACATCTGACAACAAGTCGTCTCCTTCACCCTTACTCGTCAAGTCCCCGAGTGCGGATTTTTCACCCAAAATATCGTGTGTGTCAACTACCACCTCCTTCGTCAAGCCGCTTTTTTTGGTCGTTGGGATAAACAACTCCTTGTCTTTGTTGTCTAAAAAGTCCTGGAACGACTCGCGCGTTGCATTTGCGTCGCTTGTGGACGTGTCGTTTGCGTCACTGGCTTCTCCGTCGTCATCTTTTTTGCCACGCTTCAAAAACTCCTGGAGCGATTCTTGGGTGTCGTTTCCCACTTCTGTTGACGACGACTTGGATGACTTCTTCTTTCTACGTTGTTCCTTGTCCTTCTTGAACTTGACATCGTCCTTGACGTTACCTTCGTTGTCCAAGAATTTAGCAAAGTCCTCTTCAGATCCTAACAATGCTCCTTCGCTGATTAAATCATCTAAAGATGCAGTAATAGAGTTGTTCAAAAGTGCTGCATTGGCTGCCAGTTTCTTCTTCTTGCTCTTGCTCTTGTCCTTGTCCTTGGACGACTTGTACTTTTCAGGGTGGATATAATTATTATGTACCGAATCGTCGGCTGAACGAATGGAAGCTCCCACCAACGAGGGCTCCGGTAAGTTCTCTGCGTGCTCCAATTGTTCTTCAAAATCCATGTCTAGAGCAAGTAAATCAGTGTTGATGAAAAAGAGAACAAGTGCAACAAATTGTTGTGCTGTATTTATAGATAGGCGGTGTCGATATGTGCAGGATATATTAGTAGATAAAGGTCTAAGGGTGGGGAGACCAAGAAAGAATGGTGGGTAGAGAGATCATTTGTAGTTAAGAAGATGAGGTGGATAGTTGTGTTTATGTTAATTGGAAGTAATGAAAGTGTAGAGAATTGCGTGAATATCGAGAATCTGGAGCTAATTTAGATGAAATGAGGTGATGCTTAATTGCAGCCGTTGGTTACACTTTGCATGGAAATGATTGGTCCCCGCGATTTGAAAAGTCACTCACTACTTGTGACAAACTTATGGTGAGTGGAGTTATTGGGTTTGATTGAGGTTATACTAACTGAATCAGTGTTTCGTGGTAGTGTATCTGGGTTATATGCTTATATATAAAGGTAATTATAAGATAATATGAGAGATGAGTATGAGATTAGAAGTGATTAATAACGAATGATGTACTAATCTAGAACTAATTGCTAATTTATAGAGTTTGTGTGACCAAAGGTAAATTTGATTTGATCTGAATGTGAAGATCAGTTTAGTTTCGAGCAATGAGATAAGTGTATGAGTTGATGTTTATTGATTTGGCGGTGAGTTTGTTGGAGAGTATTATGGGTGTACTTTTGTAGAGTATTTCGTAGAGTATTTTGGAGAGTAATTTGAAGAAAGGGATGCTCAAAGTTAGGTGTCAGATTAGAGTAAGTAGACTAATAGCCACAGAGGGTTTTCATGAGGGTTTTCAGTATGAATCAGCTGAACAGTAGTGTGAACTATTTGATTACTGGAAGGGAGAGATGAGGCTATCAATTACTTCAGAAACATTTTATTTATCATTTTATTGAATGGTTTAGTTGACTTTGTATGAAATAGATTCAATAGCAGCAAATGAACTACTGAAGAGGCAGATGTTATCGTTACGTGAATGACTCTGCAAATTTCTCAAAATGTTTTACTCAGAAAAGATCCAACTCAGTGAACCTTGCGATTGCTTATGAGTTAACTATGGTCCCGTATGTTGGTTGAAAATCAACAGTGTTGTGAATCCAAGTACTCTTTTTGCTATCAACAGTTTGTAAACATCGTTTGTGAGCAGACAATCACCACTTCTATTACACTAGCAAGTATACAGACAGTACACATTATACGATTTGTCAAGATAATTACATACATATTGCTTTTTTTTGCAGCCATTGAAGATAGTGAAGAGGAGAAGGGAAGTGGAGAAACAATAGTGATGGATGTGACAATAGTCTCAAGAAGGTAGTAAAAGAAACGAGCTCGATAGAAGTTAAAGTAACAATTGATGTCATCAATCGATTGTACTTATTGTTCTTTCTGATTATGAACATGTAGTTGGTTTGCACTCCTGAAACATTATAGATCTATATGGTGATTGGGGCTCTAAAGCTATGAAACTTAAGGTTAAACTCAGAGAGTTAAGGCATGAATAAAATGATACTGTATGGCTATTAAATCCTAAGGCTTTCAAATCATCTCCATATAATTCTTCATAACTGGACTCGAGTTTGAATTCTACGTCAACAATAAAATACCCAACAATCACAACAATCAACTCATTTAATAAACTAATATCACTTGAATATTATCTAACCTTACTTCTCTGCTTCGAAAACGAAACTTTATAAACCACAATCCCAAGAACCCTTCAATTAATATCATCACTAATATCGGCTCTACCGTTCGCTACTTCTAAATATATCACTAAATTACTTAAAGAAGAATGCAACAAACCTCCGTAAATAACCCTCAAAAGTCTCACCTCCTCATCAATGTCCAACCACATATCCAACTAACAAATACACAAAATTCCGACAGTTTACTGACGCTTAACTCGCACCAAACGCCTTCCTTCTCTTCTTCATGACCCCATTCTTCCTCAACGTGCTCCACTCACCTTCCAGAATCCTCTACTCCTCACGTGCCTCGCCACTAAAAAAAAAACATATATATATGGGCCACCCAAAAAATTTCATTTCTCCAGAAAACTAACATCAAAATGGCTAGACAAAGAAGATCCGCTCCAGCTAGAACTCAAACTCGTTCTGCACACACTGCTCCTGCTCCTCACGCACAGCAGTACCCAGCAGCCCACCCTGCTCAACCAGCCCAGCAAAGACTGCCGGGTTTGTTTGGCCAGATGGCCTCGACAGCTGCAGGTGTAGCTGTTGGTTCTACCATCGGTCACACTTTGGGTGCCGGTATCTCCCTGATGTTCGGAGGTGGCAGTGCTCCAGCTGCCCCTGTTGAACAACAGCAAGTTGCTGCTCAGCAAAACACTTCCCAGTACCAACAACAAGCCAGCCACTGTGATGCTGATGCCAGAAACTTCACCAGATGTTTGGAAGAAAACAGTGGAAACATGCAAATTTGTGACTACTACTTGCTGCAGTTGAGAGCATGCCAAGAAGCTTCGAAGCAGTACTAATCTAACTCCAAACTCTCACCGACCTGACTTGGATGATAGAGTTGAAGAGGTTATTAAAAACATTGACATGTATATAAAATAATAAAGTAAAGCATTAGATGATTGTAGTAAAGTTCTGAGATATATTAGACGAACGTAGTTGTAGTGACAAGGAGTAGAAACTACTTCAAGGTTTATTCATTATAAATTGAATCTACTTCACTTGTTAAGTTCATAATGAAAAATGGGTTGAAGGAACTTTTTATCCCGGGGATTCCATCGTGGTATTTAGGAGAAGAAGATTCAGCACTTTTGTATTTTAGTTTGGTAATTTGCAAAAGTTTGAAAGTATTGGGAAAGGTTATGTTCTTAGAGTATCTTGTGTTGGGTGTCTAGCTATTCACACTTCCATCTGACTTTCAATCATAGACTCTTAATCTGATGGTTGCAAAAAAATGAAATTTGATTGGATAATGGAAGGAGATGGATGATGATAATGAGCTTCAAATTGTCTAGAATGTTAAAGAAGGTACAGAGAATGTTCCTTTCCAGAATACTCTTGTATGAAATACGCTCCTTCGAGTTTTTTGTTAAGATTTTGAACGTCATATTTACAGATACATATAACTGCAACTCTTTAAGGCTTCACCGTGTTTATGATACACTAAACTCGGTGGAATACGTGTTTCTCTATATGAGAGTACAACGTTCAGTATTATTGGACTATCAAAAGACACAATGACTTTTCGTCGTAGCGCTTAATGGTTTACTCAATGCGATTTAGTAGCATGCACTTGAATTGCATTACTTTAAACCATAGGATTACTCTACATACAATGATATTGAAGCTGTACCCTATAAGTCAAAGAATAATTACACCTAATGAAACTTCCATCACTTGAGAAGAACTAGAGACACATTCAAGAAATTCGAGTACTCACTGACTTCGATTTGTCACTTATTCTTCACATCAATTGGAAACTTAAATTCGCAGCCACAAATTACCAGTACATATTTTACAGTCATCTAATTCTTCTTCTATTCATATCCATTTATAAGAGTAATCATCAGCGTTGCTGGTTGCTTTTATAATTCATCAACTAATCAACTCCAGGTGGTGAAGTTTAAGCCTTCTCTTCTTTCGTGTAAAAGTAATATCCAGCACCACCTAATCCCAACACGGCTAATGGAAAACCAAAAGCACGTCCCTTTCTCGTCAGATGCTGCTCCTGACCATGATGGAGCAAATTGTCATAGTCAAGGTCTTCAAGAACTTGTGTTTCTCTTTCAACATTGGCTACTTTATGGTCCAATTCATTTTCTCCCAAGTTAATTGCGTCAGCCTTGTTAATGTTTGGGTTCATTGATGATTGAACGTACTGGTCTCTGTTGACTGGCTTACGGGATTTCACTTCCTTAATACCAACATCAACAGGGTCGCTACCACGGTCATGTAAAAATTCTGGTTCGTCTTGGACGCTTTCTCCACCATGGACGACAGAGGCATCGTTGGCCTCTACTTTGACAGACGAGTTGCTCTCTCTGACAAAAGTTTCGGTTTCAACCTGTTTAGCTTTTTCATGTGCAATATCCTGCTTGACAGCTTCCTGTGTAATAGGAGGAACCTTTGGTTCGGCCATCTTTGGAACAAAGTCATACTTGAATTCCCACTCATTAATGGACGTTTGAGATGGTAATCTGTACGAATCAATGGTCGAAGCGTCTCCCTTGGCCCAAGCACGACGTGATTGTGAAAGTGCACGGATAGGAGTAATGGCGGATCTGAGTCTGTACATTTTATGATGCAATGGGTTAAAGATGTCAATAAGAATGAATTTAAATATTATATTTAATGAGAAGAGAGGGGGGGAGCAACAAGCTGTCGGACGTTCGGTATTGTAGGGCTGTCACGTGGAGAGTCATAGTTGGGTACAACCCCCGCAATAAAGGTAGAACACAAAGAGCATGGAACAATTTGAAATACGTGGAGGGAACTTCCCGGGAGAGAAGTATGTTGGGGAAAGGTTATCTAGGGGGGAGAAGGGGAAGATATGCTGTAGAAAAGGGTTAATGTAAATATGTAAGTGGTGAAAACACAGTGATAAATATGTAGATAAGAAGATTAGTGGAGTGGCTCAACTTGAGATTCCAAACTGGGAAGATTTAGGTGTAAAGTTATGATTGGCTGGAGTGAAAAGTCGGGACTAAAGGTTTTGGGTTCGGTTTTGGTGGAGTTTGGTTATGGGGATATGGAATTGGTTATCGGGAAATAGGATTTGCGTTACGATATGGGAATTAAGACCAAGTTTTTATTAGACTGCAACAGTATATAATCGAGTTATAACAGTAGGAACATTTTAAAAGGTACTGATCTGGGGTTTACAATTTCTAGGGCATTTCGTGACATTTCAAGCTCTTTCAAGACTTTAAATTCTTCCATGATTGAATACGTTTCTAGGGGATTTAACTACGTTAATTATCAGGTCTACTCAAAGCATCGATTCTAATTTAAACTTACACTGTGATATCTGTGCTTGGTGTTTATTTGGCTGCGAAATTTAATGAAATTTCGATCAAAAAGTTCACCACTACTGTTGTTGCCCAAAACTCAACTTTACTACATGTGTGTTTGAACACGTCACCTTTCCATTGAAGAACGAAAACTGCGGTCTTCACGATTTCTCACAATTCATCATTAAACACTTCATTTTATATTAATAATTCATTATACTCTACACTTCTTGGTACTGTAACTGTTCTGTTGATTAATACTCTACTTCAAATGTCCAGCTATACAATCAAAATCTCCAATTTTCATCCGCCAGTTCAATAGCCCACGTAAACTTATCTCTTAATGTCTTGGTAAACAACCTCTCAATTGGAACATCAAATCTCTTGGAAAACATCACAGTCAAACGAGGATCAATATAATTGATCTTGGACGTTCCAAGTGAAACTTCCGAGTTATCCTCTTTATCTTTCAATTGGATTGTAGTATTCACAATTCTGTTTTCAATGGCTTCCACCTGCAGTCGGAGTTTGTCTACGCTTATGCTCTTTTTCACTTCTGGGTGACCTGACTTCAATTCCTTTGCATATTCTTCGCGAAGTTCTTGTACCTTGTCATATCTCTCTTTGATGACTTCCTCCAGAAGAGGTGGCTGGCCTTCTAACTTAAGCTTTTCATTGTCACGCAAGATCTTTTTATTCACCTGCTCCAACGCTCGTTCAATGACACTGTGGTGAATTTGCGCTTCATCCTCACTCGTCAAGTCTTCAATCTCAGCAAAGTACTTTTTGTCTTTCTTGAATGAAGGCTCGATTTGCAACATGCTTCTCTTGATTCTAATCTTTTGCCACACAAACTCCTTCAACTTGTCTCCGATCTTGGCGACTGTGCTTCCGTGCGATTTACTAACCGTACGCTGGTGATTACACAAGATTGCCACGGTTCTATTTGCAGCATTGAACTTCATCACCTTCTCAGCTACTGTACCTTCATTGGTTATCAAATCTAATTGATCTTGCATCGTTTTTGAAGCATTGTAAGTACGGAACACCTTGGCTGTTAAACCTTTCATGTAATTTTGGAAATGTTTGTTTAATGTCTGTGGGTTGATTCTGTCAAACAAGTCGTCTCCGGGTTGTTTTGGTGACTTCTTAAAGATTCTCAAGTTCTTGAATACTTGGGCTTCAACTTCAACCTCTTGGTAGAACCGAATCGAGTCCTTACCCAAAAAGTCAAAGATCACAAGATTGGGTGGCTTGAGTGTAATATGCTCAAAACGAAGGGAACAACATCCAACAGTGTCTGCTTCATCGTCACCCTTCTCACCACCAGCTCTGAGTGCAAACTTGTCAATTAAATACGTGGCTGTTGCCATTTGACGATCCAACATCACCTCACTCTTCAACATCTTAGTGTAATCCTTCCGAATCTCATCTACATGGTTTTTGAGTTTTCTCGCAGTCTCAAACTTCTTGAAGTCAGATTGACCTTTAATCGAAGAATTGGCTGCAAATCTCACATACTTGATAGCATCTGCAATGTTTTCTTTCCACATTGCCAACCAGGTGACCGTGTTGTCATGCTTGACTTCACCCCATTCGTGTCCTGCTGGAGGTATTGGGACTAGACAATCGCGGCCAATGTTCAATGTAATATCTTCAGGGAAAACTCTTCTTTTTACTTTCCCTGTTTTTGGGTGGGCACCACGACCTCTGAACAACCCAGGAGGTTCCACTCTGAAATTTCCTACAGTTTCCTTGTGTCCATTGAGCAAACAAGTCTTGAATGGCTCGTCCTGCTTCTCCTTTTCAAGCTTGATACGTTTTTTGTCATCCCTGGTGAGTAATTTCTTTTCTTCCTTCAACTGTTCGAAATATGCGTACATCTTGGAGAAGTCACACTTGTCAAAGTCTTTGATATTGGTATCACACTTCTGGCCCTTCTCCGCACACTCTTGCAATACAGTCAAGAAATCTTCAAAAAAGTTCTTTTGGAAGACTGGGTTTTTAGCATGGTCTGTTTCCATCATTGCAGCGTAGAAACCAGCCACTTCTTCTGCTGGGGCTGGCAATTTGACAGGTTTTCCGTCATAGTAGAGTCGGACATGACCGGGTAAAGGTTCGTAAGCAGGAGGAAATACAACACCATTATGTTCCAAAGTATTCCATTTCACTTCACCATCGAGATCAGATGACTCCCACCATTTGTACACATCTTCATTCTCCTCGTTCAGTTCGGTTTCTGGTTTCGGTTCTACTTGGTTAGCTTTAGGCTGCTTTGGCTGCTTTGGTTGCTTTGGTTGTTTTGGCCCTTTTGGTTCAAGTTTTGAATCTGTTTTGAGTTCTGCCTTGGGTGTTGCAATTGGTTTTGGTTTTGATTTTTTAGTTTCATCCAGGTTCGAAGGTTTGTTATCACCCGATTGCTTAGATTTGGTTGACCCTGACTTTGAAGAAGTGCTCTTTTTCGTCTTCTTCTTTCCATCCTTCGACTTGTGCTTTGGATCTTTTGATTTATGTTCTCCATTAGTTTGGTCAGGATTCAGTCTTTTAGCTTTTTTAGCAAGAGGAACATCATCGTCTTCCAGTTCTATTTTCATCCGCTTACGGCCTTCCTTCCGTTTTTGCTTATCCACCCTGGCGAGGGGCATTTCATCGTCAGAAAGAGCCATGGTGCTGGTTAAAAAAGTGATGAGAATTTTGGTGTTGCGACAAAAAGGGCTCATTTCATCTACTTGGAGATTTAGAGTGGGGAGATGAAATGCGATTAGGACGTGAAGAGAAGTGCTTTAAGGAGGTTTATCGAAAGATATGATGGTTTTACACGCGTATCAGGCTACTGAGGTTCAATATTTTCTACTAGAATGTACGATTTCTTTGTATATGTGTCGTCCCATCTCCAGAGTGTTCTTTCTGTAAACGTACGCGTATAATTTTCAGTTGATGATGTGTACAGAAAGGAATGAGAATTAAGAAAAGAATAGGTGGAGATGAGTTAAAAATGAACTTGAGATGTTCTTGAAGTTCAAGAATATAATGTACTCAGACGTTGATGAATATGTATCTTAGTAAATTATGACCGTGTTATTTAGGTTGTTTGAATTACTAGGGATCATTATCTTTCGATGTGTTTGAAAGCAATTATGTCACGTTATCATATCTTAACACATTAATATACTCTTCTGCTGTTCTTATTATATGGAATGATAAAGCTCTAATGTTGAACTAAATTGTAATATTGAAGCATAACCTTGGAACTTTTGGTAATGATTTATATTGGCTATCAAATTAGTATTACTCAATTGATGTGTTGCAGGTTAATGAGAGCATCAGAATTCTAAGAGGAGTCAGAGTGGTTTAGGGAGTCATGGGGTGCAGTAGGGTGATACTGTTGAAGATGCGTGTGAAATTGAAGAACACGAATCAATATTCAAAATTCAATAGTCATTTGGAATTTGGGTTCAGTGGGACCGGTTTGAAATATTCATGATTCCAGTCTCGTAATCTCATAACAGGCACGTTAAAAGAATTGTAGTGTTGTAGTGTTTCTATTGAGTTCAGGTGTATTCTTCATTACAAGATCACGAAATATTTGCACCCAATTGCAAATGGAAAAATATGATCATCTTCTTCGGCTATGAATTCTAAACGGTTGATGAACTTTCAGCAACAATTCACCATAAAGGAGGGAACTAGGTTCAATCCATGAATCAGATAGTTTTATCTTTGGAATACGTAGTGCTAAGTAGTGACACGTCAGAGGCAATTATATCACAAGGTATAGTACATTTCAAAAGCCTCTTGAGAATCTATTATTACCCTGCTCTGAGGCTTTGATTGAATTGCTCGAATTTCAAGAAACCAGCTTCAACGTCTCGGGAACGGCATTCTCACTACAATGACATTTCTTTGCAAAACATCGTATCAGTGGGAGAACAACGGGGTAAGCATACCTAAACTCAGCTTTAAAGTTACTATCTCACAGAAGTTTCATGTTACCAGAGAGATGGTTGCATCAACTTATTGCCACATTTCAACAACTATTCAAAGCAACCAGTCAAATTAGGGGTGTCTTGCGGGAACCTAGATTCAATAAAACATATCCGTAAAGTTATTTTGTTTCGTATATGGTACAGTCTCGAACAATAGACAGGCCTTTGGTTTTTTTGCAGCCAAATTTAGGTGTCAAAAAATTCGGCTATGTTGGATCAAAACAACGCTTATTGACTTCGTATCCATGTGATGCTCAGCTATATCTTAAAAATTCGTATTTGTACACTTCTTTCATTCAGTTCAGAATTAATTAAGTGCCACTCTGTTGACAGCAGATTTTGGCAAATAATATACAAATGTATTTGAAAGAAGTTTATACTTAAATAAGTTTTACCAGTTGAAAAAGAGATTTAACACAGGATAAAAGAAATCTTCTGTTGATGGAGATTATATTATTCGTTTGAGAATTATTAGTTCCCTCTCACATCTAGTGAAATCTTAGAGCGAACCCAAGCCGGATCCCCTTTAATTTTCACGTTTATTTGAAATATACTAATAAGCGATTCTTAATACATAGAAGTCACATAAAATTGAATAGAACCATCATATCAATACTGTTGAACTTCATGGGAACAATATCTCCATTGTGTACATATAATTAGATAATTCTAGTTCAGTAGATTCCTTCAACATTGATCATGATAGTTTCCTTTGTTAATGGCTGTTTTCGCATTCGATTAAAATTTCGGGCGGCCTTAGCATCGTTGTAAACCCCAGATTCTGTTGAAGACTGCCCATTAAATGCACTACAGGTGTATCAAAAAAATGAACCTTTATAATGGAGGCAATTTCTGTTGGATTGTTTTACTCCCTGCTTCCACCAAAACACACAAGACGTGAGGTCTAGAGGGAAACAGTAGAGAAATGGAATATGGGATACTACAGAAGCTTCCACCTGAGTTATTGGAAATCGTATTTGAGTTTTTGGACGCGGTAGATGTTGAATACTTGCATCGAGACCCTCTCCTCCACCAGTTAGGAATACACAAGATGTATGAGGAAATACAGATTTCCTCTGATCGAACCAGGTACGACCCACTATATATACATTGGCACCCTGGAAGCAATTTTCATGGACAACAGCAAAAGGAATATCCAAGTTTACATGTCAAGAACATAGAGGCTTTCGTTAAGGCTGGATATATCAAGCCCAAAGTATTAAGGTTTCATGAGATTGAAGATATTCTCCTGATGGATCCAGATACTATCAAAAGCTTTCAAAAAGTGAAGCACACAAGTTACTTGTACCCTGAAATAGACGGAAGTTACCAAGAGGGTAACCCCAACATATGTAATATTGAAGATTTACGTAAAGTTGTTGAAGCAGTTCCTAATCTCTCCAGCTTACACGTTCAATGTATTGACCTCACCAATTTTAAACTACCTTCAAACTTGGATACGTTGGTATTAATGAAGTCTGTAATCTGGGATATTGAAGTTAAGTTTCCAACAAGTCTCAAAAGCTTGACTCTTGTTCGTGTTGCAGGAGTCATTGACTGGCTACCTGAAACACTTGAATTTTTGGCCTATCACCCTCCTGACACTGATGGTTGTTCGATTAAAGTCTCTCACTTAAAGAAATTACGAACGTTCGAGCATAGGCAGATAACTGGAAGCTACCATCTTGAATATCCTAAAAGTCTCCAGAACTTAATCCTCTACACAGCTGATGGTCTCAATATACCTGACAGGCTCACTAAACTAAGGATTGTTGGCTGTGGTGTTCCTAAGGAAATATTCACCACCAGGTTCCCAGACACACTTAAATCCTTGAAGTTTGGAGATTTATTTGTTGAAGGTGAAGCAGACGTGGTTGCAAATATTGCTACATATCAAGGACCATGTTTGAATGCAGATCTACCCTTTTCAGGTGAAAACTTTTTAGATGAACCCACAACTACATCTATAGTGGTGACAAAAATAAAGCTACCAAAGAAGCTAGAGCATCTAGTATTTAGATGCATTGAGGGAGTCTATATTGATACTGAAGGTTTCGAGTTTCCTCCAAATTTAAAAAGCTTGACGATTGAGGCTACAAGAATGTTTTCCTACGATAATACCTTGGGAGCAAATATCTTAGATCATAATGTCTTGATTATGAACTTTCCACCAAGGTTGGAGAGTATTCTGTTGTTATTCTTGAGTTATTCTGAGGTTGTTTCCAACATTCATCAACTAGAAAATTTACAAACTTTGAACGTAGACATGTCCAAGTTTATTCCGACTCTTAAGTTTCCTCCTTGTCTCAAGTCATTATCTGCCCGACAGTGCAAAATTGAGTCCTTGGATTTGAAACACACACAGCTTACATTTTTGGATCTCAATGCCAACTATATCAGCCTGCTTGATTGTTTGCAACTTCCCAAAACTTTAAAAGAACTCTTGATTGACTCGAACTCACTAGAAGTAGGTGGGACGTTGGAACTTTCTAGTCTTCGTATTGAAGCTACAGGTTTTGGAGCTGACTTCAAAAACCTGAAAATAAGCAATCTAGTTGTCGATTTTGAGAACAACTTATTGGATTTATCTTTATTACCAGAATCGCTTTCAAGTTGTCTGATTTTGCGCTATAATCCTCTTGAGTATGAAGTTGTTGGAAGTTTCTTATCGAGTGTAGAGTCTGCTAGTCTTGCTCCCAACTGTAAGTCACCGTTCACAATTCCTTCTTGGGATCTAATTGTAGATAAGGTCCCAGACCTTAAAGATTATCAAGTAACGAGCTACACTAATCATCAGGGAATAGGTATGTTTTACCATTTGTGGTCAAAGGATAAAGAGGCAGCGGTTACCAACATTGGTGACAAGATTATTATTGATATGGATGATGGTAGAGAAGTGGAACTTCTTAAAAGTGAAGTCCAGTAGTAGCTACACTTCCTGTTAACGAATAAGCTTTATTGTACAATCTGAAGTCCATTATTTAGAAGGTAATCATCTCTAGTAGCTTCTCCCTTTGTCTATTCTGTGGCCTCAGCTTATAGGTAATGAATTGACTCAATTATTCAGCACCCCATCAATTCTGATGGTAGAATTTACCAATGTGAAATTTTTGAAATTTAGTTCATTTTCCTTGACATGAGATCCCCTCACCAGTTCAACAATACTCCATAACAATAGAGCAACCTCCAAAACCATTGACATCAAACTTCGCCTTCTACTCAACATAACGTAATACCGTATGGGTGCAAATCCAAAAGGTATCAAAAACAAAGCCGGAATTAAAAAGAACTCTAAAAGCATTAAAGACCGAGATGCCACAAGGAAATCAAAAAAAGCGTGAAGTCCAAGTCAGAGCGAGACATGCACATTTGGCACGAATGGATCCTTAATTGCTGCTGTTGAGCATGATTTGTGGGGTATAATTAACGCAAAGGTTACATGGGTATGGCAAGCGAGCAAGATCTCCGTAAG
The DNA here is from genome assembly GCA_030568835.1 of Kodamaea hsintzibuensis (nom. inval.). Taxonomy (NCBI): domain Eukaryota; kingdom Fungi; phylum Ascomycota; class Pichiomycetes; order Serinales; family Debaryomycetaceae; genus Kodamaea; species Kodamaea hsintzibuensis (nom. inval.). The sequence continues at coordinate 58,471 of JAJMJA010000002.1, forward strand.
GGAGTACAATACAAGAGAGATCCGCGAACAGTTCTTCTTTTAGAGTTGGTTCTGGTTAATGTAATGTGTACCTTAAAAAAAAAACTTCCAGAAAATCATCACATGTGTACACCTAATTTTCCAATTATGTGGATCACCAACTTAAGCGATGTATTCATTCTCTTGATAGATGTCAATAGCTAAACCACCATTAGAGTGAAATGTCAAAGACGACACTAGATGCGGTTAAATTTGCACCCAAACTTACAGAAAACAGCGTACCAACGTAACTGTGGAGAATTCTTACACCCCCAATCATCACAGTTTAAAAGGCGTTCAGCATCTTGGTTGCATTAGTTGCACCCTGTGAACAAAAGCAATATCGTATACTCCACTCATAAAGTCATAACTACAAACTAATCAAAATGACAGAAGAAAAATGTGGGGAAAGGCTTGGAAGGAGTAGTTAAGCGAGTATATCGAAACGTAACCTAGACCATTATTGTATATCCAGTACCCAACTCCAGATTCAAGTTGAGTAATCTGTACCGAAAGCAGCACAATCATTTTAATAATCATACATGTTTCTGCATATATCAATACTTCATACAATGCGATGATCACAAAACACGTACCTTTGACGGAACAATTCATTTTGAAAGGTTACTTTGCAGAGAATGTACACTGGTAAATAATCGCAGGGCATTTCCCAAAAAAAAAGGTACATCAGGAGGAAGGTGAGGATTGGAAATCTCTTTAACAATAAATAAGATTACAATGAATACGTTGCCGAAATCAATACTTAACCATAGCCTACCCAAGCCCTGAAATGATTTCAAGATAGTGTCCAAGCAATCTAATCTAATAATCAGAACCGGTCAGGGCTCCCATTTACCCGTTCTTGATTTCTTGATTTAGTCTGACTCACTCACAACGCCGTATAGGACCATCCAATTGGAAAATTCTTGACTTTGTACAAAGTCTGGTCAAGGTTTGGTTCAAGAATGAAAATGAATGATCGGGATTCATAAGGCATCTTTCAGAGCACAGTCTTTTTTTTTTCTGTTTAACCTTTGTAACATAAAATTTTTATACTCATCAACTGTATTGTTTACCCATTACCCTCCAAACATTAAAAGCCGCAACTTCACATAACCGTCTCCATAACCATTTGAAGTGACCTAAACTTTACTCTCTCATTTTCGACATCGCCTGTCTCATAACTTACGAAAATGTAACTCATCATTTCGGTGCTTCCCGTATTGGTAATTCTCTTGTTCGGCTCTTCGCTCATCTTTGTATCACTACATCCAAACGCCTTGAATCCTCCAAAAGCAAGAGAAAGAGACTCCAAGTATGATAAGGTTCATGCTTAGCTTGTGGTTATCTTGTGTCCAAAGTTGATATCTAATCCCTTTAATTAAACCCATCTGCCCCTCATCTATGTAACCCCATTTTAAGCTTAGTTTCTTCTCCATTTCAAGCTTATTCTTTAAAGTATTCCGTTGTGCGGCTACTTTTCTTTTCTTTATTCTTTCCACTCTTCTATATTATACAAATTTTATATATAAAACCCAATCAGTTCCCTCTCTTAAAATTTCATTCACTAAAGTCGATTCTTTTGATTGTGTATAATGTCTGACATTGAAAAGAATGGGTATGTTTCTACTCCCGTCACTCTGAAGGAGCCTCTTAATCGTGAAAAGGGTGCTGATTTTGTTAATGTTGATGATGATCAAGACTCATATCTTCGTCAAGGGTCTGGTTCTCCAAAGGCTCCTCTTGTTGGAGAAGGTGAGGTTCACCGTGGTTTGAAAGCAAGACACATGTCGATGATCGCTATTGGTGGAACCATCGGTACTGGTCTTTTCATTTCGACTGGTAATACTTTGGCTTCAGCTGGTCCTGTTTCGGCCCTTATTTCATTCTTGTTTATGACTTCTTTGGTCTTTTCGGTGACACAATCTTTAGGTGAAATGGCAACTTTAATCCCAGTCACCGGTTCTTTTGCACAATTCATTGCCCGTTGGTGTTCGCCTGCACTTGGTGCTGCTAACGGTTGGAATTATTGGTTCTCTTGGGTCATTACTTTTGCCTTGGAATTGAGTGTTGTCGGCCAGATTATTCAGAAATGGACTGACGCTGTTCCCTTGGCTGCTTGGATCTCCATCTTCTTTGTGATCCTTACTGCCTCGAACTTGATCCCTGTGAAATTCTATGGTGAAATTGAATTTTGGATTGCTTCCGTCAAGGTCATTGCCGTTGCTGGATGGATCTTGTATGCATTCATCATGGTGTGTGGTGCTGGTAAAACAGGACCTGTTGGTTTCAGATACTGGAGAAACCCAGGTCCTTGGGGCCCTGGTGTGTTTGTAGAAAACAAGAACACCGCAAGATTTTTGGGTTGGTTGTCTTCTTTGATCTCCGCTGCATTCACCTTCCAAGGTTGTGAGTTGGTTGGTATTGCTGCTGGTGAAACCAAAAACCCACTGAAAACAGTGCCTTCTGCTATCAGAAAGGTGTTGTTCAGAATCTTGGTGTTTTACGTCTTGTGCATGTTGTTCATTGGATTGTTGGTTCCTTTCAATGACGATAAGTTGTCTGCCAACGGTAACTATACTGCATCTTCTCCATTCATCATTGCCATGCAAAACAGTGGAACAAAGGTCTTGCCAGACATTTTCAACGCCGTTATTTTGGTTACCATCATTTCTGCCGGTAACTCTAATGTGTACTGTTCGAGTCGTATCTTGTACGGATTGGCTCAAGCTGGTGTCGCCCCTAAGATTTTTGAACGTACCACTAAGCAGGGTGTTCCTTACATTGCTGTCTTGTTCAGTGCCGCCTTTGGATCCTTGGGATACTTGGCTACTTCAAGTAATGGTAACGAAGCCTTCAACTGGTTGTTGAACATTACCGCAACTTCTGGTTTGATTGCATGGGGTTGGATTGCAGCTACCCACATTAGATTTATGCACATCTTGAAGCTGAGAAACATTAGCAGAGATTCTCTTCCATTCAAGGCTAAGTTTAACCCATTCTCTGCACATTACGCGGCCATCACCGTGTTCATTCTCGTGTTTATCCAGGGTTATGCAGCATTTTTCTCTTTCACCGCAACCAAGTTCTTCACATCATACATCTCAGTGATATTGTTTGTTGTGTGTTATATCGGATTCCACTTTTTCTTTAATGGATTCGGCAAGGCTGCATTCACAAAGGAAGCATTCATTGTACCTTTGGATATTTGTGATATTGACACTGGTGTCAGAGGATTGGATGACGACAGATGGGAAGATGAAGAGGATGAGCCAACAACTGTTTGGGGTAAGTTCTGGGCATGGATGGCCTAATTGGGTTCTTTTAATTTGGACTGTAATGGATATTTTTAATACTGTATTATTGTAGAACAAGTAGTGGATTGATCATGAATTGCGATGGTTATCCAATTCTCCAAAACGTAAGATGATCGGACTTGCAAACTAACATCCAAGAGTCGATTGTTTCTTTGCACGCGACTCTTGTTTCTGAGGTAACTCCTTTAGGAAGAAGACCAAAGTGTCAAATCGTTATGAGTCTGATGTAAGTGTCACATCCAACTAAAAAGCTTCGAATCATTATTATTCATGATTCTGAAATAAAAATCCATCTCTCACCAGCCCCACTCCAAAAAATCATTGGGATTCTCTCAATAGACTCTCATTGTATCGCTCATCTTTTTCTTGCAAGCTCAGCACCCAATGCAAATCTGCCAAAAGAACTCGGAGACTTCCATTCCTCAAAAGACATTTGTACCTATTCCCTATATCTTTACATGAACAACACATCAGTCATGCGTTAGCTCGCTAAGATTTGCTTGGGCAGTATTGGTGCCTTAGTTCGCGTAAACCAGGCAAATCTATGTGCTTGTACGCCTCAATTATTGATATACTAGTTAAAAAATTACCGTTTCATCATTATTCAATTTTGGCTTCCTTTAAGCACTTCTTTGACTTTACGTGTTCAACTCTCTGGCTATTCTTGACTACTTTGGTGTCTGAAACGTCTACTTGGTGGTATCTAATTTAATAAGCTTCGCCTTATGTTTTTTATATTTTGGGTGCAAATTCTTTAAGAAATTACAGAAATTGAAAATAATTACAACTGTTCCATATAATTATATTCAATCTTATTGTTATATTAAAGTTATACGAGAAACAATACACTTCATTCAACTTTAACTAAAATACTACCTGTCCAATCTATTCAGATTTAAGCCTACATGAGTGGCTGCAAATGTTCTAATCAACTTCACCTTTCTCACTTTCTCACACACCACTTTAAAATGTACTCAAGTGCGTTCATTTTCACCAGATGAACATCGCCAAATCATTGTTACATTGCTTTGGAGGTGTAACCTGTGGATACTTCTCCAAGAAATATGGCTCTGTGTATGCATTCGTAATACTACTAGTCCGATTGACTTTCTGAATCAGCCTTTGCTGTACAATAAGCCTTTTCAATATGTATCCAGTATATTTTGGAGAGCAAGGAACCAACTACATAGATATTATGGTGAAAATACGTCCGAATTCGGCCCTACGATCGAACACACTGCCCACGTTCCACTTTACATGAGTATCAAGAATACTTACCAGTCTTTGAGTCATTGGATTTTCACTGCCCCACCACCTCAAATATCCAACTATGTATTGAAGGGTATTATCTGCATTTCTACTTCTGTGTTTGGTGGTATTTTATTATCGTATTTTATGAGATCCAGGTACTTTTCTAATACCCAGCTGACTGCATAATAATTTGCACATAGAAGTTAGACTTCTGTGCTTCCAGCATTAGAATTAGTGTTTCAACTCCAGATGGATCCTCAAAGGACACTTCAAAAGTGTAATGAGCTTAGGAGACATTTTTAGAGGACGTATATAAGCAGCAAAGTGAGGTGAAAATGCTAGCACTTGGCACTAAATATGCAGTGTCATCTTGAAAGACCTCAAAGGCTTCGGATAGGTACCGGATGTAATATTCAAGAGCAACCAAAGGGAATAGGATTTCTTTTGATGTGTCTTAACTCTAGCGAACCGAGATATGCCAAGTTGTCAAGGTAGTTTCATGTAGGTTGAAACCGTATTGAGTAGAAGCGAAATTGATGTGATTGAGATTATGAAATGGATGCTGTGAAAATTTATGGATAGGAACATTAGACTGATTAGTTAAGATTATGAGTGCGGAGGCTTATGATATCCCAATGAGGGGTAACCAAATGAGATGTAGTGGTATGATATCGTGTACTATTGTTATGTGAATATAGAAAGATATTACTTTAATAAGGTAAAAGTTATTAACTGTTCTATTGTTCACCTGTATTCTCTTCTTTTTAATAAGAGAAGATGACTTAGAAGGTTAGTAATATGTCACTTTATATTACATTATTTCATTAACGCACTCTTCAGATCTGCAAGATTTCATAAAGCTTTTATCCAGCAATGTATATTGATCCCTTTATTTAGTGGAGTTCTTTTGACTATTCCATTACCTGACATAAACCCGACTCTGCACTGATCAACCCAACTCTGGACTGATCTACCCAACTCTGGACTGGTCAAACCGACTCTGCACTGATCAACCTAGCTCTACACTGACATCAAGTCCTACAATTATTTCAATCAAATTGTGAATCAAATACCATATACCCTTTCATTTAGTTTCTCAACAAATGCTCACGAGTACAATACAAATTTAGCCTTACCAGCTGTTACACCAACAGTACATCCATCAGCACCGTTACCATTGTATGCACCATTCTTGTACACACACAGACCACTAACCGTAGCATCACCATCTGCAATGATCTTAACATTGTAGTTCAATGGGCTCTTGTTGTTAGGGTTAGGAATCAAAGACAAGTACGCAACACCACCAGCGTAACCTGCACCAAAGTTCAATGGGGCCCAGTTTCCGACACCACTGCCGGAGTCACCCCACACACATCCATCTTGCCACAGGACACCTGCATTGTTAACATAGTATTGAGCAGATGTTGGCTTACCACCCCAAGTGTAGTAGGTCAGTTGGTCGACAACAGTGATTGGAGAAGTGTTACCACCATCGACAATGGTAGGAATAACCATGTTTTCGGTACCTGGGTAATCGGTTCTACAGATGGAAACAACTTGAGACAATTGGTTTTCGACAGAAGCCTTGTCAACACCCCATTCACACAAGTAGTTAGTGTTGGAGTTGGATCTGTACAACTTACCATTCTTACACAACAAACCTCCGACGGAAACACCATTCAGGGGTTGGTTCAGTGGCCATTGGGTCTTGGACATACCACTTTGACAGGCATAAGAACAGTACGAACCTTCTCTACAGTTTCCTCCGGTAGAAGTGTCTGAGTTGTAAATACCAGACCAACCACCAAAGCCCAAGTAGTCTAAAGGAATGACACCTTGGCCTTCTGGGAAACTGCTACACGACAAGACACCGTCTTGGAATTGTTGCGAAGGGTTACTGAATGCACCCAAGTCACCCAGAGGAGATCCTCCTCCACCCGAGCTTGAAGAGCCCGAGCTCGAGGAAGAGCTCGAGGTAGAACTTGGAGCAGCAGCTGATGAGCTTTGAGCAGCTGTGCTACTTGAAGGAGTAGTGGTTGAACTTGAAGGAGGTGCTTGAGCACTTGAAGAACGAGCAGTAGTAGCACTTGTAGTTGGAACAACAACACTAGCAGTTGAAGTCGAGGAAGTGGTTTCAGTTGTAGAAGGCTCGGCATCCTTGTTGGTGGAAGTTGAAGAAGCAGTCACTGCAGGCTTGACAGCCTTACCGTTTGAATCAACAGTAACAGTAACGTACGCATAATCATAAACAACTTCTCTCTTGTGCTTATGGTGAGCATGGACTCTGGTCTGATCACAGTCTTCAGGAGAAACAGCCGAAGTAAACGAAAGTGAGGCTGTAATAGCCAATAAAACTGAAAATCTCATAACAATAACTTGGTTAAAGGAGTGACTAGAGGTTGGATGTTAATATGGGACTTTTTTAAAAAAATTCAAAGTGCTGGACCGTTGATATTTATTGGCTGCGTCTGGAATGCGGACTCAAGCCATGTAAACAAATGTCGAAAAAGGAGGTGCAAAGGGTGCGCAGATGCGAGTAAACGTGCCGCAATGGGAAAAATCCAGAAATTAAAGGTTGGGAGTGAGGAGATTAAGTGTGAGTGCGAAATGTATATAGGATCACGAGGAGGAACAGCAGGAGGAGTAAAGGAGGAGCAGGGAGTAAGGAGCGAGGAGCAGGGAGGAGTAAGGAGTATTGAGAGAGGGAGCAACGAGAAAGTGAGTAGCAATGGGCAACGACAAAGGTACAAGATGGAAACGTGGGAGAAAGAACGTTACCAAAAGGTGCAATATAACCAGGTATAGTCACACTCCCTGGGATTAAGTCTCTTGGAGTATTGTATACTCCGTCAAAACATAAATAAACGCAAGAATGTTCGAGTACCGTCAATACTGAGCCCCAATCCTTGGAAGACAACACGAGTAGTCACAATATAACAAAAAGTTATCGCGTTTGTTGTCAGTTTGTGGTACCACTAAAAGATACCAGACAAAAATGAATTTTGCGTAGCATTCCAGAAAGATCGTCTTTACATTTAAGGTTTGTTAAATCTGGGAGATCTCGTCTGTGATAAAGACTTTCAAACCCACACCCTTAACACCTAGCAATTGATCATTCACCATTTCTCGACTTCGAAGCCTCGAACCCCATTCTTTCTTAAGCCCACACTTCATTTTCTAAAAAAGCCAGCACCGAGTACCTATTCGAGCATGAAATTTCAGTGGAACGCCCTTTTTTGAAGGGGTGGCCAAGCCAGGTTTAGATACAAACCAGCATTTCTAGTGTGACAAACACGAAGTGTTATGTACAGGTCATTATGATTGATTCGGATTGGATAAGCCATTGGATAATTGGTGAGGTAGGCTTAAGCCAAGGCTTCCAAGACGAATAAGGTATCGGAAGAATGATGGTATGGCGTTGGTATGAATTTGTTTGGTTCATATATATGTTGAATGATGTATCATGTGTGATGAAAGTATCCTCCTTTTGTCCTAGCATACTGAAGACTCCTTGCAAATGTTGATGCATGATATAAGCTTTAAGGGAGTTTCTGCATCGTTTGTTAAGCGTGTTTGAAATGTTTGAGCGTGGCTAGATTGTTCTGGATGTTTCAATGGGTTTGTTAAATTCTGATGACAGACATGACATTTATTGTGGTAGTTCTTGGTACATTCTTTAGCTTTTGACTTAATCCCATACATCCTGCCAGACAGGTAAACTCTATTAGGTGTTTGGAGTACAGAAGTGCTTAAGATTACTCTTTCATACTTGGAAACACTCACAATCATACTTGAGTGTACTTGATCATTCATGCGTTCACTCTTATACTTCTCCGATCCATTCGGATACATCAACATACATGCTGATTTCACTCTAATGCTTCATAACTTCTTGCTTTCCCACTTTTACTTAAACTTTCGGACTTTCGACTTTACCATTTTTCCATTGATTCATAGTTTTCTTCTTTATTCTCATTCTCAATGCTCTGTTTCTTTTACTCATCCTCATTGCTCTCTTTCTCCATACTCTCAATCTCTGTACATTCACAACTTCTCTGTGGCCTCGACCTCAGTCTTCTCTCTCTATGAATAGACTCTAAATTTCCTTTCTCTATTCTTATTGTCTTCTCAATCTCTCAGCCTTGATTGAATCTCTCTACTCCCACCTTCCACTACACCACACTCCACACCTTATCTTCAAATTCATACTTACAATATATCTTACCCTTTCATTCTACAAACTCAATCGTATATATACTACCATCATACAAATCACCAGCACCAGACATCCCTAGATCACTGGCATTGCCTATTTCGGACAACTGTACTGGTTAAAAATCTCATAAAAGTGCTCAGCTGAGGAATCAAAAATCGACCGATATTTCATGAACTAGACATGAACGAATCCCTACCCCATACTACTGCTTTCTTTTAACGTCTCATAACTCACGTACTTGTTTACGCTTCTTAGACTCAAGACTATTTCACATACGAAATCTTTCGCAATGCACCAGGAACAATTTCAAATTTTTTGCAACCACGCCTAGATTCGTTTCGATGAAACACAAATGTATGATCATTGCATTATACATCAAGCACCAAGCACGTTTCACCCACGTCGAAACTTTGCAAGAGGTCTCCTCAAGGAACCGAGGTTCCTGAGATAAATTTTATATACTCACACACCACACCACGCCATCGAAGGCTCATCACAGGGGCCAAGTACCAACCGATAATACTGTCAAGAGAATCAACAACGGATTGCCCCGAAAGTATCAACGCAAAAGTTAAAAAAAAGTCTATCTGGTTCCACACATGAAGGGGGAAAGTTTAAGGGCAGATGATGGGATGATTTTCCCTGCACCACCCTTCACCTCGTAATATTCTTTCTTCGATGAGGTTAATGGAAGCTTATGAATTAACCACTTTAAGCGAGTATTTTCAAGCTTTTCAAGATGTTTCACAGCGTCTCTAGTTATCTTTTTAGATGTAGAGCCATCTGTACTGTTACTGCTTCTTCCCTCCCTTCTTCCCAGTCGCATGAATCGTTGTTTAAGCTTTATTTTAAACAAAGCTTATTTCAACCAGTACAGTTTACCGCCGGGCTGACTCCCGAGGTCATTGTCTGTCTGCCACCAAGAGTTAACCCGATCCTCTGCTTGTTCTCCCATCTGCTGACAGCCTGATCAAAGGCTCGTAGATGCGTCTACTTGCCGCGTTTTACTTTATTTTTGTTGAATCACTACACTTCCAGAGATTGTTCATGCTGAGGTTTGAACAATCGAATAATTTTAAAGAGACTCATCCTTTTTTGTTTTTGATAAAACCTTATGTGTTTTGAGGGTGATGAACCTTGTTATGTTCTAGATTGCTTCTAGTTTTCCATACCTGGACAAGTTTTTCATCTGTTAACTTCTAACTTCCATATTTAGATGTCTCTTTTGTGTCCAAGTATAGCGGATTTACGTAACTTTTTAAGATTAAGCGTCCAACATAAAAATTTATCATACCACCTAGGTGCTTCATCACCATTATATGAAGAAGCTCAAAATTGGAGAGAAAGATACAAAAGTATACTTTAAAGATTCTTAAGTAGTTGGTTAAAAGTTGCCCAATTACAGGTTTAGACTTTAAGTACTAAATCAGTTCCCGTTAGGTTGGAGTGGACCTAAATTACATATGAGTAATTAAATCTAAAATGCCATTAAAATTTCAACTTCAAAAAAACTAAATTAACTTAATCCAGTTACCAAAACTAAATTCAACAAATTGCACTCACAAAATTGCACATTACATTCTCTAATATAACCCTTCAAACAATTAAACAATCTTCAAGATAAACATTTTACTACATACAATCAGCACCCAAAGCATAACTGCAAAAGGTAAGAACTTGACTAGAATCGGATACATCTTGTACTCATATGAAATATTTTGTCTGTCTGTAAGTTTTTGTAACTAACCTCGGTACCCGCGAAGCATGGCATGGCAGAAGACACACTTCAGGTGTTTCACCACGGAGTTTCCCTTGCCTATTGGAATTCCTTATTCACTTACTGTTCTTTTGATTGCTTTTGTAAACTCGCTTGCGAACCTTACTGCAGGTTTTAGTAAGGCACACAAGTCAAATGGATGCCCCCCCATCTCGCTAAAGTGAAATTGATCACGAGAGTGGGGCCGTTAATCGCTTGCAACTTTTTCTTTCCCCTGAGTTTCAAATCCGCCAGGCAATTTTATGCGAGGCCATAAGAGCCAGTTACCGATTGGATAGTGCGATCTTACCGTAGGTTCTACTACACAAAGAAAAGAACGCCGTGATTCGCCCGGCTGGCTGTCATCCAATTATGATTGTTCAATTGAGAGAAAAGCATAGAGGGTTTTGTGAAGAACGCAGCCAAGATGACATGTAATTAAAATACAAAGCATGTGAAGCACAGGTACCTCATCAAGAGAATCAAAAATTCATGCTCTTGACAAATTGTTGGGGAATATGTGCTAAAAATAATAGCATATACGAAGAGTCAGGGGGAAGCGAAGAGAAGGGTGGACCCAAGTGGAGACTAAATATTTTTGATGGAAATTTTAGACGAAAAACTTTTTCGGGGACTAAAACCTGAAGCGATTACTATCAGGTACCATCTGAGCTAAAAGTTGCTGGAGTTGGATACGAATATGAGCTCAGTGGGAGACCCCGCGATTGCTTTTGGAATGTCGTCCATTTTTGAATCGGAAATGTGATGGGTATCAAAGTAAAATAAACACGCTTCAAGGAGAGCAGGGACATGAAGTTTGTATAAGATCGAAACCAACAAGAGCAAAGAACAATAAAGTGGTCAGGGGAGCCAAAAGGGGCACACTGGAACCGAAAGGGGCCCAAAATGAGAACAATAGGAAGAAGGTCTTTAAAATAGTATAAACAATAGTTAAACAATAGAGAGTCACTAGAAAATACACATAAAGCCAAGGTTATAAACAAACAAAACACATGTTAGGAAGTAATGACGCCTGAGGCTGCCACATTTACCGGTTCTTTGCTTTGAAATAGTTTCTTTACATTTGTGAGTGAGATGCGACTGGCGCAATTGTAGAAAGCATGTTCACAAAAAGTACGAATTGATGAGAAACCTTGTCTTGTGAATTCTGCACCCCATAGCTACAGCTAATAATCAACTTGAAATTGGAAGGAAATCACAAAAATAGCAGAAAGTTTAAAATTGGCGTTGCTCAATCTTCCTCAAGGCACCATTGTGCAGTCAACCTTCAGTTAAAAAAGATTGAGCTTGAGATCTCTAGGGCAAAGAGTTGCTGTAGAATCTAGCGAGATCCTTCTCTGAGGTGGGATGGCGGCTTGGTTCACTCAACGTCCGTGGTTACCAAAAGTTGAAAAGTAACCAAGACATTTGGAGCCTACGCCAATAGTAGTCGAAAATGCTCAGCGAAAATATTAGCGACAGTTTACAATTCCGACTCCTGACTTGAACACTTCTAAACTGCGGACTTTTGGTTTCACAACGGACTAGTGATCAAACTCCAGTAAGAAAATAAGTTAAGGTAAACCACAATAACATATAAGAGCACATTGCCGAGTAAGCTTTTGATTGTCTACATGAGTACAAAACTTAAAACAAAGACAAGCGACCTTACAGGGGTTAACAATGAAGGATTGTATTTTTAAATTTTTCAAATAATAACCAAAAAGCCTTTGGTGATACGTGAGGGAGACTGTATAGGGTCTAGACTTTACAGTGTGACCAACGACATCAACAGGTTCCTAATCCCACTGATTATTGGACCCATTTTAGGGGGTGTATCATAAGATATGTTAGAGTTGATTGAATTGTATTCGAGCCTAAAAAAAAAAAAAAAAAAAAAAAACCAAAAAAACAAACCTGAAAGCAAACCAGAAGGTATTTACTTTTGTCGTTTGCAAATCATTTCGTCACCATTACACTTTTTGTCAGTTTCAGTGTAGAGCAAATCGGAAGTTTGAGCTTAATGGATATTGAACAAGCATAATAAAAAAAAGTCAGGGTCGATAATTATACGAGGTTAAGATTGGGACCCGCCTTCTTACTATCGACTCTCGCTGTTTGGTGACAGACCCTAGTTTTACCTTATTTGGGAAGGGTATCCAAGAGCCATTGGTTCCCAATCATTCCCTAAATGGGAATACGCGAATAGATAAAAATAGCAGATTGTACTTGGTGCATAGAACCGGAGGAGATAAGATTGGTTAGAGTACAGGACTTTGTTAGGAGAGCAAGACTGGGGAAAGGGGAGAGCAACGTTGAGAGAGCAACTATAAGCAAGTTTAAAACAACGAGAAGGGTCTAGCGATGGAAATGTGATGAGTTGAGTAGAAGTAGTAACCCAGCCGACACATTTCTAGAATGCGTCAACGAGCGAGACTCAAAGGCGACCACCAAAAAACGTTGATCGGTGCGATTGCGCCTTCTTTGCAAATGCAAGTTAGGGGTAAAGATTTCTCGTATTGATGAACTCAAAGCTCATAAGCAGAGATCGATGAAAGGTATTAGCTTACTCTTGGCTATCGAAGAAGAGGAGTAGAGATGAGAGGGTCAGCCCATTAGCTGAAGAGAGAAGCGAACCCTTAATTCTATACGTGTGTAACGGGCAGATCTACTTGCCGAATTGTACAGGTACTCACAAAAGGTATTGCCGGAAAATATCGAGAAAGCTGAGTCAGCAAACGAGGCTTGCGAGATGAAATATTGGAAGGTTGGATAACGAAGATACCACGAATGAAAGGTGGAAGACACAGGCGGTTAGAATCGAGGCGGATGTGAGAGAGGAAACTAGATAGTGATCCAAAGGGGAGAAATGGAAGAATGGATGAGTGGATTTGGAAAATAGAAGAAATTTAATTAATGATTAGTGGGGTAACAAGGACAAAACCAATTGGAAAGAGCAGAAATACCTGCGAGGGAAGGGGGGATGCAAAGGACGACGCAACGGAAGGGCCACATGCGAGACGAAGTTGGGATCATGCGCGGATACATGAAACGACTAAGTCAAGACAAGCAAACATCATCGTTATTATGGAGCCACAAAATGAAGGCTCCTACCCCGACGCAGATTTGCTGAAAAATTTGATACGGCAAAAGCGAGTGTCGTGAGATTTTGTCGAGATCTTTGAACGTTGACGATATTGTGTATGGAATGGAATTCAGGTGTGAGTCGAGGAAAAGGATGTATAATATAAGGTTATTGACGAACGGAATGGTCTGATATGGCCTGATAATGATCCAATGTATAGACAGTGATTCGTACTGACGGCTTGATGCTTCTGATCCTTCTCTTCTATTGGTGTACAGGTGAGTTGATTTTAGGATGTAGCTGATTTAAGGGTTTCTTGGAGTTATGCAAATTCTGTTATCGAAGGGTCTTTATTAGCCAGTTCTAGATGAGTAGTTTATGGTTACGTATTTATACATGAGGTAAGGTTGTCAATATACGGACATGATGTAGAGTTGAAGTACATGTAATTAATTTATGGCTGTCAGTGAACGTGCAGAATGTATAGATTGCTACTATACATCACCATCATATTACCCTCCAAACGTTAGCACCGATACACCCTTTCGTCTCAATGACTTCCACAAACGCCCAACCCCCGTCATCGAACACTTCCAAGAATATACGTCACCCACTCAAAACTCAAGCACATAATCCCAGGGCGACCCTTTGAATCACTTTTTCAAGCACCCTTCAAGTACCCTTAAGCAACTCAACACTCTTTGTGATTATGACGTTACTGATATAAATGATAATTTACGAGAGTCCCGGATTTGTAGAATCCTCTTATCTAACCTGTTGCTAGTTGGTGGGCAATAGTTGAAGTAGTACAAAAACTACTGGACCCTGCCACAGTGGGATCGTGTAAGATCAACGTTCTTGGTTTGGTAGCTCCAGGTTTTTACTGGGGGGAAGGGAGGGGTGGGGCTAGTCTAGTGTGAGGCTCCGAACTCAAGCATTAGTGTAGTTAATCACAACAATAGTAACAGTACAAACCAAGTTTGTTATCATTCTGATTCTGGACCCTCTCCAGTAATCTCATCCACTGGAAGTGGGAGCACCAAGATGAGCAAGCCCTATGACGTATCCTAAGAATATGATCTATGAGCCCCAATGAAGCTTACATAAGAATTTAAATTTTGTGAGCACTCGCAAAAGGCGTAGGGCTTATTGTTTTGAGGTCTAAGGCGAGCTTTAGATGCGGTACAAGCGAATATCACCGAGGCGGGGCAAGGCAAGCGAATAGAGCATGGAAGGTTGACGTCAATATCTATCAAGCACTTGTTGGATGTTTCTTATGTTCTTCTATTCCGCTATTTTCCCCTCGTATTGTCGACTTTTCACTCAACCTTTTCAATGTTTTAACTTCTTCCTTTGTAGTAATCCCTTCCAACTTTATTGCTCAGCCAATGCTACATTCTCCCTCTTCGCCAATGCTCATTATCTGTCCATCTAGTTATCTCTCTCTTTCTCGGTACCTTCCACTCCATCTTTCAATGCCCCTTTGCATTCATGCTCATTATTCTTCCAGAATCCTACGAAACTTCCCTGCATATTATCACAGACACTTGGGTCCTATTAATAACCAAGGAATCTCTCACAGCACCTCCCCACTTGGCGTGCTTACGATTTCATCAGACCTTCCCAGGCATATCCGCTATCTCGTACTAAGCTCTCAGCTCGCCTCAATCCACGATTCTATGACATCCAAGCATGCTCCAATCCCATCAGTCCATCTGCCCCAAGTCGCGCCAATATCCAAATGTCGCAAGGTCATAGGAGTATAATATTTTCTGAAACAATATTTTCCATATTTCCCGCAAAATAATCATACTTCCAAAAAATACACTCGCAGTGTTCTTTCTTATTTTTTCAGCAGAGCTTTGCCTTTTTTGGAACACCTATTTGTGTAACCAAACGTTTACAAATATTTTATACGGGATTTTTTTTTTTTACATAACCCTAAACATGGTTTTGGAACCAAGCCAATATAAATACATGAAGGAGTCCTAGTAGACCTAAGTTTGAACATCCGTGCTGATCACCATTCTTTGACGCTTTTTTGAACGCATTCTTTCATTTCCCTCAAGTCTTTATATTTGGCTGCAAAAATTGTAAATGCAGTTACTAAACTATCCACCTAGTGTTGTCCAGCCCGAACTCGATAATCAAGTTACGCAAGCTATGAAGTTGCTTCCCAACGCCGCTGCTGCCAACAACCAGAACGCCCAGTATTTTGCTTTGAACCGCGACTACTCGAGCTCTTCTTCAGTCTCTACTAGTACTCCATTGTTTGACGGTGCTCTGGCTGCGCTGACTGCCCATACGCAGCCTGTTGATATGGACATGCAGTATAGTCAGCCCATGGGTCAGATGTACAATTATTCAGAAGGAGACTTGAACCTGAGTAATGATTATGATTATAAGGAATCATACAGTTATATGATGGGTGGGGGAGAAAGTACTCTGGAAAACTACTCTCCTGTCAATCTGCCTTTTAACTTGGGCCAACAGAACCAACAGAACCAACAAAACCAACTGACTTCTAGTCATGGACACAACCATCCTATTCAATCGAGCCAACTTGCGCAAGCACAAGGCCAAGCACAAGTGGGACAAGTGCATGGAGAATACCAATACCCTATGCAAATGAATACCAACAGCCCATTGCAAACCAAACCCCCACATCCAAACCACTTTGACATTATTCAACCACAGATGCAACCCATCCTGACAATACAAATTCCTCTGAACATTGATGTCAACAAGTACCCAGACATGACCACACTCCTCAACTCTAACAGCAGTATTTTGTTGCCTCCAGTGGAGAACCAATTCGTTGACCACAAGCTGTGCACCATCTGTGGGAAACGCATCACAAGAGATATGCTGAGACATATGAGAACCCATCAACTGGAATCAAGGTTCACTTGCAAATTCCCAAAAAGCCAATGCCGCCACAAACTGGGCAAGTTTAATAGACCCTACGACTACAAGAAGCACTTACTCAACAGACACTTTAAGTTCGATGACCCTTACATCAAAAGATTGCACAACCTCAGTGACAAGTTATACCACTGGGGTACTTGTCCTTGCGGACAAAGATACATGGGAAAAGATTGGTTGGATAAACATATCTTGACCGAAGACGAAGGTAAGAAGTGTCTGTGTATCGAGTAAGAAAGGGTTACGATTAATAGACTTTTGGCATGTGTGTTCAGTTCTTCTTGTACTATAATAAAGTGAAATAGATAATAAAGTTGTAATACTGAGATTTAATAAGTGTAAAATTGAATTACTATCGATGAAGAGGTTGAGGTTGTTGTAGTCACAATTCCCATCAAAACGAAATCTTAAATCTAACAAATCATCGCCACAGCCTTTTCTCAAACTCAATTCTTCGCAAATAGTCGAGAATTCGAAAGACCCTACCCAACACGCATTCCTTCTTTCCCCTTGGCTTCCCCTTCTGTTCCCCTTCTCTACCTACGACCTACCCAACCCTACATTTACGAACTCAAATAATAAAGCTAAACCTCTCCATCTAAAAATCTCACCACTTTGCGTTGGAATCAACCCACTTGTCAAAGGTCGTCAATTGTCGTTCAATCTTGTCGTCAATTGGCTTCGTACTGAAGTTTAAGCAGATTTCAATTCCAGTATCCAAGGACCAATAAGGTTTTTATGATCTGAGTCATGATGGCAATCTTCAGTGGTACTTCTATACCATACTTGCATTGGCGATAGACGAATAAAGTTTGGTGTTTAAAGTTTGAACAAACGGGAGCAACTGGTCTGGGTACCTGAGACCATTGAAATGTACAGGTGAAATACGAGGATGGAATTGCGTGTAGTATTGTTTTTGAAGAGTCAAGAGAGAATGGTACTTGAAGGTAGACAAGAGAATAGCAAGCTGGTAGACAAGAGAGGAATAGAAAGCGATAGGAGGAGCAATAAATGAGGAGTTATCATGTACCAGATGTTATGTAGTAATACTTAAAACGAGGGGAATGACTATCGAGAAAAAGATTAGAGGAGAAAGAAGAGAAGAGACACGACGAATCAAAGAAACACAAGACACAAGAAGCACGAAGAAAACACGACGACGAATTTAATCACAACAAGATAAAACAAGACACAACCAAAGACTAAAATGCAAGACAGAAGACAAGAATAGATAAGAAGAAGAAGAATAAAGAAAGACTAACAACAAGAAGAACAAAAAGAAGAAGGACAGTGAAGAAATTAATGAAAGAATGACAGAAGAGACAATCAGCATCTCGTCAAGATGAACAGCGCCTAAACATTCAAGTCCCAGGTTAGAATGCTAATAATTAAGGAAGATAAAATAAGAACACGGTGATACAGACAAAGCACAAGAAGAAATAAACACAAACAATAATAAAAGCAACCAATGACAAGACAATAAGGGTAAGAAGGCCGCTCGTAATGGTGTAATCGGTGCATTTCAACGGACAAGGCGTCCCAAGCGAACTGTGTAACGGCATTTTCTTTAAGGGCCACTTTCTTCGCTAAGCCTGATAGACCCCTCATTGGAAGAAGTGGGTAAGTTTAAGCATTAGTTGGGTAATAATGAGGACAGACGAGATGTAAGTCGGTAAACTGGGCCGTTAGTGCGATCGGGGAAAGGGAGAAGAGGGGGATGGAGGCTTGTCAAGGTGTGCATTAGCATAGATTCGGTCACAAGATACGTTATACGAAGAGTGAGGAGAAGAACTAAAGAGAATAAGACCTGAATTAGATTGGAATAGGGAATTGAATGAGATTGAAGAGAAACGTTAAATCGGAAGAGGGTTGAGAAAATGAGTAAAGAATATTAGATTAGTGGATGAATGTAGAAGTTGATGGTTGGATCTTTTAGGTCCGGAGAACATAACATTTTTGACATCAACCGTTAGGAAAAGAAGTAAAGTGATCAACGTGCAGAGAATACTAGAAAAGAATGAAACGTACAAGTCACAGATGTCCGGAAACCGCAGTCTTGAAGAGTTGAGGATGCTTGAAGTAGAAGAGGAACGTAAGGAAGACTATTTCGGCGAGTCCAATATATAGAGTACCCGAGAGGGGAACAACCATTCGCACAAGACCATTCATTAAGGTAAAGGTTTAAGAAATATAGATGATGATGTTAAATTAAACAGACTTCAGACAGAAGTGTAATGAAATTAAACTAAAGTCAAACTAAAAATTCGGCCATTCTTGTTTCATACGTGTTATCGTTTACTGTTGCTACTTGCTACTTGCTACTTGCTACTTGCTGTTTGCTGTTTAATGGTTTGCTGCTGCTTCTTGTGTATCATAAACTTGTTTCTTGCCATTTTTATCTCACCATTTTCAATTCCTTTTTATCCAAATTCAATTGATTAACTACGTATCTCATATTGATGGTTCAGTGAATTAAGCCTCTTCACTTGCTTGATCTCTTCCCTGATCTCATCTACTGGATCTTCGGCAATATCGTAGCGGTATCGGATTCTTCCGGAATTGAATGACATTCTTATTGTATGATGAACACTCTATAAACTCAATTGCACTTTTACGTGTAAATACTACCTTTGCTGTTCAATTGATCAAATTTATGCACCTTTCATTACCCGTTTTTCATTGAGTCAGTAGTCATCTCATCTCTTTTCATACTTTTCTTAGTCGTTCTCAAATCTTATTCTGTAAATTTCACATTCTATTATTCTTTGTTTAATTTATCACATTCTTTTATCTATCAATTATCACATTCATCTCATCTCTACTGTTCTTCTCTTCACAAAAAATCTTTACACTACATCCTCAATTACATTCATCATCTTACTACCTACAATACGTATTCTCCACAAACACCCCCAAAGCCTTGTTCTAGTTGGACTTAATTCCGAGATGTCTGTGGTCATTTATGTACTATTCCATTTGTACTCATTCCATCTGTACTGTTCCATCTGTACTGTTCCATCTGTACTATTCCATATGTACCATTACATATTTACTATTCCATCTGTACTCTCCCTCTGCACACTTTCTCTCTGCACTTATTTGTACTCTTCTTAATGTACTCTCTTACTTTAACTCCTTCTGTGCTCATCTCGTTCATGTATATTTCCTTCTACATTCTTACCTCGTTGCTGTTTAAAACATTAATGATCTCTTCTAGTCTTTCTCTTCTTTTGTCTCACTTTATCTCACTTTATTATATTTCTCTTTATTTAATCCACTAGATCATGCTACCGTTTTGTATCGTTCCATTTGTCATCCCTCTTCCCTCTTCTCAGTTCTCTCTCATCTTTCATTCAACCTTTTTCTTAGTCTTATTCTAACTCTACTAATTCATCTTTAAACCTTTGGAAATTATCTCCATCTTTCTCCACAATAATCCCCAATCAGATCTCCATTAAATCCATAAATAGTTCACTAAGTATCAACCAATCAATTATTAATTCACTTCGCCCATCGCACCGTTTGTTCTTTCCTACCCTCACTACTGTCTCTGTCTCCTTTTGTGAACACTCAATCTTTTGTCCTTACTTCTGTGTCTCGTGTTGAGGGCGCTGCTAAAGCCCCCAATGTATCCCTTCGGGGGGTTCTCGCTAATCTTTTTCGATCCTCCCTAAACCTTCTCCCTAAACCTTCTACCGAAACTTATTCGTTCTTAACCACTATTATCTTCCCTTTTAGCACCAAATCCTTCTATCGCTTTACTTTTAATACCTAAATACAACTCTCCTATTCCTAACCACACCCTGTACTGCCCCCCTCCCTCCCAATGCGAACCTTTGCCTCGAACCCCCAGCACCACAAATCCTTTGCTTTTCCTACCTGCATATCACTAGTATACCTATAAACGTCATGGACCCTAAATTTTTTCCATCACCAACCTATCATGAGGCCGGAAGAGTATGGATTGCCGTCTGGCCAGGGCATGGGAGTAGGTCTGGCGTCGCAGGCGTCGGACCCTCTTACCCAGCATGACCCTAATCGTGTCCCCCAGAACTCAAACGTAGATTTTATCCTGAATCGTTCTCATGTCATTCAAGGAGACATGGTGGATCTTGCAACAAACAACCATTATAATCATTCGACGTTGTCTCATCCTGAGGATCCCAATGAGTCTTATAAAGTACACTCAAATGATTACGGAGCTCAGCATATCACTCAGCATAATCATCAATACCCGGGATACGCTCATCCTCCATCAACAACACATTCTCATTCAATAAACACACACAACACACAACTGAATGACTCAAATGTGTCGACAAATAGTAACAGAAGTATACACAACCAAGTGTATGTGGATGCTCCAGTTGACATCGCAATACCCGTTGGAATACCGGATCTAGGAATACTGGTGGCCATGGATGATGGCTTAACTAAAAACCAGAATGAAGGTTCTCTGAGAATTCAGCAGAACCGACAACTAAACCAAGAATCTTATAATGGTTACAATGGTTACACACAAACTGGATACTCTGGGAACCCATCTCATTCAAACCAGTTCATCAATTCTGGAAATAACGTCCACAATGACTTCTCACCGGCACTCTCCTCGTTCACTCCAGATGTCGAACCTTTCGACTACTTCTCATACCTGACTAAATCTGTCTCGGTTCCCCTGCTGCGTATAGACTATCCAGCCCCATTCCCGTCCGACGCACTCCCACTGCCACTTCCATCGCTCCCATTAACACCACAACCAATGACTCTAAAAAGGGCTAACAGCAAATCAACATCAAGGCCTAAAAACATACGACAAAACTCAGGTGTGACCAAGGCCCCCAAGGGAGAATTCTTGGAACCAGCACCTAAAAACTCAATGGAAGGAGCTAACAATGGCCCAGGCAGGTCCCGGGCCTCAAAGAAGAAAAAGCCATTTTTCATCAACTTGAACGACTTGAATAGCCCAAACGCATCTTTGAAAGTGGTGTCTCCAAGACTCACTCCCAACTCAATGCATGCATACATAAGCCACCAGAGACTGGCTAGTGGGAACGGTACACCAAAACTATTACCAACGAACCAATTCTCAAGAGTGAGGTTTGACGAAGAGGAAGATGAAAAAAGAGAAATGTGGTTGGAACCAGATTACGCTGACGGGAATGTGACACCACTGGTGAAACCTCCTAGACAATACTTTGAAAGATCGAGACAGAATTCGATTTTAGAAACACAACCCAAAATACAGCTGACACCAAAGCCTGAGCCGATACAAAATGTTCAGCAGATGCATCAGCAGATGCAACAACAAATGCAACAACAAATGCAACTGCAAATGCAACATCAAATGCAACAGATGAACACACCTAGCGTGATTCCAACAAACCAACAACCTACAGCTGCGCCACAACAAGAACCCATCAACCAAGCACCAACCAACCATTCTGCAATGATCAATATACCAGTCCAACAACCCATAGAACAACCCCACTTTCCTACTTTACCTAACCAGGAAGACTTGGACCAACTCTTTGACATTGTACAGGACAATGATCTTTTCAACCAAATGCCAGACTTGTTCTACGGGCAACTGTCCACACAAAGCCAACAACTCAAACCACCTTCGATTCGTGACGTGAACTCGCCGTCAAGCAACTCAAGCTACAGTTCAACAACTCCCGAGCCAATACCAGACCCACCCAAGAAACCCAAGAAGAAGCAAAAGGGAGCAGTATGTGTGGTGTGTAATAAGTACATTAGTAGGGATATTTCACGTCATATGAGGATCCACGACGACGTTGGACGCTTCCAATGTGTGTACCCGAAGTATATGTGCAACCACAAAACACAGAACTTCAACCGTCCTTACGACTACAAAAAGCATTTACTACATATCCACTTCAAGTTTGATAACCCTAAAGGTAAAACTGCTAATACGTTAACGGATAAGTTACCAATGCCGGGAACATGTGTTGCATGTGGAATGCAATTTAATGTTGCAAATGAATGGTTGGAAGGACATATATTGACGGCTGATCCTAAGAGAAGATGCGCATTCGTTAGTGAAGAGGGTGACTTCACCTCACTCCAAGATATGGAGTAGGTTGAATTATATCTTAGAAGAATTGAGGGATGGATAATTTCTAAATGGAAAAGAAACGATCTTTTAGTTTCTAGTACAGAGTGCTTCAAAACGCTTACTATGGAATTTATCCAACTCTCCAGTTCACTTGCAAATTCCCTAGAGAATATAAACAATGACTCCCAACTATTTTTAAATACCCTGTATAATTTGTGTAATTGAGTTAACGAACAACTAAAGACTTCAAGAATGTAACGTTGAAGGTTACAGTTTACTGAATGATTATCTTGAACCAATCAAGAGAAGCATTATAGAAAGTAATGATTCAATGTATTCAATCATTTCAAATCAATGACATCACTGAAAATCATTCAACCTTTCACCCGGTCAGTATTATTCATTAGAACTGGAGAATGAAAAGTTTAAACAGTGTTTGGTGTAAGTCTATTGTTCAGAGTCTTAAAGTAAGTATATTATTCAACATCTCCAGAGGGGTGTTTACAAGTAAGGAAAGTGCAATGTAACATCAATTCATTGAAAAACTCTTATCAACTGTCCTATTCAACTCATTCAGAACACCTGATAGAAAATCACAGTCTTTCAAACGAACTTCTTTATCTGTATTCTCATAATCAATCTACTCCGATGGAGTCTTCTTCCTTCCTCTAACAGCAACTTGGACCGACTAAAAGTGACAAAACATCTGGACATCAATAGAAAAATATCACGACAAGTTTACGAGATCAAGGTTTGGATGACTCTCTCGGTGAGTCTGTAGAGTTTACGTCAATCAAAAGGGTATGCTTTCCTTTAGCCCTTATTTGATTGGTATCTACCCAGTACACAGCCTTCTGGCAAAAGTATTTAAGTTAGCCATTTTCTCATTATAATGTTGTAGATTACTTGACAATGGAGGAACTTTTAAATACATTACCTTTCGAGGTTATACAATTGATTGTTGAACATTTACCACATTCAATAATTGGGTTTCTCATCAACCTGCTGGTTGGTAAGTTTGCAGCTAAATTATACTACTCTAATGTTTTTATTGATAAGGGAAGAAATTTTTTGCACCCAAATTATTTCATTCTTCCTGATCCTCCATCAGCAGAAACATTAAACACAGAGTATAAAGATAGAATGATTGGTACTACGTCACTGCCTGGAGTAGTGAAATTCAACTCAGTTTATTCTTATCTCTTATTTATACGGGGAAACCCAGGGCACGTTCCCAAGTCTATTCGATTCGAACTGCCTGATGATTATAGTATAATCACAAACCATTTCCCTGATCTACTCATATCATCAAAAGTGTTTATCTCAATTGATAGATACTCAATGCTTGAAACCCTCTGGAAGAATGAGCTAACAGGACTTTGTATTGCCTTGAAATCTTCGGAAGAACTACCTAAACGTCTCACACTACCTTCATCAATAAGAGACCTAGAAATCTCTTTGAAGTACAGTCATCTTAACTTCTTGTCCTTATCACAATTGCATAATATATCTTATTTAAAAGTACATGCTACCATAACAAGCCACACTTTAGAGAATCTTCCTCCCAACCTTGAGACGCTTGAAATATCCAATTTAATATCTTCACAACACTTGAGGTTCTCGTCTTCCACTATTAGAAAACTCTCAATTAGAATCTGGAATGGTCCGGAAAGTATACCTTGTGAACAATTGGATTTGAGAGAGGTTCCCAAACTACGAGAATTGAAGTTAGATAAATTCAGACTTTCATCTCTTGAGGACCTTCCACCTAGTATTGAGAAGCTTTGGATTCTGGGTTTCAGGAAAATCACCACCATTGTATTGAACTTGAATCGTTTAAAAATCTTGGATGTGAGTTATTGCCCTAGAGTTACCAAGTACAGCCTTCCAAGTAGCTTAAAGAAGTTGACTATCAAATCTTCCTACAATCATGTTACTTGTACCCACTTGGTAAATTTGGCTCCATTACCAGCTAATTTGCAGCTTCTTTCAATGGATGGTGTTAACATGCTTCCTAGTAGCTTACAGTTCCCTGAAACTTTGAAACTTTTAAAGTTAACTAGAATGGATATCAGATACCTAGATGGTTTATTGTTCCCTTCAAATCTTTCTTTGTTGGACCTTTCCAACAATAAATTGGAAGATCTAGCTGGGAGTAATTTACAAGGGTTGACTAAATTAAAGTACTTAAACTTGGCCTCAAATCAACTCCAGAGTTTACTGTTGCCAAAATGCATAGAGTACATTGATTTAACATCAACAGGTTTGATTGAGTTTTCAGGTAAACATTTGGATAAGTTAGAGTGGATCAATATTTCTGGGAACTTGATTGAAAGTACTAATCTGATAAGTTTTCCACCAAATGTACAGCTGTTGGTATTCTCTGAAACCACTAGGATTTCAACTACAAGTACTCTTCCTGTTTCACTTAAGACAGTTGTCGGGGTGTTGTCTTGTCATTCAAACAATCCCTTTCTGAGCATTCCTAATGAAATCGAAGTAATCAAAGTATCCACCTTCAAAAGTGATGGTTTTGAAAGACAGGATTTGGTATTTCCCAAGTTGAAGGAATTCTTAATGACATGTAATTGGTACCCTATCTCACTTGAATCTCTTAGATTTACGAGATGTGATCAGCTCACTAACATTGTTCTTTACAAACTCCATGCACCGGAGGTGAACTTGGATGATTTTCCACAAAGTGTCAAATCCTTGACCATATGCCGATCTGGAGTTAGGAAAGTCAAAGGTGATTTGACACGGTTAAACAATCTACAATCATTGGACCTTAGCTACAATAACCTTGGGAGATTCCTTGCAAGTCAAAAAATATCAGTACCAGACTCATTGATATGTTTATCATTAAGTGGTAACTCAATATCAAGGTTAGCAGGGATTGGACTCGGAAAAGGGATCAGAAGTATCGAATTGATAAACAACAATAGATTAACTTACCAAAGTCTCTCAAAGCTATGCCGAGAGTTAGCCAATAGAAAGGGTGCAAGATTTGTGGTTGTTGAAGAAACAACGGATAAAAAATTGCAGCCATTCTTGGCTGCAGGACTGCTTCGATATTATTCGTTGAATGCCTTTCGAGTTGACTTGTATGATTATTTTAGTGAGGATGAGGAGTATTCGAACTGTGAAGGATACTCAACAGATGCGAGTTCAGAGTAATTGACTGTGTACAAATGAATTCACTCAAGTATATTCATTCATGATGAACGTTGAAGGTTGGAGAAGAGATGATCTATTTTTATAGGTTCCATTATTAAATAAACAAAGCAAACAATACAACAATACAACAGTAAAATAGTAAAATAGAAGCATCCAAGTGTGATCTATTGTAACATTACCCAATGAATTACATACCTCATCTAAGAGTTCAATTTCAATTAGAATCTCGAGCAATGCGAGGTACGGCAACCAACTTTAGCGAAATCGAAAAACTAAAACGCAAGAATACACCCAAAGAAGCCCAAATATTGACTCAACTTTATTGACTACATGAGAACATTACAACTTCTACATTTACCCAATCAACCTTCTCACTCCCACCTAGAGCACATTTCCACACCCAAAGAAGAAAGTGATTGAGATCTTTTAATCTCGGAATTTCAACGACTTTCCCAATTCAGAATGATATTTGCTCACGTACCATTGATATAAAAGACTACATGAATGTCGAATAAATTGCTCAGTTAACAAAGTATACAAGTAAGGATAACATGTCACCACATTCAGGACATTCAGGACATGAAGCTATGGATATGAGTGGAATGAGCGGGATGCTGTCGCCGCTGTCTACTGTTAATATGACGATGGGCCTGAATTCATCATCTTCGGGAATGGATATGGATATGGCGATGCATAGTATGTACTTTACCAGGAATGTGGTTGGAGTACCAGTACTTTTCAAGACGCTATCGGCCAAGACCAATGCGCAGGCGTTTGGGATCTTTGTATTCTTATTAGCTATGGGATTCCTTTCTCGTGGGTTCGAGTTTTTGAAGATGTACTTGGAGTTTAGGTTATGGAGAAGTAATAAAAATGGGAGTGGAGCACAAAAAGGTCTCAATTTATCAGAAACATCTAGTGATGAAGAGGCCTCATATAAAAATAAAGACACTATTTCGGTGAATAGTCGAGGATCATTCAAAGATGTGAAATTTGATGAAGGTGATGCCATGGCAGTGAAACAAAAAACCAACAATTCCCAAATAACAGCATCCAACTTATTCCAGGATGTGGTATTGTTGTTGTTATGTTTCTTACCAGATATGTTTGCATATGGCTTGATGTTGGCTGCAATGTCATTCTCATTGACATACTTTTTCGCTGTAGTGCTAGGATCAGCAGTTGGCCGGTTTTATTTTGAAAAGATGGCAAGGAAGTTGCACTTGCGGAGTGGGGTAAGTTTAGGGGCACACTAGAAGTCCGAACTTGTAAATCGTATAGACACGTCCACACAAGTGGAGTTTTAATAAAGAAACAATGATTTTGAATTATGGAGGGTGAATGAATTAGAAAAAGAAACAGAATGTTTAAAGATAGACTAAATTAGTCGGAGATAGTATAATTAGATGCCCTTGGTTTGACGATTTAGGGATCAGTTATAATATGTTATAATATCGGAAGTCTGAAGTATAGGAAGTGTTTTCAAACCATTGAATAATTATCATTGAAGTGTCGAGATTCGATTTTGCACCCATGTAGATAATTGAATCAATTTGCATATGAAAATAAGTATCATATGAAAAGATTACAACACAAGAATAATCATGATTCCTTACAAGGTTTGTATAATTAATAGACTCTTTAGTGATAACACGATCTCGGAATTTCAATGCTTCGTCGTTGTAACTTGGTAAAGAATGATACAAACGAATTGCAGCCATTTAAACCCGCCCCTTAATTGCCAATATGAAATTCACATCTCTCTATTCCTCCACGATTAGATTCAAGCTGTTCTAGCCTTACCAATTTACAACTCCGCTTCAAACTCTAAAAAAGAACATCTTAATACCCACGGAACTACCATTCCAACAATCAAATAACAAATCCACATTAGACTTTTACCTTTAAGCTTGGAACTGGATCGTAACCTTATAGATATTAATTACACACGCAGACATAAAATTCAAATAACGTTAAACTTTCAACTTCATTCACTTTCAGATGCAAAGCATGCGCATTGAAATCATTACTCCTAATCAAGTAGCTCCTTATACCCTCGCTTATAAAATTACCCTGATGCATAGACACAATACGCTCTGATACTTATTCAACTTGTATTAAACTTTCATCTAATATAATTGTAAGCCCTGTTCTCATGAGAATTTATTTCCACCCTTGAATCACCCCCAATTGCATATACTGCAGTCTTTATAACCATTGCTTCATAAAAAGCATTAGCCCATGTAGCATACGCAATCATAAAATATCGCTTGGATCTAGGGCTTATATTCTTGGTAATTCACTCATCCTAAAGTCCCTGATTCCCCTCCCTCATCTACAAAAGGATTGCGTTGTGGAGAAACAATACCCAAAAGGCGTTAAGGTTGCGAGACAGCCCAAACTTAAAGACCTATTATTACCCTATTTCGACTATCTTCCCGTATCATTGACCTCGCACCCCTACTAAAGGTTCACGCCTCCTCCAAGCCAAGAACCTCCAAGTCTCGCTCTAAGATCTCATCAGACGATCCAAAACTACTCATTGATCCACTTAAACTTTAAACTTTAATCAAAAAAAAGACCCCATTTAATTTAGTGAGAGGTAAACTTGTGATGTTAGAATGTAAGCGAACGAGTAGAGGTTACACTAGGAATTAGTTCAATTGTTCAAACGTCGCTAAAGTCGCGTATTTACATATATCTCTACATCAATTATAATGCTTAATGTCCGAATTTTAACAATAGAATGGATCGGTTGGACTACGCCTCGTCCCCAATCTTTATACCTTATAAAGAATACTTTTATAATTGACCAAATCTGAATCTCAAGAGACAAAGAGAAGTAGAGTATTGGTTCGGTATACTTGGCGAATGAACAACAGCGGTATAAATGGAAAATATTTTCAATTAATTGAGTTCTATGGAGGTTCATTATTTATATAACAATCCCAGGCTTCAGAATAATAAAACGTAAAAACTAGTTATAGTCCAGACGATTACAAACAACAAGTTCCAACAAATATGTGCATTTCTTCCCCTCTCGAGGTTAGTATTTTGACCATGTTATGGTCCGTGACGTCAAACCCTGTCGATAGACAATGCAACCTCACATTAGAATTCTTGGATATGTGATTGCTAGAAAGGATCAAATATCCAAGAGGAAACATCGTTAAGAACTCATGACAGCTTATTTCTGGAAGCAAATTAGAAACTTCGACACAACTATGGATTCTTTAGAATAGACAATAGCTTGAATGGACTTTCTTGGGTTTAGAGCTCCAGATATTTGGGAATTGCATTGCAAAAAATACCCTCTAAAACCTGCTTACCTCTTGATTCGTATTGTCAACATTTTAACTTGCAACAGCATCAATAAGCAACATCTAAATCTACCTAGAACGATTCTAAATCCGCTTTTTCTTCTTTGTTCATGAACTCAAAGTTTGCCAGTATATAGAAATCAGAACTCTCTATTCTTGTTGTAATACACCCAACCTTCTCCCATACAATCTACGTGAACAATTAATGAAAAATTCACTTGGTGTTGAATCTTTATTCCCATGCTATACTCTTGAATCCTAGCCTAGTCGGTGAACTGAAAAATCTGTTTCAGCCTTAGTCTGACAGCTTACTTCACTTCATTGACTGAACTTGGATTGAGTGCGCTGTTTATCTTTCTCAACAACTCTGCGTACTTGGTCTTGTTAAACTGAGTTCCTCCACCATCTCCCAACTTCTCACTGTATACCATCTTAGCCATGTTATCATAATCCTCCTTAGAGTATCCCCATTCATTCGTTTTGACTGCATTCACAAAGTTGAACTCGTTCAACGTGAACAACTCAAAGTACAAGCTTGCACGAGCAAAGTCGACCGTCTCAGGATTCTTCAAGACATTACGCAACATTTGCTGCAAAGTGTATATGTTCAATAACACCCTCTTGATACCATTGCTGTTGATCTTACTAACCAACCGCAGTGCACGGATACCAACGTCGTTCAAGAATTCCAGTAAGCCTTCAAAAATCGAGTCCCTTGCCTGTTCGCTCAAGAACTTGGTTAATTTGTTGTCAATCAGGAATACCTCTTTGTTGAGCAATGCTATGAACTGGTCTGCGTCACCAGGTTCTGTAGACGGCATCCAGTCCGTCTGTCCGAAGGACTTGCCGATGTAATATATAGCTTTACATCTCAAGTCGTATCTGAGTGCAAGTAATGTTTTGTTCTTTATATGTTCAAAACGCTCAACAGTAGCATCAAATACACCAGCCTTGTCTCCTTTAAGAGCCAAGTACACATTCTGTTGGTCAATGTCTCCTGCTCCTGTAGTCACTGCTATTACCAGACGGCCATTCTCCAAAAACAGCCAGTCGTCACGCAACTGGTCCACCTTCAGCAAGTACTTTGTATCTGTGTTACTCGAAGTTTTCTTAACCAAGGGCAACCAAGAAAGAATCCACAGAGCAGTAAGATGCAAGTAACATACCAGATTGAACGTCTCATGGTCGAGAAGATCGTCTTTGTTAAGCGGTTGGAGGTGGTGGCCAGAAGATGTCATTAAAAGAGTCGTATTCTCCTTTGCAATATCAAGAGGATTGCCTTGAACAGCACCTTCCAGTGCTGCACCAACTATCCTAGCACTCACATCTGCCAACTCGCGGTTCTGCATCCACCTACTAATCTGAGGCACAGGTTTACTTCCACTCTCTTCCTCTACTGACAACAACTCTTTATAAAAGTGTGTGTAAACTTTCAGGAACTTTTCCAAGACATCTAAAGCAGCAGAACTTATCTCCTCTCTGTACGTAATGCTTGTATTGAGAACCAGACATGCGTTCAAAAAGAGTCTCTTGAACTCGAGAGCATTCTGGTAGATCACCATGCTTCTATTTGTCCTCTCACCAGTAAAAATATCCCCATTGTTCCCGTTGTTTTCCAAGGAAATCAAATCTTGTTTCAAAGGAGTTGCCACGCTATGAAGGTTCCCACTACTACCACCTACACGCTCTCTGAACAGACTGTCTAACGACTCCCGAACTAGAGTTAAAAAGTGCAGTTTCATGAATCCTACAAAGAATTCGGTGGGCTTCTCCTCATCCCTCTTTCCTCCACGTAAGGAAAATACTCTCTGTGCTCCCGCAATGAAGAGTAAGAAGTGTTCTAATATTATACGCATGTTGAACAAGTTACGCGGCACCAAAATCTCCACGTTCGTGTTGAACCTCTCGCTTTTGATGTACGGACTCCGTGAACTTGCCAGAACCAATCCATTACGGTCCTTAAAAGCATCAGACAAGACAAAACCAGGAAACATTTCTTGCAACACCAGTTGTAAGTCCTCAGGAGTTTTGGCAGACTTGTCATAAGATACGTCTTCGAATCTAAAGACATCCTTTTTACGCAATACTTCATTGATTTTGGTATTGGCAATCGTAGTATCTGGGAGTCCAGTATCTTGAATGTAGTTAAGCATGAGTGATTGAACTTCTTTAGTGAGTGTTGTCCACACTTCCACTGTAGTTGAGTCGTCCTGGCTCGCCTGCGGCCCCTCAATCACTCGCACAATCTCCCTAACTACAGTATGTCTCTGTAATACAGCCAAACTTTTGATGAACACTCCACCAAATAAGTCCAGCAATATTACTATAGCTCCATCGCTGAAACTGTTGTTGCCTATGATATCTTGACGTTCAAAGGTTTGAATCTTCTGGAGTTTGTGCAACGCATTTGAGTTCTTCAGCTTCACTTCCTCAATCGTCCGGTTAATGAGTCCGTGCAATTCCAGTTGGTTCAGCAGTCCAAGGATCTCTACAAGCTGATGCATCCGGTTAAGTTTTGATGCAGTAAAAAGCAACATGTACATGTAATGATACAGTTCCAGTTGAATCAGCATAGACAGTTCAAGTAAAATCAGGTAATCTGTTTCGCCATTATTTTGTGAGTAATGTGCGTGTAATTTTGGTAACACTTGTCCCAAGAAGTTCTCGGTTGGACGTGTGAATACTTCTGACGTTTCCAGTAAGTCTACGTTCGCCAGGTTATAAATGTATTGTTCTAAGCTTCCCAGTTGTGTGATGAGAGAACGGAACAGCAGGAGTTTTGGGTTGTTGGAGTTAAGAATCAGTTGCCACAGTGCGATTTGTGGAGGTCCAGTTTTGTCTTTGTTTGAACTGGTTGCTGCTACAGCTGCTGCTGCTGCGGCAGCAGCAGTTGCACCCACTTTTAAGTATATTTCGTTCTGCAATTCGTCAACAATCATGTCAAATAAATTGTTCAGTTGGATTTCCAAGTAACTTTGTACTGACCCCATAGCTGGTAAGGACCACAAGTTATATTTTGCAGCTACGTCGTAACCCTGTGCAATCACATCGTAGACTTGGTGGATCTTCTTGTCAGCTACCAACTGGTCGATCTTAGCCGGAATCGCCGACATGTCAGTAATTGCATCCAAGATCTCAATCATTTCTGAGTACCTTGTCAGTGTTTGACTCAATTCATTAAGTGCGTCTGAACGGTCATGGATATCTTTTGTTGTTGATTCCAACATATCTTTAATTCCCAACGAATCTTCTTGCAGTTCTTCGAGTGTAGCCAACAACTGATGGTACGACCCAATGCTACTATTGAACAACTCGTGATGCTCATTGACTACACGACGCAACGCCTGCTCAGTCGCACCTTTCAAGTTTCCAAACTCAGGCACACGGTGCGCCATTCCCACACTGGTATCGTCCAACAACCCAACCGCTGTCTCGATCGGATTAGCAGATGGTTGAAGGAATTGAGGCCAATCATACTTTATAGTATTAAGAACCTCTTTTAACTCAAAGATCGATTCATCGATCTGAGCTGACTCCTGAGGATGCCCTATAAAAGATCGTCTTCTAGATGTCATACCGTGTTCAAGTAATGTGCGTTGTATAGTTTTAATTTTCACCGTCAAAATTTTGTCTTTATAAAGATCAAGGTTTGGTATCGTTAGTGAAGTAGAAGTAACGAAGAGGTGATTGAGGAGGAAGACGATAGTTAATGATGAACCCAGAGATTATTTATTTGTCTGATGAAGAAGACGAGAAGGATATAATTGAGGTGTATGTATTAGAGTGTGGAGATATGAAAGACGCGTACTAACTAAAGGTAGGATAAGTTCTGGAGATGAAGGTGAAGTAGGAGGTGTGGTAAGGGATGAGGTTGGAGAGAGGGTTGGAGATGAGGTTGATGAGATAGAAGTTAGGGGAGAGGAGAATGACAATGGCAAAGATATGGAGAAGAGGATGGATCATAATGAAATTAAAGATCATAGTGATGAAAATAACGAGAACAAGAAAGAGGAAGATGAAGCTAAGGAATATGATTTGAGTGTAGTCATTATAAGTGATGATGGTGGTGGTGATGATAATAACGGTGATGATATTGGTGGTGATGTTTCAAAAGGTAATGGTATTGGAGGTGATGTTTCAAAAGGTACTGATAATAGATCTGATAGTAATGAAGTCAACATGAATTTTGAAGATGAATATAGAAATGATTTTGGTGGTAGAATTGAAACTGAAGGGTCTAATACCATTAATGAAGAGATGTACGGTGGACAAATTGATAATGGTGATGTTGAAGATGAAATTGATATTGGAATGGGAAACTATAACAACTTGAATTCACATTTTGAGGATATTCACAATGTTGAAGCTGAAGATGGATCATCCAGTCCTGTTATTCTGTACAGTCAACAGGTAATTGAAGAATCTAATAGTAAGAAGGAAACGCATAACCTTCAGCATGATGCACGAACAGAAGATAGACTAAGAAGAATTGACCATCACGAAAATCAAACTGACAAGACCAACCAAGAAATATCAATAGCATCATCCCAATTGCACAGTCAAGTACACAGTCAAGTACACAGTCAAGTGCACAGCCAATACCAATCGGAAGAACCATCCCAAACACCACTGCTGCCGGATTTCCTTAATATCCACTCTGGAAACAACCTCCTGTCTCAATCAAATTCACAAGATATCCAATTCATAAGTGAAAGTCAAAAACAAAACGAGCACATTGTTAACCTCTCTGATCCAATCATAGATTCAACCTTTTCGTTCTCTCAACAACATCCTCCTCCACCACCTCCACCA
Source organism: Kodamaea hsintzibuensis (nom. inval.) (assembly GCA_030568835.1). Taxonomy (NCBI): domain Eukaryota; kingdom Fungi; phylum Ascomycota; class Pichiomycetes; order Serinales; family Debaryomycetaceae; genus Kodamaea; species Kodamaea hsintzibuensis (nom. inval.). The sequence goes on from JAJMJA010000002.1 coordinate 92,427, forward strand.
GCAATCCCCCCATTAACCCAACCAAATATTCTAGATATCAACAAATGGCTATCTGATGATGATACACCTCCACCGTCGCCAACATCGCCTACACTTTCACAACGCAAATCACCCAAAAGAAAGCAAAAGCTAATCTCACACCCTTTACTGAATACAACATATACAGCTAAAGAACTTGCTGATGTTAACCGTGTAACTCGCAAACGTGAAGAACTACTCAACGAAATGATTATTCACATCACCAATATAATCAAATTAGATAAATCTCACTTATCACTGTCGTTAGTTAACCATAAAGATTATTTGTGCGACGTACCAATGGTATTCTGGGAAAGAAAGTGTAAATCATTGTACGACCCTGAGTCGGACACCTTCATCCCTTGTAAACCCTTCAGACAAACTGAAAAGAATTTAGTGTTGGTGTATAATCCAGAAGAGTTAGTGGAATTAATGAGTAAAGAAACCCTTGCAACAGAAATAGAAACAGCAAAGGAAATACTCTATTCGAAAACGAACACAAATGCTCCGGTGATTATAATTGTAATTGGATGGGACCAATACCTTCAGAAACTTAGAAATGCAGAAAACCAAAAGTACCGTAACCAAGTTTTAGCTGACCAAAGTAACAGTCAGAAGCAAAGGAAAAAGTCAAAGTATGATGAAGTTAAATGGACGTATAGAGAAGTTGAGCATTTAATTAACCAAGTACAATTAGAGTTGGGAATCAACATTTTTCCTGTTCGAGGTGAACAGGAATGTGTTGAATGGTTAGGGCATTTTACGTATACCATAGCCCATGCATTGTACGATAAATACGAGAGGAACGAATCAATGGCAAACTTAGGATATGTGAAACTGGGACTGGATACTCATAGTACCATGGTACAATCATTAAGGCAATTCCGATTAATGACGGAACAAAAGGCAGAGAGAGTTGCTTCACTGTTCAATTCAATGGCTCAAATATTTGGTGAATTTGATAGAAGAGGAAGTTTGGGAAAGGATACAGGAGGAAAGAACTTGATTCCTCCAAGTACAGACGGAGCTATGGCAAGAGCGTTTTGCTCAGTGGATCCAGGTGAGGTTATCTTCGAGTGATCCCTGAAAGAGTCCAACTAGTGATTTACTATTGACTGAACCATATATAGAACTCAATAATCTAAATATCTCTCCTGTCTCGCACTCAACCCTAAGGCTGGCCTTGGGTCAAACAAAATTAATACATACTAAAGATGATAAGAAACTTCCACTGTTGATGTTAATTGTAATTCCAGAGGATTTGGCTGCAAAATAGTATATTCATTTTCTGTCTCAAGTATAAGAATACAAGTTCTACGTTAAATGGTTGCTATTTCTATTATCTTTGTTGATACCTTAATTATGCTTTGGGTATCATCACTTTAAACCTTAGAGGAATGACTAAAATATAAATTTGTTGTAATCGTTATTACTGTTCAATTAAAAACTTTGTGAAATATTACTAACCGAGTAATTTCTTCACTTGATCGTATTCTTCACTCAATCTATCACTCAATCCTTGAACCTTGTTCAATCCATTTCTCAATTCATCAATTTCCTGTGGGTTAAACTCATACCCATTTTCATTTAATTGTAATATGATAGTGAAAACCTTATCCACACATCCCACATGTCCATCTTCTCTTAAGATCAGTACCAAAAACCTTACTAACAGTATTTCTTGAATCTTTTCTTCCTTTTGCAAGTCGAAGCCTGTCAGTAAAATAGCTGAGACCAACAGCAAAAATCTCAAGTTCACTTTATGGTCAAAGTTTGCGGCAGCTACGCTATGGAAGACTTCCCATCCACCATCTTGAACGAATTGAACGTAACCTTCTTGAAAGTTACGGATGAAACTTGCAAGTGCAAAAAGTGCTTTGCGCAGGAGTTCTGGGTTGGAGTCTGATACAGCAGCCACCAAGCTAGCAACACCATTTTGATGTTTCAAGAAAGCTTCCTGTGAGTTTGGGTTGTTTTGTACAGCTATTCCAATGATCAGTGCAGCAAATACTCTCAAACTAGCTGGAGCAGATGGTTGCAACTGATTAATAATCAGAGGCCACAACTTAAGGTTCTCGATGTTATTTGCATTGTCCAAGTTCTCTATTAACATTTCAAAATTGTCAAAGGCAACTTCCTTATCTTCCAACTCGGCCTCTGGGTTTTCCACAACCATGATCGATTGTTTCATAAGAGTAGGCTCATCGGGGCCACCGAAAAGTTGTTGAAGCATCTTTGGGTCGGGGTTACCCATTTTCTCAATGGCTTCTTTGTCGCCAGACTGTTGAGCAATAGACCACTGTAATATTTTATCCATGGTTAGTGTTTGACAAGTGGAATGGATGAAGTTTATAAGTAGTTGCAAATTGAATAATGATTGATTCGAGAAGGTTCTGGAAGTGATATGGAAAATGATTTGTAAGGAATGATGAAAAATGAGGTAATAATTAGACAAAATGTAGATATGAGGAGAGGGAGGAGAACAAGAGAGAGGTACGCAATGATGCAGGCTGAAAAACGACTACATGATAAAATATAGCAAGGAAACCATGAAATGGAAGTAGTGACAATAATCTCAAGAATGAATAAGCTACAATTGAGTATAATACTCTTTGTATAATTCAAACTAAACTGAGACAAAAATGAGACATAAATGAGACAAAGAAGGGGAAAAGGGACTAATTAAGGGATCAGTACATCTAAACACTATTAGCATTGAACAGTTTCTCTTTGACAAAACAATACAACTAAACCAATAAAAATCAAATGTATACTTACTATCCAACTCATCAACACATACCTTAACTCCAATCAATCATTTCCTATCACTTCCATTGATCCTAATGAATTTTTCCACACTTTCCATAAACTCAATTCATCACCAGATGATCTACATAGCAAGTGGTCTGATTTGAAATGTTCAAGCTTAGAATGAGCATCTTTTCAATCAGTACAATCTCTGCTATTCAATTAAGAATTGTATCTCATAAAGAATATCATTATCATCTACGTCAATTGACACCAGCAATTTCAGTTCGTTCCATACATTAAAATAAACTTTACACACACAATTAACTTACAATGAACACACAATTGACACACAATTAATACTCAATTAACCCAACAAACACCAACACAATACATAATTAGTACCTCTCAACCAACCCCCTTGACACACGTTCGCTCAATTCCCCTATCACTCCACTTCTTCAACTCATTCGTGGAGTGACTACCTCACGTGCACCCCGGGTCTGATCCCCCCGGTCAACCTACTCTTAGTATATAAATCCCAGAACTTCCACAGACACTTTGAAAAAAAGTACCACATACTGTTTCGAAGACTCTACATAATGTCTTTATCTAACAAATTATCTGTCAAGGACTTGGATGTCGCTGGTAAGCGTGTCTTCATTAGAGTTGATTTCAACGTTCCATTGGATGGAAAGACCATTACCAACAACCAAAGAATAGTTGCTGCTTTGCCAACTATCGAATATGTCTTGAAGAACAAGCCTAAGGCTGTTATCTTGGCTTCTCACTTGGGTAGACCAAACGGTGAACGTAACGAGAAGTACTCATTGGCTCCTATTGCTGCTGAATTAGAAACCTTGTTGAAGCAAAAGGTTGAATTCTTGAATGACAGTGTTGGACCAGAAGTTGAGAAGGCCGTCAATGGCGCTTCCAACGGCCAAGTTTTCCTTTTGGAAAACTTGAGATTCCACATTGAAGAAGAAGGATCTCAAAAGAAGGATGGTGAAAAGATTAAGGCATCTAAGGAAGATGTTGCTAAGTTTAGACAACAATTGACCAACCTCGCTGACGTTTACGTTAACGATGCCTTTGGAACTGCCCACAGAGCTCACTCCTCAATGGTAGGATTGGACTTGCCTCAAAAGGCTGCTGGTTTCCTCATGGCCAAGGAGTTGGAATACTTTGCTAAGGCTTTGGAAAACCCAGTCAGACCATTCTTGGCCATCTTGGGTGGTGCCAAGGTCTCTGACAAGATCCAATTGATCGACAACTTGTTGGACAAGGTTGACTTGCTCATTGTAGGAGGTGGTATGGCTTTCACCTTCAAGAAGGTGTTGGACAACATGACCATTGGTAACTCGCTTTACGACGAAGCCGGAGCCAAGAATGTCGAGCACTTGGTTGCTAAGGCCAAGAAGAACAATGTCGAGATTGTCTTGCCAGTAGACTTTGTCACTGCTGACGACTTCAACAAGGATGCCAACACTGGTGTTGCTACCCAGGAACAAGGTATTCCAGACGGCTGGATGGGTTTGGACGCTGGTCCAAAGTCCATCAAGTTGTTCGAGGACACCGTCGCCAAGGCCAAGACCATTGTATGGAACGGTCCACCAGGTGTCTTTGAATTCGAGAAGTTCGCTACTGGTACCAAGTCCTTGTTGGACGCTGCTGTCAAGTCGGCTGAAGCTGGTAACACTGTCATCATCGGTGGTGGTGACACTGCCACTGTTGCTAAGAAGTTCGGTGTTGTAGAGAAATTGTCGCACGTTTCTACTGGTGGTGGTGCGTCATTGGAGTTGTTGGAAGGTAAGGAATTGCCTGGTGTCACTGCTATTTCGGATAAGAAATGAATTTACTCCACTCCGCCAGGCGGAGGTAAGTTGTGATGATTACAATTGAAGACTACGATTAAGATTAAAATGTAGATTATACAGGTGTTTATTGTCAATTGAATTGAAAGAATCAATTGCATCAATTGGAACCCCGGAATTGTAGGAATGGATAAAAGGATCAAATCCGTTAAACCGATAATTGAAAAATTCAACCTTAAAAAGTTTTGACAATCACAAGATCTGATCCGAGTCAATGACAAATAATATCTTGTGATTTAGGTTCGAACCGTGCTTGTGAAGGTTTCGTTTTTATTTATTTTTGGTTCCTACTTATGGCTGCAAATTCATTGAAAATTTTATGGAATGTAATTGAGAATCATGATTGCAATTGAATTGACCACACATGAAAGGTTCAAATGTAAGTTGAGTAGGTGGCGCCCTGCCGAGTCTAGGTTCAATTGTCTAAAATAATTTCTATTCTAAAGAATCTAATATCTAAATACCTTAATAAACTAGTCATATCCTATTCATATCACTACTTACACTTCTCGTCTATTTGGAACTATAACTTTGCCTTACCTCCAATAATCTTCTTCCATGATTCCTCAGTCAATTCTTCGTACTTGGACCCATTCAACCAGTAAATTAAGTCCTTTCCACTTTCTCCCTTTGGCAATTTCTGATTCTTGAATTGGTTCTTTGGGACCTTGTGATTGTGCTGAACTTGAATTTCATCACTGATCTTTATGAACTGTGGAACAGCATACTTTGGTAAAGTTGCATGTACATGTTTGTACACCTTCTGCAAGATTTCCTTATGGTTTTCAGCCAAATCATCAACTGGATCAATCACCGCAAATCCAGCTCTACCTTCATAGTTTGGAACTTTGACTCCAACAACAACAGATTGTTTGATAGCCTTGGATCCCATTAATTCGTTTTCAACCTCTGATGCACTGACATTTTCTGATCTCCAACGGAATGTGTCACCCAATCTGTCAACAAAGTACAACATACCTTCTACATCAGTCTTCAATAAGTCACCGGTTCTGAACCATGCATCACCCTTCTTGAACACATCAAAGACAATCTTCGAAGATGTGGCGTTCTTGTTACCATAATAACCTTGGAAGGTAGATTCAGTATTCTTTGCATCCAAGATTCTCATCAACAATTCACCTGGTTGGTTAACAGCAGCAGTTGTTCCAAATCCTGTCTTAGGGTCTCTCCAGATTACTTCTTCATCATCAGGGTCCATTTTAACCAACACTTGCGACAAGGACAACACCAGGTTCACAAGCGTACCGTACTTACGGCACGCACCTACACCGAAATCTCCATACTGCAAACTGGTTGTTGCAATTGGAGATTCTGTCAGTGCATAGAACTCACCGATGGCTTCAATGTGGAATCTTCTCTTGAATTCCATCCAAATATCACGACGCAACCCATTACCGTATGCAATCTTGACATTATGTCTCAATTGATCAGGATGTGGCTTGGAGTTCAAAAGGTAACGGCATACCTCTCCAACATATTGAATATGCGTTGCTCCAGATAATCTGGCTTGTGTCCAGAATGAAGTGGCCGAGAACTTCTGTGACACAGAAACACAAGCACCCGATAAAAGAGATGGACAGACTCCGAGCATCGCGGCTGTCGAGTGGTATAATGGCATTGCTGTTAAAACTGTAGATTTGCTGTTAATCTTCATGATTCCTCCAAAAAGAACACTAGCAAAGTATGCCTTTCTCCAAGACATGATTCCTGCTTTGGGCAATCCAGTTGTACCAGAAGTGTAGATTAATGCACAACAAGAGTGGTCAGTATCCTCCGGTCTTCTGGTATGATCTGGAGCTCTGTGCTTGGGGCTTCTCTTATCGGTGACGATCTTATATAAAGCGTCCTCATCTAAATAATGCAACTTACAGTTTGGCAATTCGGTGTGAATGGCATCTTCAGTTGCTCTGATTGCGTCGGCACAATCAGGGTCAATAAATACTTGTGAAACTGATGAAATCTTTAAACAGTGTACCAATGGTTTATCCTTGGTGTTGTAGTTCAAGAAAGCTGGAAGGGCACCAATATTCCACAAGGCAAGCCATAAGAATACAAACAATGGTTTGTTCATAACATCTATAGCAATGGTCTGATCTGAGGTAACTCCATACTCATGCTTCAAAATGTATGATAACCTCAAGACTACATTGTACAACTCTTTGTAGGTCAATTCCTCAATCTGGAATTGATCATCATAGTTCTTGAATCCCTCAGCATCCAACTTCAATGGAGGAGGGTTCTTTCTTGGCCGAGGGAAAGCAACGGCACGATTCTTAGGATACTTACGTGCAGACTTCTCAAACTCATACCAGAAACTAACTCTTTTCCTGAACACATTGTAAGCATAAGGAACAACTGCCTTAACTACCTTATTCACAAGACGGAGATCATCAGTCACATGGTACTTGGAGTCTATCAACAGTGATCCCAAAATACCAGCTGCAACTAATTCTAATGCAGGCATCTTATATGGTTTATCCTTTAATCGATCTTGATCTTCTGTTGAATTGAAAACTTAAAAATTTCTAGAACTTCTTGAAACTCTACTATTCGTTCTTAAAACCAATTGAGTTTCGTTGATCTTCTTGATGGTTTTGAACTTGCTTATATTCTTTTTGTTATAAACAAAATATACCAACTCAAAGATGCGTTCGTGTTTGTAAAATAGATTGGAACTTGTGGGTGCTTCAAACTACTTGCTCTATAAAAAATCTACACTTGCTCAGGCTCCGTTCGCTATTTTATACATTCCAAAAATCACATTCACCTCAACCTTCATCTTCTTGTCTCCTCTCATTGTTCCTGCATGCTCCTCTCTAGCACGACTTCAGGACCTCAACAGAATATTTGCTTAGCTGCCATGTGGATGTTCAAGGCTGCAAACATCCGATCTCCTCTCATCCATGCCATCGCTGAGCTAAGCCCATCGGTACGTGATATCTCAGCTAGGTCGCTCGCATCTGTCATATCAATTGATTTCTTATCACTCCCCTCCAATCTTATCTCTTCCTTCCTCGTCTGGTTTCTCGCATGCTTTCTACTCCATCTCTTTTTTGTTGGTCTTGTGAAATTGATCCGCGGTGCCCTATACTATTTCAAAAATCTGTCAATGATCAACTTTCTTTTGGGTTTCTGTTTAATCACATGGAGATTTTTACCACCTATGCATCGGTTCCTTAAACCATCTTGAGCTGTCTGAAAAGTTATTGTTTAGGAATCGAAATCACACTCTCTTCTTTCCCAGTTTCTCTTTAATCACTTCATTTCTTCATCCATGCGCCTGGTGTCTCAGGTATTGTATACTGTACTGCAGTGAACATAGGAATTGCACTTGATGTTCCAGTGTTAATACCACCAACAGTAGTCTCAGTATACTGTTTACCCCCTTCAATTTCCTTCCACCATCCTCTTACACCCTCATTTGTCTTCTCAAGAATCTTGTATGTTTCCATTGCCTTGGCGCAAACCTTGCTACCATTCTCCTGCCATAACCCATGCTGCACCAACGGCTTGAGGTCAATGTTGCTCTCGCAGAGGTAATCCCGCATACAGCAACTACTGTGACCCTCTACAACTATCTTTAATACCTCATAGAATAGATACTTGGCACCTTCGCCGCAGGCAAGTCCCACAGCCTGCGCCAACATTGAAATTATCCCAATATACTCGGTACAATAGAGACTCCGCAGCGCCTCCTTCACCAAAACATGAATCTTGAACTCACACTCAAGACGTGTACGCAGGTCCATCTTCACTACTCCTCCCATCCCTAGCTCCAAGTTGCACATCAACCGGAAAATCGTATGGTGAGAGTGTACAACCGGTTCAAATAAGTTCCATGAAATAAACCGTTGCTCAATGGCAAACGTATCGCGTGTCTTGTAGCTCCAGTGCGCCCAAAAGTAGCTCAACATCATCTCAACAGCCATCCGCTGTCCTCCGCTAGCTATCTCCTCCAATAGTGTAAAGAGCGTACCCCCATCCAAAACGCCTTCCACAAAATCATTGAATGGCTGCAAAAAAAAGTTGGCGTTATCCAATACCATGTACGTGGCTCCAATCGAGAGAATTTCCAACATCGCAAGGCTCCGGAAAACGCTGTCGTTATCCTTCATCTCTTCACGTAACCGTGTTAAAGTTTTCTCGGCAACCCATGCTGTTGAAAACCGGGTCACCGGTATTGAATCCAGAAACTTCAAAAGTGAAGACACCTTGACTTGCTTGCGGGTAGAGAAATCGTGTGCAAACAAGTTCTTTTGCTGTACACTCCGCTTGATTTCATAGAGCTGCTTGAATGTATATTTGATTCCGTGTGGCGAGCTGGTTTTGAATTGAACGTCCAAGAACCTGGAAATTGTCCCACGCTTTAATTCTGTGGATGTACCTGACGTGATCTCATCGTGAAACAATTCGAGCTTCTCAAAACTCTCTTGGTTAAAGTATTCATTAAGTAGCTGCCGTCTATCTTGTACCCCGATCTTGTGAACTGGTGAGTCTTTATCTTTTAGCGGAGCTGCAGGCGCAGTAGTCGCGTTGTACACAAGTGAGCTTCCTTCAAGACTTTCCGAAAAGTCTTCCTTTTCGCTTTCAGTAACCAACATCGTATTAGCTTCTTGAACCAAGCCGTCTCCTGTTGGTTTCGTTTCAACGTACTGCTCATTAGAAGCATGGTACCTTGTAAACGTGAACACTGGCCCATTGACTTTCAACTCCGGCTGTACAACCTTACCAGGAGATGCAGAATCACTTAAATCAGTGTGGCGCACTTTCCTGCTGGTAGCTGAATTCACGTTGTGGAACCTTACCGAGAGAAGATACTCTCGGATTCCAAACATTGCGCCAGCTAGCAATGCTACTCCAAATACTAAGACAACAAAAACGTAGACAGCGTTAACGAGAAGTTCCTGCTGCGTGTAGATCCCCGAGTTGGGTAAACTCTTGTATGGGTTGAGTTGTCTTAACAGCCTGGAAGAATCACCAGAACTTGGAATTACTTTAAGTGTTGGTAAAATTGGTTCAACTATTGCATTTACTCCATTGGGGTTAGCTACTCCATAAACAAAATCCTTTTGACCATCATCTGAATAGTATCCCTCAGCTGCTTCCTCTTTCTCATCTACCCATTCAGTTACTTCTCCCTCATTCAACTCCCGCTTTCTGTATTTCCCAAAATACTCATCATCCTTCCGGTTCAACCTAACCTCAGCAAACCTGGGTATAAACAATCCGCTTATGTTTTCCTTATTCTGTCTATAATCTTCAACCATGTCTAATTCTATTGCTGCAAAAAGAGTGAAGTTGATTGTAAAAAGTAACCGCTGGTAGCTTTGAAAATTAAAGTCTTATTGATATAAAGTAAGGTTAAGTTAAGTAGTTACTTGAAGTTTAGGTATGAGTTATGAATGAGTTATGGTGCTTACATTGAATTGTAGAATATTGTTTATACAGTATGGAACGATTTGTTGAAGTGACTCAGTTCAGTTTGTCTACCCTTAGTATTTGATTCTACTCAATCACTCAGAGTTCACATACCAAAATCATCAGCTGAGATCTGACCAATCTTTACCACTACAATATCTCAAGCACACCATTTAGAGTTTACGGATTTCATGAGTGAGTTGTCTATAAAGTTGTAATAATGAACTCTAGAGATATTCAATATTCAATGCTATTTGGACTTGCAATGCTCGACTGGCATAAGAGTGCATTGGAAGTAAATAGTACTAGACACGGGACAATAATAATATAATATTCTGGTAATGGTATATACATTTAGTAACACGGAATTTGTATCAATTCGCGGCTCTTTATATGGAATAACCAGCATGAAGATTAGCAGTGATTCGTTAATACATTAATTTTGCACCCAAACTCTGAATTAATTACTTTGAAGTATACCAAAGTTATATATCGTACGGAACTGATTGATGTTTTTAATATACCTAAACCATGTTAATATTCATCCTTTAAGACAATACTATACTAAACCCTCCATCACTATCATTCATTTTATAACACTTGACTTATTGCCAAGATCACTTACAAAACTAACGATTCCATGAAGACAGTCTAGACTTGTAGTTCAAAATTTAAAATATATCAGCATTGAATTCATAAATTCAACAAAGAGAGCCTCCTTCCTTTTAGTCTCTCCCGATTCTCCTTTCAAGTTTCCTTCAGTTCATTTCACAACTGATGCTATCCAATCAATTGCCATCATTACCAAGCGAGCAAACCTGTAAATTCTTAACAAAATCAAACATCCATACCACAAAAATTTGTTAGATCATAAACTTTCAACCTGTAAAATATAATGAAAAATCATCCCACGACCATTGTCATATACTAGAAACCACCATGTTCAGTAGAGGTAGGTTCTTCTTCACACAGAACAGTTCTGTTTTGAAGACGCTTGCCCTGAGCAGGATCAGTCTGCTTTCGACTGTTCCCAAACAGCCAACATTTAATCGGTTTATTAACACTTTCAGAAGCAAACCGTTTAGGTCGTATTCATCCATACCATTAAATCGCCAACCCTCGGGTTATCCTGTTGTTTCTAACAAGATTGTTGGATACTGGTTATTCGGGACTTCTGGTCTTATCTTTGGAATCGTTGTGTTAGGTGGTCTTACGAGATTGACGGAATCTGGATTGTCTATTACAGAATGGAAGCCAGTTACGGGATCCATTCCACCATTAAATGAAACTGAATGGGAAGCTGAGTTCTCTCGTTACAAGAACTCACCAGAGTTTAAACAATTGAATTCACATATCACATTGGATGAGTTCAAGTTTATTTTCAGTATGGAATGGGGCCATAGACTTGTTGGTAGAGCTATTGGATTGTTATTTGTGTTACCAGCTTTGTACTTTTGGAAATCAGGGAAGTTCAGCAAACATACGCTGAAACGTGTTATTGGACTTACCGGATTATTGGGACTTCAAGGAGCCATTGGTTGGTGGATGGTGCAGTCAGGTTTGGATGAAGAATCCTTGGCTGAAAGAAGATCTAAACCAACAGTATCACAATATAGATTGACTACGCATTTAGGAGCTGCATTCTTAATGTACTTGGGAGTATTATGGACAGGATTCCAAATCATTAATGAAAACAACTGGATCAAGAATGCATCTACAAACCCTGAAAAGGTTGAAAAGCTTTTTGCTCAACTCAATAATCCATCTTTGGGTAAAATACGTCATTTTGGACTTGGGCTCCTCGCACTTGGGTTTGTAACTGCAATGTCCGGAGGGATGGTTGCGGGCTTGGATGCAGGGCTTATCTACAATACCTTTCCACATATGGGGGACGATTGGATTCCGCGTGGAACCGAATTGATGTCTCCTTTATTTGCGCGCAAGAGTGATCTCTCAGATATGTGGTGGCGTAACTTGTTGGAAAACCCAACTACAGTACAGTTGGTGCATAGAGTGTTTGCAACCACAACATTTTTTACTGTTTTAGGAGGACACATCTGGATAGGAAGGCATAAGTCCATTGTTCCCCTTAATGCTTTAAAGTCTATCCACACTGTTATGGGTTTTGTATCTTTACAAGTCGCGTTAGGAATTTCAACATTGATCTACTTGGTGCCTATTCCACTTGCTGCTGCACATCAAGCAGGAGCATTGGCGTTGTTAACAGCGTGTCTTGCATTTTCAGCAAGATTAGCAAGACCAAGGGCAGCTACAACTCGGTTTGTAAACCAGATTGTCAAGAGTAGAAGAAATTAGGCCGCATCTTCGTCTAGGATGCGGAGAATTAGAGACAAAAATATCGTTAAATAACGAGTTGATGTTTGTTGGGCATAATGTTTCTTGGACACTCGAGAATAACTTATTATCTGTACATACATAATCATGTCCTTGAAACTTAAAGTTTATAACTGTATATAGAAAAAGACTTTTGTAAATAAATTTATCAATTAATAACCTTATGTGATTTGTATTATGATACACGAAACATTACTTCGTGACAAGTTGTGGTGCAACAAAATCTTAATAGTTTGTATACTTTTCATACTTCCGAGAATTAATCCATTACTGTGCACGTCTAACTTCTCACCCATGTAGCATATGTTGATATAACATCTTATCTTTGCTTGGTTATTTTCTATTGTGTTAAATTATCTCCTGATACACTGTGAACAAGTAATATCAACCCAGGCCATATTATCTTAGACCTTACGGATCCATGCGGTAGTCTCACCTTGTCTTCAACACTCATCCATATTATCCCACTAGCATATATTATCTTCTTTAAATAGCATATCAAGTACAAAGCTCGATGGCAACGTAGTCTACCAAAAGTTGCAAAAGAGATTGCGAGCCCAATGGTTCATATGCATTGGTTTCAGTATTCACAACCTCCAGTTTATTGGAACCAGAGTCCAATGAAAAATGCAATCCCAAAATGCACACTTGAACGCTCGTCTGTACAATATTTTTCGGTTGCCCAGATGTGTTACGATGGAAGGAGTCTTTAGCATTAACACCGGCCTTCTTAACACAAAGCACAAATGGCTATATCAATTTTCTGATTTCTAACGAGTGTGCCAGGACCACCTTGAAGGGATTTCTGTGCAGCAAGATATTGACTTTGAGTAGTCGATTTCTTCGGCAAAACTACTTAGTAAATGCACATGGGTCTTTGCATAGTAACAACCAAAAAGGATGGAAAAGTGGCTCTAGATGAAATTCTTCCAACTCACAAAACAATACAGGTTACAGATGGAAACGTTTCATCTCAAGTACTCAAAACCTTAATTTTTATTTGGTGGTAGGATGCTTTAAGGCAAGGGTTTATCAAGATGTGAGATATCATGAGACCTGATGAGGTTTCAAGATTGCACCGATCCACCTTGATATTCTGTTGACATAGTCCAATATACCATTTTTGTAGTACATTTGACCATCCGATAGTTGCATTTCAGAACTCTTTTCGAGGTAGAGGTACTCCCCGCACAGTAGACTTACGAATATTATGAAGACAAAGCTTAGAGCATCTCATAACACGAAGGATACAAGCGACCCGCCTAAAGGGAGCATCACTAAACCGGCAATCTTCCATGATATGTGCAGACGCAAGATTGAGTCCGGCTTTTCAATCCCTTCGGGGACCATGCTGGATATTACGATTCACAAAGCACCACGGTGACGTTGTTTGCTAAAAGTATAAAAAAGAGGCAAGAATTGGCTGACTGTTAGAGATTTTACTTTGAAGGGGTCTTAGCAAAGTGACAAACCGGTGACGTTATATCCTTTGGGGGTTCGTATCTATTTGCCTGTGTTTTAGGTGGAGAACATCAGGGCTACTTAACAACATCGAAGGCATTTCCGAGTTCACAAAGCGCACCTACTTGATGCGCGACATTTGGTTGATGTAAGAAAGAACTCTCTGAAAGCTCAACTTGCATTGTGGTCTGCTTGGTAGAAGCCACAAGCTCTCGGTATTATATTACATCTAGACTTGCTGTACATGGTTTGCAGTTAAGGCTTGGTCTTGGTTTTAACCTCGGATTGAATTTTCTATATGGGCAGAGAGAAAGTGGCGTAGGTTTTCGAAATATCTAAACTATTCTATTCTATTGTTCACTACAACTGTCGAATTTGTTCTCTACATTTGAAATACCTATATCGAAAGAACTCTTGCATGGGTTGCTTAAATAATTGATCCTTGTCCTTGGCAATTAAATATCCTTTCCAGATAATACTAGTGAATTATTCACTACGTTAATACATTAGCAAGTCTTACGTCAACTTATTAAATGGGGTTATTGTATGTGTATCTTGGAAGCTTAATTATCGTACCACCACCGGCACATTCTGTTCCTGATCATAGAATTCTCGAATAGAATTAGAGTTGAAAAGTGAAGTATTAATTGGAAACAGCTGAGACTTACATATATACTAAAGTATGTTAAGCGTAACATGGCAAAATGATGGGGAAAATTCACATGAATCTGAGGACGATCATACTGAATCCCTTCTCTCATCATGCTTACAAAGTTGGAGCTCTTAAACCTGGCTTGATGAGGTTTAGGTAAGCAATAAGCTACTTTATATACCGGAATATATAAAGTTTAGCTAAAATATTTCTCAAAACAGTAATGCCTAATAAGGAATGCTGGTATTGGACCAGTTTGCAGCCATGGATCCAAGGGTCATGAAAATATCGCGATTGCCATGTTCTTCCGGCAGTAGTACGAACTAGTTTAGTTTAAAACATTCTTAAGAAATAAATTTCTAAACAATGCTATATATATTTAAATATCACAGACTCAAAGTCTGGCTTTGATACTCATTAATATTTCTTAGTATGCTGATTTGATCTTTATTATGCTAATAGAAATGAATATATACTTACTCCTCTTATTAAAGGGTTTTGTAGATACTCCTTAGTTTCCTCTGTATTCATCAGATATCCTCAATTCCTAAAGAATTACCAAATTCTTTTACTTGACATCTCATATCTCATGACTTTCTCCAATCCATCATCTAAATCATCTCTTTTCATCAACTGATGGTTTCGTTTCTCTTCAATAGTGGGGGGTACTTTCTCTTCATCATCGTACAAAAAGGTTCTCGTTGTGGGGTTAATTGAAGATGTTTGTGTGTTGGGTACACCAGGGAAAAATGAGAGGTCAATTGGTGAAGTTACCTCTGGTGACATTGTAGGAGAAGATTCTGCGATTGGAGAAACTCCTTTTTCTGTTCTAGTTGGAGAGTTTTCTTTAGGTGTTTCAGGCTTGCTTAATTCTAGCTTGGGTAACGAACCTTTATGTTGAGTCTTGACATGTCTTGCCATTTTGAGAATAGTCAACCCCAAGAGTAACCGTATGAATAACAAAACAGCAAATACAGCAAGTAAAATGGTGATGTTCCCTAACACTGCCCAGACACTGGTAACTGGGAAAGCAAACACATACACGAAGTCTGCTAAAGTCATTCTTAAAAAACAAACTATAGTAGCAAGTAATGGTAGTCCTAAACGGCGAGTTAAAACAATATAATCCACCAATTCATGCAGCAAACTGGCTTCACTACTTGACTTGAGTACCTGCAAATAGTCTAAACTCAACACGAAAAGAAAGTTTCGATATATACGAGGTCTCAACTTGTTGAATTTAGTTATGTAACAATGTTTGAGCCAGTCAACAAAGATCTCACTTCCAATAACAACCACGCTAGGACCGAAAATCGCACCTATCCAAGTATTCCAAGATTTCCAACTATCTGGTATAAGTCCCAGTTGACTAGTATGAAGTTGAATCAAATTTCGAACTGCAATTATACCCAACATAAACGAAAGCTGGAACCGTTCAGATAAATCTGCCATTAACACCTGAAATAAACCTTCTCTTTCAAACTTCTTGAAGACAGAACTTTTCAACTCCAGAAATTGATTCGATAACAAAAGTGCCATCAATGCATTCGAATACAGGTTTGCAGCCACATTAAGTGATACTGTTTGGTAGATGAGTATATAAGCATGGAAACACAAGTAGAAGATCAGCAATAAGGTAAATACTGCAAATTTGAACAACTGTGGAACAGTTTGTACTTCCAAACGGTGTAGTATGTTGAGAACATCTTGACCCAAACTAGAAGCAAGTTTATCAGCCACTTCCAAAGCACCAAATATAACATAAAGCTTTATATGAGCCAGGCCACGAACATCATGATACATCCTAGAGATATCAAGACTCGGCAGCAGTAATATAGCCACTGAAACTCCAATCAATGCTAAGGTTACTATATCTCTCTTAACCCATCTAAAGTGAGTCTTTAAAGATTTCAACAGAACGCCTCTCTTAAATGCCTTGCCTGTAATTATGGCAATCTTCAAGGGAACCAACGTAAACATAGTCAAGAACAGATTGAAACATACCAACAACCCAAATATCATCACCTTCTCTAAATGATAAGGAACTTTAACCATATTAACCAACTCCTCATACGAATTGTCTGCCTCTTTATTTGCATCCAGCGAGATTTTTGGCCGGGAAAGATCATCAGGTAGGTTCAACTCGATTGATAACAACTCAAACAATGAAAACCTACTTCGAGGAACTGTACTTCTACCCAACATAGAATTAAGACTCGTATTAGTACCACTACTACGTCGATAGGAGTCTGATCTAGACCTCGACTGAGACCTAGAATGCGACCTAGAACGCGAATCTGCATGACTTCTACTACCGGATCCACTAGATAAGGTATTCACTCGCTGCCGCATCATTATATCTTAGTGTTTGCTCGTCCTGGTTTCCCCATACAATAAATGATTTTATTCAAAAAAGTCGAAGCGATTGAAGATCAAAACCATCAAAAAGACCATAGTAAAAAAGCAGATAGCATGGACCTTCTAACGTTGGAGGAGTTTTTAAGGCACATGGAGCCATATTCAGGCCATGACGTGATCACTCCAAGTGAGGCGTCTCGAATTCAATTAATGATTGCGGAGTTGATGGTTGACAATTACGCCAACTTTCAATTGCTCAAGTTCCTTTGTCGATTCTTGACGCAACAAGCATATGATGAAATCATTGAGGAGCGTAATATTGAGCATCAATGCGGTTACTTGGTGTGTGACAAATCGCCTACTCAGTCTGCTAAAAGATCTATCACTGATACTCTGCATCTTCAGTTTCTGAATGCCAATGGTAACTATCAGATATATAATCGGAAGCCATCCATGATATTACCAAACACCTATCTTCTGCAGTACTGTTGTAAGGATCATTACCAAGCTCTGATCTTCTACCGCAACCAGCTCTCGAACGAAGCTGTTTTTGCAAGGAAAGATATCTTGACCACTCCTCCGTTCGACTCGTCGAGGTTGGGTTTCTACGAAAACGCCATCACTTGTTTGGAAGAGGTCTTGGTACGCCACAGAGAGTTGAAAGAACAAGGAAAGAGTTTAAGCGAAGTCATAGCAATGATGAGTGGCCTTACAGTGGGAGAAACAGAAGAAACACAAGAACTCGTAAGGTTAATAGAGGATTTCGAGATTGTGGAGAAGGAGAATCCAGTAAGTGATCCTATTGTTCATGATACAACAGCTTCTGCAGCAGCTGTTGTTCCTATTGCTCCTGTTGCTACTGTTGAAGATGAAGGAAGCGGAGAATATGTCACCACTGATACAAGCTTTGGAGGTTATGTCGTATAAACATGCTCCACATTTCAGGTGAACTACAATAACGTTTCTGATACATACTCTACTTGAGCGTTGACCTTTCAATTCTAACTGGAATAATTCTTGTTGAATGGAACATACAAGATGGGACTACTTTGAGTATCAATTCTATTTCTCAGGATTATGTGGGTTGGCCCAATTTAAACTAGTTGACAAATTCCCAGTTAAACTAATGATGAAACGAAAGAATGATGAAATGGTGGATACAAACCACGAGAGGTTCAAGGAAACTGGATGTGTAAGTGCTGTGGAAACTTCTTCAAGATATGTCCTGCCTTTCACTGAACAATTACTAATCCAAATGGTATGAGAAACTAATCATTAAGATCTACAATCCATTAAAACACCTTTCTAAAGGATAGACTACACATAAAAGCTCACTCCTTCAGTATCTAAAGGTTCATTAGAATCAAAACATTCAGATCACTTCCATGATACGGTTATGATTCCTTGACTATATACAAGTAAATAAATAATATTAACATCAAAATAGAAGACCTTATAATATGTAGTAATCTTCAAAATTAACCTTGAATGAGTGTGCAATTGTATAATCTGCGAGGAATCTTTATATCTTAAACTTTAAGCCATCACGAAACTCTTTACCCCATTCAAAGCTCTTGCCAATGTAATCTCCTAACCTCTTACCCATGCCAATTCTTTCAATTTCTGGAATTCCACCATGTTTCATCTTGTCAAAGTACCCTTCAGTGACAACATCTCCATTGACAAGTTCACTATGCTTGAAGATCTTCTTCTCTTTCAATTTTGCCACGGTTGCATTATAATGATCAACCAATTGGTCATATCTCTTATCCAATAATTTCTGGTACACTTTCTGTTCTTGGTAACATTGCTCACGTTGCTTCTTGAACTCGTTATTGTATGCAGCAGCTTCAGAGTGTACTATTTTGCTGGTAATATCTATAAACTCAGTCCATTCTTTTCTATTGGTTCGAGCATTTTTAGTTTGATCTATTAGACATTCCCAGTCCGATTCCCATTTTGCCCATTGCTCATATATGTATCTTGGGTATATCAATTCGTTAGGTCCAAAGCCACCACTTTTAGCTGCGCCAATCCCTCCATCGTCACTAACATGTCCAGCTATAGATGTATTTGGAGATATTAACCATACTTCGTTAATTCTTTGTTTGGTTCTCAGTTTCTTTATATCCATAGCAAGATTCCTCATCTTTGTCTTTCTTGTAAAGGGAAGTCTCAAGAATGGGATAGCTTTTGGTCCAGATGTATTGTTTAATATTTTAACAGGATATGGGCCTTTCTTCACAAGTGCTTCAAGTTTATTTAAATAGTGATACTTGTTGATGTCATATTCAAGGCTGGGTTTGATAATTGCTTCAATGTACTCCCAATCGTATGCTTCATGCATGAACTTCTTCTTGTTAGTTCTGGATACTCCGTACTTGCGTCGTAATTGACTATTCGTAGAAGGTGGTTTCAACAGTAACAATTGAGGTATTGGTAATTCCCCACGTCTTTGTTTCTCTTTAAGGTAGCGTCGCATTAAATGACCAGACTCAAGTACACTTTTCTTAAGTTGTAATTTAATCTGTTCATGCTTTTCGTGGTTAGGTAAAATACTGAACCTTATACTCTTTGGTTGTGTCGTTTTAGCTCTTTTCTGTTGCATTTGTCTAGCAGGCAGTATTTTCTCAATCTCGCTTGTTATTTCATTAGAGTTTTGGAGATCACTGGCTCTCCATTGCTGGCGAATCTGTTGAGTTTCATGGAACTCTTCAATAAAAGAAAGAAGAGAAACTTGGTCGTCACTTTCTAATATCTTATACAATTCATGTCCCTTGAGTAGTGATTCCAATAATCTTTCATGAGACAGTTGCTTTCTTGCAAACTCCTGTTGTATATAGTATTTTAGTTCAAACTTGAGGTTGGTTTGATACTGTAATGGACCTGATCTGAACCTTTCCAACTCAATACCTACAAGGTGATCTGAAGTAATACCTACCTTAGGAATACGTCGTAGTAACAGTCGATACAATGATAGCGTTGGTAGACTTGACATTTCAAATGTATAGTGAAAAGAATGAAAAGTTTAATTTACTTTTATCTTTGATCTTCAATCTTTGATCTCGTTCTTTATTCCATCTCTTTAAAATGGTCTGATGAGTTGAAACATGCATCTACTTTTATATAACAATTTGTCATTGATCTTTTGTTTCTTGATGGTTGTTTATTGATAATTCAGTTCATCTTTCAATCTTCTTCAATATTTCAATTATCTTAACAATCTCAACCTATAATCAATTACTCTATAGGTAACCATTAGATGTGATGAAGATGATGATTATTATCAATATCTATATATACATACTCTATTTACTTACAAGAGAGTCATTCAATCGATTGAATAGAAGAATTTAACATCTCTTTTATGAACACCTCATTATTCTTGTCTCTCATCCTCTTTGCTTTGTCTGATTGATTATCAGGAACCTTTTTTTAATATTCAACAATACATCTCTAATGGTAAGTAAAGTCAAGACAATGTTAACAGTACCAATGAATGAGTATCAGTGAATACTAACCTTCAGCCACCTAAGAAAGCACCATTAATTACTATCCTTAAGTTCAAACGTCTTCGAACTACTTATATTATCACTACCACATCCACTACTTCAAGTGACGCGTTGAAGCAATCACTTGTGGATGCTATTAATTCTCAAGGAGGATTAAAGGTAGATGACAATGAGGTGATTGATCTTGATGATGATATACCAGTACCTAAATCAGAGTTTGCTGACGATGATGAGATAATGGAGGAAGACGTATCTAATGGCTTAATACAAGTCTCTATAGATGATATTTCAATAGCAGTGCCCAAAGACAAAGCTAACCCTTACGAGAATAACTGGATTGGAGTAGTTGACTCCAACTTGAAGATGCTCAAATTCGATGACTACGATGTATTTGGATTTGGTTATGGAGGAGAGAAGATACATGTGGTAGAAGCTGTTTATGAAGAGTAAGAGTAATATTGAATAGAATTTGAATATACAAAGAATATTGAACAACTTGGTAGTAGCGATAGACAAATGAATGAAGCCACTAATTCTAAAACGTGTACACTATACAGAAGGACTCACTATACAGAAGGACTCACTAGACTCGTCAGTTAGGTACCAAAATGACCACCACTTTTGATGATACCAGATTAACTACACCATTACTTAAATAAACCTTTATATCAATACAGATATGAATAATCTCGAAATCTAATAATCAAGACTTCAAAGTAGAGAAATTACACCCAACGTCAAACTCATCTATAATGTCGAGTTCGAATGGGTGAATAGAATAGAATGGAAAATATAAGAGTGTACCAATAATCAATATTCCTAATGACCTCTGCTCCTGTCATTTTATCATCAGGATATTCCTACTTCTTAATACCTATAAACGTCAGCCAAAGATCAAGAACCTTCAACTAATCCCAATTGAGTTTCCACCCATTAAAATAATCATACATCTAATAATACAACTCTATTTCAATTTCCTTGAATTGTGAAAACTAACCTCACTTAGTGGAATGAAGGTTAACGAATTCTTTTATGATCGCTCACTTTACGAATTCCAGATTGTCCTCTGAAGCTCCCATTCGGCGACTTTGTAATCCCTGAACTTACTCTTGATCCGGAACGTGATTTAGGTATCTTAATATGATGTGGTGAGGTTACGCTTCCCGATCCACTGTTTGTGTGAGAGTGTCCGTTAGGTGGCAGTGATAACGTGGTGCTTACAGTCCTTGTTGTGGTTGTTGTTGTTGTCGTTTTAGTCAACAGAACAGGCTGGCTGCTTGCACTGTTAACAGAAATCGACCTCAACACTTTCCAGTCATTGTTCCCAGACGTAAACCTTTTGGGAGAGTTTGTGGATGTAGTGTCAGCTTCTGTATCAGGTTCTTCTATTTCGTATGTTTTTGCAACCTCACCTTTTTGGTCTAAAAAATCTGCTTCTTCATCTGAGTTGTTGACAATTTCAACAACACCGTAGGATTCCTTGTACTTTCTAGGTTGTCCTGGTGACTCGTTGGGCACTGCTGTTTGGATCTTATGTGCGAGTGCACCGCTAATCTTACGTCTTCTAATTGGAGTCTGGAACAGTGTGTCGATAATAGATGAGTTGTGGGCTTGCATTCTACGTTGTTTAGCTTCTTGTTTCATTCTAGCCTTGAACTCGTCGTATGGGCACAAGGAGAATAAACCTCCAATCATTTCATCTGGTCTGTTGTCCAATACCATTGTATGTCTCCAGTCACGGAAGTCATTTTGGTGCAAGTAAAGCCAATGCTGTTGTGGTCCCACAACCATACCTGGACGGATCATTCTCATGTATCCTATGCACTCGTTAGCTGTAAAGCCATGTGTGTAGATCAAATGTGCTCCAATGAGGCAACCTGTTCTCCCGAGTCCAGCCTTACAGTGCACAGCTATTTTGCCCTTATTATTGATGACACATTCAGCCGCACCAATGAACTTTTTAACAAACTCGAGAGTTGGTGGAGTACCATCATCGAAAATGAGATCCACGTGTTGGATGTTACGTTTGGTGAATTCTGCTGCGTCGTACAAATGAGAGTTCAACCTGAATACCAATTGTACTGAGTTCTCGACAAAGTAAGCCAAGACTTTGCGGAAAGGTTCGTTCAATGAGGTGGAGTTCTTCTTTTGCTGTGGAGATGCAAATGCTATAAAGTCCTTTGAAATCACATTGAAGTCACCTTGGTCAACACGTTCGTATTGTTCGTATTCTTCCAAGTTGAAGGTGGTCAAGTCGATCATTCCACGTTCTTTGGCACGCCACATTCCGTATACAACGTCTTGGATAGTGATTTCGAAATCGGCATTCGAGTAACCAGCGTCACGGAAGCTTTGCAATGGAGGGCTTATTTGTGCTATAGGTTGTAACACTTGATGTGGAGACCATGATTGAACCAACACCATGTAGCAGCATAACAAGCATGCAGTATTGGACCGTTCCTTAGGATCGGTACTTGAGTACAACACAATAGCTTTGCCTTGGTTCAGTTCTTCATTGAGAATGTTATGAAGAACAACAGCAAATCGGTACAAGTTGCCTATATGCAAAGGACCAAAGTCGAGGTGGAATGCATTATATGGTAATGCTTCTTGGACTGTAAAGTATACTAATTCATTGGTATCATTAGGAGTATAGTCATAAGCACCCAAGTAGATGCGGTCTAGATAATATATTAGTATGGATCTAATGTTGATACTGACAAGATGGGTCTATGTGTAAACAAATGATATGAGGGAAGTGAACAAGAGGAAGAACAAAGATCCTTAATCTTCATCTTCTCATATTCTCCATATATGATATCAACCTATATCCATTAGAAATAATCCAATAGATAAACACTAAGATCATCACTCTTTTCTATTCAAACACGCTCCAATACACCCCGAATCAACTTGGATTGTAATCATAACACACATATAATAAACACATATCCATATCCCCGACAGTATATAAATAACAAATACTCACTCTTCAAAAACTCAATGAGAGGTACAGTGACTCTACTCTTGCCCATCGTTACCCAATTTACCAAAGACAAACAACTGACTCTTTATATTCTTCGAGGAAAGATGAAGGTTCGTTTTAGGTTATTTGTTTATGTTTTTGTGGAGTCCACGACTGGTTTCCTAAAAGGGATTTGGGTGATGATCTAAAAGAGGAAGGCATAATATTGAAGATTATTGAGTATTGAATATGGTAAGTCTTGGATGTGTTTCGAGAGGATTTGTGGGGTATATGGAGGTGTATTGAGATGTATGAGTTGGTATAGAGTTGATGATTTAACGGAATTACGAAATAAGTGTTGAGTTTGTGTTTAGATGTTGAAAGTATTTGATATGAATGTGTTGATGAATATGTGGTTGCTCTTATGAAATGAGCAAGGAAGTAGGGAGTAAAGGTATGACCCTTGGTATTCATAGATTATGAGTTATGAATTGCCGATGAGAAACTAAAGGATATCAATCTGGAATAAGAATAGTTGAGTGGATAGAATATTATTGTTTGTATGAAGTGACTTGACTTATTATATGAGAAAAGTACAATGATCGACGACACACTTTAAAATTACAACACCAATATGAACAACATATAATCAATACCACCAGGAAGAAATCTTTTAGTGAGAGTAAAAGTAAATAGTACTAACAATCAGTCCTCATTATACAGTTATTCACCAGAAACCCTTTCTGCCCTTAACAAATTCCGCTTCAAATCTGCTAGAGCAACATCTTTACAAGCATTGGTCTATACAATTGACAAGACCAGTTATGAGATCGGAACAGATGGTGAAATCATCGAGAGTATAGAGGAATTGATTGAAGACCTCCCAGATAACGCTCCAAGATTTATCTTATTGTCTTACCCTATCAAACTGGATGATGGACGTTTAAGAAGTCCTTTTGTATTATTGTACTGGATCCCACAAACAAGTGGAAGCGAAGCAAAGATGTTGTATGCCGGAGGATTGGAAGAATTTAGAGAAAAGGCTGGAGTTGCAAAGTAAGTAAACGAACCTGATCAATTACAAGATAAAGTGATTCCTTGAAGAATGAGCAAAATACTAACAAAAATAGGGTTATTAAAATCGAAGAAGAAGAGGACTTTGAAGATCTTCAAGGACAGTTGTGATTTCTTAATGCTTAGAGTGCACTCTAGATTGTATCTTATGTAACAATCATTATGAATATGTGTATAGAATAGACATTTCATTAACTAAAAAGGAAGAATAGCTGTAGAAATGAAAGGAAATAATGAATTAAAATAAATCGGATTTTGAAGGAAAGGCACAAACAAGAGAGAATGAGATTCTAAAGAAGTTTTCACTTGATTTAAGGAATGTTTCTTTCGATTCTTTCGCTTCCTGTAGAATCTTGAAATAGAAGTTTTATAAAATTTGTAAATAAGTTACGAAATTTCGTAGAAACCGAACAAGTAGAAACCAAGAGACAAATTCCAGGTCTTAGTGTAGAGGTAAATCTATGTGAAAGGAAACAATGAATAGTAGAACCGATAAGAACACACACTCAATCATAATTGACTTGAGCTCTTTTTTAATGGTTGCAAATAGTGTGATTTTTATGCTGTACACAGCTCAAAGAAACGCTGAATAGAGTACAAAAATGGAGTATTGTAGATTTATTATACAAGAGTTTCAACACCTCCAACTCAGCAGATATACTTATTCTTACGACGCTCTTGGATAACTCTTTTAAGTCGAGTTTCTATCCTATGATCAGTTCGCTACTACACAATGTCACGGTACATCAACAAGGAAACCTACGGTTTTAGTCTTGAAGAAGCATGGAATTATCTTGAAAAATTAGAGGATAAAAGATTGGGAAAGTCAATAGGTGTTTCTAACCTCAACATTGCTGTTGACTAGTGCAGTATTAGTGAAGAAAGATAAAAACTACAAGATGGGTCTCAACTATATCGGTGAAGTTGCCAATAAGTATGGAACATCCGATGATCAGATCATCTTAAGAAGGGTATACCAATCCGGTGTTCTACCTATTTCGACTACTTCCAAGACAGAGAGAACAAAGACTTACTGGGGGATCTTCCAATATGAGACGCCCAAGAATGAACAAACTAAAATTACTGAGTTGGGTGCAAAATACCTGTCCTCAGTATTTAAACTATGAAGAAAGCTTAGGAGTAAGAGGAACCACTCTTGATGAAAAATAAAACAGTTTAATTGAAGAAGGGTTGTGAAAGCTGTAATATGAAGTGCACTATCCATTAAACCATACTGGCAATAATGGCTGCAAAATGTACTAATTGTCCTGCCTGTATACACATTTTCAGAGAGGAAGCATTTAAAAGACAAGCACCAAAATATACCTATGACAAAGATAAAGTATATAACTTGAAAATAGGTAAAAGAAGGGATTGAAGACCAAGATGATTAAGAATCACATACAACATTGTGCACCAAGCATCTATCTTACTCAGCTAAATAGTTTACTCTACTTGCAACCTTCCACACAAAATCCATCACATATTCATATCCGGGTAACAAAAAACAAAACCAATAACTTTTTTATAAAACCCAAACATCAATCAAATCGTGTCTTTACCGACAAATTTTTCACCAGGATGAGCACGATAGAAAAAGTATATAAGGAAAAGGAAGTGCAGACTTTTCAGATTTTTGTTCATCACTAGTAACTAAACAAATCCGTCACAATGGGTCGTATGCACAATTCTGTATGTGATATTCACTATAAGTGAAACTTCTGAAGGTCTTTCCAAGAGTGAGCAGTGCATGACACTGTTCATCAGCTCTTGGCTTGATACTTTAGAATGTTGAGATTTGGCTGGAGAGTGAAGGATACCTTTTAATTTATTAAGAGGTTCCTTTCATCTTTGGTAAACTCTTTTAAGGGTGAACCTTTGAATGTGTTTTCACAATTTAGAAGGAAAGAAATGTTGACATTTGATGAGGAAGGGATATGTTGTATTTTGTATTTAAGAAGTATGTGTACTATAACGCACATATTTTCAGAGACATTATGCTCATCATACCCTTTCGACTTTCAAACGACTTTGATCATTGAAACTTTAAAAATTTCACCGATTTCATTACTTTACATCTGAATTATAGAAACCACACTCCGCCAAGATTATGCTCGACAAATTCTCTAGAACTCATACTAACAAAGAATAGGGTAAAGGTATTTCTTCCTCCGCTACTCCATACTCGAGAAACGCTCCATCTTGGTTCAAGTTGACCTCCGATGAAGTCGTTGAGCAAGTTATCAAGTACGCTAGAAAGGGTATGACTCCTTCTTCTATCGGTGTTATCTTGAGAGACGCCCACGGTGTTTCCCAATCCAAGATTGTCACTGGTAACAAGATCTTGAGAATCTTGAAGTCCAACGGTTTGGCTCCAGAGATCCCAGAAGACTTGTACTTCTTGATTAAGAAGGCTGTCTCTGTCAGAAAGCACTTGGAGAGAAACAGAAAGGACAAGGACTCTAAGTTCAGATTGATTTTGATCGAATCTAGAATCCACAGATTGGCTAGATACTACAGAACTGTCTCTGTCTTGCCACCAAACTGGAAGTACGAGTCCGCTACTGCTTCTGCTTTGGTTAACTAAGTTGTTTATAGATTTTAATATGAAGAGTTTAGTAAAAAAATGGGCTCCACGGGTGGGGAAATGATAATTATTGTAGATTATTAGAAATTTAACTGTTTGGTGCTTTTAGTGTTATTAGTAGATCAAAGTAAAGTAGCGATTGTGAGTTTTCAAATGAAAAATTAACTTCTAAACTATGGATGCCATATCGGAACGAGCGTTCACTGAGGTTGAAACGGAAACCTCCAATGACGATCCATCGTTGCTCAACGTGATCTTGGATCTCAGTCCCCAAGGATGGTTTAATATACGCGATCAGATACAAATACAAGATGCCATCAAGTCATTGCTTGTGTTCATGAATGGACATATGGCACTCAACAATTCGAATCAAGTCAGTTTCATTACTGCGTCACCTCACGGATCGAAGTTTTTATTCCCCAACCCTTTGAAGAGTCAGGTGGGCGATGATAACGCGACTTTAGAGAGCGATGAGGAGATTGTTAATCGAGAGATGTACAGACAGTTTAGAACAGTCAATGAAATTGTAGTTGAGGAGGTCAATCGAGAGCTTCAAGCAATGTCAGAGAATGATTCAGCATCACAGGGCAAGTCGCTGTTGTCCGGAGCCCTTAGCATGGCCCTTACATTCACGAATCGTATGCTTAACTTGGATCAATCGATTGTGACGACCACAGCCTCTGCTATCAGTTCAACCACCACCATTTCGAATGGAGGTGGTTCATCTGATAGCGCACTTAAAGCAGCCAGTAGCTCTGCCAACGCGTCGAGTTTGACTTCCTTCAAAGCAAGAATATTGATTGTCTCACCAAGTGACTTTGACAACATCAAGTATATTCCAATCATGAACTCGATCTTCACAGCCCAAAAAATGAAGGTGCCAATTGACGTAGCAAAACTCGGATTCAAGAACTCGTCGTACTTGCAACAGGCGCTGGACGCATCGAATGGAATCTATTTACACTTGGATGACCCCAGAGGGTTAATGCAAGTGTTATGCACAGCTTTCTCAGTAGAACCATCGATAAGACCATACATTATTTTACCAACAAACTCAAATGTCAATTATAGAGCTAGTTGTTTCATCACTGGTAAATCAGTTGACTTGGGGTTCGTTTGTTCTGTTTGCTTGTGCATCATGAGTGTAGTTCCTGAGAATTGCAAGTGTCCGGCATGCCATCTGGAGTTTGATAAGACGATTGTAAATCAACTTAAGAAGGAGCCTGAGGTTATTCCGAAGAAGAAGAGAAAGGTGGAGCAAGAGAATACCTAGAGGAAATACGAAATGAGAGCATAATTGGAAGCCATAAAATGAACGTCAATAGGAAGAAAGTACTGATCTTACGTCACAATCTTTAAATCTGACCCCACCCTTGGTACTTGAACTTGTCCAAGCAGAGATTGATAAACTGAAGGAATTGTTTTAATAGGAATAGAGAACAAGTATTATATAAAATAGAATTTAAACATGGAAGATGAGTAGTAGTTAGAATGACTAGAATGTCAGAAATGATCTCTAATTAAAAGAGTAGTCACTTAGTGTAGTTGGTCATTGATCTTGTTTCTGATTTGAGTATGTGAGTGGTTGTTTTACAAAGCCTTAGTTCTTGAAATCGGATAGGGTGTTTCTGGGGTGTCTTAAAGAATCTTGTCACATTTTTGAGAGAACTGTAAGCTACAACTAAAGATGTGGTTAGGTATCATAAGCAATGGAATACCCGGCAACAACAAATAAACCAACATTGTGAGCTTCTTTTAACTATGAGCTGATATACCCTCCCTCCTTCAGCATTGCAATAATAATCATTGGCATTCTAAATTAGGCAATCAGTTATTACCCCAGATTGCCGAGACCCTGTGAAGTGTCAAATAGATAATTGACGAAACTATCCAACCCAAACACACTAGCTTCAAGCCTCTTTAGACTCTCAATAGTTGGATAATTTAGTACAAACTGTAATATTCAAAACCTTATACACTTTTTATCTGACGTGGTTATCAGATTCTATATAAATCACTCATCTCATTATACCAATACATGTTTCAATTTTTTTACCCCCTTCCTTTATTGACTCCACATCGTAATGTGGTTCATGATACTAATACTTAAGTACCAATATCTTCAAACCAGTCTTGCGGCCTTTCCTTAATGAACTTTTCCATCAAAGCTTTACATTCTGGGTTCTTCAAGTTGACAACTTCAATTCCTTGCGATCTCAACAACTCTTCAGCACCCATGAAAGTATCATTTTCACCGATAACAACTCTCTTGACACCATAAAGAATACATGCTCCTGAACACATGTTGCATGGAGAAAGGGTAGTGTACATAGTACAGCCCTTGTAAACTTTACCAGGTAATCTTCCAGCATCTTCCAAAGTGGACATTTCTCCATGTAAGATTGGAGATCCTTTTTGGAATCTCATGTTATGGCCACGGCCATAAATAGTCCCATCCTCATGAATAAGCGCACCACCAATAGGTACACCACCTTCAGCATAACCTAAAATCTTGTTAGTATAGAACCTCAATAAAATTAACCCCGAATAACTCACCCTTCTTGGCCTCTTCAAGAGCAATTTGCAATCCTTTCACGTCGTCAAATGGCATTCTGTAACTGAAGAAGAAAAACCGTTGGATGGGGAATGATTCGTTTTTATACCAGTGCCGCAAAATCTTCATAACGGTTTTGATGTTTGGTTGGCCGAAGAAGGCCGTGCGAACTGGGTTTGTAACGTCTTGAGCTCTATGCCGATGGGGTGAGTCAAACCATTCTCCGCAATAGTATTTGTACTTGGCGCATAACTAAGCCAAATCCTTTAGCTGTTTAAGGTAGTTTATTACAGATTTAGATCAGATTGTCGATGATACGATTACATTCTGTTCTTTCGAGGCATAGGACTCGGTACAAAATTCAAGCCGGAGATTCCATTTTCTTGTACACAAGATCTACAACGGTCTTCACCGAAATCATATTGTACTCTTTTATTATCTTGAAGTATTGTACATGGTGTGTAGATCCTGTTGTGAACAACTACAAAAAGGCTTTGATTTCGTAAATCTTTAATATGTCATTACAATAGGCTCCTCCAAAAATAAATAGAGTGGGATAATGAAAGAGAGGAAGGGAGGTTTTACGAAACTTTAAATTGTTGCAGTAATGTAAGCTAAAAGTAGAGTATTAGAGATTGTATCAGTTCTAATTATACAATCTTGATTGCGTATGGCTATTCAAAAATCTAACTTAGACTAGATCAGTGAACTAAAGTATTAGATCACAAGAGTATTTTGTAATCGATGCCATCTTTCTAGTTGTGCCTTATCATGTTATTCTAAACTGATCTAACAGGCTCTCTGGTTAAGTTGGTAGAATAAAAATCATTCTTCAATTTGAGGTCTTCCAATAAGGAACTCACTTCGATCCAAATGACCCAACAATTAGACTCTATTTGCTCTACTACAACCTCTATAACGTTATGTATTATTTCTTTCTAAAGACACCAAAAGAACCAATTGAATTATTCTGAACCTCAAATCAATAGGCGTTCTAAAACAACTTTAAACAATTTCTGGCTTCGGTTCAAAGTAAGCTGTTTCATAAAGATATGACATCTCCAATAGGAAAACTGCTAGTATGCTAAACAAGATATCTGGAAGCATCAGCATTGTTGCATAGTACTTTGGATCGCCACGGAACAATACATATATACTATCAAGATGCTCATTGATACCATAAGCACTCAAGAGAATATAAACAGTTTTAACTGCCATAAGAGCTATACCACAAAGTATCAATCCAACAAAAACATACCCCAGCTTCGTTCTAGCTAAGGTATAAAGATTTGTAACAATCAAGTATGCTAATGCAATTGCGTAAAGTATCCCACATACCTGAAATGGTTCTATTCTAGGAGTTTTGAATGACAAATATGCAGCAGATACATAAGTACATACACCTCCGGCAATCAAGACAAATGACATTAAAATCTGAAGCACGAATACACCCCACGCAAATATACTCTTCATTTCTGCAACCAATAAGCCTAAATACATCCATGTGTAGGCTAACAAAACCTCCAAGGCAAATCCACAAGAAGAAGCATCAAATGCTATTTCAATACCTAATTTAGCATCTCCCTTGTGCAAAGAAAGACCAACAGAAGCCAACTTGAAGATAGAAAACAGTAGTATTAACGATGCGTAATTTGCAAAACTATCCGAATCCGTAGAACGGAATGAACGAATAAAACCATAGAGTGTTATAATTGAGAACCATGCTATTTGAGTGCCTAACAATGCTGTCCATATATTGGAATCTGGTGAGGTCATACTTGCTTGATACTACATTTAAGTACTGAAATCACCTTGCTTTTATAGTAATCTGTTCCATTATAAGCTAGTTGTAATTACGAAATATTCATTTACGAATGCCAATTCACACTTAGAGATTACACTGTATACAAATGCTAATTCGCGAGGCTGAATCACGTTCCGCATTGTTTGGAGAAATCACCGTCTCAACCAAACCATATTTTACATATGCTCAAAACGTTCTTCAGCAGATTGAGGTGGCGGTGATATCAAAGCAAAGGGAAAATAAATGACTTGAGCCGATAAGTTCTAATGGTTGCAAATTAAATTTTGTAATCAGTTTGCGACTGCTATTTTAAGCCTCGATCATCTTTTAATCGATTAATACTGACTGGTCAATGATGACTCTTAATTTCTACCCCATTTTAACTTGTATTAACGGTTAGTATTCTGGATATGTATAAGGTTCCAAATAAATGCTCAAAACCTGGAGCCTTGAATTGAATACTTCAACAACCTCTATGGATACCTAACAGTGAAATGCCATTCCAGTGTTGCCTATTAGGATCATGAATAATTAAATAACACACTCTCTTATATTCTCACTCCTCTTTCAAACTACTTATACAAATATACACAACCAGACCGATCCACAGATACAAGCATCTCAAATGGACGCATGACTATATCCACATCGGTAATATTATCCTGATGAGCCTTGATGGAATCATCTTGTAATCTTGATGCTTCCCCAAGCTTGTACTCTTGTTTCGTAAAACCTCCAGCATCATTGATTTCATCCTGTTGAACCTCATTCACCATTGTCACATTGTTATGAACATTACTGACAAATTCTGTCTGGTATCTAGAATTGAGCGCCACTGATTTGTGTGGATCAGCAGCATTCCAAAGAACTAACCGGCGATCCCAAGTAGCACTAACAAAGTGTTGTTGTGTATACCGTAAAACACTAAAGCTCTTGTCTGTTGGATTGTGTTGGTCTTCCAAAAAGTTATACGCCAGCTCAACACTAAGCAGTAGCTGCAAAATATCGCTGAGATCAGGAACATTGCTCACTTCTACAAGCAGGTAGTTCTTGAAATGAGGCCGTTCAGTCTGTGCTGAATACACTTTGCGACATTCAAACTTAGGGATTTCCCATACTGTAATATCACTTTCATTGCTTCCACCTGCCATGGCAAAGTACTGCAGTTCAGGGCTACCTCCTCCAATGTGGTGTGGGTGTTGAATTGCCAGTAATCGACTGATTTTATTGTTTCCGATTTTACCGTTCAATTGAACCTTCCAGCTCTTGATAAGCAACTTAAACCGCAAATCCCAGAGACAAAGTACTCCACGCAGTGTTCCTACCAACAACCAAGACCCTTTCTCTCCAACAAAAAAGGAAGTAAGTGTACCATGAAGTACTGGATTTTGCAAACAGAAAGTCTGCTCCATCTTGATGATATCATATCCAACAATTTTTGAATTGCTTGTAATTCCAACAAGCATGCTATGGAAGAAACTAGTCAGAACAATATATCCTTCTTCCAGTAGTTGAACCTCTCTAATCAAGGCTAACTTAAAGAACTTAATTCTTCTATTTTTGGCACGAGTAACCTCAACTCGATACAAGCGAAGCTTACTATCTACTGTAGTCACAGCAAAGCAGAACCGGTTAGGAACAAACTTTATTGAAACTACCAGAGATTCAAGCAGAACCGAAATACTGGCGTTCTTAATACTTGCTGCCTTCTCCATTTTGTAGGTATCCCATACCTTGACATGTCCGCGATCAGATCCAGTAACAAAAAACTCAGATGTGGGTCCTACTTCAACACAGTTGATCCCGTCTATTTCACCATGAACAGCTGTCTGCTCGACACTAGCATCGATCTTGGCTATTAAAATTCCCAGAGGTTGCCATGCAGCTGGATCAGATTCCCTGCGACTATTTGCTTTGACGTAAGGACCAAATTCACCAAAGTTGTCTAGTGTTGGCTCAAAGTCGACGTTGTTCAAATAGTTAAGAATGTATGGATTAAATCCTTTGTAGTTGTGCTTGAGTGTCGTAGTGATGATCTTGGAGTTGCTCACACAGAATACTTTATACGCTAAGCTGTTGTTTCCATCACCAGAATGCGACCGGTGATCTTGTTGTTCATGACTAAACTCTAATTCTCCAAACACGTTAGCTTCTACTGTTTGTAAACTTGCTTTGAACCTGTTGAAGTTGGGTAGAATAAGCGTGCTGGCTCCTTCAAAATCTTGCAATGAGACTGTGTCAACAGGGTTCACGTGGATGTTCAGCTCAACAGTTTTGGACCCCACCACTAACGGTTCAGATTTGTAGTATACTTCAAAGAAGATATTACGAGGTATTACATCACAGCTGTTATCAAACTCATCCTCGTTGGCTCCAACGGAACGACTCACTTGGAAAATATAGTCTCTCAAAATGAATACCTTCCATATATCTTTGTCTTCCAAACCAATTGATTTAAGTTTGATGAGCCATTGCTTATCTTCTGGCAGTAATGGAACCAGCGACTTACTTCCATTTGAAAGTTGGTACGTGATTTCACTGTTCAATCGAGGCAAGTACACCGACTTACCCAAATTATGGAGAACGTTGGGTTTAACGTTTGACTGTTTAAAGAGCTTCTCCTGCCAAAAGAGGGACTTAGGAGTGGCATTCAAACACCATGTAATCGTCAATTCGTACACCTGTCTTGTCAAACTGCTAGTCACACAAGGATAGAGCAGTTTCCAAGTCAATTCCAGTAAATCGTAAGACAAGAATCTCTTGATAAGTGGATACAAGAAACAATAGCGGTCTGCATCGTCCAAGTCGTCACTTATTGATATGATCAACAGCATTACAGATTGACGAATCCACTCATTAGGATGGAGCAATAAATGAACCGAGCTGTTAATAACCTCCCTGTATATCTCTAAAGCATTGAACTCATTTTTGGTGATAACTCGAGTTCGAATAAATACATTAAAGATCTCCAACACCTTCAAAACTACAAATTGTTCCAGGTCTCCTAAAGTTGGAATGAGCATAGGAAGCACATACTGTTCAAACAGTAGAACACCAACATAAGGCCCAACTTCCAATACAGCAGATAAAAATGCTAAGCGCAACTGGTAGCTAGAATCGTTCAAGAACGTTATTAAATGAGGTAAGATCAAATCGTTGGTCTTTTCAACTCCAAAGAATTGACATAATGGAAGTATGTTTTCAAGAAGACTGATTTTGACCTGCGGGTTGGGGTCTGACAATACCAGGATTGCTAAGCTTTCAAACTCTGCGTCGAGTTGGTCTTTGGGAATGCTAAATGTGTGGTAGCTAGTTTCACCTAGCTTAGGGTGAGTGTGCTCTTTAAGAGCATCACTTTTGAAAGTTTTGGACATCATCCAAAACTGCTTCAGTACACTGGCAAGTGCTGGGAGGCACTGGGCCAATGTAAGTCTGATTAAGTTTTTCTCGGGTACATTAAGTACCATTAGACTGCTGAGTTTTGGGAGTAAATATTCTGGGAAAACAAGAACATTGATGGGTGTAATATATGAACATGATGCAAGGAGAGTCGTGATAGACTTAAGGGCCATACATACCACCTTGGATGACAAACCAGTTGTGTTTTGACGAGCACTGTCGAGAAATTCATCTAAAAGATAGCACAAGTATGGGAGTGATCTATCCAATTTGCAGCCATCATTGACTCTTTCGGAAAGAGCAACAATCAACTCGCAAGCCTTTAATTTGGATTCTACTTTCTTTGCAGTTTTCAAAAGCAGAAAGATAGTATCGAGCAAAATAAGTGCAGATTGATCTTGAGTATACTTTGAAGGTTGGATTACATAGTCCTTCATACCTGGAAAGTTCAATTTGAGACAACTCTTGAAGTATAGTTGATCTGGGGTTGAAGTATTATACTCATATCCAAGTGAGTCTTTGATTTTATCAAAGTTATCGTAAATTCGAGCCAACTTGAGGTCATTAATAGATGAGTTTTCAGTGTCACTCAACAGGTACGTATCATTCATATCACTCATGAACTCATATAAAAAGGAGTAGAAGTGAGGTGGGAAGCATTTTCCTTTGTATTTATTTAGAAGGTCTTTTGCAGGAGTTCTGTGAGAAGGATCAAACTGAAGTAGTTCTTTCACTAAATCTTTCATGTCGTCATCTATGTTCGATAAGTCAGGGATAAACTCTTTTTTGACGTATTTGAAGAGTTGTGAGAGTGTGAATGTTGGTTCACCATCTGAATACAATTCTGCGATGACACAACCCAAGCTGAATAAGTCCATTTCGTTTGTAAGTAGATCACTAGAACGGCCAATCTCTACCTCGTCATCTGTTTGAGCCTTTGATGATATTTCTTTTGAGTTATAGAACCGTTCTGGTGCTAAGTAGCATACACGGCGATCAGAAGTATCAAAGTAAAATGAGAACTGGTTAGGGTTATCTTCTGGGATGAATGCAGGCTTGATCACATTGGCGAAATCAGCCAACATTAGCCAGTTCCACAGTGTCACTAGGAAGTTCTCGAGCTTGAGGTCTCCGTGGCGAATATCCAAGTCATGCAAATCAGCTACAATCCGTAGCATCTGGAATACCATGAACAGCTTTTCCACAGGTTCTAAGAAAGGTCGGAGTGAAATACGATCATACAAGTTGGTTTTAAGCATCTGCCGTACCATGTATGCTGCACGATCAGTTTCTATTAACTTGTGCCACGGCAAGCAATTAGTGTGTCGCGATAATAATTGACACTGGCGAGCTTCCAACTCGGAGATCACACCCAATTGAATACCATAATTGGACGGTTTGATCAAGATCTTGACTATAACCAATTGGCCACTGGCTTTGTCTATAGCCTTGATGGTCTTTAAGAAACGTGAGTTATTAATAACCTCAAGGTATTGGTAATCTTTAAGCACATCTATATATGATGAGATAGCAACAGTAGGTGCAGATGGTGCCAAAAGAGATAATCTTGGACCCATTATTGGGATATATATGTATATATATGGTAGTCGTTATTTGATTATGGAACTGCTTCTTATCGTTTTGATTTGGTAGCGTAAAAAATGTACGAGTTGACTAAGTAGGAAGGGGGAAGCAGTTGTATACAATGGTGATGAGCGAGATGAGATAGATGATTTAATGTGCTAGGTACCCTTATTGAATGAATGATTCAAGTGTTGTAGTTACAATTTATCAAAGATTAAGAATTAAGAGCTGTAGGTTAATGAATGTATTGGATATTGTATTATTTGATTAATAGTGTGGAGTTAACAAAAGAAGTAGACGTAGAAAAGGATGAGAATGAGAATGAGGATGAGGAAGAACGAAGAACGAAGAAGAACGAAAATGAGGGTGGAATTAAGACCAACGAAGAATTATCATGAACAAAAGAGTTTAAAGAGTAATTGGTTTATATGAAGTAATGGGTATATCTACCTGAGCCATGATAAAAGTATAACAATTGATATGTGAGAGAATTATTTCTATAGTATAAATAAATGAGATCAAGATCAAAGTTGTAATATCATCACATATATCATTGACAATCAGCGCTGCTAAACAAATATAAGTTAACAAATAAAGAATTGATTGAGAGTAAATTGAACAACAATCATCTAACAAATGAAACGGAAACACGATGATGAAGAACATGATGAATATGCCCAGAACCAGGCACTTCCACTTGAAGAAGGATCAGGAGAAGTGTATGAATATTTACGAACAGTACGAGATGAGGCACTGAAGGAAGCATTCTATTATGTTCAAAAAGACTTGAATGATGATAATCAAGCATCAAAAGAAGTTGAAGACATAGAGGAGGTTGAAGAAGTTGACGAAGGAGTAGATATCAGTATGACTGATTTGGAATTTGATTCTAAAC
This sequence comes from Kodamaea hsintzibuensis (nom. inval.), assembly GCA_030568835.1. Taxonomy (NCBI): domain Eukaryota; kingdom Fungi; phylum Ascomycota; class Pichiomycetes; order Serinales; family Debaryomycetaceae; genus Kodamaea; species Kodamaea hsintzibuensis (nom. inval.). The sequence goes on from JAJMJA010000002.1 coordinate 129,706, forward strand.
TCAATGCATGGTCAACTATTCTATTTGATAACTTTAATAGACTCAAGAATGAGTTAGTTGCATCACCTCCTATACCCACACGATATGAAACACCATCACTAGAAAGTGTACCCAAATGGAAGAAGTATGTGATGGATAATAAACCACCACCCATTGGATACTTTATGTATCAAATAGATAGACCAACGGTGTTTAAACTAATTGTTTATTTTACACGATGGCTCAGTGGATCTGCCAATGCTAACTTATCATTATGGATATGGAATGCCATGCTTCGCATAGATAATGTATTGGATGCTAAAGAGAGCTCAGTCATGCGAGAATTGGGTAAGAAGGCATTGAAATTGAAAGGGAGAAGTGGAAGTAACCAAATTGCAAGATATACAATTGACATGGTTATAATTATTGTGGGGAATTATTATGGACAGAGAGATTTACTCCAGGGTGATGTTCAGTATGAGTAGCATGGAAATGGCCATTAATACTTAGCATTTGCAACTACCTATTATTATATCCATACTGATTATCTTTTAGGAGAATGGCATTCAATAGCTCTCAGCAGGAGGTCCTACACATTGCTTAAATTCTACCAAAGTTATCCACATCATATACTTAAGCACTTAGGGTCCAAATAATTAACAATCCATCCATCATGACACCATAATATATACGAATCATTACATACTCACATAATTTAACTACAGCTGAGGTGAACTAATCCCTTCTATAACTACCAATTACTGCTCTTAATGTTCATCTTTAAGCAAGAAGATTAATCATTTAACAAATTAGAATACAACCACAAAATACACATACCATAAAGACAAATACATAGATCTGCTCCAAATATCATCTACAATACTACCCTACAATACTCTCTGTAAGCTTACTTAATCCACAACATACTTTCCCTCGTTCGAGAAATTCACCAAATCATCTTATCCCGACTTTAATCACCACCTCCACTTCATCTACAATCACTTTCACCTCCACTAATTTTCACTCCACACAAATTTCACTCCGCTAATTTTCACTCCGCTAATTTCCTCCACCATGACGAATGTTGAAGGATAACCACCATAACAGATCAATCAGTATCAAGTAAATATCCATTTTGGTCATATTTCCATTAACTGTCTGCCAATTCCTACCCTTCATATCCTTTCTCTTATCATTCCTAACTCTTTAACTTCCATTCTATCACCCTCTTACTTACTTCCTCCACTTGATGATTCCTCGTAAAATCGCGACAAAAAACCACCAACAATTTATCAAAATTCAAACCACACAATGTCCAAGATCAACGCAGATAAAGTAGTACCTTACCAGCACAAGCCAGCTAAGAAACGTTCTGAGGCTACTGGAATGATGGTCCAGTCGTTGCCTATGGCTGCCATGTTCATGAAGAACAAGTTGTTGTCGTGGGCCGCGTTCTTCTTAGCTGTCCAATCTTACTTGAACGAACCAATCAACTCCGCACCAGACCCAGACAGTCAATCGCAGCCTCCATTGTTGAGAATCTTGTTTTCTTTTGTTGGTATTTTCACCTGTTACATGGATATTGTATTCCCTAACGTTAGTCCTTTAGCTAAACAGGTTGTACAAGAAGCTGCCACCGAGAAGGCGTAATTTACCTTGTGTCTATCAAAGTAATTATTGTGAAATAATCTTATAAGTGGAGGCCAGAACCTCTAAGAAAACTAGGAAATGAAGAAGCTGAACGTTATAATATAGGTACATGATGTATGGAGATCCACCTTATGTGTATTCCGAATCCTTTAAATCTATTAATTTAATTCTTTACTATTGTAGATGAAATGTCGACGTTAGATTATTTAAAGGTATAACATACTAAACTTATCCTTTATTGTAGTTTAATTGAACTAATGTAGTTTCAACAATAGCAAGATTGAGGTACTTCCAATCCAAATTCACTTACTTTGACTCAAGTATAAGAAATCTAATATCAATCATTATTTATATAGTACAATAACACTATCTATACACACATCTCCATAGGAGAAAACCAACCTTTAACACCAGGTACATGAACCTGCTGTAAGATGTTTCTAATTATTCCCAAGTAAGATTTTTGAGTTCAATGACCATTTCTAATTCATCTGGTAGTGCTCATTCAATCTAGCAAAGCAATTTCTAAACTAGTCTAGAGTTCAATCTAAACGGAAGTTAAGTATTCAGCATTGTAAGTGAAAATTAACCGTAGCTGTTACACGATTTAACTAACTGAACCCAGAATATGGTATGTGTTAATCTCATATTCACCAAGTAAATAGCTCACTCAGAGTAACGTTCAATAGAATTAATCATAGAGTGAATATCACACTCTCCAGCCCTTTATAACTCACGCAAACATTCCTCGAACTACTGTCCCATTGTAAATCGCATACCCCAACGGTATTCTCTCCTTCCTTCTCTGAAAGATCAAAGTTACATACTCCCAAGCACTTTAATTGACCCGTCACTCCCCACACAGATACTCTTCCGTAGTCGTCACTTATCGCAAGAAGCTGCTTGTTGGGCGATATGGCTGCACTGAAAATTAAGCAGTCTCTAGCGAATTTCGTCTCTTCTTCAAACCGGAATCCTGCCTCGTTCTTGAAAAGCTCGCTGCTTCTAATGTTCGTACCGTTGCTGGCATTCCATATATTCGCAGTACCGTCCATTGATACACTGAGCAAAACACTATCATTCCCTATGGGTTCCAACCAGAACAAACCAACTATTGGTGAAGTGTGTAGCTTGATCCGTGTGGAGTCTTTTACACTCACATTGAAATCAACAGACTCCTGAGCAGACCCTCGACTCCACACCTTGATCACATAGTCAAAGTCAGAGCACAGGGCAAGAAGTTTCGATGTAGGGTTGAACTTGAGATGAGAAATAGCATTCTCATGTCCATTCAAATACCCCATAGTTATGATTTCGGGCAGTGAAAATCCCCCTGCCAGTGCCAGAATCGAGTAGATTTTAATTGCAAACTTACTAGTAGATACTGCAAAGTTGGTTTCATCCAACCAGCATGCATCGATAATCGACAGTTCTCCTGTTGTCTGTCGCATTTGCTTGATGAGACTTAAAGTAGTCCCGTCCCAGAGTGTTACTTGATTCTGGAAGTCTATCAGAAGTAAGAAAAGCCCACTTTCGTTCCAAATTAAGTTCGATATGAGTGCTGGTACTTCTTTTTTAGTTTGTATGCTTGGTTCAGATTCGTCCACATTCCCCAAATCATCAAGTTCGTCTACAAATGTATTGGCTATGTTTTTCAACTTCCCATCAGGCAGCCAGGCCCGTAATTCCCCATTAAATCCTGCTGTAACGATGAGGTTTCCCTGAGGCAGCCACAGGACTATGTTTATTTCATTCTTCACTCCCATCACAGTAGGGTGGTTCAACAGTACCGATTCGGCAATAGTGTCCCCACTCAAGGCATTGATTACTGCCGTCGAATCTTCACGTCCATACGCAAATACTTGTGTGAGTGGATGCCAATCTGACACCAAACTCTCTTCAAATTTTATAATAGGAGTGATTGTTTTAGTGACAAATTCTTCTTCTTTATCTTCTGTTTCAACAGGTTTCTCCACTTGAGGTTCGACTTTATTATTGTTGATGTTATTTGTTTGTTCTTCTTGTACTGGTTCTTCATCTTTTGGTTCTTTCATTTCTACATCGATATCACTCTTCAACACAAACGATTTGTTGGCAGACTCTGCTTCCCTAGCAAGTTCTTCTTTCAATAAAGCTGAAAATAAGGAAATACTTGATTCTTTCTGAGCCACGGGTGGAGTAATATCGGATTCTGTTAATGAATATAAAATACCTTTCTGTACAAGGTTCACCAAACAACCAGGTTCAACACGCAGTATGATGGCATTATTCGAGGGTTGCTCATATTGCAGGCATTGCAGGTACTTCTCCAAGGCAAAGGCAGCTAGATCAAAGCCCGACTCTTGGAGGTATCGCCAAACCAAGTAGTTGAGTTCGGTGCTGGTTAAAGACATGATGTTTTTTTTATTTCACAAATAAACTTTAGAAACTTCAATACTTGTAAGGTCAAAATAAGGCAGGTGATGGGTTGGAGGAAGCGAGAGAAGGGTATAGATGGTATTGTACTGGATTCTATGTATGAGAAGAAGATGGAACTGTTGACGCTACGGATGGGTATGTTATTTTGAGGTATTTACTTTGATAATAGTACAATCACTCGGTGTCTCATGGTAGTTTAATGAGACTGAAAAATTTATAGCATGAACAATAGGGTAACTCGAAATTAGTGGAGAGAGGAGGATGATTCTTATAGAGAGAAGAGTATTTGGTAACCACTTAACTAGTTACTGTTTATTTGGCTTGCAATTCTAGGCAGGCATGCTTCTGGTGATCATTCTAACTTAGTATTATCTACCCTGTCTGGTTGTACTTGATCACTAAATTTAGTGTCTATTGTTGTTTTTCTCACTAACCACTCGCTAAAAAAAGTAGCACTCCTCAATACTGCAACGAGATATTTCAACAACGAGATAGTGGTGAATGTGAGTCCCAACTAAACACTTGGAATGATACACCAATGCGTGCACACAGTATGAACTTCCAAGAATCCATACCGCCAAAGTATTTTGTATACCTCAATATCTTCTACCACGTTCATTTTCCTCTCCGTCTCTCTTACTCTCTTGAATCCACTACACTGCCCTACTGTTATGTTGTCACTAAATAATTATCACAAATTATTGTTCGCTAACTATCTCTCACTAAATGTTCGGCAGTGTAAATTTAATGACACGATCATTCAACTCTAGATAAGAACATAAAATTATTGTTATAAATACTTATCAATTGCATTTCTTTAACTCAATCGTCATTGCTATCATCTCAACTCATCAATAATTATCAACTCTTTCAGATTCTCCATCACATCTCTCTCTCTACACGCTCCTTCACTACTTCTCACCACTCCACGAATTCCTCGTTAAATTTCAAAAGCTTTGATTTGTGAAAAAAACCAAATCACGAACCACAGCCAAGTTTCCCCATGTCATTGAGTGTTAAGAAAACCCATCGTCAGAGCCGTGCTCCTTGGCTGAATGGGGCAGTGCCCAGCAATCCCTATGCCAATGCAAACACATCTGCTGGCGAAGGTGCTCTCTATGGTAATGACTTTGCCGCATCTGCACCATACCAACAACACTTGAACCTCCCTGGTGCCGGTGGATATGGCCCTCCAGGAGCCGGTGGGTTTGGTGTACAATCATCCGCAGCATCTACTACTAGTAGGAAAACCAATCGACGTTTAAGTATTCATCAATCGGCTATTGCAAGAACACATGGCCGTTCCTTCTCACTGGCTAACAACTTTGACGCTTCAAACTTACCACCGGTTCCGGGAATGTATCGTACTGGGGCCAACGGCCTGTTTGCAAACCTGATTGACGCACCTCAAGAACCACAGGACGAATTCCTGAACATCGAAGCCAAAATCTTCCAAGACTTAGCCAATGGGTCTGCTGCTCAGATTGACGACTACTACAATTTACTTGTCAAACAAAGAACAATCATCACAAAAGATATCAAAAACAACATTAACCAGAACCAAAAGTATGTTCTACAGTTGACGAACGACTTGAAAGAGGTCCAGGATGAGTTATTAGCATTACGTGTGCTGACTAGAGACTTGTATGAGGTTTTGGATGACTTCAAAGAAAGTGCCCAACGTCGTATTGACTTGGAGAATGATCTGGGATCGAACTCTCAAAGCTTGGGAATACAAGGAGGAGGCAGAAGTCAACTAAACAAGAGAAAAGATAGATCATCGATCTTAGTTCTTGAAAAGATGTGGGCGACAGAATTACAATCTCTTTTCAAACACGTAGAAGGAGCTTCCAAGTACATACAAGCCCTTCCTGGTAGACACGTGATTGCAGAGAGTGGAAGATGGCAAGAAATCAACGTAGGTACATGGAAACCTGTCAAACCTACCCACTTGTTCATTTTGAATGATCTTCTTTTAATGGCAACCAAGAAAATGACAAACGATCAACAAAGCGGAGGCAACAGCAACTCAAAATCTCGTTTACAAGCAGTACAATGCTGGCCGTTGGGGCAAGTAGAGTTGACTCAGATTGAAGCTCCACTGCTGCGTGCAACTGACAACAAACGTGCCAGTGGGGGAACCTATTTAATTAACATCAAGTCGAAATCACTCAGTTATGTGTACCAAACTGATAGATACGACCATTTCCGTAAGATCACTGACGCCTATAACAAAGGGCGCAATGAGCTCTTACAACAGCAGAGATTACAAAATGCCCGCGAGTCGACTGCGTCGACAAGCAGCAATAACAGAAATAACATTAACGGTGGAGAGACGTCCAAGGAGGAGAAACGTAAGTTGCGTGAGTCATACCGTAATTCTGTGATTGTTGAAAACATTGATGACTCTGGGCGTAAACGTCTCAGTGGGTCATTTAAAGCTGGAAATGATGGTGTTTTACAGGATATCTCATCTAGGGTACACTCTCGTAACAGATCGAACGATTTCGGTAAACAACGTTTGTCTGCAGACAACAAGGGCCACTATTTCAACGAACTCAAGTCATTGGAAGACAAATTGGATGATGTAGACGTCAACATTGCACACAATGACTATGCACAGGCAGTCGGCCTTGTGGGACATATTGAAGGTAAGTTGAAGGCAGTGGAGAGCACCATCACAACAAACCCACAACATAAATACCTGACTGAAGAAGTGAAGCTCCTTATTGACGTTATCAAATTGAAGATCACCAACCGTAAGAACAAGGTTCAACAAGGTTTGATCTTCGACTTACAGCACAACATCGGGAAACTCACAGAAGACCAGGTTGAAGAGATTATTACGTACTTTGAAAGTTTCCAGCAGTTGGACAAGGGAGTTGCTGCGTACTTGCATGCGATGTCAAGTCATTTGTCGCTGACAGTCACAAGATTAATTGTAGGAGTACAAGGATCGACCAAGATCGATGTGGTCAACTACTTATCGAACTTGGTAGTGATTAATGTGTCCATCATCAAAAGGGCAGTAAAGGTGTACAACACAAGGATCAATTATATCATGAGGAAAAATAAGGGAGAAGGAGTAGACTCAAGTGGGTTGATCAACTGGTGTGTGGAAGAGGTGACCAAATTAGTAGGACAAATGAGAAAGTACTTGTACGGAACATTGGTGATTTCTGTGGGGACAAACCCGGACACAGAAACACAAATATTGAAGGTGAAAGATGAAAAGATGTACCTGGAATTTTTAGATGCAATAGTACCACTGTTAAACGAGTTAAAGGAAGAGGGTGTCAATGTTGATTTCGTTTTTGAGGAAATTTTACTGTTGAAGAAATAATTAGCATTCCGCAAAGCATCCAAAACAACTCCTCTAAATAGTGATGGAAATAGGGAATTCAAGTTAAAAGGTACAGTAAAATGAACAGTAGATTAGTATATAAACCAATTCTGTACGTTATAATTCACAGTTCGTGCATAATATAGTAGTTTGAGTGGAGAGAAAATGGCTGCAAAACTAACGTACTTAGAACCCTACACGTTTCCCAAAAATATGACTTAAGTTATATATTATTAATCAATACTTATGCATCTAAAGTTTGTCGTAAAGTTTAAGTAAATCGTAATGCTCACGAATGTAAGCACCCTTTCTCTTCAATATAATAAGCAGGATCGACGACACTAGAATAATACCTCCAATGATAGAAAATAAGACTCCTGGTCCGATTGCCCGGAGCAAGGGTTCCACTACAAAAGTGGCAATGGCAGCAACAATCTGTCTGGACAAGTTGTTAAGTGCAACACCCGTAGCACCCTTACCAGGTAACGAATCGACCAAGTATGTTGTGGTGGTACCTATAACCAACATCAGAGCGAATCCTGAGAAGGCAGTTCCCACCAATGGTACAACCCAAAACAGCCCATACTTGAGACTCCAACCAAAAATGAAACATGCGGGCATGTAACAAATCACTGCAAGGACAATGTTCCATGATATACGTGATTCCGGGGCAAAATCGCCATTATGTGTTTGAGCGTATTTGCGTACCAAATTATCGTTCCACCGACCACCAATCATCAGCGCAGCAATGTACGTGACGGAGTTGGGGATATAGAGCAAACCCACTATGATACTTTTGAATTTGTAAGGTGGTCTAGCATAAGCGTACGAGATGGTAAGGTTAAAAAAGTAAATGGCTCCAAAACAGATGGCTGAATAAAACATCACAAGAAAGATTTGTGGGTTTGTAACCAAGATAACTGAGCGTGTCGGTTTGACCAAGGTCTTATACAAAACCTGTCTGAAGTGTTGCCATTTGGTAGGGGTGACTTCCGGGACTTGCAGCTGCTTCAGCAAAGACTTACGAATTTCCTCGGCAAGAAGGTCTTGGGCAAGACGACGAGAGTACGCTGATCTGTTTGTACTATAGCGAGAAAGGGTCGGGGTGATATGGTCCAAGACCAATTCCTCCTCCAATTCATGAATCAGCGACCTACGAGAAAGGTTGGTTGCAATACGATCGAGCTGCTGGTCAGACAAGTTTACTTTTTCAGAACGTTTGTTCTGATCCATCAACATCTGGCGGATTGCAGCCAAATTGTCCTTCTTGCGAAGTGTCTCGGGTAAGACAAAGATAATGAGTATGCAGTTCATTCCAGAAAAAATCACAAGCAACCATTGTGTAGCACGCCATCCCCAAACTTGGGAAACGATACCCCCTAATATGGGTGCAAAAAACGGTCCGCATAAAGGACCCAAGTAGTAATAACCCATTGCCGTGCCCCGCTCTTCGGGTTTGAACATGTCTGCAATTGTACCTGCCCCTAATGCTTGCACTGATGCTGAGCATCCTCCCTGTAGCACACGTAATCCGATGAATGCACTAATCAGTGGGGATTTGGCAGTTCCTATCAGAAACGCAAAGAACAATACAAATGATATTAAGTAAATTGTTCTTCTTCCATATTCTTCACTGAAAGAAGACCACCAGAGGGGGAAAACACCCAACAGCAACAAGTACACACCAACGCTTACATTGACCATCAGAACTGTTGAATCTAAATCCGAAACAATGTCTTCGATGGCAGGTAAAATAATCGACGATCCCATGGGACCAGTAATCAGTGCAAACGCAATAATTGCTACAATGATGTACTTATGCACCTTGGAATACTCCCATGGGTCTTCATACTCAGGAATTAATACCACCCTGGGGAACAAGCCTCTTCTTTTAGATCTTGGGACTTCTCTAGAGTAATTTGAAGTTAAACTGCTCTTCTTAGATAACACCTTGTGACCACTTTCCAAATCTTCAGCTTCTCCTACATCATGGTGAATTACATTAACTTGATGATCTGAGTGAGATGAGAGATCGGAGGAGGCTAGTGAACTAATTTCATTATTAACTTCGTCATAGTTGTTGTTCAAAATGTCACTGTCAATACCTTCAGTATTGTCATTTTCATTATTGTTCAATTTAAGTGTATCTTTATTCTGAGTCATATCAACACTAGCACCATCTTTGGTTCCCACCTCTGTTTCTGTTTCTGTTTCTGTTTCTCTATGCAACATCTCACTATTACTCAGGCTCTTTTTTTCATCATGCACTTCCACTGTACTGGCCGCATCTCCACCATGATCTTTCCGATTAAGATCGTCTGCACTTATCAGTGGTTCAGCCCTGGATTCTCCGGGGTTTACGGACTCCATATTAGTTCTATCTTCACTGGTACCTTCCTTTGGGACACTCAACCTCGTTTCTGAAGTTGACTTGTTCTCACTCATGATTGCTACCACAACCTAGTTTTTTTTTTAACGTCTTTTGTTCGTTCTTATATAACTTTGACACTTGTTGGGGAAAACTGGATTGAGATGTCTATACTGCAAGGCTTTTAATGTCGGACCGATGTGGCTCTTGATCCCGTTTTTCGGCAACTCTAGAGAGGGGAGGTTTGTCTTGTGAAGCTATACTAATAGAGAATCCTATGTAAGGGATGCAGACGTATTCTATGTGAAGCCTTCTTGAATGTCGTCTGCACTTGACAATCACCTCAAGCACTACATGGACTGGTGTGTCATGAGTATTCTGTGCCCTTCATCCAGGACACAAAACAAAATCCTTTGTAATAATCAAAGCCCGATTGCTGCACGCTACAGCCTAAAAAATGTCGTTTGATTATGATTTTTGTCTTTTAATTGTATGAGATTTTCCACGATCTTAATTGTCACAGTTTAGACATGTCTAAAATCAAATCTACAGTTTGACTATTATTTGTCGCATTATTGTCGTATTTTCCCCAGCAGTGTCATTCACTTGTCGCAATTTCATGTCTTCGCCACCACATTTTACAGATCACATTCAATTACCAACGCAGTCATGATCTACCTTGCACTAGCCCAAAGTATTCTTTTTCTTGTTGTATTTGCCATTGGTTGTTGTACCATTGTGCTGCTTCATTATGTGAGCCACTTCTTTCTCAATGTAACACAGTTCCAGGAATTAGTTAACTATACCCGCACCCAGTTTGTTGTCTTAATAACATTTGTCATATCTTCGTTGAGTCCATGTGAGATTACTGTGACTTGGGATGATCTTCCTCCAAGTACCACCTTTAAGGAAGTTAATGGTGACTTATACACTCAACTTCTGCCCAATGCCATCCTCATCCTGAATCACCAGGTTTATACTGATTGGTTATACTTATGGTTCATTTCCTACACTGCAAGGATGGCAGACACTGTCCATATAGTTTTAAAAGATATGTCGAAGACTCCAATATTGGGGTACGGAATGCGCAATTTCGACTTCATGTTCTTGTCTAGGAAATGGGAGACTGATAAGCGTAATTGGTCCAACCTGTTATTGAGGCTTGATGCCAATGCAAGGGGATTGGGCCCTGCAAATGGTGTCAAGCATGTTGCCAGTGCAAACACGAATAAATTGGGCTTGGTAGAGTGGCCTCAGGGATTCACAGGTAAGCGTTTGTGGCCATACCTGGTGATCTTATTCCCAGAGGGAACAGTCCCATCACCACGTACGCAAGGGAAATCACGGGAGTACACAGAGAAACATGGCCTTAGACCATTGAAGCATTGCTTGTTACCCCGCACTCGTGGACTCTACTTAATGTTACAAAGATTACGCAACACCGCCGAAGTGGTTTACGATATCACTGCTGCTTACCTGGATGTAAAGCCTGAAGAATATGGAGAAGAAGTGTTTTCTTTAAAGAATCAATTCCTTTGGAAAAGTGGTCCACGCAGAGTCAACTATCACTTTAGAGCTATCAGCATCAAAGACATTCCATTAGGCGCTCCGGTAGCAGATATAGACGATACTCCTGTGGAAGACTTGAAGAGATTTGAAGATTGGTTGAACCAAGTATGGATCGAGAAGGATGCCCGTATGGAAGGCTTTGAAAAAACTGGACACTTTGAAGGAAAACATACTGTAGCCACCAATCTCAGATTGCGGAGTAAATGGGAGGTGTTACCTGTTTTTGCTCCACTTGGTTTGGCTGTGTTGGCATCAAGATGGGCTTACGTAGGTATCCGGGCAGCAGTGAGAGCACTCTTTTAAGTTGCTCAATAAGATACTTTGTATTATGCCGACATTACAATGCATAGTAGTGGCTGCAAAGGAAACTAGAAGAAGAAAGAATTGATAAATACAAGAAATTTATTAACAAGACAAAGAAAAGTATGGTTGACATACGCAATTTAGAAGAAGTATTTTATATAATCGGATTTAATTACACAACGTTTTGTATGAATTTATTGTAGATACAAGTCTTCTAAAACACATGAAACTTTACCCATTCAAATTTAGTTTAGTATATTTTTAGTCATTGAAACTCGAAGGAAGCTTGGACGTTTTATGAATGCCTTATAATAGTTACTAGATAGTTTAGAAGCAGTTTTCCCTATTTATAAATTTTATTTATTTTGTTTAAAAAGTGTTTCAAAATTTGCACCCAAATTATATATATTCTCCATCCCCCTAAACCCCATTAAAGCAAAGCATTCAATCATGTTTAGTTTCACCAAATTAAAGGTTAAACTAGTTATAGTCATTTTCCTTTTCATTGCAATCTTTCTTCAGGCGTTTCTTTTGCTCGGTTGTATCGATGTTTCCACTACCTACTCATCAGTGTTCCTTGCAAAGTTCCAATTCAATGAAAGTTCACCAATGTATCCACTGATCGAGAAAGCTTATAAGAATAATGGAACAGATGATTTTTCATCCATGACTATTAAGGCAGGTTATATTAGCGTTTGCGTGAGTCTTGGAAACAACATGACATGCACTACATACAGTCAGATCAATGAACTTGAAACGATAGCAGGTGCTCCAATCAGTATGTCGGGCTCGCAACCTCTGGTTAATTTAATTGCGTTGGCGAAGACTTTTAGTGGTATATGCCATCCAAATGTGCTTATATCTCTGGTGGTTATTTCTGTTGTGCTGTTTATTGTGCTCTGTTACTCTTCTCTACCATTTGCCCCAGGTAAAATCCAAGCTATGCGTGGGTATCTTGCATTGAATGGGATTAATCTTTTGCTTTGGGGGTTGGGTTCAATGTTGCAAGAGGAAGCTGTAAACTCTACACAGAAAATGGTTCCTCCGTCGCTGATGGGTGCAGTTAAAGTAGGTATAGGAAGCAGAGCAAATGCAATGACGTGGACTGCATTTTCGTTTCTCGTTTGTACGACTATCGGAGGGGTATATATGGTCGTAACTGATATGAGGGGTGAATTGAATAGGGCTGAGAGGGAAAATGTTAAGATGAATTATGTAAAGTATTAATCTATATTGATATCTGAACTATAATCTAATATGTTGTGTTATTCTTACACATACTGTAAAAAAGATTAATCTAGTTATATTTGGATTCTTAGGGAACAAGGCAGTGTTTACATCAGAGGTTTGGTAATTGGGAATAAAAATGATTCGTTTTTATCATATCGAAGACTAGTATATAACTGAATAGCTGGCGTCTGCGAAATTCTTCTACTCAGTGTCTCTACGTTATAATTATTGGGTTCATAACACCCAAAAAATTGAACGAATAAAAAGTCGACATTTTTTGCAGCCATTACCCTTTGGGAATAGCGACATGAAAAAGATAAGCGTAGTAGCACGCGTGAAGCTGCAGTAATGTGTTCAAGTAGTTGGGTTGATGTGCTACGGTGGACATCAAGGGGTAGCAAGGGGTAGCAAGCTTTGTAGTGGATGCGAGTAGCTGCAACTGAAATTGAAGAAGAGTCCCAAGGAATTATAGTGTAGTTATCCGATGAATATACTACAATGGTTCAGATGAAGAGTACAGATATGAGATAGGTAAGAACAAGTGAAATATTCTAATTGATCGAATTCATTATGTGCTTAAAGAATTTTATGTATCCATTGTGTAGAGTGGGCAGATACCTACCAAGGTTTATATTAAAGTATGATCCAAGAAATATAGAGACGCAAAGATTATTGATCCAGGTTGAGAGTAAGAAGAAGGTATCCAAAAGAAATCAGTATACCTAATAAAGTTACTTTTTGATTATCATTGAAATCAATGTTCGATTTATTATCGCTATTTGTATCGCTTTTTCAGTATCCATTGATTTCTCTTTAACAACCATACTAACACAAGATATATCCAATTCACACAACTACAACATCACCTCCTATAATATCAACTATAATATCACCTATAATATCATACAAATTACAATAATCTTTTCTTTTTCACTCTCTCGCACACTTCAGAATCAACCTATCGTAACATTTCCTTCAAACTTCTTGATCATATTCATATACCTCCACCTCACCGTAAACCTTTCTAAAATCTATCACAATTCAGAGAAATGTTGAAAAAATCTGGATAAAAAATCAACAGTAGAAAAAAAAAAAGTCTGAAATTCTACAGTACAAAACAACATCAAATACTCAATAAACCCCAATCAATCTCTTTTAGATCATCATTCAACTCCCTAGAAAAGAAATCCTTCTATAGTCCATACCCCAATAAACATGATCAACTAATCAAAACTTCTCTAACCCAACTATCCTACTCTATACCTTACCCTTTCTACTCTCTGAAACCTTTATGAATTTGTTCGTGTTTGTGACACCACGTGACTTGGGGCCCTTCAAAGTCTACGCCAAATCCACTCAAAAGAACCAAACTTTTTCCAACTCCAGAAACAACACTAGAACGCCAATCATGTCGTATACAGCGCAGTTGGACATGTTTGTTTCGCGTTTGAGCGATACATCAGATTATCGTACCGCTCATGCGGTACTCTCTGAGCTCTTGGATATGATTGAGACGTTTACAGGTGCTGTAGAGTATGAGTATTTCTTGAAGAACTTGGTACCAATTTTCATACGTTATTTGGAAGATGTACCTATTCTGTTCACAACTCAGTCTCCAGAACACAAGTTGCGTAACATCATCTTGGAGATTGTTCATCGTTCTATTATGAATGATACTTTCCTGCCATTTTGCGAGCTTATTTTAGATGCCTTGACTCGAATTCTCGTGGACGAGAATGAAGATAATGGTGTCTTGTGTATGAAAATCATCACCAGTCTTCACAAAGCCTATAAAACCAAGTTGGGCGATAAGGTTAAACCATTCGTCGAGATTATCAGTCAGATTTATGATAACATGCCCAAAACTGTAACTGATGTTTTCAGTTCTGAAAGCGACGACGATTCTAAAGAAGAACTGCAACTGCAACTGTTACCATTGGAAGAAAATGCTACTCCCAAAACACTCAAAAAGGCTATGTACTCATTCAAATCCCTCGCTGAATGCCCCATCACAATGGTGTCTCTCTACTCCACATACAAACAATTGGTTTCCACCTCGTTGCCTATATTTTTACCTAAAGTCATCAATATCCTCACCTTAGAAGTAGAGGAACAAAAATTGTACAGAGAACAACAAGAGAAGAATACACAGATCTCACCCAAAATCAAAAAGAGACAAGCTTACAGTGATTTTATTCTCGGCCAGGTAAAGGCTGCCTCATTTTTGGCGTATGTCTTTATTCGTGGTTACGCAAGCCAACACTTGGCCCTGGAGCAACTGAAAGTTGTACCAGATGTGATTTTACGCTTGCTCCGCGACTGTCCTGCTGAATTGTCAGTTGCAAGAAAAGAATTGCTCCACGCAACAAGACATATCTTATCGACTCCGTTCCGTAACCAGTTCATTCCAAAAATAGAGCTTTTATTCGACGAGAAGATCTTGATTGGTGACGGACTTACTTCGTTCGAAACGTTGAGGCCGTTGGCATACTCTACAGTTGCAGACTTTATCCACAATGTGCGAAACGAGCTCACTCCAAAACAAATATGGTCAACAGTGCGGATATATTGTGACTTGCTCAAGGATGACTCACTTGCACTTACTGTACAAATCATGAGTGCAAAGCTCTTACTTAACTTGGTGGAGAGGATAATGAAACTCCCAAACAAGCTTGAAGGAAGACAATTATTTATGATCATCATTGATGCGTATGCTAAAAGATTCGAGAGTTTGAACAGAAAGTACGACTACATCATTAACAAGCACAACGAGTTTGAAAAGAAACGCACAATCAAAGAAGCAGACTCTAAAAAGGCTATTGAAAGATACTCATCTAAGATACAAGAAGAGGAGGACGAAATCAAAGAAGAAACAAAGGACGAGACAAAGGACACAGAAGATGAAATGGATGTAGATAAAGAAGATTTCATTGATATCTTTAACATCAGTCTGTATTCCCCAGTCAGCCCCACTCCAAGCAGTAACTCAGATTTATTGAAGGACGCTCGTTACCTTTTCAGGACTTTAATGACCTTTCTTAAATCAGTTATATTTGGGTTGAAAAACTGTAACCCTCCTGTTCCACCACAGCCAACACCAGTTGACCCTAAGAACCCACAGACTATAAACTACGACAAGTGGAACGACTCTGCACGGATCATATCGTTCGAGGAAGTGAACATCTTGCGAGCCTTATACCGTGGAGGTATTTCATGTCTTCGGTTCTTTGCTGTTTCGAAGGTGCGGCCTAACGTAGCCCAGGCAAAGGCATTTGACTTTTCCACAGGAGGTCCTAGTTTGCCAATCACTCTGTCTAAAGAAGAAAAAGACTTGATGGAGATTTTTGCAACCATCTTTATTCACATAGATCCTGCATCATTTAACGAAATCGTTACTGGCGAACTTCCTTTAATGTTTGAATCGATGTTGGACAATGCTGCTTTGTTACATTTACCACAATTCTTCTTAGCTAGTGAGGTCACATCTACAAACTTCTCATCTATTCTCATATCCTTCTTGAAGAGTAATTTGGATCAATTAGGCAAAGCAGATGTCGTCAAGTCGAACATCTTAATACGTTTATACAAATTATGCTTTATGAGTGTGAACCTATTCCCCACAGCCAACGAAAGCGTGATTTTGCCACACTTGAACCACTTAATTTTGGAATCGTTGAGCCTTGCTACCAAAGCTGAAGAGCCAATTGTATACTCTTACTTGGTAAGAATCCTTTTCAGATCGATTTCGGGCGGACGATTTGAAAACTTGTACAAAGAGATCATGCCCATTTTGCCTGTTTTACTTGAGAACTTGAACAAGATGATCAGCAACGCCAGACGACCTTACGAAAAAGATATTTATGTTGAACTTTGTCTTACAGTTCCTGTACGACTCTCTGTACTTGTCCCACACTTGAACTACTTGACTAGACCATTGGTGCATGCGCTTAATGGCTCACAAGAGTTGGTAAGTCAAGGTTTGCGTACATTTGAGCTCTGCGTAGATAACTTAACTGCCGAGTACTTTGACCCAATGATCGAGCCTGTCATAGATGAGATTATGGCCGCGTTGTGGAAACACTTACGCCCGGTTCCATACCATCATCAGCACTCTCACACGGCAATCCGTATCTTAGGAAAATTGGGAGGACGCAATCATAAGAATTTCAAGCCATGTAACAGCTTAGTTACTCAGTCTGAACTCGACCAGGAAATCAATGCCCTTTTCAGTGTTCATGGATTAAACGGCGAGGTTCCTGTTTCGATTACCCCAGGAGTGGTCTCAGCTATCAAATTGTTAGAGGACCCCAGAATCAAGGTGCATTACAGAATAAGTTCCTTCAAGTACTTGCTGAGTATCTTCAAGTTGTTTATTGACACAACACCCATTCCAAGCACGTACATAACTTATGTTAATGAAGCAGTGGACTTGTTGAAGCAAGATAAACTCGAAGAAAAATACGAATTGGAACCATCTAACGTATCTAACGTGGCGAAATTAGACAGACAGCAAAAGTTGTTCACACGTTTGCTTGAATCGCTTTTCTTTTCGATTCTGATTCCAGAAGTGAAGGAAGAAGCAAGTGAATTGATTGACGGTTTGACAACTCATTTCACATTGATCTACTTGGGAACCTCTGTTGTTGACAGAATCAAGAAGGAACGCTCTTTTTCTGTGAATGATCAAGAAGGAAGAGCTTATATTGGAGAAGTATCATTTTTGAACGCTTTGAACTATGCTTTAAGTTTCTGGGATAAGGAAGTTCGTGCCAAGGGTGTAGAGGTTATTAAACTTATTCACAAGACCACCACTACATTATTTGGTACTCCTGAAAACTCTTTGCACTCGCCTGTGTTCCGCTCGATGTTCTACAAGTTCACACACTGCTGTTACAATGAGTACTACCACACAAGACTTGGTGGTATTTTAGGTCTCAAAACTATGTTTGAAGATATAGGTATTCCAGCGAAATGGTTCTTTAAGAGACAATTTGAATTGGTCCGTTCTATCTTCTTCATTTTGAGAGACACCCCTGAAACAGCTCCATACGAGGTTAGAGATATGGCCAAGTCGCTTGCTCTCAAATTACTCCATGACTGTAACGTTGGATTAACCAAAGAAGTTATCTTGGAAAAACCTTTCCAAACTTTGGTTGGTGCATTTGTTTACGATTTGGCATCTGCAAACCCACACGTTAGAGAGGTTTCTCAAGCATGCTTGAAGGTGTTGAGTGATACAACTGGTGTTAGTATTGCAGCGATAATGGGTCCATGTAAGCATATTTTGCTTACTCCAATCTTTGGTAAACCTTTAAGAGCGTTGCCATTCCCAATGCAAATTGGTAACATTGATGCAATCACATTTTGCTTGAATTTACCAGACACATTTTTGACTTTTAACGACGAATTGAACAGATTGTTGTTGGAAGCCTTAGCTTTGGTAGATGCAGAAGATGAATCTTTGGCTAACGTCCATAGATTGCACGAGCACCGTACTTCTAAGCAATTGATTGAACTTCGTGTGGTATGCATCAAGTTACTTTCATTGGCACTTACAAAGCCAGACTTCGCATTGGGTTCGCTTGCTGAAGCACGTATTCGTATTCTAGGTGTTTTCTTCAAGGCCTTGTGTAACAAATCTACTGAGATCATCAATGCTGCGCACTTGGGACTTAAGTCTAGTTTGCAAGAGAATGCAAAGTTACCAAAAGAATTACTCCAGAATGGATTGCGTCCGATGCTTATGAACTTGCTGGACCATAAGAAATTGACTGTGTCGGGATTGGAAGCTCTTGCTAGGTTGCTCGAACTTCTCATTTCGTATTTCCGTGTAGAAATTGGCCGGAAATTACTTGACCATTTAATGGCATGGGCACAAATCAACACATTGAGGCAGATTGCAGGTCAGGACTTGGAGAACAGCCATACAGTGCAAATTGTAATGGCTATTTTGAACATTTTCCACCTCTTGCCTCCTAAAGCATTCACTTTCATGGAGGAAATCATCAGCACCTTGCAATACTTGGAAGGTCACTTGGATCGTCACCAAAACTCACCTTTCCGCTTGCCAGTATCCAAGTTCTTGAACAGATTCGCTGAAAACTTTATTGAGTTTTACATGACTAACTTCAAGAACCGTAAGTTAGGAAACATGTTAGCATCAATTGTAGGTATGGATGGATGTGATAAGATTAGAAACGTTTCAAAGGACAAGTTGAGTGCTATCATTACAGATGTACAAAACGAATCCAACGAGGAAGTCAAGGTGATCAAGTTTGCTAATACTATTGATTTGCTTGAGTCTATTACCAAGCACGACTTGGAATGGTTTGATGGTCAAAAGGATTTGTTACTTACTATCTCAGAAATGATTGAAGGAATTGTCAAGATCAAACTGGAAGCTTCGTTGGTACTGTCAGCACAATTCCAAAGTGACCAGGCAATTGACAAGTATCACACCATATTTGTTAACTTCTTGAAGAGAAACCCGAACGCAGTTGACAGTTTATTTGCTGTTATTGACCGCCACGCTAAGTTAAAGCTCACCATTCCAGACCAATTGGAAGATTACATTTTTGACTATATTGTCTGCTCGAGTGATATCGAATTCAGAGAAAAGTACTTGAACAAGTGTATTGAGTTTGTCAGTAGCACAGAGTCAACTCTCAAGTCCAAGATTTTCTTCTTGAAGAAGATCTTCAACTCAATCATCATTTACGAAGCCCAAAAGAAGGGTAGTATTGATGCTTTCTTCTGCAAAGAGGATAAATTACCTGAATGGTTGGACACGATTGGAAAGAACATCTGGCGTTCCACAAATGATTTGATTACTGACCACACTTCAGGTAGGTTAGACTCTTACAGATATGAATTATTGGAAATGACGTCTATTTTGCTTAAATGGGCATCCACTTTCATCAAGCCGTTAAGAAAGGACATCATCAAGTTCAGTTGGAACTACATTAAGTTGGAAGACAACATTACTAAACAAGTCGCCTATGTCACGACCTCATACTTCATCAGCTGCTATGAAACCCCTGCTAAGTTGGCCACGCAAGTGTTTGTTGCATTGCTTAGAACACATCAAACTGATTCGCGTCATTTGGCTAGACAGGCATTGGACATCTTAGCACCTGTTATGAGTGAGCGTATGGTTGATGTAGAATCACCAGACCTGTGGTTGAAGTGGCCTCGCCGTGTGATCTCAGAAGACGGATTCAATGTAACTCAAGTGTTAAATGTATACCAGTTTATTGTTCAACACCCTGATTTATTCTTCGTTGCTAGAGAACACTTTGTTTCCAACATTATCACAGCTATGGGTAAGTTGACAATTTTAGCAAACCCTGCGATTGAGAACCAAGTTTTGGCAATTGAGTTGGCAGAGCTAGTATTGAAATGGGAGCGTAGGGCAAAGACAACCCTTCCTGCCATTGCTCCAACAGAAGAAGAACCAGAAGAAGAGACTGCAGAAAACTTCACTACATCACCAGGATATAGTGTTCCATTTGGCCAAAGAGAAGCCTGTGTAACCTTCTTGATTAGGTACGTGTGTATTTCCCCACAACGTGCCTCAGAAAGTGAACTAGGACAAAAGGCCCTTGGTATTTTGTATGACTTATTGAGCCCTGACCATTGGTCAGAGGTGAATGTGAAGCTTACTTTCTTCGAAAAGTTCTTACTCTCAAATGACTTGAATGCACTGAACTTACTTGGTTACTGTTTGAATGCATTGGAGGTATTGGGAGTCGTACTTGAATGGAAGAAACCAGAATGGATTTCTCAAAACCTTTCTTATTTGCACAAGTTACTTGAAAAGTGTATTAAGTCAGACAACCACGACATCCAAGAAGTGTTGCAAAGGGTCTTGAGAATTATTCTTCAAGCTATTATCGGTCAACAGAAGGATGGTGTTGAAGAAGTTGAAGACGATGATGTTAAAGAATTCGTGAACTTACTTTCAAGCACAGTAGCTGAAGATTTGGGAGATATGCCATCTGTTGCAGCTGGAGTCACATTATCTTGGACATTAGCCAAGTACTCCCCTGCATTATTGGACGCATTGTTGCCTCTGATTATGAGAACGTTTGGTAAACTTTGCAAGGATCATATCACAATTACACACCAAGGATCTCAAACCACTGGAGCTGCGACATCGAAGGAAAGCACCAGTGCCGAATTCGAAGCAAAAATGACCACCAAGTTACTTGAGAAGATTCTTAACTTGTCTTCTATGAGGATTTCGAGCTTAGGAGATCAGAGAAGAGTGTTCTTATCGCTTCTTGCTCAACTTATTGAACGTTCTTTGGACAAAGACACTCTTGAAAAGATCATTAAGATTGTCAAGAACTGGGTTTTCCTGAGAACTGATCTTTTCCCTACAACCAAAGAAAAGGCAGCCATTTTGCTGAAGATGATGGTGTTTGAAATCAGAGGTGAACCTAATTTGTCAAAAGAATTTTACCAGATTATCGTTGACATCTTCGAAGATGATACCTTCAGCTGTACAGAATTGACTGTCAGAATGGAACAACCTTTCTTGGTTGGAACACGTTCTGCAGATGTTCTGATTCGTCGTAAGTTGATGTCTATTTTGAACCATAGTTTAGAAAAGGACATTTCCAAACGTCTTTATTACGTGATAAGAGAACAGAACTGGGAATACTTGGCTGATTACCCATGGTTGAACCAAGCTTTGCAATTACTTTATGGAGCTTTCAACTTTGACAAGAAATTGGAATTGGTTAGTGAAGAATACAAATTGCACCCATTAGTACCTGAGAAAATTCATGGTTCCAAGGATGACGACGATGAAGCTATGCAAATTGATGAACTGGAAGAACCTGAAACTGAATTGGGCAAGTTGTTATTTAACCACAAGAAATTCTTAGCTAAGTGCAGTGATATCCATGCAAAGGATATTTTGGAGCCATTGATTGATATGTTCTATCAAAGCACAGAAACCGTGCATAGAGCATGGCTGCTGATATTTCCAATTGCTTTCGGATCTATTCCACGCCTGGAGCACTTGGACTTTACAAGGTTCTTGGTTATTTTACTTTCAAAAGATTACCATACAAGGCAAATTGACAGCAGACCAAATGTGATCCAATCACTTTTGGAGGGCATTGCTAGGTGTGAATCTTTACAATTACCACCTTTTGCAGTTGAATGTCTTGCAGCAAACTTTAACTCTTGGTCTCAAGGAATTCATATTTTGGAGAACATTGAGCAACAATCAATTAATGGAAATGCTGATGTGAGGGAAGTTACTCAAGATGCATTGGCCAAATTGTATGCTACATTGAAGGAAGATGATATGTTCTATGGATTATGGAGAAGAAGAGCGAAGTACTCTGAAACAATTAGTGCGTTGTCTTATGAACAGATTGGAATGTGGGATAAAGCACAACAGCTCTATGAAACTGCCCAAATCAAGGCTAGAAGTGGTGCATTACCATACGGTGAATCCGAGTATGCACTTTGGGAAGACCACTGGATCCTTTGTGCAGAGAAACTCCAACATTGGGATATTTTAACAGACTTGGCAAGACATGAAGGGTTCAGTGACTTGCTTCTTGAATGTGGCTGGCGTGTTGCCGACTGGTACAATGATCGTGAAACATTGGATCAAACAGTTAAGAATGTCATGGACGTACCAACTCCACGTAGACAAGTATTTGAAACATTCTTATGTTTGCAAGGATACGGACAAGAAAAGGAAAGTCTCCAGGATTTGTCACGTCTTTGTGATGAAGGTATCCAATTGGCTTTGAGGAAATGGCACGGATTACCTGAGAGGTTCAACAACTCGCATATTCCTCTCTTGCACACATTCCAGCAATATGTTGAATTTATGGAAGCAAGTCAAGTATACGCCAGTCTTGTACTGACAAACGCAGCCAACTTGGATGTTAAATCCCAAGAACTCAAGCGTGTGTTGCAAGTATGGCGTGAACGTTTACCTAACACTTGGGATGATATCAATATCTGGAACGATTTGGTTACATGGAGACAACATGCATTCCAAGTTATTAACAAGGTATACATGCCATTTATTCCTATTTTGCAACAAAGCAATGCAGGAGGAAATGCCAACTCCTATGCTTATAGGGGATTCCACGAAATTGCATGGGTTATTAATCGTTTTGCTCATGTTGCCAGAAAGCACAACATGCTGGAAGTTTGTATTAAGGAGTTGACTAGGATTTACCAGTTACCAAACATAGAGATCCAAGAAGCCTTTTTGAAATTGAAGGAGCAAGTTAAATGTCACTACCAGAACCCTAATGAATTAAGCACAGGTTTAGATGTTATCAGCAACACCAACTTAGTTTACTTTGCAACTCAACAAAAGGCCGAATTCTTCACATTGAAGGGTATGTTTTTGAACAAGCTCAACCAAATGGATGAGGCCAACAAAGCATTTGCTACTTCTGTTCAAATCGACCTCAATTTACCAAAGGCATGGGCTGAATGGGGTTCTTTCAATGACCGTAGATTTAAGGAAAGTCCTAATGATATGGTTTATGCAAATAACGCAATCAGTTGTTACTTGCAAGCTGCTGGCTTGTACAAGAATGGAAAGACAAGAAAACTTTTGGCACGTATCTTGTGGCTTGTTAGCTTGGATGATGCGTCAGGCACATTGGCTCAAGCTTTTGAAAACTTTAGAGGTGAAGTCCCAGTATGGTACTGGATTACCTTTATTCCTCAATTGTTGACTTCTTTGTCACACAAGGAAGCCAAGTTAGCTAAGCAAGTGTTGGTTAGAATTGCTAAGTCTTACCCACAAGCATTGCACTTCCAATTGAGAACTACTAAAGAAGACTTTGCTGGTCAACAAAGACAGGCTGTCGAGTTGGCTCGTCGCCAACAAGCATCCACCAATGGTGATGACAAAGAAAGCAGCAATACTACTGAAGAGAAGCCTGCAACATCTACATCTGGAAACGGAAGTGCTGGCAGCGAAGATGGAGCTGCCTCAAGTTCATCTGGAGCAGAGAACACAACCGCCAACAATGGCGAAAACTCCAGCACTTCTGCAGGTAACACCGCTGGAACTAGCTCCTCGCCTCTTCGCCAGTCTTTAGACCATGTGGAAGAAATCATGGGTATTTTGAAAACAGCATATCCACTTCTTGCGCTTTCGTTAGAGTCTTTAGTTGATCAAATCAACCAAAGATTCAAATGCACTGCAGATGAAGACGCTTACAGACTTGGTGTTGCTTTGCTTAATGATGGTGTCCAATACTTAAACAGATTGGGCAATCCTAGAGACGACGCTAAGTTACCACCTATCACCGAAGCTAACATCACCAGATTTGCGGAGACTGTGTTACCTAAGCAGATTCGTGCTGAGTTTGAAAAAGATTTGGTTGTAGGAAAACCAAACTTGGAGACTTATATCATCAAGTTACGTCGCTGGAGAGACCGCTTGGAAGACAAGCTTGACAGAAGGTTCCATGAAGTAAACTTGGAGAACTTGTGTCCCCACTTGAGTGAGTTCCACCACCAGAAGTTTGAAGACATTGAGGTTCCTGGACAGTACTTGCTCAACAAGGACAGCAATTCTCACTTTGTTAAGATTGAAAGATTCTTGCCTACTATCGATTTGGTAAGAGGCACTAACGCATGTTACAAGCGTTTGAGAATTAGAGGTCATGATGGAAGCTTGCATACGTTTGCTGTGCAATTCCCTGCTGCTCGTCACTGTCGTAGAGAGGAATGTGTTTTCCAATTCTTCCGTATCTTCAATGACACTATCTCGAAGAAGGTGGAGACAAGAAGAAGAAACATCCAGTTCACATTACCTATTGCAGTTCCATTGTCGCCACACATCCGTATCATTAACGACGATCCCCGCGACGTCACGATGCAAAAGGTGTACGAAGACAATTGTCGCCGCCAAGGTAAGTCTCGTGATGAACCTTTTGTCTACACTATTGAGAAGTTAAGAGCAGCGTTTGACCAAAGACTCCCCAAACCAGAGATTATCAGTATCCGTGTGGAGATCTTATCAGCAATTCAAGCATTGTTAGTCCCATCGACGGTGTTGAAAAACTACTTTGTAGAGTTGTTCCCACAGTTTGAAGACTTTTGGTTATTCCGCAAACAGTTCACCTCCCAGTATGCTCTGTTCATTTTCAAAACATATATGATGTGCATAAATGCGAGACAACCACAAAAGATTCATATCAACCGTGGATCTGGTAATGTTTGGACTTCAGACATGTTGCCTTGTAAGATTGCAAGCAAGTCTGCATTGATTGAGACTCAATCTTCGCAATCTTCGCAATCTTCGCAATCACAAACTCAACCTGGTGCAAGCCAACCACAAGCACCTGTTTCCGCTGGTTCTTCTTCGTCTGTTGCTACATCCCTGCAAGCGTCGAGACCAGCACCATTGTTCTACAATGCTGAAATGGTTCCGTTCAGACTTACGCCTAACGTACAGAAATTGATTGGTGAAACCAGTTTGGAGGGAGTTCTTGCTGTGTACATTTTGTGCATTGCTCGTGCCCTCAACGAACCTGAATCTGACTTGGAACAATACCTCACACTTTTCGTGCGTGATGAAGTTGTTTCTTGGTGCACACAACAAGACCCTCCAAGACAAGTTCCATTGACCAAGCAATTACGTGATATAGTACGCATTAATGTTGACTTAATCATCAAGAGGGTTACCTCGATGGGTCATGTTTCTCTGGGATCAGCTGTTGCAACTCAGAATGTGTTGGAGTTGATTTCGCAAGCCGTTAATCCTAGAAACTTGGCTGCGGCTGATACTTTGTGGATGGCTTATTTTTAGAGTTTAATAAAATTTTGTTTAAGATTGAAAGAATGTAAAAGAGCATTGTAATTTAACTGAGAGATGATAGTAAAAGGTGTTGGTTTATTCTAAAATGTAGAGAGTTTTGTGAGTACTTGAAATATATACGATTCATGAGATCAAAAATTCTGCCATGCCCTCAAGCAGTGAATACCTTTCTCTGTTCCTTTTCGATTCCACTAGGCATTTCTTCGTAAAGTCTTATCATTCTCTCATCCAGTCTTAGGTCACATTTGGTCAATAATGTCTTTAATGCATTCAGAGAAAGCACACTCATTATTACCAAAACAGCTATCGCTAACAAGTTAATGAACAATGAGAGACAGGAAACAAGGCGAATATAGAGCGTAACATCAACGTACGTGGTTTTGCTTTTACTAGGATCGTATTCTAGGCTCGACATCTCACCAGCACTGAAGATAAGTACAAGACCAACAATTGCCATACCTAAGCCTACAATCTCCATAATCAACAGTAGTACAAAACACCTATACGACAGTAATGTTGGAAGTGCCAGAGAGCAGATAGGTAACATGCAAGTATTAATTGCAAACATGAAAAGTGTGTATACGCTGCTCAATAAAGCTGCTGTTGGTCGTCCTTGTATATTGTCTAGCGGTACATTTGCGTAAATGCAGACATATTGTACAAGTAGTATTGCAATGTACACTTGAAGCAAGATTTTGATAGTTTTAACATTCCAAATGCTATTGATTGACTCAATAACATTGTCATCACCCAAATTCACAGGAGCCTCTTGGTCTATTGGTCCATCAAAGACTACGTTATGAATTAGAAGTACCATTCCTGCTGTAAAGCGGCTTTCTATTTTGCACCCAAATTTACAAATAAAAGAATACACAAGTATCCTAGGAAAGGAAAAGGGGAAGAGTAGAGATTGAAGTGTTACTAATTGGATTGAATTAATGCAGCTTAAGCATGGTGTTTATTCGTGAAAATCTGTATGATTGCTACTCACATTTAAATGCTTGATGTTAATATGTGCTTTTGTCCTTTTGCCACCTTCCTTTCTAATAGGCTGCAAAATAAAAATGAGTCAATTAATAGTGAGATTACAAAGGATGAAACTCCACTATGACAATTCTACAACTCAAGCCATGTTAATTTGTTAATCATCACTACCTGATCGTACTTCTCTTTTCACTCTTGTGTCCTCTACTTCCAATACCTACTCTGATTTCCTCCACCTTTTACACCCCAGTCTTTCTCTTTATTTCTCTGGCTCTCTACTTCCAACGCGTTGGATCGCCCACTCAACACCTACACATATCGCCAACGAAAAAGTTCAAGATAACACTCCTTACATTCACTATCTTATACAATAGTTAGTCATCCAATTCTCTTGTCAATACTCCCCTACCTTTCTACAATAATATACCAACCAACATGTAATAAACTAATTTCTTAAAATATCTTTCTTAATTCCTCAGGGGTCTTACCCTTGATCATATTTGCCACCGTCTTACATCCAACATCTAACAAAGGCTTGATGTTCAAGTAGTTGGCTCCAACGATAATCTCGTACAAGGTTTCTTGGTCCACGTCTAAGAAATCTTCATCCCAGTCTTCAATTGGCTTTGTTCTTCTAGTCTCTTCATCTTCATCGTCATCATACACGTCGTCCTTGTGGTACTCACACCATTCTAATATCTTCTTCAAGTAAGGACTCTTGACGTTGGGGGTAGGTACCTCAAAGTCCTCAGTTAACCCGTCTGGATGGATATCATTCACCATATTCTTGATCAAAAGGGATTGGGTGGCAACCTTCTCCTCCACTGTAAACTTAACATCGTCACTGGCAACAAGAATTACTTTAGGCATAGTTACTATGTGTGTGTGTATTTTTTTAATACTATAAGGTGTTCATTTTTTTCGTATCTTCTTTAATTAAATACCAACTTACTATGCAGTATGAACCCTGTAGTGAAACACTAGGCATGTTTCACTAGTGTATTATAATGTTTAAGGATTTGTCGAAACTGGTCTACTAATGCATTAGAAAGTCACAATGACAGCTCGAGAAGTCAATTATCCAATCACTTTTCCGCTCGGTGTCTTATTGTATTTGACAGGTGGCTTTGAATTACATGGTTGATTAATGAAAATATACGATTTTCTATAACCGAATTGTTCTGAAGAATCAATTGTTGGGGAAGAAGTGCCAGATTTAGTTTCAATTTTACATGGATAACTACCTATGAAATGGTGACTTTGTACGTACTTGATATTTAATTCGTTTTAACTATTCTCTTTATAGGGGTATTGAAATCATGTACAGCAATTATTAAACTTTGTCGACTATATGCTTTTATGTTTCATATATCAACTCATGTTTACGTTTTATAAAACTAGAACTTTCTTCATCTTAAGGTTTGGGAGGCACGTACTCTCTTCCTGCCAAAACCCCATGCAAGTTTCTTTCAAATCTTGGGAACACTTTTTGAGATTGTTCAACACCATCACTCAACCATAAACCATACGATCCCATCATATTTGCCATAAGCATATCTGTAAACAATCTGTCACCAATCACAATGATCTCGTTGGCTTTAATGTCTCTGTCTTTGAAATATTCAAGTATTTCATTGTAACATCCTGGTTTCTTGGTAGGATGTCTCAAGACTGTAACACCTGTGTCACGTTCCAACTTCTGTGCTTGTTTGTGGTCAACATCATCGTTAGTTCCTGCAGAGTTGCTCACAATAAGTAGGTTCTCCTTTGGGTATGCAGCCTGTAACTTCTTCCATGTTTCCTCATACTCTGGCCATATCTTATCGTCATGATCTTGGGCAAAGCAGTTGTCTTTATCTATGACAACTCCTTTGATTTCAGCTCCAACTTTGAACGGAAGTGTAATTTGATCGAACGATTTAAGCGTAAGGTGTGGAAGGCACAACGATGGGTTGTATAGTAATCTTGATACGTTTAAAGTGGCACTTATATTGAACATTCTTTGGTGGTCTTTATCTGAGAATAGTTGAACTTGAAGAAAAGTAGATATTATTTTTGCAGTTAGGATTTTTGGATGTTCAGAGAAGACACTTATCAGATAATAGTAGTCTATTTGTTGAAAGAAGACACTTAATAGACTAGATGATTAGTAGTGTATTTGTTGATTGTGATTATTTCTCAGGCTATGAGTGCTTTGTTGTGGATGAGATTGTCCTACGTTATTTGAATAGTCTGCTCAATTTCGTTTCGAACCACTCTAATATTTTAGTTAACAAATCACTATGAGTGAACCATCAACGAAACGCGTGAATTGAGTGCTTGAATTAATATATATGTCTTTTGAGTATTCTTTGAAGACCTTAAAAGCTACAAGTAGTTTATTATAAATAGTGGTGACACGATTCATTCGTCTCTTCTGAAATCTACTTACTTGGTCAGAGTAAGTATTTTACAGAAGTGAGAGATGCATTCTCCATCTTTGCTATCCCACCATTGTTGTGTTAAAGCCTATGAACACTGCATGTAGAGGTTAAGTCTACTATGTCAGGACGTTGGAGATCATTGCAATCCTTACCCCACCTCCACCACTCAAGGAAATTGATTCAAAATTTGTATCACTTGTTTACGGTGAATCGCAGAACCTCCTCTGTGAATCAAAAGGATTCAATTTAACACTGCTGCTTAACTATCATCCGCTTATTCAAAAAGCTGATAGCAATTCGGGTTCTAGTTCCCAGTTTGTTGTATTCAAGTAAGTGCTCAATTCGAACATTTTTGCAGCCAAAGATTATAAGTCAAAACCATATCATATCTACAATACTTTATGTTTTAAAGCAGAAACCAGTTGAAGATTTCATAGTTCTATAGGAAAGGAAAGTGTTATCTACTATCTAGTTAGATTTTCCTTATACTCTTCCAGTCATATGTTGTCTATTTCATCTTCAATATGTGATTTTACTGCGCGAAGGTATCACCAATGAACGATGATATGCATAATCTACGTACCAAATCTTAAGGAAGCCTTGCTAAAGCATAGGCATCGAAGATTACCAATTAATCACTTTTAATATGTATCTGAATCGTTGATATATTGTGCAATAACTGCTATTTCAAAATTGCACCCACTTGTTTCAAAGAGGTTTGGGATTTCAAGTATTACATATGACTTCGAATTATGAACGTAGTATTGCAACAACGCAGCTGTGTACTTCTTTTTATTTTTGTAATCGGTTTCGTCTAAACTTACTTCTGTGTCGGGCTAATATCATTGTGAATCACTTTCCAAACACGTTCCATCCAAAACATTCGCCACCTTAAGAATGCATACTTTTGATGGGGTGGAATGAGTATCCAATTCCTTCTCGCAACTAAATGACAGGAATTCAAATTTAACCAACAAACAGCTTTAATAGCCACCCTTGCCTCTCAATTAAAGTCCCCACACATCTTTCTAGCCTAGCCGTATATGTAGTAAACTAAAATAGATGTCGTTGATTTGCCTTCATTCAAATTAATGTGCTACAAAAGAGAAGAAATAATGTACCATCAATTGTATTCATCAGAAACTACACCTACGAATAACTGAATAAAACTGAATCGTCAAATACTGGCAACGCGTCTCTCTGTCTCTCTTCCCCTGTCTCTAGCTTCCCTTCTTAACCTGATCCTCGTGGCATGTAGTCCAGTGTTATCAAATTTTACCTAACCACTTACTAAGCTGAAGATGGACATATCTGAAAAAAAAAAATCTTTTCTTTATAAGATTCAACCAAACATGTCAAGTGAAAATAGCACTAATACGGTGACAGCTACAGAGGCAACGCCCAAGAAGTCGAGAGTATCAAGACCAAAGGTAAAACCTTCCAAAAAGACTGAAGTAGAACAGGTCGAAGACGACGAAGAAGCATGTCTTATTTGTGCAGAACCTATAATCTATGCAGCGATAGGCTCATGTAATCACAGGACTTGCCATAGATGTACTTTTAGGCAAAGATCCTTATACGAGAAACGACAATGTCTTATCTGTCGTTCAGAGAACGAGACTTCTATTTTCACAGAGTCAATAGACGCAGCATATACTGATTTAACGCATATCTACAAGGCAGACACTAAACATGCCGTAAAATTCACCAACGAGGAAGTTTATCAGGCAACTATGGGACTTCTTAGCAATAAATGTACACAATGTGGAGAGGTCTTTAATAACTTTAGAGAATTATCCAACCATGCCAAACTGGAACACAACAAGTTCTATTGCTTGATCTGCTCCAAAAACAAATCTTCATTTATAAGCGAATTATCATTGTACACACACAAACAATTGATAAAGCATCAGAGAGATGGTGATCAGAGTGGATTCAAGGGTCATCCTGAGTGTAAGCATTGCATTGGAAAACGATTTTATTCTGAAGATGAACTCAATATCCACATTAGAAATGACCATGAAAGATGTTTCATCTGCGACCAATATGCTCCAAAAACTGCCGACTACTTCCGCAACTACGACAACTTGTATCTGCATTTCAAAAAAGAACATTATGTTTGTTCGATACCTCTGTGTGTGGAGAAGAAGTTTGTAGTGTTCCGAGACGATTTGGACCTTACAAGTCATATGTTACGAGAACACAATGGTTTGAATACAAACAACAAGGTAGTCATTGGAACTTCGAGACACTTCTCGTCGCTTTCCTCAAATTTCAACGAGCGCTTTTTGGAAACTAACAATGACCAAGAGGATCATACTTCGTATGACGTCAAGAAACGTAGATTCGAAGAACGTGCTAAACATTACTTAAACTACAATAACGAGCGTTTCAACAAGTTCAACCTGTACAATAATGCTTACAGATCTAAACGAATCTCGGGCAAAGAATTACTTGAGGATTACAAAGAGCTTTTCCCTAGTCAATCATCCTCAGAGCTTCACTTGTTGATGGTGGAGTTTGTTGAGTTCTTCCCAGCTTCTTCTGATTTGCACAAGAACTTGAAGGAGGTAATTGGAGAGTTGGAGCAGAAACAGAATGCTGAACAGTTCCCACAATTGGGAGCTCAAGCCTCTCCACCAGTGAAGAACTCAGCAGCATTGTGGGTACGGAATGGTGTTGCTGGTTCTGGTTCTGGTTCAAGGGATCTTTTCCCTACTCTTGCGAGACCTGCTAGAGTCAGTTCCCCATCTTCCAGCACCCAACCTATTCGTTATACCACTGTCATCAAAAAGAACGTATTGAAACCTAAGCCCACAGTCAACGCGAACCAGGCTCCTCCAACTTATGTACCAAATTACTTAAGTAAGACGACTCCTAAGAAGCTGCCTACTGCTACTCCACCACCAGAATTGTTAGATTCAAAATATCCTACTTTAGAGAAAAAGAATAAGAAGGTGATTCCTAGAGTAAACCCATTGAGTATTCCTGATCCTTCTTCATGGGGGAGTCCAGTAAGCAGTGGAACTAGCACGCCTGCAGAAGACGACTTTCCGATATTAGACAAGAAAGGAAAGAAAAAGAAGCATATACTTTTTGAAAGTTAACCATGATCTTAAACAGAATAACGAATGCAATATTAGATTCGATCAACAAATGCTTATAGAAATGTGAATGATTGAATACTTTACAATACGACAAGATTTGAGATTTGGGTATTGTTTAATTGAATAGATTTAGAGATGTATATATCTAATATAATGAGTCTTCTATAACAAGATAGAACAATGAAGAGTTATTGTAGCATTAAGGTTTGAATAAGGAGCAGTTCTTTTGAACTCGATGTCAGGACGTATACGAAGCTGTTATTTGAAGAATGTTGAAGAAAGGTGGTAGGTTTTCTTCTATCTAATCAACATTACTTCTATCTACTGGTTAGAACTCCATTCTGTTTCTAGGACTTCTTTTGAATTGTCTCATACTAAAGGAAAGACATTCCATCGCAAACGAATAAAAGTATTTACATAGAGCTCGAAAAGCCTAACCACTCCAAATCTTGTAATGATGAAAAATCAACGAATCCAGGTCTCGATAGCACGACTTAACTCTTTGATAACAAGTGAAAAATGAATTAAATTAATCGACTCCCAAGGTTCATATTCTCGTTGGGTTCAGGTTAGTTCATTCTCGAAGTAGTTACTATTATGGATGATGAGTGGGAACATACGTTGAACACCCCTACAATAGACTTGAATGAACTCATACACAAATATCCTCAACTACAAGCCAACTGCAAGCGACGTAAGACATCCAAAGGATATCAATACGACTTCACCCTTGCGAAAAATCAATATGATATAGCTGAATGTACGATCTTGGAGTACTTTGGCTTGGATTGGTATGAGTTGGACAGATCTCATTTATGTCCAAGGATTCCCAATCGCATGGAATACTTGCTACTAGTCGAAGATTGTCTTATGCGACTGGTTGAAGTATATAGAAAGCTCACATCAAAAACTACTGAAGTCCGAACAATAATTGATGTAGGAACTGGTGCATCGCTTATTTATCCGATAATTGGCCAACAATTGAACCCTGCAAATCGGTTTGTATGCTCCGAAATCAATGATGGTTCCATAGCAGCAACTCAAAAGATAATTGACAAAAACGAAGGTCTCGATAAAGTGATCTCTATTACTAAGACAGGCGGGGGGCTCATACCAGAAATTAAGGCTGATGTTTGGTATACAGTTTGCAATCCACCCTTTTACGAGAGCTTAGAGCACATGAAGCAGCTCAGAAAGGGAGGCAAAGAGGAGGAGTTGGTGATCAGCGATACCGAATTGTATTGCGATGGAGGCGAAGTTAAATTCGTGAAAAAGTTGGTTCAAGAGTCGATCCAATTAAACAAGAAATCACCGCATTTTGCAGATACTTGGTTTACAACGCAGATTGGGATACAGCTGAACCTCAAGATCATCGAAGAGTATTTGAGGACGGTTGGAGCGAGAAATACATGGAAAGAGTGTATACGATTTGGTACATCCAGATGGGTTATTGGATGGTGCTGGAACGAGAAATTACGGCCATTGAAACGGCTGAAATTGGTGGCACCGGACTTGAAAGAGCTTAAACTACAACTAACTCATTTGGAGCACAAATTTAAGTTCGTAACGATCAATGGGTCACTTGTGTTGTGCGGTCCACCGCTATGGCTAAGGCGTATGAGGAGATATTACAAATCCAACGCTGTAAAACAAAGCAGTACCCAGGATGCATTGTTGGCATTACAAATCACTTCAGAAGCGCCTTATGCACAGGTATTATACAACAACACTGAATTTCGGGACAACGATATAGTTAACGGATGGAAACACTTTTGCGCCAAACAGCAAGATCTTTGAAGACCTTAGTCCGTATAAACATTAAAAGATTACTTTTATGGGCATTACTGGTCATTCTCTGTTTGCTACCGCATGCACTTACTTTAACAGTTGCATGTTTCTTCCAAAGGGTATGTCGGGTTACACGGAAGAATAAGCCATCAACCATGTAAAGTTTTGTACACAACCAAACTCGAAAAAATGGCATGCGTGGTAACTTATAATGGAACTATATCTCAATGGGTCCCGTATTTATAAAGAGGCATTTTCCTTAGGTGGCAAAGTTGTTTGACTTTCTCATACCATAGACATATCGCATATAAGCCTTGTATAATCCTTAAAGGAAGAATCTAAAGCCATATCATTGTTAATCAGTTTGACAAAGCCTTGTGTTACAACTATGATCAACTCGCCTTCAATGCTTATACGGTACGTGGGTGCCAAGTCAAAAAGAGTTTACCAGTTCTACTACTATTATTCACCACTTCCTGTTCTTTCAGAAGGAGAAACCATTGCTTTTCATGCAGTCAACTTTGCACTCGCTCTCGTTGCATTCTACTACATGGCAATAATATTGCCGAAACTTGTATACTATGTTACTGAGAGTGTGTACTTTTATTTAACTGGGAACTTGCTTTCTGTAAATGTGATGATATCTGGGATCTTGTTAGGTAAACGGGTCTGGAAGAAGGATACCTCTGTTAAGGATCCTACTGCTTAAATGTGAAGCACCCCTATATCCCCTGATGTGATTACGAACTTTAATATTAATATACTTTAACTAAATGAAAAACACGTAAGGCTGAGCTGCGGTAAATTGCGGGAACTTTTTGCAGTCAAATTTTATGCATAACAAATACGAGTGAAGGCATTAGTATTGTGTACGCTTCGAGGCTATGTTGAGGCTGTGAGGCTGTAATTTTAGGATGGCAAACGGATGCAACCCATCCAATTAGGCTATTCGCTGCGATAAATGAATGTAAAGGAATTTCTTAGTACGGAGGTACCTGTTGTCATACAACATCCGTATATTGAAGCTGCTGTGGTTTGTAGATTTAAATGAAAAGCTTAAAGAAGTTCGAATACGTGGGGGGGAAGGGGGGAAGTGGTGATTTTGTCGGAAAGGAATGGGAAAAATTTAAGGGATAACGATAGGGGTGACACGGAGAGGGGGATGAGATGATAGAGAAACATTACGAAAGTGGGGCTGAAAATTCAGGGTTCAGTACAGTATATGGAAAACTGTAGAACTCATCAGTTCCTGAACCAAATTTCAAATGTGGTTGAAGTTCTTAAGATTTTGCAACCATCTGAGCAGATTGCTTGGCAGAAGACGTTAGACTTTTAGAATTAAGTGAGGATCTTGGCAGATTTACTGGAGTAAGAAAGTTTAAAGTCCTGGAAACTTGTGACGTTTTGAGGGGTGGGAAAGTCTGCTCTGGGACTTATTCGTATACAATGTTTGTTTATGTTTCACATGCAATGAATGTGTTGTTTATTGTATAGGCAAGTGAAGTCGGATTTCTTTCGTTTAATGCTAAAGTTAAGTGGTTATTTAGTGAGTAGCCAATCAAAGGATTCGGTTATTCTTCTTAATCTTGCTATTATTGACTAGTTGTGAACGCAACGCTAGCGATCTCTTTTAGGTAGAATTGCATTGGTCGATGGTTCCATTTCGTACTTCACCATTAAAAACTTCGTGTTGTCACTCACCTATTTATATATCCTAACTCCTATGCATAAACCATAACGTTACTTCCTCGTGCTCTTGAATACTTAGTTATATTCTTACTTACTTAATTCAACACTTTTGATTTTATCCATTGCTCGATGTAAACTTTTATCAGCTGAGCTTGCAGTCAAGCTTACAATGAGTGAATTTGTACTTACCTACTTGAAAATCTACTATATTTACATATATTGATCATCTCTATAATACACTCGCTACCTATTTCACGTCACTTTTACATTCTGGGGTGTATCTATTCAAAAAGCCCCCATTCAACTACCTTATAACTATTGGCCACTCCTTTCAATAACTCAACATCCCCCTTAGGGAACTCTCCAACCTCCTTTCTAACAGGTACATTCAAACTAACAAGCACATCAGTACTAACTTTCTCGATTCTAATCAATGCAACCAATAATAACACTGCTGTTGGCGTTCCTTCTTTGTATGCATCCTTTCTATCATTCTCTTGTACCAACGCCCCTATCAAAGTCTCAAATCCTTGCTGGTTCACAAACTTCTCAACTAACTTGTACTGTGCTGTATGTCCAACCACATCTTCCAAGTGTTCTGCAAGTGCCTCCTCTCCCTGTTTTTCAACCCTCTCAAGTAACTCGAAAATCAACGACTTGTCAAAATTACCTGTACTGTCCTCAGTACTCTGGATCATAAACACTTCCTGAGTATCAGGCACTTCACGTATCTTGGACACATCTGTGATCTCGTCTGTGCTATTCAATTCGGCTGTTACAGCCCCTCCGTACAATTCTAATACCATTCTCAATCAGATGCTCTTCTCTTAACTTTCAATCCTCTTTGATGCCCTTCTCTTCTCTTTGC
Source organism: Kodamaea hsintzibuensis (nom. inval.) (assembly GCA_030568835.1). Taxonomy (NCBI): domain Eukaryota; kingdom Fungi; phylum Ascomycota; class Pichiomycetes; order Serinales; family Debaryomycetaceae; genus Kodamaea; species Kodamaea hsintzibuensis (nom. inval.). Next base: position 166,245 of record JAJMJA010000002.1, read on the forward strand.
TTCACTTCAACTCTTCCAGAAAATCCCTGCCAGGAACCGAACGCGCGTGCTCGCTACAATACCTTTTTTTTTATCTCTGTTTTTTTTTTTTCAATATTTATCAATCAAAAAACACGTTGGAAACATCGAGTCTACGCAATGGCCAACTTCTATACCAAGCGGAAGCGCCCGATTCTTGTAACGGTGTTTACTATATTCATATTGCTACTAATCACTAAGATCTCAACGTCTAAAAACAGTGATTTGCTGGAAGTGTTACAGAATATCCCTAACGAGAATGTCTTGGGATTGTCGAAGTTGATCTTCAATGAAAACGAGAAGAATCAAGATGAGTTCTTAACCAAGTTGGAGAAGATGAATATGAAGTTTTTTGCTAAACAGGATCTTCGTCTTGCTAATTTGGAAAAGCAGAATGAGATCTTGTTGCAGGAGTTGAAGCTGTTGAAGGCTCCATCTTCTCAAAGCTCATTGAGGGACAAGTTAGTTTATTTGTATCCTTACGACCCTACAGTAAAATTCCCTGCTTACATTTGGCAGACATGGAAACATGGGTTGAACGATGAAAGATTCGACGAACGTTACAGAGAAGGTGAATCGCAGTGGGCTTGGAAGAACCCAGGTTTCGTTCATGAACTTTTCAATGACGATACAGCACATACAATGATTAAATACTTGTATCAGAAACTCCCTGAAGTTATAGAAACTTATGAATCGCTCCCTGAAGTGATTTTAAGAATGGACTTTTTCAGATACTTGATCCTCTTTGCTAAGGGAGGAGTTTACGCAGACATTGACACATATCCCTTACAACCTATTCCTAATTGGATCCCAGAAAACGTCAGTCCGGATGAATTGGGCATGATCTTGGCTATCGAAGCAGACTCAGACTCTCCTAACTGGCGTGAAGAACAAGTGAGAAGATTACAGTTCTGTCAGTTTGTTCTTCAGGCAAAACCTGGACACCCAATCTTGCGTGAAATCATCGCAAGCATCGTCGAAGAAACTCAAAACAGAAGATCAGAAAACGGAGGTGAATTGAGATTGGCGTCTCTGCAAAAGTCATTGGAGATCTCAGCTTGGACTGGAAGTGGTGCTTGGACCGATACGATCTTCAGATATTTCAATGACTACATTCAATCTTCAGTCTTCCAAGCTATCACATGGAAAGAATTCCACGGATTAAAGATCCCAAAGTTGGTCAGCGATATTTTAGTTCTCCCTGTAAACTCGTTTGCTTCTGAGATCGAGATTCCTAAGGACGGTAAAATTGACGATCCGTTGGCATTTGTGAAGCATTACTCTGCACAAATTTGGAGAACAGGTTGATTGTAACATTATATTGCTAGTTAATTTGTGACCATCACTTCAAGGTTTTTTATAGGTGATAGATAGAGAGTGTAATAGTAAGCTGTATTGGGCGAACGCATATACACTTCATTTCATTGAATGTTATTCATGTGTAGTGAAAAGATAATAAAATTTATGACTACGACTATATCCAAGTTCTACGAGCCTGCAATTGAAACTTAATAGCTACAAGTTTATAAGGTGAATTATTTATAAATTGTCCCTTAATGGGACTTCTATATTGCTTCATGGATCACTGATCCTTTTTCTTCTTCCTCTCTTGTTTCTCCGTAGCTTTCTCTTCCTTCCTCAAAAAGATTGGTACTAACTTATAAAGTACATATAATACCCCTACAATCAATGCCCAGGTAGTGATTGAGTTGACACGCGCAAAACTGGTGTTTCCTCTTGGAATATCAACTGCGATCTGTGAGTTCATATTCGAATAATGGTAAAATACAGTATCGTTGGTAAAGTAAGTTTCATAGTTCCCTCCAATCGGTAATTTGTTGTCGAATGGAGAAGTCAGGAGAAGATACGCATCCTTGGTCTTATCGCAGGCAAAGAATACTTGAGGAGCATTGTTGAACTTGACTACGTGGTCTGATTCAGTTTCAGGGCTTTGGTATCTTGAATGTAAGGTGAAGTCGATTTCTTCCGGAAGTTCTTCGAATTCAAACAAGATTTCATTGCCCCATTCAGGTACCTTATATTCAGGCAATTCCAAGTCTGAGTTTCCATTTGAAATGACTAATTTGGCTCCCGCAGGCATTGACTGATACTTATCGAAAATAAACAGTTTTTTGAGGTCCAAATAATAATACAATTTGCAGTTATCGGTGTCCGTGTCTTGTGGGAACTCGATAGGGTTGCCCCAGAACTTTGTATTCAACACTGGATGTAATCCGTTTGGAGATATTTTAGATTCTGCGACTACATTCACTGGTCTGTGTCTTGGCTTGACGTGGAACATTGTTTTATGGACGAATTCGGAATCTTCTTCATTCATCACCACTCTCAAGCCTGATAAAAGTAAATCGTCACTGGTAGTCACCTCATTATCGAGTAAGAAAAGCCCTACTTCTTTCGTAGCACCTTCTGTTTGTGTGATCTCAATAGTTTCGTTGAGAAATACTGTTTGCTTATACGTAGTCAATGATTTAGACGAATGCCAGTCGAATGGGTCCTTTCCCTGTCCATACACCAATTCTTTATTGATTGGTAACAATTGAGGCTTGGCAATTGGGTCTCCATGAAAGTATACTGAATTGTGGTTTTGTATGTAAGCACTCTTGTCGACCGTCAAACCAAAGTTCTTTTGTAATACTTGATCTAATTCTTGGTAAAACGCATCCTTCTCATCAACTGATTTGATATTAGGAACAGCATACACATGAACCCCCGGTGAGAAATGGAAATTGAAAAGTGGAGATTCATATTCTTTTCTTGCTTGACTTCTTTGAAGTACTCTGACCTCTTTTATGAGCGAATCGGGACCTAAGCTGGGAGGGATTCTCAACTTATTCTCCAACTGGAAATTGGACGTATGGGAAAGAGAAACTAACTCCTTGGTAATCTCTGATACCACATCCTCATTGGAATCACCTGGATTATAGATTGTAATACGTTGTTTGATCATTCTGATTATATGCTAAGATTAATGTAGACTTTTAAAGTTAATCTGAGCTGGCTCTTTGGTGACTTTATTGTGCAATATTTCTATGTCTCATTTTATGTCCCGATTTTGTCATTTTCTGATATACTTTATGTCGTCCCTTTTCTCTCTCTCCCCCCATATTTCTCCAAACCATAGTTATGTTACTTGCATTGCTAAAACCCTCGACTATCATCATGCATAATGTGTTGGGTACGAGTTTCTTTGTTGAGGATACATGATACTTTGATTGTGTTCATTTATATTATGTTCGTTATACAAATGATTTTTATATATCAGTTCTTGTTTAACATTTTCTTAAACATCATTTAATTACCAGGGCTACACGAAAGTCTGAAACCGACCCATAATTTGTTCCTATTTGCTTACTTATCTACCAAACTTTTTTAAACTTCTCAGGCTCCGGTAGCAAGCGGAGTCTATCTTAACGCATTTTAACTATTTAAAATGCACAAGAGTTCTTTTATGTACTCGTGGTGTGGGGTAGAGTTGATGAAGGAGCTCGAAACTAGGGTTTTGAAGTGTGATGCATTTTCTTGGTTAAGTTCAGGACTAGAAAGGGTCAACAAACTTACTATCCGTTTGTGGAGAGTGGCGACTTCTGATTCTAACTCCTCACTAGCATCTTGATCGTGATCCATGTGGAATTCAAAGAGAAGATCTTCGATAGTATTCACAGAGGTATGTAGAGCCTCTCCCAAATATTTGTGTACTACATCTGCCAAGTCTTCCTTTACTTGTTTTAACAAGTACAAGCTTATGTCTTTTGTCTCATAATCGGCAACGAGTAATGAAGCTTTTGTGTTAAACTCATTTATGATGTGTACAAGGTGGGTTATTTGTTCTTCTATTTGAATGAGAATCTCTAAGATCTGCGGCAGTGCCTGCACTGCTACAAGTGACTCGTGAAAGTTCTCATGCAAGTTAGCTAAACTATCGGCTATGAACAACTCGTTCAGAAAGTATTGCGATAGTATAACTTGTGGGTCTTTACTTTTAAAGAGTGACGGAATCATAGTCCTAACTAATTGCATAGTCTCCAAAGTATCATTTTGTTCTTGTTTCTTCCTTCTCTTCTGTCTTTCTTGTACTTCTCTTTCATCCTCCTCTTCTTGTTCGTCTTCTTCATCCAGTATTATCGATAAGGCTTCATCTTCTTCATTTATACTGTTCGAATAACTATAGTTTTCACTGAAATTAAACATTCGACTATTATTGGGGGACCGTGTAATCGAAGGCAGAATTATTCCTCCGATACTCTGCGACTGAAGTTTTTCAGCTACACTTTTTAATGTGCCTGTAACTGTGACACCCAACGTGGGTGTTGTGGCACGTTCACTCTCAAGTTCTGTAGTAGTAAACATGTATGTATATTTGTATATTCTTTTGAAAAAAACAAGAGGATTTAATTAATTAAATATAAATGTGATATGTTGATTGCTGCAACTTATATAAAAAAAAAAAAAAATAGCTGGGGCAAAAAAAATTAGGTGTACTGTTGTTGTGCCGTTTGGGTTGTGAGTGGTGGGAGAAAAACATCAGATGTTTTGCATCACTAGAGAACATTTAACGTAAGTCGCATCTGTATATACACGCTATTACATTTTACTTGCTTGTACACTTATCCCTAGTTAGTTTGCGATAGCATTAGTTGTCCGCTATTTTACACTTTTCTTGGGGGTATTCCCCACACCGCACGCCTAAATTTTTCGTTATTTCCATTCTCCACACCCTCGAGATGATGGCCCGCCTCTGGAGGCCCTTCCCTATTTCTTTTCGCGTTTCATTTTTCATCGGTTTTTTAGGCTACTCCGCCTCGGAACCCTTAATAGTGTTCAGATTTGGACCGTTGGTTAGTAGATCTTTCGTTAGGAGTTGGTGGCACTCAAATCGTGAGGTAAATGATTGATTGACAGGAAGTGTTTTATTTTTCAAATAACTTGGTTTGAATCAGACTAGAGTAACTCTTGGATTGTATATATTGGGTTTATGGTATAGGGGAACGGGTATTGGACAAAGTTTTGACGGTTAGTAAACCGTATATTTTATCCGCCGGGCGACTAGAACGTTCTTCCATGCAAAGATTCCAATTGTTAATCTACGTTTTCGTTGAGAGAATAGTTGCTATGGAATGATAGCGAAAGGGGTAGCAAAGATAGGACAGCAATAAGATAATAACAACAATAACAACAACAGTAACAACAGCTAACGTCTCTTGACGTATTAGATTTTTTAATAGGACTTCCAATAAACTTGAAATGTATGAAGTTGACATAAATCTAAATCTCGCACAAGCAACGTTGATATACTTTTTGACATGATTTGCTAGTTTTTTTTGGCTGCGAATTACTCATGTGTACGGCGTACATTTATTTATAAATTGAGTATGATCTGAAGAAGCCATAATATGTTCTCTATCGGTTTTGAACAAGAGTTACGTCATTTTTTGTCATATTTGCTAGATAGGCTATGCTCATTCGATGTTCACAGACAGCAAATGTTCCTGCGCATAGTCAACAGCAACTCACCTCAGATTATGAGACTCCCAACGTTTAATCGTAACCTTTATCTATTACATAAACAATTTTCTCAAATAGACTATATCAACTGTAATTACTATATATCTATTGATTCTATTTCCAATCTGATTGACTCCTGAATTGCTCTACTAACCTAAATATCATTACACGGAGTAATAGGCTCCAACTCCACAACTATATTTCCTATCCTCACAATTCATCATGAACCACCGCCTTGTTCCCTGGGATCAACACCTTATACTCTATAAACAAATCCCCCCATTCGTCATCATTTTCACTAATAATTGGCATTCCATATCCTTTGACAACCTCCACTTCACCATCGCGCACCACGTTACCCTTTGACCTCAGTATATTAATTTGGTGTTCGTTAACCGACTTGTCTCCAAAAAATGGGATTTCACGCTTCCATCCACCCTTGCTGGCTTCCTTCACTGTCAACACCTCTGTACGGTACAAGTGGTTGTTGATTCGCCTGTATCCCCAACTCTTGGTCATTTCCTCTCTAAAGTGAATCACCAAGTCGCCAGGTACAATTCCTGGGAAGCGGTCTCCTTCACCGTGAAGTACAATATCCGAATTACGTGCCTGTCCTGGTTTCACATACACATCATAATGTCTTGGTCCAGGCTTGGAACCTTTACCATCACACTTTTTGCACTTGTGTGTAATCTTTTTCCCAGATGCTCCACATTCGTCACATCCTGTCTGTATTCTCTGTATCATTGGCCCCATTTGACGTTGTATAATCACTTGTCCCAGTCCACCACATTTTCCACATTTATGTGTCTGCTTATCTTCTGATCCTGTAGCGTCACAAGCTTCACACAAGTTATTCATTTCCACGTCAAACTCGAGCAAGTTACCGTTGAAGAAGTCCAGTAACGGCACATGCAAGTTCAACTGCGCATCGTTACCCTTCTGCTGCTGCTGTTGGCCATGACCACCAAAGAAGTTGAAAATATCTCCAAATCCACCATTCTGATTGTTAGGTCTTCCAGCAGGATCCCCAAAATTATCGTAGTTTGCTCTCTTCTCGGGATCACTCAAAGCTTCGTAAGCTGATCCAACTTGGATAAACTTCTCATGAGCTTCTTCGTCCCCAGGATTCTTGTCTGGGTGATATTTCAAACTAAGCTTACGGTATGCAGTCTTGATCTCCTTGTCTGAACAGCCTTTGGAAAGTCCCAAAACGGCATACAAGTCACTGGCGCATACTAACGTAGCCACTAAAGCGAATACAAAAAAGTAAATGTGCTTCATGTTAGCTGTAATGTGAAGTGATGTGCTTCGATATTTTTGATACACGTCGCCTTTAATGTCTGTTGTCACGTGATTCAGACACGGTTTTCAATACCTGCCAACTCCTGCAAGATTGGTATCTTGGGCTCAGTTATCTTAGTAGATAAGGTGTAGTTTGTAATATAGTAGTTAGTGAATTATAAGTTGATTGTATTCGGTGTCTTGTTGTTTCTACCTGATGGTAGGCATGTAAATTAATATCATTGATGAGATCGGAGGTATTCCAATAAAGTCAGATCAGGATCTGATTTGAAGACATTGATATACAGACTCTAAACAATCAGCACTGGTGAACTCTTCACTTATCGTTTCCAGTGCTGTGGATGATTGCCATGCTATCAGTCTCATGGTTAACCACTTGTTGAGAACAGAAACACTAATCCTCTGTGTACATCCCGGGAAATTTAGTCTCTTTCAAATATCTTCAAGCAGCAGATTTAGTTCATGATTCTTACCATATATATACCTTATTCACTCTCGATCACTTCTAATTCATCCTCTGATCTACTTAACCTTCTCCTTTACATACAATTTGGGTGCAAAATTGTATTAAGTAATCGTATGTTTACGTAATCTACAACTTGAGAATATAAACTCCTACGTCAAGCTTAGAAATCTAATTTATTCTCAATTTATAAGCTGGATATTCTATATCCTTTACTCCAGTCGAGTTAAGTGCAGCTCATCTAATTTTATATCAAGTTCCCTTAGGAATTTAACAATTGAGAGTTTTAGTACTTCTCTACTATACCTATACCTCGGCATACCCCACACTATCGATGTGGTACTATCTCCCAGTATCAGTTCGGTTTGTTGGCAGGGACGAAGCACATGGAAACTCTGGAGTACACTTGGTGTACCTTGACCCATTGAAGCGTAGTTCTCCAGAGAATTTCGTACTTGTGCCCAACTACTTGCCCTCCTTATCAAACTTCAAGATGATAATCAATTCACATGACCCAAACAAGTTGGACGATCCTATATGGTACCCGGCTAAGTTGATTGAAGAAAAGGCTGTACCATTGAAGATTATCTCTCAGCTTAGAAATAATGGTTTTCTGTTGTTTCCATTTGATTCCATCAAAGACCATACTTTGACCTTGTTAAAACTCGAAATAAATGAAGATGCTAGATTTATAAAACATAACAAGGCTAGCTACAAGAAGTTCATCACAGGTGAAGCCGTTGTTGGAGAGACTATAAAAGTGCAGTCATTTCCATTCACATTCACCAACTCCATCCTCTTTTCAATGTTCACTTCAAGTGGTACAGTGTGCGCTGAACTCCCCAATGCCGAGGCTTTCTTATCAGACGTCAAATACTTGGAAAATATGCTCGGAGGAGTCGTCACTACTGAGCGAACTAGCATAGGAATGATATTTGGTAACTTACAAAAGAAGAACGGCGATGGAGACCTCGTGTTAATCTTGCCGTGGGTTTATATCACTCATTTACTCGACATACAGGTAAAACCTGAATCGAAAACCAATCCAGGTTCCAGACTGAATGTATTTCCAATAGTAGTCAGAACGGTTGATTCAACTACATGGGGTTCTTGTGTGCTTTATAATAGTACTACGCTCGTTACAAATACTCACGTTGTTGCCCCATTCTTGAATAGCTCCAATTCAAGCATCTCAATACATTATGACGACCACCAATTCATTACAATAACCAACAAAGAAGATATTTATACACCCTTCAACGAGCTCGATCTTTCATTCATCAAGATACCTCTAGTTGAAGATATCGCATCGGTTGAGTTTGGTACCGAGTACGAAGTTGGCGACACCGTAACAACGAAAGGATTTGGTCTTTACTTCAACAACAACTCACCAACTATATCGCCACTACTTTCAAGTGGAGAAATCAATACTGTTTTTTCTATGCCAAACGCTGGTGAAAGAACAAATTCTGTCATCATTACTTCTGCCTCATGTTGGAACGGGTCAAGCGGAGGTGGGCTCTTTGATTCATCTGACAAATTCATAGGTCTTATTTGCTCAAACGCTCAAGTGTTTGTACAATCTGACTACCCACAACCTGAACCACGTAAACTGGAGAAACTACCCAAGCTCGTCTTTATCCTTCCAATTGAACTTATTAACTATTGTTACGAAAATCATGATGGTCTCAACCCTCAGATAGCAGATGTTTGGCTGTTGAAATCATTCCACAGAGATATAGTGTTACACGAGTCTAAGTTATAATATTACTTTACTCAATTGATACTACAATACATTATTAAAACTTTAACAGTCCACTAGACTAATTCATTAAACTACAGGATATTATATATCTAATGTAACTTCTGGGTACGCATATTGGAAACCCCACGCTTCACACTGTTCCGACCCAAGATGGGAGGCAACACATATGGGTCAGCAGCAATGTTTTGTTGCTGTGTTTGAGATTGCAAAACTGTTGCATTTTGAGGAATCGGGTGTTGGTCCTGCTGGGGCTGATGGGACAGTGCCTGAGACGGCTGCGTGGATAATATTGGAAGTGCGTACGAAGGCGCATAGTAATTGTTGGCCTTCGAGTTTTGTGAGTTTCCACTGTACAGCTGCAGCAATTGCAGCTGTGGTTGCAGTGGGTGCCTGTTGATTGAATTATTCCTTGTGGATACGCTCGAGGGCAGGTTCGAACTGTTATTCGGTGACATGAAGTCGCCCATCTGCATATTCTGTATCTGTGCTCCTTGCAATTGTGCATGCTGATTACTCAAAACACCTAATGTGATCGAGTTGGCTCTTCTGAATTTATACAGATTAATGTAATCTTCAGAGTAGTTCATTATTGCGCCATTGGGTCCTGGTGCAGCTGCTAATACGTGACCAGTTCCTGATGTTGGGTCTGGAAGCTTTGCCAATTCAAATGGTAACAAGTCGTCGATATACTTTGAACACAAGGATTTAAGGTTTTGCAAGTTTGTCCATAAGTTTTTGTCAATGTTCTGTCCATTGAACTTGGAAGTCACCTCTGCTTTAATGAAGTCGATCCACGATTCAAAAATAGAGTCAATCTTCAACTTGAGAATCCAGAACCATTTATGGTTGAAGGAGAAATCTTCATCGGGGTTGGTTGATGGAGACATTTTGGAGGATTGGGGTATATTTAATCTTTTTGCAAGCACCAGCTTGTTGTCAAGTAAGAGATACACCAAGTTCTGTAAGATATAGTTGGACTCAAACAATTCATTCATGTTCCAAGTCATGAGAAGTAGTTTGTTCATTATCAAGTACCACTCCAAAACAAATATGTTGATTGACTTCAATTGGAGAAGGTTGAATTGTTGCAATCTAATCAATCGAAGATCCAAGTAACTATTGAAGAAGATTATAGGGAAACTGATAATGCTCAAGTTGTTGTTGATTTCCATGACGTTTTCTTTAAACTGAAAGAATACCAGCAAGTGAGCTGTGACGTCTACAAATTGTGTTGCAGCCACGAACTCATGCAAGTGGCGCGTCATTGGATAGTTGATGTTGATCTCTTGTAATGTTAAATTAAGCAATCCCCAATTGTGGAACTTGGTAGGAACAAACAAGTAGTTGTTGAGCAACTCATGAAACTTAAGAGGGCTCTTGATGATCAAGTTCTTTTTGAAAAGCTCAAAGAGCTTCGCTGTGTGTGTTTCCTGTATCGTCGTTGTGGATATTGTGTTGATTGATTTGTTAATGAGTATGATGGCATTATGCAAGGAGTTTTTCAGTTCGTATACCAACAAGTTTTCTCCATTGCAGGAATTCTTCAACTCGTTTGAAAGAGTTGAAATGACTACTAATTTCAAGAAATGAGCATCTCTTGGTGTCGCCAAGTCGTTGAAATCAGCAACTGTTTTCAGCAACTTGTGCATTGTTTGTGTGAGCACTTCGTCATTGATTTTACGATGCACAAAGAATGAATAGATCTTTGGCAGCAGGTTGCGGAGATATGTTGATAACAAGATGTATATGTTCCAGAACAAATTCATGTTCAATTCCATCAAGTTTGAAGGCGATACGCTATTGAGATTCGAGTTGATGATGTAACTAATGTCATCGAGGTAGTTCAAGAGCACCGCTTCGCTGACAGTGGTATCTTCACTGTCATGTCTCCCCAAGTTGTACTGCAAGTAAATGTACGAGAGTGTGAATAAGTTGTTCAATATTTCAATCTGATCAAACAAGTTGTTGTTGTTGTTATAATTTGGAATCAAGGTTTTGATAAGTAAATTCCAAGCCTTGAGAAAGAAGTTCATCGATCGTTTGTAGTCATTATTGCAGATGTATCCCAATGAGATGATTGAGTAGATTATGCCTGTTTTGAAGTTGCTGAGTGAGTTGTCTTCTTGTTGTTCTTGCTCGTTGTACCCGTTCAAGTAAGTCATAAGTTCTTTGAGTATCTTTTCAAAGAGAGTGAATGACAGCAGAGCGGATCCTAATTCTATGTATCCAATCAAGAAAAAGTCGTTCAAGTTGTGATCGAAGCTTGCCGGGTCTAGTATGGATTCTAATTTACGCAGGATCGATAACAACTGAATCAAGTCATGATTCAAGTGGTCTTTTGTGGATTGTGGAGGTGATCCGATTGACAGATGTCTACTTGTCGGTATTTGCTGGGGTTGTGATTGGGGGTGCAGTTGCTGTTGTTGTTGTTGTTGCGGCTGTTGCAAGTCCAGGTTTTCCAGCAGTTTTTGGAGTTGCTGCAGCAGCAGCTGTTGCAGCTGTTGCTGTTGCTGTTGCTGTTGCTTTTGCTGTCTGTCTTCTTCTTCCGAAGTAGACAGTTTCCTTCGCTTTTTGTCGGAGTTTGTGTTTATTGAGTGAACTGTCCTGCAGTGTCTCTGTAATAAATCGCGCCTGACAAAACTCGACGAGCAATTAGTACAATGGAAAGGTTTCTCATTTGTATGTGATCTTTCATGTCTCTGCTTATGTTCAGATCGCGTAAAGGCTCGAGCACAAAATGCACATATATACTTCTTTTGTGTGGCAGCCATTATTCATTCTCGTTGGGTACAAAGTGAGTCGTTTTTTTTTCAGTTTGCACTACTAATTTTCGCCGGGTACCTGTTCTTCAAGTGTGGGGACTGGAGTCAAGTGAGACGTTGGTTAAGTCAAGAGGCTGAGATTCTCGTCAATACACAGCCAGTTCAATAGAACCAATACAAAGCAATCTGATGCCGAAAAAATTCAAAGATTCAGCTTACAAGTATGCTTACAAGTATGCTATCTAGTCACTATCCTACTATTTATCAACAATCACAGCTTCAAAAGTCCGAAATCCAGGGATCACCCGTATTTATATCCAAAATTTTCTGTGTACCAGAAATTTCTAACCACCAAATTTTTCCCTTTACGAATGTGTGGGGAAGCCCCGCTATGAAGAAATAATAAATTACTTTATTTAGTAGTGGAGTTAAACAAGGGTCGATTGTGAGTTGGATGCGTCAATTGTTGTAGAAGTGTATTGTTCTTGATGTTTTGTTATGTATATATAGACAAGTGAGTGTTAGGGCTGCTAATGAATGTATCAGTTGAGTTGTTCAAGTTTAAGTTTATGGCGCGAGAAAGTTGGGAAAAAGAAGTGTAAGGCCAAGGCAACACCAAACATGTTAAAGAAACGAGTAATATGTAAGGAATCCAGCTGTTATAAGTTCGTGCCGTTTGTTCGAATGCAGGCGAATTTGTGGGGTGGTGAGTCTTGTACAGTAACTGAACATTTATGTCAAACATGGATCTAAACCATGAGTTTACGTCAATCAATGTGCCTCTTCGATTTCTGTTGGATCTGAAAGATCTTGTTGGGTGTAAGGAAAAGATAAGGTACGGCTATGCCGGTCGAAACCTTGTAAAATTGTCAGGTCAGTTTGAAATTCTACATACTCCAAAACATGAAGTCTACATATCTCGTCTAGTTTGAGTCAACTCTCAGTCCTTGATATTATGCGTTAATGTAGGTTTTCCATATCCCTTGTTCTTCCTATATTCTTGCTCTCTCAAAACAAGCAAAATACACACAAAGACTAATTCATCCTCCTCGCTATTAGGAGCAGAAAACATTTTAATGATTCCATTTTTCACAAATTTGTTATTAATTCGAGTATTGTCGTCCTTGAAGGTCGCAAAAGGTGTTGGGACTGCAGGATTCTGCTTGAGATTCTGTTGGATTTCAGTCCTTTTTTGTTTCTCAATCTGCACACAAAATTCATTTTGTGCAAGAGCTACCTTATCCAAAGGTGAGTCTTCTTGTTGTCCGTCGCTAAGAAGAGAGGCAGACTCAGCCATCACGAATGCTCGGAGGAGACCATTTCCAAATGTCGATGTTGTCACTCCCAAGATTCGGACCTTAGTGTTCCTGAACACAAAGTCGACGCTTGGTTTATGGCTGTTGTTATTTAATAGGACCACTTTTTGTCCATTGGCAAACTCTAATGTATAGTACAGGATGTTGTTTCCAGCAACTTTGAAGTAGACTTTGCAGAATTCGATTCTCTCCGGGTCGAATCGTGTAATTACCATGTACGGGGTATTTCGTTTGAAAATTCCACTAATCATCGGAAGACATGAGTGGAGACGAGGAACGACGTCTGTTTCCTTGGCTTTGAATTTGACAAAGTGTTCTTCAGAGTCAAATATGAATACTCCTGACGTTAAGTTTCGCAGTACTACCCAGAATGCTTTGTTGGAGTTGTAGCTAGTGATTGGACGGCCAAAGATGGGGCGATCGATAAGTGTTTCTTGCAGAAACAATGATACACTATCATCATTGCTGCTAAGCTCTACACGTGCTGGTCGACTTGCCAGTGGTTCATTCGATTCAACTAGTGTATTCAAGGTCTCTTCACTAGGTCGTCTGATCATATCTAGTTAACAATGAATTCGTATAACAATTTGTACCTCATCACTCCACATTAAAGTCACAAGGGAAATTCGATTGATTAGTCAGCTCTTTTAAAATGAGGACCAAATAAATAGGAATCAATACATGATAAAAGAATAGACAAGGGGGAAGAAGACGGGAAGACAAAGAAGAACATCCATGAATAGTTTAATTTTTGAATGGATAATGTATTCTATGAATACACTACTGTATTCACTAACATATTATAAATAAATCATATAGTGAACACTAAACCACCATACTAAACTAATTATATTTAGTAGATCAAAAAGACAATTTGTACTCTACCATTTTCAATAGAACCTCCTTCAATTTCTCTCAAATTTACTCTACAATGTTCACCATTCCATAATCTCCCCACTTCCAACTATTCTAACTGAAATTAACCTTACTTTAATACATATAAACCGTGGCTCGACTTAACTTTGAACTCCGATTTTAAGCCTTTCCTTTTCCCGTATATTGTGATCTTCCTACTCTAATTATACAAATATTTAAACTATAATTCAATAGCCTAATAGATCGAACACGTTTATTCTCTACTCAGATCTATAACAACCCCTGCTGCCAAGATAAGATCAACTAGAAACCTACATCTTGACCCCATCTTCTTATCTTATCTTATGACGTCTTCACCTACAACCTGAACGTTATTAGTTAAATTTCTTTTTTCCGAATACCGATCGTGGGATCCGAGAAGTTTCATAACACATCAAAAGCCACTGTAACCAGTTAACTTTTTAAAAATTTGCTTCTATTCTTCATCATGTCAGTTAGGCAACAACTACAGGGTTTCCCTGTAAGACAAATGCTTATCGTCTGTCTTATACGTTTTTCAGAGCCTATTGCATTCACATCATTGTTCCCTTACCTTTACTTCATGATTAGGGATTTCCATATTGCACCTGAGGAGAAGGATATTCCCAAGTATAGTGGATATTTGGCGAGTAGTTTCGCCTTTTGTCAGTTTCTTTGTGCTGTTCGTTGGGGTAAGTTAAGTGATAGGATAGGTAGGAAACCTGTCTTACTCTTTGGTCTTTTTGGCACTTCGATAACCTTACTACTCTTTGGGTTTGCACCCAACTATTATTTTGCCTTGGCTGCAAGATGTTTGAGTGGTTGTCTCAATGGTAACATTGCAGTGTTAAGAACTGTTGTGGGTGAAGTTGCTACTGAAAAGCGTCATCAAGCTTTGGCTTTCCTGACTTTGCCTTTGCTCTTTAACTTTGGTTCTATCATTGGTCCTGCTATAGGTGGCTCGCGTCTATTCACGCGTCCTAGTGAAAATTCTCCATATAATACGGTATCGATTGCTGGAGGATTGTATGAAAAGATCCTTAATAAGTATCCATATGCAATGTCGAACGTCGTGGTGGCCTTGTTCTTATGGTTTTCTGTAATTTGCGGATTCTTATTCTTAGAAGAAACTCACGAACACTTAAAGAATAAAAAGGACTACGGTGTAGAGTTAGGTGATTGGTTATTGAACTTTATGGGTTTCAGCACTCCCACAAGACCTTGGAATAAACCGTTAGAGGTAAGCGAAAGCACCAGATTACTCGGATCCGATAGCGATGAAACAACACTTGAAGAGGTCATTGCAAAGGTTGAGGTAGTTGATTATACGGGAGCTTTCAGCAAGCAAGTGATCACTTCTATCTCCGCAAACTTTTTGATGTCGTTACACTCGGTTACCCACTCAGAGTTTTTGCCAGTATTTTTGGCATCTACATTCCAACCAGAGAAGCTCAAGTTCCCATTCAAGATCGTAGGAGGGTTGGGATACGATTTAGAAGACATTGGAACACTCATTTCATCAACAGGGATTATGGGTATTCTCATTATCATGTTTGTATTCCCATGGATGGATGCCAATTTAGGAACCATTAGAGGATTCAGATACTCCGCGTCGATATTCCCCTTTGTATACTTTTTGACTCCGATGGTTGTATTCACCAAGTACAAGTACAACAATGCATTCCCACCATGGTTCGCACTCGCATGCATGTACGTATTAAATGCAATGAAGACGTTGGGAACAGCTACAGGAGTGTCACAGGTTATGTTACTTAACCACCGCGCAGCAGAACCAAGGCACAGAGCTTATGTCAACTCAACAGCAATGAGCATTATGAGCTTAGCGAGATTCACAGGACCAATTATCTTTGGATATTTGATGTCCGTTAGCACTGAAAAGGAAATTGGATGGTTAGGATGGTGGACTTTAGGTACATTAGCTGCATTTGGAAGTGTTCAATCATATTACATTATAGATGGTTCTAGTTAGCTAGACAACTCAGCTAGAGGAGAAGATTTATAGAATAAAAGAGTTTTTATTAAAGTAATAGTTGTACGGAAGGAAGCAAAGGTAGCATTGAAGAAAGATAAGAGAAATAAATTAGAGTATTCTCAAGTAACAAAGAGGACTCAATAGCCGAGTGTACTTGATGGAAAAGTCAGAATAGGTAAACAAGCACTCCTAGACCCTGATACATTCGACAAAAAATTTGTTTGTTCATTTTGCACCCAAAACCACTTCATCAAAATACGGAATTTTGTGTCATTGCATCATAGTAAGCCACTCTAAGTAGACCAACCAGATAATTCCCTCAATCAATAAGTATCAAGTGGAAGAAGCGGGCTATTAACGTTTTTTATTTTATCGGTCGAATTGCCGGTAATAAGGCTAACTCGATAGCCGGGCATTCTCCCAAGTTTCCACCAATGAGATGACGAGTATATGTTCTCGCCGTGCTTTGCTCATCTCATGGCTTCCGTTTAGTAAGGGATATAAGGGAATACGGACTTCATATCTGAGTAAGCAAATAGCACGGAATAGTGGGAAACTTTTTTTGATTAATAAGAAGGCTTTATGTAAATTGGATATTCAGTATGAGTATCATATCCTGAAACTAAATCTACTAAAACTTTAACAAGGACCGTATCTGTCATTCTCTTTTGAGACGATGATTTACGTCTATCGTCTCTCTACTCTCTACTTTCAGATTAACATTCAACTCCCATCGTTTATAATTACATTTAATCATCTTAATCCTATTCCTTCAACACTTCACTCTTTACAATATCTTTAGCATTTATATTATTAAATATACAATAATACAAAACACATGGTCATCTTATCTATTCAGCTTAGAAAGCCCAGTTCCCCAACCGGACTCACTGCCAAATAAACAAATTCTAGTATGAAGCGTTCCCCAACGCTAGCACACACCATGGGATTCAACCCAATAAAAAAAAAGGACAATTGATTCCCGTCAATTGTAGTATAGCTAATCCTGTTACTGAAAGGATATTGAAAAAAGTAATCGAAATTAGTCGAATATAAAAAACATTGGGAGTAGCAGTCAACTCAACCAAAGACTATTGTCAAGGACTCGTGGTATCACACAGCTTCGGGTCAATTGGAAAAGCAGACCTAACCAAGGGACCCAAAAGCAACTCGGGACATCATTAGAATCTTTGCTGACTCTTCTTGGCCTTCAACTTCTTTTGGATGAAGATACCAGCAACAAGAACGGCAATGACAAAAATCAAACAAAAGACTAAGATAACACCTGGTGGCAACATTTTTAATAGTAGTGTGTTGATGAAGATTTCTAAAAAATTGCTCGTGGATTTCAATTTATACTTATATTTTCGTCCACCATGAAAAGTTTGAATTTGCCCAATTTTTCTGTTTGTTTTGCGTTGGGGGGTTTTTGTGCTCATCTCTAATTTCCCTCACCGCCAAAATCGGGAGCAATAATAACATGCATTTTTAGGTAAGCCGGCAGAAGCGCTAGTTGGTAATGATGCTTCGTATAGGAAAAGCTCGGGAACCTCGGAGTGGCCTAATGTTCGTGTGTTCGTTGTGCCTTACAACATCCATGTCAGCCGGGGGTACCCTATAAGGCTTCCCTCCCCCTCAAACTTATGGCCCTGCACTTTATATATTAGACAGGGAAGCGTGGAGGGGAATAGAGGGGAGATGTTAAGATAAGAAAGTATGTAGAAAAAGAAAAAGTCCAGGCCTTCAAACGAAGTCTCTACCTAAAAATTTGGCTTCTTCTGCGTTGGACTTTGAAGGGTGAGGTTATTGGTTGAAAATGTGACAAGTGATAATATTTACTTTTGGGTGTGTACTTAAACAAGAGTATTGATAAAGTAGAGTGCCTGAGCACCCTGGGGTGAGCACCAAGGTGTAATGGCCCTGCTTTCTGGATTAGTTGACTTCAACAATTATTAGTGCTTCAAATAAAGACTAAAGCCTTCCAGTTCCATTTTAGGATAGAAAGTTTCCTTTTTGGGAACCAAAGTGTATGACAAAGTGGTTTTGGAGGTGGAAGAAAAATCTCGGGTGTAAAAAGGTTTGAGACGATATTGTGCTTGTCAAGAGTCCTAAATTGTGTGTTAATAGCATTTCCGTGTTTAGAGCGATTATTCTTTCGTTTTATGTCACTTGTAATGGTGAGGAGCCATGCTTTCGTCTCTTTGAAATGTATTTTTTTTTATATAAGTGGGTTCTGTGCGTCAGAAATTGCAAATTTCTCCGTGTCAAGTCAAAACTAAGAAACTCTAAAGAATGTGGATTTGGAGCTTGGGGATTGGAGGTTTGGGGTCAGAGGTTTGGGTTCATAGGTTTTGGGGGAACTAAGACAATTCTTACAGTGGTGGTGATAGCCAGCCAAGACAATATGTAGATCTCTTCTATTCATCGTTTGTGGTTCAATTGACGAATGTTGGATTCTTTGTCACAAGTTAGTTCTCCCGAAATTTAAATTACTGAAGAATGAGACATTTAAAAAGGTGTATCTTGAAGTTTGATTTTATATAAAATGGTAATGAGAATATGAAGATTAGCTACAAACAAGTGTATTAAGCGAGCATGCTTTCTCTAAGATTTTAAAATGGTTATAATGTACTCAACACACTTTATGTCGCAACAGATAACCTTCAATCTTCAAATAGAGTAATAGCTATGTGTTGTAGTCAGGAGGAACTAGCATCCATTGGAAGATTTTTAGGTTCATGGGTTCAATCTGAAATTTGCACCCAATCTATCCAAATTCTATCCTAATCCAGAAAAATATTACTTCGTAAACTACAGGAGTATAAGAATGGAAGAAAGGAAGAAACAACGTGAGATCTGGATTTATCTTAACAAAGAAATAATATGCAGCAATATTCAGGAACTTTCAGGTGTTGCATTTTGAAATCTTTTCATCATACCCACGTTTAATCCCTCTTCTTCATACCTTGAAGTATTAGGTTGCAGAGTCAAGTATCAGCTAATTTTAATACTCCTTTAACCTCCTATTCCCATGCCAAGGTTGATTTTAAAATCACTCCACTCATATTCTCCAACTCTACACCTCGCTTGTGCTAACTCTACTTGATCTTCTCATAATCAAACTTCTATTATTCAATCCGTACTTAATGGCCGCTTCAACCAATTATTGGATATTTATATATATATTTCTGCTCAATGATGAACTGTTTGCCTCAATGACCTTGTCAATTATAGTTCTTCAATTGTGGGTGCGTTGGAATGGATCTTATGTCCTTGGCGATGGCTGTGACGCCCCTCGTCGGACTCCGCTTTGATGGACCCGGCCGGAGTAGTAAGTTCTATGTGAATGTGAAGGTACACGAGAACTATTCGTACTATATGCAAATTGCGGTCGACCGGTCGGTGCAGCTTCAACCTTTAGTTTCAGAACTGCGCTCCATTTTTTCTTCTTCCCTCCGTAAACATTCTGTAGTTCCTTAGTTCCATCCGCACCCAATTCTACTTCTTTATTGAGTTTCCTTGATTCAGTATTGGGCTTTGTCTTTCGTTTCTGGGTCGACTCATATTTTTGACCCATCTTAGCCCTCTGTGTGTTCACTTTATGCATGCTACTGCTGAACTTGGCATTGTTAATCTTCCATTCTTCTGGTGATGTAGAATTCTCTAATATTGCTTTTGCAATTATACTTTCTACGCTGAGATTCTTGGTTATTTGTGATAACGCAGGCTCGCGTGGGGTATACTTTTGGGTCACAATCTCGTCTGTGCCTGTGTTGTTACGATGAGACAAGATTTCTTCGGTGTTCACCTTGCTCAACAATTTGTGGATATCCAATGACTCTCCGGGTGGGATAGCTGTTGGATGAGATGGAGTCACACAATCAAGCGTAACCTCTTTCCTCAAAATCTTATCAATGTCAACCTCTGAGAAAAATGCACAGGATTGTGGTAATTCGCTAATACCCATCTGCTCTGAGAACATGGCACGAGTCCATACGTTACTAATCTGCAACATTAGTGCTGCCTTGTACTTGTCTTCTTCCTTCACCAAGTATCTTAATTCGTCATGCACTGTAATTGCCAAACGGGCGTCCACATTGTAAGCACGAATTAAGTAGTCCATCGCCACAACCAACAAGTGCAAGTAGTCTACACCGGAACTTTGAATTGCCCAGTTGACTCGTGACGTCAAATACTCGTTTTTGTTCAAGTTGGATATTGTCAATGCATCTGTGATTGCTGCCCCCAATACAGGTGTACGAGGGTCCTTTTGGTACGCAATCGACTCCAAAGCATTAAACATAACTGACTCTGAACCTCCGTAGTATAACTTTCGGTCCCAACTACGAGACTTTGCGAGTTTTCCTTTAGTTTTGGCGTATAACTCAGATGCAATGGCAGATGCCTCTTTGTCTGTGAGCTTTGAGTTACATTGTTGAAGTAACCTAGTCGCAAACTTCACACCTGCACCATAGATCCGTCCGTAATTGAAAATTTTGGCGTCTCCTCTGGAAATCCCCATAATCTGTGCTGTTTTAGAATGCAAGTCTGTTTTTTCATTCTTGTCGCCTTCTAAAGTCATCCATCCGAGCGCTGTAGCGCCATGGACGTTGAAAAGTGAATCTCCAACCAACGATGCAATCCACAACTCTTCGGAGTCGACGTCTGCACCTACAAATACGTAACCTTTGGGAGCCTCAATCATGGCTTTTAATTCTGAACCTATCCTATTCGCTTTTGCATTAGACGCAGTTAACCAAGTGTTTTCTGTTGCTCTTCTGGTAATCGTACCCATAGGAACAAGTAATGGAAGAATAAGAGCAACGTCGTCTTCCTGGTTTTTGACACCAAAATGGTCGTTACGATTTTCTCCATAGACGACAAACTGATCCAAAATCCGCTTTCTATTTCCAGTCCAGTATGATGCAACGTTATTCAACTTTAAAATTTCTTCAACGTAGTTGTATTCTGATGTTACTATTCCACTTTGGAAGTGTGAAACAAACAGTTTTGTAAATATACTGCTGCACTTCTTGCTTCCTCCATCAGGATGTGGTATCCTGTACAACTCATAACTCTCCCCAGCATCAGGACGTAACAAATGGGTGTACTTTTCCACGTCTTTCTCCGATAATCTGGCAATCCTGTAATTCTTTTCTGTCAACTTAGTCATGTTGTCTTCGTCGAATGGAACCCTAAAGCACCATCCCTGGCTATCTGTCCAGAATATCGGGTAACCTTCCCATTTAATTTTGAGCAAGAGTGGTGTTAATCTCGTACGCAATGTCAAATTGACGTTTCTTGTTTTAGATCCATCTTCGTTGGTTGTTTGTGTTTTACATAATTCTCTGTACCATTCTGGGTATCCCGTGAGGTAGGCTTGTTTAGTTGTAGGAGTTCCATCTACTTTAAAACGCACTTGTTTAATAGTCCAATTCAATTGATTCAACCATGGATCATGGGACACATCTGGTGCTTCACTATTGGACGTGGTAAACAGAACCAACTCAGATGCTATACTCTTGAGATTCTGCGTGACTTGTTTTCTATTTTCAAGATATGCGCTTTCAGCATTTGACATAAACGATTTCCATTTGGAGCTGGTGGGTAATATGAGTGCTCCCATGTGTTTCAAAGCAGCAAAGCTTACTGGGTGTGGGACCTTTGCTCTGAATTCAGGAAATAACTTCTGGGCTACCTTGAAAGTAGCGTCCACGTCGTGAGAACAGTAGTCTATCAAACGGTTAAAGTTATCAACGATTAATTGTGGGTCGAGTGTGTCAAAGAATACACGGTCCAGTTTATTTAATTGAATTCCACAGTGAAAGTTGGCAACATTTGCAAGTGAGTTTGAAGTTCCTTTGTTTAACCAAGGGTCTGCATTTAATTGTCGTTCTACTTCCTCAGCTGCGTCTTCATAACCGAAATCGTCTTCTTCTTGTTCTTCTAATGCGGATTTTGTCTTTTCATGTTGACTCCAGTTGATTCGTTGTTGTGAGCATATGCCTGCAACGGCACAGTGGAGAGACATTGCGTCCAAGAAGAAGCCTTTGGATTTGTTAATGTCATATTCTTCGAGCACGCGTGCTCTATCGTAGCACACGTTGTATCCTACGATGAGTCTAGGTGTATTCATTGTGTCCATTGGCATCAAATAATTGTAATCTTTGGTGGTAGGATCTTTAGCGAACTTTGTTAAGAATGGGGATACCCAAGCGTACCATGCTTTCGTAGAAGCGCATACTGCTAATGTGGGGTATCCTGAGAGCTTGTATAATACTTCTGTATCGAATACAAGATCATTTTCCAAAGGATGAGGTACAGGTTCAGGTGATTTACCATCTTCATATCGAACCCAACCAGACTGGAAAAGCCATTCTGAAGCTTTGGGTTTTGGAGGAAGTGAAGTCTTTGGATTGAGAAACTTATTTGCTAAAGTCAAGTAAGGTTCCGCTTGAGCAGAACCTATTTGATGGAAATGTTCATCCATTGAACGGCCACCAACAAGCAGAGGAAATCCACTTATACTGATGGGTTCAATGAGTTGGGTCTTTTTCCCAAGTAAATCATTATGCTTTAAGTGTTGTTTGGCAATCTCCACCAATTCGGGCTGTTCTGGTGTGCGGTACATTTCTGGCGATGTCTTTGGAAAGAGTTTTGAGTGGAGGGAATTGGATACATATTGTACACCAACTTGGTTAATTCTAGGTAGTTCGTGAAAATATCGTCTTGATATTCGTAGTATATTCATAATAGTACATTTGCTAATAGATGATCTGATTTTTGAATCTGGGGTTGAGACTTGAGTATCCTTCTAGCGGTTTTCAACAAATATGAATCCTTATAATATCTAGTATAATCAATAAAATAAGATCAGGATAGTTCACAATATTAGACTCCTGATTAAAGTCTTGATGTTATAAATGACTTTAGAGATCTTAGGATCCTTATATTTGATATGATTGCCACTGATCTGAAACCTATTGCAATGTAAACAGTAAATCTGTTTAGGGATTTTAGTTATACAGGGCACGTGACGGAGTGTTAAGTCTGAGAATGGGGAAGATGAAGGAAGGCAAAGGTTATGATGGAGGTCTAGGTCTTGGAGGGGATTGGGTAGGAGATTGTAAGAGGGGGTTGAGAGGTTATTGAGAGAAAGGGTTAAAGAAAGTGTAGAGAGTAAAGTGAGAGCATAGAGTATAGTATGACGGTAAATGGTAGATGTAGAAGATGAGAGGGAAATCTAATGAAGATACAGTACGTAGAATAAAGAGCGAAAGTCAAGTATTTACAGGGATTAGTTGATACAACACAATAATACATCGATGAGATCATATGCTATAGAATAAAGAGAATGATTGTACATGTAAACAAAGGTGAAATACGAAGAGAGGATTGTGAAGAAAGCTTAAAAATAGAGTGCAATAGACAGAAAAATGAAGTGCGATGCTGAGAGAATCTCGTTACCATTTATGGGTAGTTTGTAAACATGTTAGTTTGTGGAGACAGAGGGAAATGGAGAGGTCCAAGATATTGTTGGGGGTATGGAGTTTATAGGAATTACGGTAATTAGGAGTTGTGAAGATTAATTGGTAGTTCTAATTGGTCAATTGGTTAATAGGGACAATTGGACATCTGGTTACCTAAAGAGATGTAGAATGAACGAAGTTTTTATTGATGTTATGATAAATGGTTAGTGGAAATGTTCTGGATTTAGTGGGAGGGGGGATTTAGGATTTAGGATTTAGTGAGAAATTAATGAGGATTATATAATTTAGCGGGACACATATTTAGTGAAACGAGAGGCTGAATACAATAAGATATACCAGTTAAAAGGGCGTTAATGATAATTGTATACATTTAAAACACGAGTAAATTAAAGTAACATTGTTAAGTAATCCGTTTCATAATAAGTTATTCTCATTTCATTTCATTTATTATGATATATCTGAACCTTATTCTATCGCATCACTCACAGCAGATATTTGATTATTTTGGTGGGGCTAAAAACTCACACTAACCAAAACAAACCTCGTTCTCTCCACATAAATTAACATTAAATATAATGTACAACTAGCAACATATTTAACGTGTTAAACCATTTAAAAATTTAAAGTATATACTCTCACAATCAATAATTACTGCTCCACGGTATAATTAAACTCATAGTTTAACTGGAACTCATGAATACTGGATACCTCGTGGTTTGGCAACTCCAACTGACAGCAACCTAAAAACCCGCACCGCAAAAAAAATCCGCGTCGTTACCAAAACCCTTAAAGTCAAAACAAATCAGTTCCCAACTTTTCTCACCACAATGGCTGAATACTCTAAACAGAAGAAGGACGACTTAGTCAAGTTGCTTAAGAAGCTCGACGTTCATACCGTCACCAAGGATACTAAGAAGGTATTGGTTGAAAAGGTAGATGCTTACATTGAGGAACATGTAGATGGTGACTTGGTTGTACAGACTGTTTTGCAGACTATTTTACAAGAACAAGAAGAAGAAGAGAGTGATGACGAAGAAGCTACCTTGAATGACGGAAAGAAAGCTCAGACTGCTGTTGCTGTTGACGAAACTGACAGTGACGAAGATGATGATGATGATGAGGAAGAAGAGGATGCTGAAGACAAGGATGGCGATTACCAAGAAGGTCCTCCAGTTAACCTCAAGGAAATTATTGTCGACCCAATAATTGAATACTCGGAGAAGGCTTACTCCAAGTTATTGGAACTCACTGACTCTGCGGGTATCACTTACTTGGAATACTCTGACGTCTTGCGTGAACGTTTATCAACAACCGTGACTTTACTGTTTTTGGAACTCGCTGCTGAATTGGTATACTTTGTATACTTATTCACGCCGTTGGTACCCTTGAAAAACAACCCATTGAACCCTCAATTGCTCCAGGACAATGTCGAGTACTTTGCCACTAGCAAACTTTCAACCCCAGATGTAACGGCATTACTCCACAAAAGTTCCATCTGGACTTTCTCCCAATGGCTCTTGTACGCTGTGGCATTGCCATTGATTATCTCGTACTATGTCAACTTCTCCAGAAGAGTCGTTGCCATCGATGACGTGGAAGGAATCTTGGACAGAATCTACAGATACGATCCTTTCGTCTTCTCCTTGACTAAAGTATTGATCTACTACTTCTTCCACGTGAACAAATTCCCACTTGTTAACGCCACCATTTTGAGTGGCCTTAGTGACACTGTTAAGTATTACATTGCTGCTCAATTGGGACACTACAGTCTCTTCACACAAGTATTGGGCTCGTTCCCACTTGTACTTGGTGTTGCCAACGTGGCCATCGCAATCTACGCGCAGTTTGAGGACTATTAGTTTGTTTTGTTTGTTTTACTTCAACTGTGTGTTACTTCTCTTTTGTTTTCTGTACTGATTTGTTTTAATGTAATATTATTAGTTTACGTGTACGATGTGAAGTGGAGTGGTGTGGAGTCGAGTGGAATATAAGTCGGTAACTGTTCAATCTTTTGCTGGTATGTCCATTCATTGACGATAAATAAGTACTATATAGTTTTTAATACACTCTACTCTATTCTAATTAAACGGTATACCTGTAATCTTCAAGCAAACAAATAGGATAATTAAAACTACCAGTGTGGTTCTCGCCAATGCGAGATCACTAGTTACTTGCGAGTTAGTTGTAATAGCATAATTTAAAAAAAAGTTGTTTTTTTGCAGCCATTCATGTACGACATAAATAAAGAAACGTATACGACAATAATTTTTGCAGCCGTTTGATGTAATGTGAAAAGTGGTTTCCAAGTATAACTTTCAATTCGATTTACATCTCATTGCTCTCTCCATACTTGTCACGCTACATTCTCGTTTTATTGAGATTTGAAAAATTCACAAAATGAATGTATAAGAGTATAAGCTTCCACGCAACCATGTGTTAGCTCAAACTCAATCTCATCTACAATGTCAACGTATTGTTTACTTCCTATTACTTTCTTCCAATAAAATATTTTACTCCTTCCATTTCATCTCTTATCATACTTACCTTTAAATCTTAAAAGGTCGCTTCAGTCTTACTTTTGTACTGGCCACTTGCTCTTAAGTCCCATCATCTCCAAATCAGTACCCATCTCATCAGTGCTGGCCATTTGTGGTCCAATAAACTGTTTCATGATCTTCGCCAATAGCGTTGCTTCGCTAAACTTAGCATCAGGATCACTACGGTTCGAGTTCTCGTACGCTCCTGGTGTACCTCCTGGTTGAACATTGGCCCTTCTTCCTCTCCTCTTAGGTGCCGCTCTGTTAGGACCTGCTGTGCTAGTTTGGCTGTCACTCTGGTTAGTGTCAGACCCAGACGTGGCTCGGTCATACAATGGGTTTTGGAAAATTTGGTGCTTGATATTGTTACTCATTTTTCCTGCCTTCGAATCCTTTTGCATAGCCTTTACCTTGGCTGGTAAGTCGCCAGTGATAATATTGAACTCGGCTGAGCTTATCAAAGGCATGAAATCATGCACTAGCATCTGTTGTGACGATGATCCACCCTGTTGCGATGTTGTTGGTTGTTGTTGTTGTTGCTGCTGCTGTTGTTGATGTACAGAACCACTGCCTGATACCAACCCAGGGGTACTCTCGAAGCTGGGTGGTGACTCCATAGGTGAAGGAGATGCTGAAGGTGACGGCAGAGTAGAAGAACGCAGCGATGAGGGCACAGACTGTGTCAGTGAGTCTCTTCTGCTCTTATTCGCTCCACTCTCCACTTTAAGCGTAAGACTCTTCATGTCACCTTCTACAGAACTCTTGATCATTTCCTTCACCTCGTTAGCATACCTCTTGTCGCTGATACCCTGAAACAACTTGGTTGATTCCTTGCTCTCGATGTCAAACAATTTTGTTCCTTTGTTCAAAGATTCAGCAAACAAGTTCTGTTGAAACTCAAAGAAGTTCTTCAACTTCTCGAGCTTATTCACTAATAACAGATTCAAATGTTTGTAGTTGCGGTTCAGGTCTTGGTAGAATGTGAGTGAATTTTGAAGAAGTTCGTAGTTAGCTGTTAATTTGAGTCGAACCAACTCCTCATCGCGTTCTATTGCCTTACTATCCAGGTAGAATTGAAGCTCCGGGTCGTGGATCTCGCTATTTGTAAATCCTATTTTAGAATTATTCAAGTCTTGTAACTTCTGTAACAACTGCTGTTTTCGTGTATGGTAAATTTGGTCTCTATTCTTTTCCTCAAACTCTTTCAATTGAGCAACCGATTTACGTAACTCACCTCTTCTACGCTCCTTGTTGGCGCCGCTCGCGACACCAACATCTTTATTAGTACCTTGAAGAACATCGTCAATCGAGATTGGCAGCAAAATGTCGGCTTCAAAATTTTCTCCAATTGAATCAAACTGTTCATGTTTTACCAGTATTTTACCTTCTTCTTCATCTTCGTTCTTAACGTTACTCAAGGTTTGTTCAACTCGAGTGAAGCGATCAGAAAGAAGATTTGTCAAGTAGCTGTTTTGTTTTTTCAAATCTTCATCACCCTCCAAGTACTCTGGTCGTTTTACATTATGGATATAGTCCAAATAATCTTCAAACTGTTCGTCGTCGTTTATATCTTCCAGGTCTGTAGATGGTCTTCTCTTTTTTCGTCTTTTCCTATTCAGTGAGTTCTCTCGTTCTTGTCTTTTTCTTAACTTTTCCTGTTGTTCATATTCGAATTTGCTTACTTGGAATCCTTCGTCGACTGATTGTGCGCTAATGTCAAAGAGCGAGCCAGCGGCACTAGCTACAACCATATCTATTCTTGGGAGTTGTTCGCTTGCTTCGATTAACGCCGTGAATGCGTCGCTAGGTGTGATTCCAGCCTTGTGTGAGAGTAATGGGTATGGCATATAATTAGGTGGTGGGAATGGTAATGGTGGCACCTGTAAGTATACCAAGTTGTCTTGTTTCTTTAATCTTTTAGTAGTTTTCTTTTTCGGGGTAACTATGACTTCTGGTTTTGGGTGTTTGGGTCTGCGTCCTCTTCTTGGTGCTGATGGTGCAGTTTCCACTTCTTCTTCTTCCTCTTCTTCTTCCTCTGCGTCAACCGAAATTTCATTATTTTGGAACATTGCTAAAGAGTATGGTAATGTATCTGTGTTTATAACTGGTGGTGGCGGGAATATGAACGGTACCATTATTCCGCCCCGGTCTTCCTCTTCGTCTTCATCATCTTCATCATCGTCACTGTCGAATTCACTATCGCCGTCTTTAGGATTGTCATTCACGCCTCTAGCGTCATCATCGTATTCCGGGACAAATGGAGGAAGTGGTGGAGGGTATTTCAGAACTATTCCTCTTACCTGTCGAGTCAACTTTCTATTCAGTTGGTCAGTCACCACGTCTGTGAAAAAGTCGTCTACGGTAGTATTAGGTTGAAGAATGGGGACCACCAGAGGAGGGACTGAATGTGCCAAAGGTCCTTCCTGTTTAACTCTCCCCATAGGAGGTAAAGGAACAGTAGTTGGGAATCCCCCAACAGTAAATGAACTCACCGGATTTACCAGGTTACTTTCATGTTTGGGATAATTTGCACCAATTGAGCTAGCCGCCACATCGCCAAAATCATGACGTTTATACAGAGCATCCAATAAACGTGATAAAGTTCGAGGACTATGTACCTCTAACGGACGTTTCCGATACTGAACACTATAGTTATCCATACCTATAAACTTTATGGTTGCAAGTGTTTAATTTGCAGATGAAAAACAATTTGGTTTTGGAGCCAAATTTTTGCTGCGAACTTTACGACGAGTTTCACTATGGATTCTGCACTTGATACTTAACACTTTATACGTCACATTCCGGTCTATTTATGGGTTAAAGATAAGTAGGAGTTGGAAGTAGAGGGGTTGAGGTTGAATGTGGAGCTAGTTAATTGATGAATTAACGAGTAGCTCATAGTATACTTTATGGTTGCCATGACTTAGAAGTAGAGAATTGGTCGATCATTCCTAAATGGGAATTTACAATTTTAAGGTTAGAAAATGGAATGAATTAAGAGAAGTGAAATGGATAGGAAGAGGGAGGAGAGTTGAGATGGATTGGTTATTGTATGAAGTAGATAAATACTGAAGATATGGATCTAGATTGAATAGGTTTATGAATACCTTACTCTTGATGTTCATCTTCATCCCAATCCATACCATAATCAAGCATTCAATGATGATTACTTAATAGTTATGAACTGACATAAACTAAAAAAGATTTTTGTAACCAAGTAAATTGTAATCTACCGAAGCCATAATTTATACAGTACTTGAAAGAGTAGTATAGTTGGTGTATTTGAATTCAAGATACTCGTGTACTTCTCAGCTTGCTTATTACGTCACTTTCCCTCTCCCCTTTTTTTTCTACTTTCTTTAACTAGTCTCTAATATGTTATGTATTGTTATCTTAACATCCAATGCATAATATCTACAAGAACAAAGTAATGATAATTTAGTGTCAGCAACTTAAGTATCATCAGTTACTACTATCTATCATTTGCTTTGCTTCGCTTTGCTTTACTTTCCTTTCCTTATCACTACAATATCGGTCATCATTTTTGATTATCTATAACATGTAGAAAGTATCATTGTCTTCTTCCTTCTTCTTCTTCAATATTTATAACATCGTTCATCGCATTGAATATCCTATAATCAATAAACAATAAATAATTACACAACTTACTTTCTGTTGAACCTCCACTTTCGTTTCCTCTTCTTAATTTCTAATCATTTACTCCCCTATTATCCACATAAGCCTATCTATCTAATAATTACCTTCCTTCATTCTATCACCCCCAACCTCTCGTTACTACTCTTCTTCCTTTGATCCTCATTAATTCTCCACTAATTTTCGTACATTTCGGTATTTTCCTCCATAAATTTATTAACCATTCCTCGCTATTGCTCTTCACATTAATATCTTCAAATAAACAACTATTCTCTTATGTATTGTATTGATTTTCAATTCAAAACAACCTCACATACTATATCTCTCACCTCACTCCACTACCTTCACCTCTTCAACATCATCAACCTCCTATCTGAGTCTCATTGCTACCCCCACCAACAGCAAAGCCAGAAAAAAAGACCAGAAAATCACACTGGCTCAAAAAAATTGTGAAATTCAACCAATTCAAAACACACAGTGGAAAGCCCAATTGACCGCACGGACCCGAGCGAACTCCGTGATCCTTCTTCTACCATTAAACAGTAACAGATCGAGGGCATTTGCGACCCTTATTGGAAACTAGTGTGTACGAGATGCCACCCAAGAAACCAGCACCCCCACGATTGCAGGCCAAAGACTTGGTGTTGGCCAAGATGCCGCGATATCCTCAGTGGCCCGCGTTTATCATGCCACAGAACCTTATACCTGATGGCGTTCTCAAAGTCAAGAAGAAACTGACTAGTTTCTGCGTTATATTCATCCCGGATGGTGATTTCTATTGGATGACTGACAAGCTGTTGGAACCTTTAACGCGAGACAAATTACAAGCTCTCTTGGAAAAGGTTCCTGAGAAAGACGTAAAGAAGAAGAAGAAAGGACCCAGCACAATCAACGAGGCTTATGTTGCCACCGATGGGTTAAGCTTTGATGCTTTCATTGATAGTATATTGGGTGAAAAGGGGGATGATGATGATGATGAAGAGGATGAGGATGAAGATGAAGAAGAAGGAGAAGAGGAGGTAGACGAAGAAGAAGATGAACCAAAAGTAGAAGAAGTAGAGGAAGAAGAAGATGAAGAAAAAGAAGACTCAATCGAAGAAGAAGATGATAACTCAACCCTAACATCCACATCAAAGATAGAAACAAAAACAAAGGCAAGAGCTCTAGAACAAAGCGATCCCGACGAAGACAGAATCGAGCATACTGGCAGGCACAGAATACGTCGGTCCCCGTCAAACAAACCAAATCGTAAGCGAGTCAAGACAGAAATTAGCAAAGAAGAGACGGAGGAGACCGCTCCAGTTCCAGCCAAAAAAGACAAACCATTGACTGAAGAAGAAAAACAACGACAGCTCTGGCTTTGCCGAATCCGACTCCAAAGATCACTCATCCAGCGTAACCAACCTGTGACACCCGAAGATCCTAGCGGACTTCCACCACCGAGTGACCAGGAACTCACAACTGCAAGGTTGATATTGTACCGACTTTTGGGATTTCCTGTGACTGTACTGCTTTTAAAGAATACCAAGATCCATAAGGTACTAAAGTGCATATTGCGAGAAGAGCTGTTGGCTTACAAAGATAGTTTCAAATTGCATGAAAAATGCACAGAATTGTTGAGTAAATGGGATCCTCTTATTCAAAAACTCAAGGTGGAAAAGCTGAACCTGCCACAGACACCAGAGCCGTTGGAGATGCGCGAGGAGGAGCCCATGAAGCTGGAATTGAGAGAAAAGAGGGTGTTGAAGGGAGCTATAGAGACCTCAGTAGAGGGATAATGTATTATTAAACACCATTGTACGAGATCGAGATGCAATGGGTTGGATTCAGTCGAAATTTGTGTTGGGAGTGGAATTAGACTTGTGAATGAGGTGTTGAATAAAGACGAAATGATCAACAAGTTTCAGAGTTTAAAGTAAGTAAGTTCAGCAAACTCAACTTCGACTTTTGGGTTGTTGGTTTCAGATCGGTTTCGTCAAAGTATAGATTGGATTTAGTCAAAGAGATTGAAAGATTCTTATTATTAAGGTGTAAGAATCTGATTTCTTTCAAGAAACTAATTTCCTATGGAAATGCTTGACAAGATTGATATGATTGACTTGAATTCTTTCATTGAATTTCTTATGAATTCAATGACATTAATATGAATCGGTCTTCACGGCTTGACGGCCATATAACTGCTGTCAGTAGTACCAACATACAAAATCACAATTTTATACAATTGCGTTGAGCAAGAGGAATGGTAGAATAATTGATTGCAATTACATTAAAAAGTCTTGCAAAAATACTGTTTCAAGTGCAGTGTTCATAGTTATTCAAGTATTGTATCTTTAATATAGTTTGTACGATGACTGTACAAAAAGTGTATCAATTAAAATATAGAAATAGAAGAAGGTCTAATATAAAAAAATTAAGATTAAAATGATCTAGAAAACGTAACTCCACTCTAAATGTAAGGTACGTCCTTACAATTGTCTCTCCACTTGTTGGTTTCATCTCGTGCATTTGCAACCTTAAACCCCACACTGTTTTTGAATCCGGGTAACTACAGAATTGGTAGGCAGCAAACAGTGAAAACAGTGAGGCATGATGATAATTACGCGCACGGCAAACACTGAAGCCAGCCTTTCGAGATGATAGAGTAGACAAACAAACGGCAGCTACACGGGTGTTATTAGTACCATTATGTAGAGAACGACCCCAAGAATACACGTATTTAAAAACATTCGCTAGTTTCCGCACCAGACGCAAGAACAATTGGGCTTTGTAGCCTTGTCAAATAGTCTCGAGCTGCGCTTGTGCAGGCCGGAAATGAAAAACTAAAATTTTTTTTCTGATGAATCAGCGACTTTTTCTCATTTTTGGTTGATTTAAAATTTTCTCTTACTTTTTCTTCTCTTTTTTATATTAAAAACTATTGATTAAGATGGCTGAAGAAGATGTAAGTAGTGATATACGATTAATCTAGAAAGCTAGGTGTTTGGTATATGTGAAGACTGAAGATGTCGGTGTATTGCAGTACTTTTTAGAACTGTTTGACGTTGTTTAAAGATTGATACGTGGACATTTTCAGTTTAGTCACATTTTCAGGTGGACGTAATTTTCAGGTGGAGAGAATTTGACCGCACTGGACAAGCAGACGCGCCTAGTTGACACTAGTTGATACCAGAGTTAATACTAACAATGTACAGCACACCTTTGAGACCGCCGATGCCGGTGCCGCTTTGACCTTTCCAATGCAATGTTCTGCTTTGAGAAAGAACGGTCACGTTTGTATCAAGAGCAGACCATGTAAGATTGTCGACATGTCCACCTCCAAGACCGGTAAGCACGGTCACGCCAAGGTCCACTTGGTTGCCATTGACATTTTCACCGGCAAGAAGTTGGAAGACTTGTCTCCATCTACCCACAACATGGAGGTTCCAAACGTCAGAAGACAAGAATTCCAATTGTTGGACATTGATGATGGTTTCCTTTCCTTGATGACCCAGGACGGTGACACCAAGGACGATGTCAAGGTTCCAGAAGGTGAATTGGGTGACAAGATCCAATCCGAGTTTGACGAAGGTAAGGACTTGTTGGTTACTATCATCTCTGCCATGGGTGAAGAAGCTGCCATCTCCTTCAAGGAAGCTCCAAAGTAGTGTTATATATTTTATATTTATAGATGGTATGCCCATAATAAATTCTGTATATTAAGCTTGTGATGTATTAGAGGGATGAGTTGGGGAAGAGGATAGGGGACTCACACGGTTGAGCAAAGAAGCAGCAGGGAAGGAAGGAAAGTGAGTAGGGTGTACAGAAAACGCATAAACGAAACAATGGATGTTGCTATGAAGATTCGACAGAAAGATTTGACAATTGTTGAGTAGAGAAATTAATTAAAGGTTGTTGAATAACAGAATGTCAAGAAATACGACAACATTGAATTATGTAGACGTGTTCAGTGAATTGAAGGAGGTTTTAATACAAGCATCTCAGGCCATTTTGTGAGTTAAAAATTGTCTTCGATGGCGAAGCAGGTCCGAGATGCGCAAGTAGGTAGGGTGAGTACTAAGTGACTGTATAATACAGTCATTAATTCAAGCGATGTATAAGGGATGTACAAGTGAATTGAGTTTTGCTTAGCTGAAGGTCGTAAATGAATTATTCTCTAACCAAGTCATCTCACACCAGTAGAAAGATCTTGTTAGATTGTGGGGAAGTCATTTCCACATTAGAAGAACAATAATAAGATGATTTCAGAAGTAATAGCCATCATCCCTTAACTCATACGAAATGAATGGAAATTATAATAATATCACGATTCTTACTATATATGAGTTGTATGTTAATGAAAGTAATCATATCTAAGGTAGCATGTTACTATGGAAAACTGAAAATGAAAATACCTTTTATATATATATTCACATTCACAAACCTTTTGAATACTAGTATACCTTTGTGATACTCCAAGTTTATCACCCCCAGCATCGTAAACTTAACGAAATATCTGTAAAGGTATAATCGTATACTATTTCTGCACAACCCATACTTCAGGGCTTTTTAACGGGCTATGCCATTATCTCCATCGGAGTTGGACGGGAATCCAATGATAGTGTGGGGATAGCTTATCTTGAGCACTGTAATTGCTTTAACGGCTGCACATTAACACATCTATCCATGCTTTTTCATTATCAACAAGGCTTACAAAGTTTGAGGTCACTAATTGAAGATTACCTTTGTGATGTTTGGAAATAAGTGTTGAATTTGCAGTAGTGACAAGATCTTATGTCCGAAATTTGGGGATCAGTTTTTCGATTCTTTTGCTATCTTTAACTTGGTATGTTCAGGTAGAAGTTGTACATGATAAAGGATCTTCTTTGTATATATTCTTCTATTATTATGTTTATCAATATCCTTATGGGTGTGAATACATTTATAAATAAAAACCTCACTACTAAATCATCCTTTCATTCTCTAGTTTTACTCCACAAATTAATCTTGAAAATCAGTAACTTTCACTAAGTCAATATCTCATTATGTCAATATTTCAATACCTCATCACCTCAACACCTCATTACCTCAAAAGACCAAGCAATATCCAACTTCAATGACCAATAACTTGATCTATATCGAATGATTATCTATACGAGAAGGTACGATACAACTCATCGTTCCTAATCGATTTTTCTTTGATCTTCATGACTACAATAAGCTCCGCCGGTATTCCAAAGCAATTGATACACTCCAGTCTACACTCAAAAGAGTAACTAATTTAGCTCATTCCACATAAGATTTGAGGATTTATTCATTCAACTAATAATAAGAAAAATCTCCTTCCGCAGCTCAATAATACTTCACTATGTTCTCAAACATTGACGTAATATTTTCTATTGTGTTTTCTATAGCAATGAACTTGTCATTACTTTTCTTGAATCCTCTATTCTAGAATTCCCATATACAGAACCTAATTGCTTTATAGATCAACCCTTTTTAAATTTTTTGATCCCCATGTCGGAGAAGTACCTACTTCGAAACATCTCGTCTACTCTATTTAGCCTATCAGTTTTATAACTTTAAAACATGTTGCCATACAATATAACTTTAAATCTATTCAACTCCTCTACAATAAATATAAAACTCCGTACCAATCAACAACTCTCTCTAACTTCTACTTCAGTTACATTGCACACTTTTCTTGTTTAAACCAATCATAAACTAGTCTCATACTATTCAAAAAATTCATCAATCTCCCCATCTTTCAAATCATCCATAGTTATCCGTAATTTACCAAATTTCATCGTCCAACTTATCACTTTCTATTCCAGCTTATTATATTCCAACTTCTCCTCATTCCATTCTTTAAAGGACCTTTTTTTTTTTGGTATGGCTTACTATTATCTTTAATAGTCTAGACTTAAACCATTAAATACAGCCCAGTCGAACCTTTTTTGATCTCTTTACTTGACTTTGGCCGATCCCTTTAAGCCTTCATCAAAAATACAAAATCTAATCACACACAGCCCGTACTTTCACCGACCCTAATTACTTAGCTAATCTCTATTTTAGTAATTTTTTTTTTATTTTCCCTTCTTTTCTTAAATCAGGCGGGGGCTCAATCGTACATTTACAGAGTATAAATATATTTGGAAATGTCTAATGGGCCTATAGTATCTCAGCAGGTAACGTCCACTATGAGCAGTACTTCATCACATGTTTCATTGACGTCTTCCTTGCCCAGTTCTACGAGCAGTTCTTCGGGAACTGGGATAGGAGGTGGAGGAACGTTTGTTACCTCGACCCCTTCAACGGTGCTATTTTTCCTTGCTTTAGCAGTAGGGGTACTGATAGCTATCTTGTTCACCTTTTTCACGTTGAGGTACTTTGTTCGTTTACGGTATGGTTTGCATATGTATCCTTTAACTGTTAGGGCTAATAATATGCCTCCATCTGCTATGTATGCTGCTGCGAACTTTGCTTCGATGCATGATGGATCTGATGATGATAATGATTCAAGTCCCCTGCCGGCAGCTGCTGGAGCAAACGCTGCATCAGCTACTGCTAATGGAACGACTCCATCCTCCGGTATCTCCGGTAACACCGATGGCTCAAATACTGCTACTTCAACTGGAGTAAGTCAACGACCTGAAAATGAAACTAATGAAGCTAGATTTAATGAAAATGCAGATGCCTTGGAAAGGAGACTTTTACTTATCCACCGAAGCGGCCGCAGATTCGCTCAAATCCAAAGAGGTAGAGTAACCTTGATAAGAGCAGGAGGAAGAAGAAGACGTCACCGTAGATCAAGATACTCACGCATGAAAAGATTAACCCAAGCACAAGTGGATGAACTATTCCCTGAGAAAACATACCATGATTGGCTCAATGGAGGAAAAGAAAGAGATGCGGAAGGTAGAGAAGATATCATAGAAGAAGCTAAAAAAGAGCCAAGTGACGAAATTGAAATGAACGACTTATCAAACCCATTGGGAGTCCATGAATCTGTACATAGTGTTACTGAAACCGCAGATAAAGAAGAAATACATGGCTTACAATTCACCCTGGGATCTTGTGCTATTTGTCTAGAACAAATCGAACAGGAAGAAAAAGTCCGTGGTCTTGTTTGTGGGCACGTATTCCATTCAGAATGCTTAGACCCATGGTTAACAAGAAGAAGAGCATGCTGTCCTATGTGTAAGAGGGACTACTATATGAATAAGGGGGAAGCCGCTGAAAATGCTGATCCGGATCATCAATCAGTAGACGAAACAAACACAACAGAGGGTGTAACAGAGGGTGCAACTAGACCCACTGTGGAAGGTGTTAGTAATGGAACTAATGGTTCCACTGATACTGCTGAAGCAGCAAACGAGGCAGGTACCTCGGATGGAACAACAGTTAGAGTACCCACAGAACCAGAAACTACTGGGGAAGCAACAACTGCTACAACCGCAACAGTAACAGATACTACTACTTCAGAAACACCCTCAAGCGACACACCTGCAGAAACACCAGCAGACTCCTCTAGCACTACAAATGCCAACGAAGAGTCCGACTCTGATGATGAATCCATCACAGAAGTTGACTATGCAGCAATCAGAAACGACCCTGCACTTCGTGCTATGTTACAAGAACTCATTCCTACCGACGAAAGGGTGCGACTTGTTTTAAGTGATCTGTCGTTATCACACCTCCGTATTGAAGAACAAGCCACAGAATTAGCTGATTTTAAGTACAACAGTCCGTTCAAGGTTATATGGTGGAAGTTGATGGGGATTTCCAAGAAGGATTTGTTCAACTGGGCAGCAATGAAGGCGTATAATTCGTTCGACGCAGAAAGATTGGTTACCTATAGAAGGGAGCTGGCTGCCAGAAATGCAGCTGGAGTGACAACCGTAAGCACACCTGAGGAAACAACGGAAACCACTGCTACTGCTACAGAAGTGGTGGCTGAGGAAGTGACTGAGGCTACAACAGAGGGCGCAACACCTACAATACAGGGAACTGAACAGATGCCTGCTCCAACTGTACAAAGACACTCACGAACAAGTTCAATGCATTCTGTAGAAATCCTGCCGGAAACTACAAGACATGTAGTTGAACAACGTGTATAATTCTAATTCTAATTCTAATGATTTTTTATGTATTCATGAAGTGTAAGAGTGTAAGAAATGGGTGTTTAAAGATGTATTGGACAATGTTAAACATTAGTTTAAGTTTAAGGTATATGCATATATAATTACCAAGTCATTCAAATTTACTACTTGATCTAGGTGAGATTTCGTGATATGGGGGGTATAAAAAGATAAAGAGATAAAAATGAGAGATTGGGGAGTAGCCACATGTTTATAGATATGCACTACAATGGTAGTTTATTCATATTAGTCATTCAGTAGAGTACTTTTATATTTAGTACTACTTAAAATTCATTATTCTTTTCATACTTCTCCTATTCAAAATTTGCCCCGTATTACTCCACTTAACCCACCACTACTTTTACTCCACTGACACCTTTGAATTCTTCAAACTTTCATCATTTTCGAATCTATACAACAATCACACATATAATTAAAACGGAGTGCACATGATCCACTTCACACTCAACATTTATCATATAAACATACCAACAGAACACAACACCTATTTAAAAACTCTAAAACTACATTAAAACAACCTTAATACTCAACCCATTCTCTTCTCTTGCATGCTCGATACTAGAAAATCATCACTGACTCGTAACCTAAAGATCCATTCCATTTCCTCGTGGAAAAAAGTGAAGAGAAAATTTTTCAAGGGAACAACAATCCCATCATATTAACTTGAATTAAAGATGGCACCTAAGAAGAATAAGAAGATGGATCTCGGGGACTTCCTCGCCGATGAATCTCTTGGCGGAGGTTCCTGGGCAGATGATGATGTAGACATTTCAGCTGTTGGATTGTCTATTCCAACTACAGCTGCTCCAATTGGTGGTGCATCAGGCTTTTCAGGAAGTGCAGCATCAGGTGCTGGAAGATTTGATGACAAGCGTCCAGAGAGAAAGGAATTCCCAATTCCTGACAAACCTCCTTATGTTGCCCGTGTAGCGAACTTACCTTGGGAAGTTGATGAAGAGGAAGTCAAGAGACATTTGGAATCAAGATCTCAATTGCCAGGTAGTATTACTGAAGTAAGATTGCCATTGGATCACGGAACAGGCAAGCCTAAGGGATTTGCCATGGTCACTTTTGCCGAAAGAAGACACTTGGAAGATGTGTTACACTTGAACTATTCGGACTTTGCTGGAAGAAAGATCTTTGTCAATGTTGCCGCTCCACCAAGATCTGCTGACTTTGATGGAGACTGGAAGAGAGGAGGAGGATCTATGGGAGGTGGTGACAGAGGCGGAGAAGAAGTTATTTTCGACTGGGGTGCTGCCAGAAACTCAACTGCCACCTTACCAGCCAGAGAAAGAAGAAACTTTGAAGACAGAGGCGACAGAGGCGACAGAGGCGACAGACCACCAAGAAGAGAAGACCCAGACTTGGACTGGGGTGCACGTGGAGGAGCATTGCCACCTAGAGAAAGAACCTTTGAAGACAGAGAAGACAGAGGTGACAGAGGTGACAGACCTCCAAGAAGACAAGAACCAGACTTGGACTGGGGCGCCCGTGGAGGAGCATTGCCACCAAGAGAAAGAATCAACAGACCAGAAGGAGACAGATCAGAAAGACCACCAAGAAGACAAGAACCAGACTTGGACTGGGGTGCACGTGGAGGAGCATTGCCACCAAGAGAAAGAAGAACCTTTGAAGACAGAGGTGACAGAGGTGACAGAGCCGACAGAGCACCAAGAAAACAAGAACCAGACTTGGACTGGAGCAGAGGTGGAGCTTTGCCAGCAAGAGAAAAAAGTAACAGATTCATTAAAAAGGACGACTCGTTGGACTGGTCCAGAGGCCAAACAGTGGAAAAGAAACCTGCCAAGAAGGAAGACAAGAAGGACGACACACAACGTGTACAGAAGTCAAAGTACTCTGTGTTGATGCAAGAGGAGTCTGATGAAGAAGAACAAACTGAAACTTTGGTTAAAGAAACTGAAAAGTTGAGTGTAAAGGAACCTGTGGCTCCTGCTGCTTCTGCTTCCACAGTTGAAGAAGACGGATGGAGTGTTGTTGGTAAGTAATTTTGTATAGATAATCGTAATTATGATAAAACTTGATGAACACATTGTGTGTTGTGTAGAACTGGGATGAAGTATTGGAGTGTCAATGAGGTATTTGGTTTTTTTTTGCACCCAATTGTAATTGAAACTTGGATGTATGCAAGTGAAGATACATGGATTGATAAGGTTTATGTGAAAGAAAGGTAGAATACGATGAAGTGACTATGTTATTTGTATAATTTCAATTGAATGAATACATTTGTACGCTATAAGAGAAATGAAATAGTTTAGGTATAGTTTAATTAGACTGTCATTTGTATTGCCTGTTAGTAATTATATATTATTGATGGCAAAGTATAGCATAACAACAATAGGTTATTTTGAAGAGCTGAAGAGTATAAGCTGTATGAAGAATGAAAACAGATTTCCTATCATCCTTAGACCAATCTCTCATCCAACAACAAACTCACTATTCGTCAACAATACCTCCACTCCAATTATATTCTGCTCTCACCATTTTGCTCTTGTGAAGTTCAAAAATGATCGCGTAAAAAAATTCAAATATACTAACATCAATGACTATGGATGAGTACGAGTTGAGACAGGGAATCAATAGCTACTATTTGATTGATGGGGATCGTAAGTGTGTTTATTTTACTTTGCTTGACCTGATACTAACGTTGATTTAGATATATATACTCGTTCGAGCCCATCACCTATGGATAACTTACTTGCACTTTACGGC
Source organism: Kodamaea hsintzibuensis (nom. inval.) (assembly GCA_030568835.1). Classification (NCBI taxonomy): domain Eukaryota; kingdom Fungi; phylum Ascomycota; class Pichiomycetes; order Serinales; family Debaryomycetaceae; genus Kodamaea; species Kodamaea hsintzibuensis (nom. inval.). Next base: position 206,836 of record JAJMJA010000002.1, read on the forward strand.
CTAGAGCCTATTGCAAAGTCCTTAGCTAGAAGTAATCCAGACGGGTCTAAGGGGGTTAAGTTGAGAAAATCATATAAGAATCATATCCAAGACTTACCTGGAAAGCATCAAATACTGCAACTGAAGCCTATACCACCTACATTGCTAGACCCAAATTCTGCTCTGGCACCAGATATAATTAAAGAAATCGACCCTGGGTTATTAAAAGATGCATTGAGATTTGATAAAACATCCATTAACGGGATCCCTGGGTTCAATATAGCCGACTTGGCCATCAATGATCAACAACTGCTAATGAGAGGTGACGAGGTGGAAGGCGATGAATACAAGAAGAAGAGAAAAAAGAAGCAAATGAATGGAGACGTCAAGAGACAACATGTATGAAGAGGGTAATATAAGTGATACCAAACGTTATGAAAATGGTATGATGTGTGATAAAAGATGCGAGATAATGATTGATATCAACAAGATATCTGATGTAACAACTTAAAAAAACATGATGTGACATCAATGTGATATAATATGAAATCCAATATGTTAACTATTATGATACAACGTCTGAAATGTACCTGTTGCATATTCAGATGTGATTTTCATAGGATTCAATAAGTCAATTAATTCAATGGTATAAGGAAAACGGAAACAAGAAAATTCAATATTCATTTAATGCAATTTGCAATATGTGTTCACCCTGTAGTTCCGTGGTTTAGGTACTTTTGCTGTGTTTTAAGTACTCCCATTTCTCTCACTAGATGCATCCGAGGATTAGATTAATAACCTTTCTGGGAACGTACTATCTACAAGACTGTTAGCACAACAACCTCTACTCTTTCTCCTCGAGTCTACAATCTTAAATCTTATATCTATGAATTAACTATTAAAATTACAATTAAAACGAACCATTTCTTTGGAAATAAGGTTCGTGAATTCATGCTTCGTAGAATGCATACTTCGTCGAGTTCAACCAAGAGTAGATTCATTCTACTCTCAATTTTCTATTCTCAATTGTGCTCTATTATCTTTCGATTGAGAGGCAACCAATTCAGATACTTTGGTGAACTTGGCATATCTAACCAAGGGTTTTAAAGGCTTGTTAATCATCTTAACAGAACCTTTCTTCTTCTTCTTAAACTTATTCTTAAGAAGACGGCCAATATGTGAGGCTAATGTTTTTAAGATCATCTTCTCTAATAACTTGGTGATCTCTAACATAGAAAGAATCTTATCTTCTATAATAAACTCAGGCAAATTAAGTAAAAAGTTTTGCACATTTAAGATCCTCTTGTATCCCTTTTTCAAATCAATTGAAATCATTATGGATGTTGGCACAAGCTTTAACTTGACTATACTGAAAAATTTCTTAGACCTTTGAATCATCTGTTGGACTTGGTCTTGATATTCTCCAGAAGAGAGGTCATTCAGCGACAATGTCAGACTAAATGCTTTGGTTTCTCTCTTAGTAAGTTCCTTAAAGGAGGTCCCAGACAGCATTTCCAGTTTCGCATTGTTGTGGTCACTGTCGTCATCATTGGACTCATTTTTAGACCCTCCACTGTCACCTTTATCATCTTTTTTGTTTTGATTCGTGATTGTAAGCAATGGCGATTCTTCAGGATCAGAATCAGATCCGAAAATAAATAACATCAACTTCTTACCAGTTATTTCATCAATTTTGATGTTCAACGGTAAAGAAGAGATTTCAAAATTCTCGATAATTTTGATTCCACCTATCGCCTTATTCATCACCCATTCAAACAGAAGCAAGTTAGCATCTTCTGCTTTTAATTTGTAAGGTTCCAAAAATGCTGGATAGTTTGCGTTCGAAATCAAGTTGAATCCTTGCATCATTCCAATCTCCAATTTGTTTTCATTAGATCCGTCCTCGTTTACAACACGCTGGTAACGTGGTTTTGCCATCGCCAAGTCCAACATAGGAGTCCGATCATCTTCAAGCATATGCAAGATGATTTCGTCTGCTCTGATCCACCACTTCTCCTCTGGTTTTTTGTCATTACCACCCATATCTCCACTCAATATCGATTTCATCATTAAGTAGATTTCATCAACAAGTTCTTTTCTTTCCAATCCAAGCTGTAAGAAAATATTCATGTCTTCATTGTTAAGCTGCAGCTGTCTGAAACCGTAGTTCTGTAACAAAATCTGCAATAACTCATGATGTTGGTGCATGTTTGATAACCGTTCTCTTAAGGAACGCAAATCTTGGAAATCAATAGAGAATTTCAACTTCTCCATCTTATCAGCAAGACTTTTGTTCATGGGTTCCTTATAGAAAAGCAAACTGAGAATGATTGCATAAAGGGTGAAGTATTGCTTTGATGTTGACGAGATTATCAACTTGGGGAAATCAATTTGAAACTTGTCTACTATCGTACCGTCAACTACCTCGTAGTCTTCAAGATCTTCAAATCCATCACTATCCAGATGATGAGGGTGACTGCTGCAATTAGATACAACTTCTTCGGAGCCTTCTTCATTATTCGGTCTTGCACCTAATGGTTTAATCTTTTCATAAGTTAACATTAACGATGTGTTTTCAACCAACAATTTATCATTACCTGCCCAAACTGCATTTTTGCAAATTTCAAGTCCGAGCCATGGAGGCCAATTCAGTTTGGATCCATAGTTATCCTTGGAATAGATTAAATCGTCCAGTTTTGCCAAATCATCTTTATTCAAAACAAAGATGTTAGCCTGTTTCATCAACACACCATATCTGCTCTCTAATTCCTTTCGGTTGACTAATAGTGTCTCAGTTGACTTATCCAAAACTGAAAGAATCTTACCATCAATCTTTGGTGAAGTGATAAGAACAATAGAATCTGGACGGTCGTCACTTTGCAACTGGATTTGAGGAGATATGATCTCAATTAAATAATCTTCTGATATACTTTCATTGGGTTTTAACTTGCGCAAAATCTGGTCAAAGTTAGCCAATCTTTCCAGAGACGTAGTGAAGGCACCACCCTTGTGGGAATGATGACGTTGAATTGAGTTATCATCACTGTCACGTTCACTTCGATGACTGAATGAAGTTCTAATTGTAGACATGTCATCCCTACTCTTTATAAATTCATCCAATGCTCCAATAGACTCATAACTCAAATACTCAGAAACGTAGGCTCTAAGTTGAACAAAGTGAATGTACTTCAAAAGGTAATTTCTGTTAGTAAAGTTCCACTTTAAGAACATTCCAACTAGCACAAACTTGTTGTTAAACTTTTCGCTCGTTATCAGATTCAGTTCTGCAACAGAAGTGTGACTGCTGTTACTACCTTTTAACCTATGCTCAAGAACTAATAAATCATGTTTCAAAAACTCAATTCTTTCTTTAAGATTGTTGCTGGAATCCTTATTCTTTTTCGAGTTAAGAGCAACTTGATCTTCCAATTCAGTGATTCTGTCACGAACTAGTTCAATTTGAGGCTCATAAATCTTCTTCAGGTTAAGCGCACACTTATGTGTGTTTTCATCACCAAAAGGCTCTTCGTGATTTTCATCGTCATCGACATTTTCTGTTTCACCAGTATCTCTAATGTATGAGAATCTCTTACTATACATGAGTGGGTGGATTTCAACGGAACGGGAAATACTGTTCAAGGATGGTGTGAATGCTTCTTCATAATCTTGAATATCAAACCACCTCTTCTCATTGCCAAAGATATTGAGCTTTTCTTCCGGTTTCTTTGAATTATTAGCATCCTCTAATTCTGGGTAGGGATTCTTGTGGAAAGTAGAAGAGACAACACGCAAGTCAATTCCAGCTAAATGGATCTCACCTACATTGAAGCTCATTTTCATAACCTTCTTTTTTGTGGAAAACCCTTCCTTTACCAAATATCTTGGTTCTTTACGTTGGTGTAAGTCCATCAGGAAGCTGTCCATTTTACCTCTCACACCAACACATTTGACTTCTCCCAGATCATCCTCATCTCTGTATATATGTGAGATGAAGACTGAGCTGAAGTTGAACTCAAACTTGTTAGTGTACAACAGCTGTGAGAACTTCTGCGATTTGGATAATTCACCAAATAGCGAACCTCTTCTGATAGGCAAAGAGGTATTTCCATTGAAAAGCTTCCACCATTTGAAAAATTGTTCAAACGTCTTAGGACTGAGATGAATAGAATTGTAGGAAGATTCTTTGTTTGCGTGAAGTGAGATAGCCATATGAATATAATCACTTCTAAATCCTTTGAACGAATCATGGTCTTTTTCTGTGTAGTCCGGATTGAACAATTGAACTTCATAATGCGGTTTCAACTCAGAAGTTCTTCCATTGTCTGTCTTTCTCTGAAGCAAGAACCCAACAACAAATTCAACTCCACCACTCAAGTTTACAACTATTTTTTCTTGTACACAAGTTTGCTGTGACTTATGTGGTAAAGTAGTGGTTGATTCCTTGTTAAAAAGATAGTAACCAAACAATCTGGTTATAAACTCTTTCAGGCTTGGAAGGTATATGGCCTTGGAGGACTCTCGAGTCCACGAAATCAATGGTGCACCCAAATAGTTCGGGATGTACCATAAAACGTTTTCTGACTTAATCTTAATAAACAGTGTTGAATCATCATGTTCGTTAATATTCCAAACAACTTTATCTTCGAAACAAAGAATAAATCCACCGGCAGTATCAAAGAGGTCGTATGGATCCGTGGATCCTTTAATAGCCACCTCCAACCTGTTATTGGTCTTGATTTGGCACTTACCATGCATGACCAATTTCATCTTGTCCCAGAATCCTAACTTACGAGAAGGATCGATGGGAGACTTTGAGAATTGGTCAAAATTAAGCATAGATTGTTGGATACCAAACTGGTATGCTTGACCCCAGACAAATCTACTAGGTAATTCGGTATCGAATGAACAGTCCATGTCAGTGAAAAGTTTGACCGTTGAAAGTGACTTGGCAATGGTTAATGAGTGATACTTATCTTGTTGACCAAGTTCGTCCAGTTTAACGTCGACTGTTAAAGGTACGTCAATACATTTCACATGTTCTTTGTCTGTGATCAAGGTCTCTGCAATGATCAAGTGACCCTTCATATTCAATGCTGGTTTAGAAATGTCGGTATTACTTGGAACGTGGAGTAACGGCAAAGGATAGTCTCTCAAATGCATTCTCAACTCGGCAACAATCAAGTTCAAATAGATAGGTACCAGAAGAGAATACTTGGTATCCTTTGGAATTTCCTGACCGATGTCATACAAGAACTGAGGAAGATGATCAAGATCGAATTGGGGACCCGATACATCCAAGTCTAGGTTTCTCATCAAGATGTAAAGCAAGGGTGCAAACGAAGGATAAGCAACAACATTTTCATTATATTTAACTTTTAGCATTGCCTCATTACCGAATAAGTTCTTCTTACATGAGATAATCTCATTGTTTAATTGGGACTTGTAAACACGTACTTTTCTGACCCATGATTTGGAAAATTGTTCGTACATGTGTTGACGCTTCTCTTCCACATCCTTGAAATCTTCACTTTCTAGTTTACTATTGAATAAACTGAGCTGTTCCATTCTCTTTCTTTGTTCAACAACACCCAATTGGTAAATCATATTCAAATCAGATTCAAATGGATCATCTTCCATTGTAAAAGTGACTTTAGAAGACTTAACATTGAGTTTTGGTAAGTTAAGTGTTTCCAGTTCCTTTGGTTCAATAAAATGGGTCTTTTCGTCTGATTTCATAAATTTGACCAAATATTTTGCAGTTTTGGCCATTACTGAAAGACTATCAAATAACTTGTGTACCACAAAGCGATGAGGTTGGATTAATCTGATATAGTCTGTAGTTATATCAGCAAAGTTATCAGTTCCTGGATCGTTCACAACAACAACAAGCAGGTCCATACAGAAAATTCTTGCCCATTGATTTGGCAGGACTGGAGATTCAGCCAAACCTCGTAAGAACTCATTCTCAAAAGTTAAAACACCTCCCAGATTAAGTTTAATTAAACTGTTCAAGGATTGGATTCTTATCTTGAATACGTCTGTCAAATGTGCCAACATTTCGAGCTCACCTATGCCAATTTCAAGTGCCAAGACATCAATTAAAGATTTCTTGTTAGATCTTTCTTCATAGTCTACGCCAAGTGAATAGGCTGTGCTTGAATACTTGATCAAATCCTTCCTGAGTTTGCTTCTTATTGTCTTTATAGGAATAATTATGAACTCTTTGAGGACATGAATACTTCCAAGCAATGTGAAAAGCTTATATCTATCATAATTCAAGTGGATTTGTTTAATACTCACACTCACTTTCAATTCGTCTTGACATCTCAACTTGTCTGCTACTGCGCTAATGGCAAGTTCTATTGATGGAAGCTTCAAAAGTGGGATATTTTTGCCTGGTTTAGTTAAGCTTAAATGTGTCAGCACAGCCAAGTTATTTATAGTTGATTTAGCTTGCCAGTAAGTGGGGTTCTCTTCAAGCATAGTTTTCAGTGATGTAGAAGACGCCAGGGAAGTTGGTGACGATAAGTTATAGTCATAGTATTCGTCATTTTCTTCATTCAATTGGAGCATCCAATTGTCTAAAGAAACTTTGACATACCGTAAATCTTGGTTAACACCTACATAATCCTTAATAAGACCTTCATCTCCCATTTCTGAAATTAAATCATTTGGAATGAGTACCAGTCGTGAGCCTAGTATAATTGACAAGTGAGTGAAGTCTAATTTAGCATGAAGAAGCCAAGAAGGAAGGTACCTAAACAACTTTTCGCTGATATCAGTTTTCGGTAAAGAAGAGTTACTTCTAGTGCCTCTACCTCTTCTAGTCCGAAGTTTTGTTTGTACAATTTCTGAGTTCAAAAAGAGATTGATGATACCTTTACTCAAGTCTTTCTCTACCATCTCAATGAAATCTTTCAAGAACAAGTTGAACCCAATAAGGACCTTTAACTTAGTCACGTCAAGGACAAACTCGTTGACGTTTCCATAAACTTTGACTTTCAAGTTTTTCAAAACGTCAAGTGTTAAGCTAACATCTGCAATGGTTAGCAAGTTGATTTTATTATCCTCTTCTGATTCCAAGCTAATAGATTCGTGTTTCTTTTCCAAGTACACAATAGACGGACTCAAAATACTACACTTTGAATGGTAGTCTCTTGATTCTGTGGTCAACAAGTGAAAGTTGAGTAAGGAGTATGAAAAGTTGAGCAATTGAGTAACTTCACCAACATGATGCCTGATGATAAGTCTTGGCTGTTCGACAATCAACTTCACATTCAAACTAGGATAATACTCGTTGAGCAAACGGTGTAAGCGTAATTCAGATATAAACAGTTCTCGCTTAGGGTTTGATTTGTTAACTGGTTTACTAATGCTCTTTAATTTGAGATACTTTTGGAGAAGGATAACATTGTAGAACAATTCACTTAATTGAAGTGTAGTCAAGTCCATAACAGGGGAACTAGTAGTTGCAAATAATTCAAGAACACAGTTCTTGAACCCGTACCCTTTGATGAGATGGTGCATTATATTTGACTTGAAAATGATCGAGTAATTTGGAATTATTAAAAGCTCGTCAGTGTTTTTACCTAAGGTGGTGTAATTAAGTTTAAGTAATTGCACTGCACATGCCAAGTGGACTGGGTTGTCGTTTTTGGAGTTGAACAAGTATTCGTACCCTGCCGAATTATTGTACAATCTCTCGTAATTTAATGAGCATGATTTGATGGTGAGACCAAGGTGATTTTTTGGTTCTGCTTCTCCAAAGTAGTCTCCAACGTTTTGGTTATTTAAAAGGGAGGAGAATGGGACTTCTGTTATTTGCAAATTTTCAAAGTGTACTGAGAATTCCACTAATGAGTTGTGTAATTTAGTAAGAAATGCTTTCCTTTTCTCAATTGACTTCTTACTTAATTTCTGATTGTTCTCTTGTTTAACTTCGTGAACAGCTTCGTCATGGTGAGAAACGTTATGCTCAACATCTTCATCATCATTTTTTTCATTTTCCAAGATTTCCAGTTCAACTTCACTAAAGTCGATGAGGTATTTGACACAGTTGAATATAGATATTCTCAGTTCATTGACAAAAGTTCTCACTTTAATAGCCTCGACTGTTCCGTTTTCCAAGTTGATGAGAAATGAGTTTGTCAATTGTAAGTTTGAAATGATCAACGGTTTGAGAGCTGTTTTCTGTTGAGCCAAAGAATTCATAGTAAGTTTGGCAATAAACTTGATGTGGTTTTTCCTTTCCTTGTATGTTTTAGAATGTAAAGCAAACTTCAAGTATTCTAGTTTGGTGGTATGTTCATTGTGGGTAACGTTTGAGTTACGAAACTCAAGGTCTACCAGGGGGAACCACCTGATTATAAGTTTTGAAATCCAACGGACCAATTTATTAGATGATGGATACACTTGAAAGTTTGGAGAATCGTCCAATGGTTTATCCTTTTTAGTATTTGAGCTTTTAGAAGTAACGTTCTTAAGCACAACAGACATCTCATCCACAATGACTTTCCTCGAGTTCCCCCAAAGACGTAAACGAACACTTCCAAAGGTTACATCTGCACGTCGAGTTCGCACAGTAATGCTATTAAACAGGAAACCATTGTTAATCGACACATACTTGATATGAAACCCTGTCACTAGATAAATAAACCACCATATAACTTTCCACGCAAGGCCAAGAAGTACCATATACAATAGTACATCTTGAGACCTCTGAAGCATCAATAGCTTAAATAGAAACATCGTCAAAACAAGCCCGAACGTTCCAATAGAAGTATATACAATTGGTTTGCTCTGGCGGCTTGAAGATGTAACTGGAAATTTAGATATTTGCTTAGTTTTATATCCAGGACTGTTTACCCCGAAGCATTTTTGTTTATTATTTTTTACCACATTGTGCGTTTGGTGACGGAGGCGTAAATGTTGGACGAGAAGAGTGAGGAGGGGGGTGGGATGACTCCTGAGCGGAAGGTGGGAAGGAAGGTGAGGATTCAGGAGGTTCCGAAGTTAAGTATGTCTTGTTAAGCTTTTGACAAGCTATCTTTTGGAATTAGTTTAACACATAAATTGAGGGTCCCTGGTTGAAGAGTGGATATAAGAGTCTTTTTTTAGAGTGCTAGGGTTATAAGCCATTTGAGATTTTAGATGGAAGGAAGGAAGCGAAGGTGTAATGCGGTCTTAAACGGGTAGAAAATGAATGAACACTTAAGAAATAACTGATCATTTTGTAATTGTAAAGTGAGTTGGAAAGAGCTGGACTGAACGGATCTGTTCTTAAAGCCTCGCTCAACAAAATCAGTAGTGAGCAATGATAGTTAAGAGGTGTGCGATGATAAAAAAAAAAAAAGAATACAACGTACTTGCAAAGACAATACTTGCTAGTCAAGTTTCCTAGTTAGAATATACTACACAATAAGATTTTGTGCACAGAAGTTAACGATTATAATAGAATTCAAAGAAGCTGCATCATCGTCTCCATATTGTAATACTGTAATTTTTCACTTTGAATCCCTGTTATCTCTATTCTATACAATTGTAAGTTAATTTTTTGTTGAGCAGACAGCATTAGCATGAGGTGAGAAGAGGTGAGGGGTGAATTTTCACTTCATAGTAATGGTTAAGACTTTATTCCTTGGGGGTTACAATGAAATGCTGGTTAAGAGTTATTAGTTGCTACTTGGTGGTTATTCTGTGGATGTTGTACGATTGAGAATAATTGATGTTATTGACGCGATTAGATACCATTACTTTAGATTAGAAAGCTTGAATTTAAAGATAAACATTGAATACGTGTGAAATACGTTAGAATAAGTACACGCATATGTCGTATTAAACTATTGTCAGATTAATCTGGGGTTGCTCCTTACCTCTTACAGACTTGCATACGAATGCGGAGAAAAAAAAATACTGCATCCTAAAGTGTCAAAAGAATGGACTAAAGCAGGTCAACTTTTTAAAAAGAATGAGTTATCCATAGTTAGCCATTCATGTTATAGTTAATCTTGGCTTGTAGAATAAGGGAGAAGTATAATGAATGATTCTGCTTGTCTTGTTGAAACGCCAGCGTAAAGTTTCTGTTTTAAGAAAAGGACAAGGGATTGAAAAAATAGGCTTCGTGTGATGGTTGGTAATTGGTTGATAGAAAGATGGAGGGTAAGAGTGATTGAGGGATAGAGGGGGTGCGTGAGCTAAATATTAAAGAAACGTGTTTTGATAACTATGGTGTGATTATATGGCTTATGAAGATAAGCTATTAAATGAAACCGAGTCTTCCTGAATTGCTAAACATTTGTGTTTGTTGCTAGTGTCTCATTTGTAACAATAGGGTCTTGACTATTGGTGAGGGCTAGATTTTTAGACAATTGAAAGTGTTCATTAATAAACTGATGGGAATATAGACTGGTGAGTATGTAAGTTGATATCTCTTTATACATATTTCTATTATGGTATCTTAACTTCATGCAAACACCCAAATTACAGTCTCACTACTGTTCTCCAATATATTCATTCAACTTCAACAAAACGGTCTAAATTAAATATCTTCTCTCTAACCTTTTGAAATCATTTCCAACCCTTTTCCTTATATCTACTATTCGTTCCCTATAGGATGAAAATGAAACTCCGACTATTTTGCAGCCATAAATAAACGTATCACGTTTTATTCACATGATTTAAATTAGGGCAGGATCCCTTCTTTTCGTTCCCTTTGTGATGAGACTTTAAAAGACCCTACCGCAATAATAAGATAATATTCACATTATTACATAATCGAAAAATTTTCATTCTGCGCATTGGGCGAATTCTTTCCAGCATAATAAAATTATCATTCTTGAGACTCTCTTCTTAGTTACTTAACGAATAAAAGTATGTTGAAATGCCGTATAGTAGAGGATGTGAGATAGTGGACTGCAGTGATGGCTGACTGAATATGAATGAGGGAGGATTCAACTCAAGAATCCGATTGATTTAAAGGTTATCTGTGACCAAATAACGGTTACCTATAGGATCATCTGGTGACAGAGAAGAGATGAAGAAATATGAAAAGTTGGAATCGAAAGTGAAGTTGTGTAAGAGTAAAGCACAGCTTCAGCCGTCATCGTCATTGTAGTGGTTTCCAAATCCCATCCTTGAATCAACTCCAATATTGGAGATTGTACATTATGAAACAAGTATACTAACAAATCTAGTGGCTGCCTCAGTTCAACACCCAAAGATCGTCAAGAAATTCACTGGTAAGTTCAAGAGACACCACTCTGACAGATACCACCGTGTTTCTGAAAACTGGAGAAAGCAAAAGGGTATCGACTCTTGTGTCAGAAGAAGATTCAGAGGTACCATCCCTCAACCAAACATTGGTTACGGTTCTAACAAGAAGACCAAGTTCATGATGCCATCTGGTCACAAGGCTGTCTTGGTCAAGAACTTGAAGGACTTGGACGTCTTGTTGATGTACACCAAGACCTTCGCTGCTGAAATTGCCCACAACGTTTCTGCCAAGAACAGAGTCGAGATTGTCGCTAAGGCTAAGCAATTGGGTCTTAAGGTTACCAACCCTAAGGGTAGAGTTGCTTTGGAAGCTTAAATAGATACAAGTCTAAATCTGTAATGTACATTTCAAAATAATAACGGTCTCAGTTTGCAAAATTACACATTGAGTTTGTAGAAGGTCAAGCAAATGTAGTTTGTTGCTTGGAAATAAGAAAAATCATTTAATGGAGTGTTCAGTAAGAAATACTAGATAAGATATGCAAGTAGAGTAGGGACAATAGTACATGCTACTGATCAATTAAAAATACTTCAACATTAGAGTGCAAATTTAAAATCGCAGTATCAAAATATCAATTAAGACAATAAATGTCATTACTCCTTTATCTACACTGTGTTTGAGAAGCAAAGTACAACTAATGGCGTGATAATAAATATCTTACGCACACTTCAATTTGAGGTTGTCTTTAACTCAAGCCTACCCAAGTTCATCCTAGTTCCAACAAATTCTTGTAAAGTTACAAAAAAGATGAAACAATAGGACTCCCACACACGCTTCACAGGAGATTTCTTACATCTGTCACATCTTTAGTCCAGGAGATCTGCAACATCTTTCTCTCGCAAGTTCTGTTACACGAGGCACACAACCTCCAATGCAAATACTCTTGAAGCCTTGGCTGAGACTTTGATTCACCCCCAGTTATCACTGCAAATGAGTAAGAATGGTCCATCACATCATACAATTGCAGATCACCATTACAAAAGGCATCCAAGAACATTCTCCCTTTGCTCATTACCATTCGGATACAGAAGTAGGTCTTAATTGATACGTCAAGACATGGCATTATTTTTTGTTGAGATGGCGGAGAATCAAGTACCCCCACCACAAAATTATCAGCTGCAAAACATCAAGAATGTCTCCACTTCCACAATCACTTAGTTTTAGTAGTCATTCAAGTAAATCAGGAAGTCGATGATCTGTATATATAATTGGGATACTTTCCATGCAGACCAAACTCTCATACAGTAGAAATCATCGTCATGCGATCTTATATTACATACTTTCAACAGTGGGATATAGTGACTGTATTCCAAACAGTATGGTTCTTTCTAGCAACCATAGCTAATTGGAGTGTTTACTTCTACTTGAGAAGGAGAGTACACAGAATGAAGATGATCCGACTATTCTTCATTTACTTTACTGTATTCACAGTATGTAAATTTATAGGTGGGATATTAGGAGAGGTGTTCTTGCACCGGCCCGTCTTTAACAGAGCCATATATATTGCAACATACACGTTCAATTCGATTTCATTGGGGTTCATGATTAGGTGTATGTTCCCATTTATGGAGTTCTTCTATGATATGAAGGAGATCGAACTAGATGAACAACGAGCGGAACGTGAAGAATTGAAGTTGGACTGGCAATCTCAAGATACTTTACCTCCACCACCAAAATCAAAGTTCACTAAAGTGTACAGATTCAAACTATTGACCCTTGTCTTATGGGCTGCAATTGCATGCACCCTTGGTGGTTCGGTCCAATTAGCTATTGGCGATGAACATGTACAGGTGACAAAAGCCGGTGGGATTCTATTCCTAATCACACTGACGATTCTATTCCTTGTGCTACTACACGTGTTCATCACTGTGAAGAAACTGCGTGCTTTCTTCCCTTACAGTATGGCTATGATCGTCTTGTTGTGGATTAGAAGTACTTATGTGATTGTTGTCTCCTTCTCTGGTCTCAGTTTCACGAAAATTACCAAGTTCACGCTATTTATTGGTGACTACGTTTACTTTACTTATATGGTGATGTTAATAGAGGGTCTAGCGACGATTTTGTTGTTGTCAATGTTAGTGGTGTTGGTAAAGAAGTATCATGTATGAGAAGAAGGATAACCCGGGGATACCGGTTTTAAAATGGAATCAAACTTAGGAATTAGGATATTTAGAGGGGCTTTTAGGAAACTACCTTCTTAGTTTAAGATTTAAATAGTAATCTTGGATCATTTAACCTTTTAGTAGAAGAAGACGTAAATGGAACTTTATTGCAACCAATTTATTCAGTATTTAGTTAAAAATCTCTGGAAATTATTTCCATATCTAGAAATCCTTTATAAATTACAAATTTAAACACTGCTCTCTTGAAACATAATTATTAAATAGAATAATAATACAATAGAATTACAATTACCGAATTACCCATGTGAATTAAAAGTGGAACTCTGAATCATTCAGATCAGTCTCATCCTTCTTCTTTGGAGTAAAAACGATTGGTTCAACAAACCTCCAACCCTCTGGACTTGGTTCTCTTAGTAAAACTGGACTTGGTTCTTCAAACCTGTTCAAAGCATCGTCGAAGGAATGCTTGTCTTCATCTTCATCTTCTTCTTCTGAAGGGTTGTGCGTTTGCTCTGCAGTAATGATCGCACGTACCTGAGGAGGTAATCTATCTGGCCTGTAGAATCTCAAGTCAGCTCTAAGTATAAAATACAAGAAAGAGATCACTGTTTCAAATAGTCCCCATATGATATACAAGGTGGCGTGTTGGGCAATAGCTGAAGCGTAACGATTCTGGCGTCCTTGAAACACAACAATGCAACGAATAATGGATGCTATGAAAATCATAATAGTGCTTATGATAACTAGAAACAAAGACATATTGTGCTTTAAATCGCCTCTTTTATTGGAAAGTCCCTCCACCATTTCATAATGATGATGAGTAGCAGCAATTACCCTGGTAGCGTGTCTGTGATTCAGGTTACGTTTCATAAAGGTCTGTGCAGCTTTTTGAGGAGCACCTGGCTGAACAAAGTAGAACGGCAGGAAGCTCTCAATCCACCAAGGTTGATAAGTATAACGCTTAACATCCTTCTCAGTCGGAGCCCAGTAAGATAATGCAATCAACGCAATGGAGGTGAGTGAGTACAAAATTAAGAGAATGGATGTAGCTTGAACAACCTTTTGCCACTGCAAATAAACACGGGTGGACAACATGTGCAAGTACGGCATGAAGGAAGCCAAAATTGTGATTGCAATAATAACCAAAACAATTCCATAAAGCAGAAACATAAAGGACCAAAACAATTTACGTGAACCTCCAACTGGATGTCTCCAAGTAAACAACCGTTGTGCCAAAATTAAGTTAAAACTGATCAATATAATCGAGGGAAGAAGCAAGAAGACTGAACTAACAAGACCAATAGTTGTTTTAGACAAGTCTTTCGCCCAAACAATTCTTGTGGCAAAACCAACAATACGCATCATGGCATGGATTATCCAAGCTATTGATATGTAGAAATGATGACCACGGCTCTGATTAATTACAAATACGATTGTGTGAATTACTCCTAAGATGGCAAAAACAACAATAAAAACAGCCAGTGGAGCAATATCCTTCTTAAGTGGGTATGAACCAACCAAGTTATTCTGAACCGATGAAGCATAGTCAATGACTATTTGAGGAATCCCTCCTATAAGAGCTCTGGTATTATGAACTCGTATAGAAATCCCTGTACCTACATCAGGACCATTCTCTAAAGCATTTATGAGATTGTAAACACCTTCGATGGCAGTGTAGTTTATCATTTTTGCAATTGCAAATTCAATGTTCCAACTTTCCTATTTCGGATTTTGCATTCAATACCAAGGAGAATATGAAGAAGTGTGTTGGAATGAATAGAATGGTTGTTTGATAGTTGCTTGAACCTCGACAGTTGAAGCAGTGTTCATTTTGCTCTTCTTTATATTAAACAGATTTATTGTATTTCAGGGCATCGAATCATTCCAATTTAAGCTATTGTCTCACCCCATCCTAGTTTGGTACAAACTTCTTGTAATCTTTCGCAGCAAATTGATGAGCTGTGGTTCAAATAATTTTGAGCCCAGCTACTCATGTACAATCTTATCTGATAGATACCGTTAGTGGCTAAACTGTATCTAGCTACTCTTATTTAGGCATTTCTTACACTCTACTTTATAAGTATTTGGATAAAAGTTCAACACAGACTGCAACTAATGTTACCATCTTTGTTTCAATAGTTTAAATTTAATAAATGGTATTGGTTTAGAGATACCCTTTAGAGTAGAATTTTGCTTACCCCTGAAGGTAATCAGGAGCAGATGTTTAGGGTCCACGTTGGTAAATCCTTTCTCTAGAATTCTCCAAGTGGCTGATCCTTTATATAGTGAATATATTCTAAACTTGGCCAACGGCAAATTACTTCAAGTTAAAAACCTCATTCATTTTTCCTCTAGAAACTTCAACCTTATCTTTAGAGACTGTGATATAGGTGGACCCGCTAATTGAATGTAAATCATAAAATAATCCAATGTCAGGGAACCTTCGAATTCCATATAAGTTCAACCCTGATTTTGTATTTCGAAGTTTACCCATCTTAGAAGATATTAAATCCCAGTGTGGTATGCACAGCTTGTCGTACTTATTACGGCTAAGAATCACCTCGTTCAAATTGGGGTACTTTTCAATGTCGAAGCGATCCAACTTATTCCAGGTGAGATTTAAGAATCTGACATTCTTCATCTCTATCTGTTTACGCTTTCGTTTGTGATGCCACAAGTAACCATCGATAGCCTGCTCAAAGATCCAGGGAGACAAAGTTTGTTAATTTTGAAATGATTATGAGACAAGTTGAGCCTTTCAAGCTTATTGAGTTCAGAAAAGATGCCATCTTGCAACTTTGTTATCGCGTTTGTGGACAAGTCAAGCTCTTCAAGCTTAACAAGTTTAGAAAAGACAGCATCTTGCAATTTTGTAATATTGTTTATGGACATGTTGAGAACTTGAAGTTTATCAAGTCCTGCAAAGGTGTTATTTTTCACAATTGCAATACTGTTATTCGACAAGTCAAGCTTTTCAAGCCTAACAAGTTCAGAAAAGGTGTCATCTTGCAACTTTGTAATGCCATTTTTTGACAAGTTGAGAACTTGGAGTTTGTCAAGTCCAGAAAAGGCGCTCTTTTGCAACTTAGAGATATTGTTTTTGGATAAGTTTAACAGTTGTAGAGACTTTGGAAGCACAGGAAGCTTCAGAATATTGTTATATTCAAGATTTAGCACTCTCAATGTAGGCGGAAGCTCTAAAACTTCTTCCAAATCATTGTTTTCGAGGCTGAGTTTAACAAGATTCAACAAACTAGTACTATCGAAAGTACTAATTTGCAGGTGAAAAATAATCAATTCTCGTAATCCAGAGGGTAAATCAATGTCTCTTGAAGTTTTGAGGGTGTTCTGTTCATTTACAGCTCTGAGTATCAAGAATTTCAATTCTCTTGGAAAGACCATATCAGGGTCCAACCCACATCTAACAAGAGTTAATGCATCTAACTTTGGAGGTAATTGAAAGTTGACAGCCTCTTTAGCACCAGAATAAATACTCAAGGATCGTAAATTTGGTGGGAAATCACCGACACCTAAATTTGATTTGTCACAATGCAAGGTCAATACTCGTATGCTAAACATATTTGAGAAGGAAGGCATAAATTCCCTTGTATTTAAAGTAATCACGCTTGCTGGCAATTCCACATTCGATATATTTGTGCAATCCAAGTGTTCCAAATTGCAAAGGTGTTCTAAGTTCAATTCATAGGTTTCATCATATACCTGGTAAGTGTTTGAGATTACTAGTCTAGTAATAGATTTAGGAAGCTTCGATACTTCTTCTTGTTTCCATCCCATGAGTGTGAGACTATCCAAATTCTTGGGAATATAAGAAAAATCACCCTCAGCACCTCTTAGAGTCAATTCTTTAACTTCGTCAGGAAGTGGCAGGTTCAATGTAGTATAGTCCAAACTTAAAACATCTGTTCCAAGTCTTGTAAAATCTAACTTTGAAGTATACAGACGACCAGAATTATACTCAGGCCTGAAGTAACAATTCTCATACTTAAGAAGTTTCTTCAGCTTATCGTACAACGTAAATATTGCTTTGAAACGCGTTATAATATTTGGACATGTCTTCATTAACTGGAGTACTGTTCCGGGATGGCCTACAATCTCGTTTGGTCTAAATCTAGTAAATGACTTCAAGAATACCATGAGGAAAGATAGGTTCATTGTAGTTATACCATTCTTATACACCATTCCAAGTGGGACTGTTAACAGCTGCTCAACTTTGATATGTTTGAATACAATATCACAGACAGTCTGTCCAATAATGGGATCTTCAACCAAGTATATAGCATCATTGAGATCGAAATGGGAAATTATTAATTCCATCATCTCGAAAGGTAAATCCATTAACTTCATTGTTTTCAAAAGAGTTGGTAAGCTCAAATATAAAAGGTTGAATACTTGAGAACTCGTTGGTACCTTCGCTAGCTATTAAACTTTTTGGCGATATAAATAGAGGGCCGATGTTTCAGTTTTTGGAGAACATACCGTAAACTTTATCGTTGTGAAGGTTTCAATTGGGTGACTTGAAACAACGAAGTATCGTTATGATGCAGATGAAGGTACATGGAGTATTATATATTTGTTCTCATTGTAGTTTAGTTTGATCTTTCTAATGAGAAAGAGTTGATTTTAAATTTCAATGTATACTCGGAATTTTATTTGATGTCTTCAACATCTTACATACAATTGGCATCATCCATGTGTTTGATTTTACTTTTTATGCTACTTTGTGAATAGACATAGGTTTCAATGGCTCTATTATATATAGACAAGTAAAAAGAATATACTTTAAAAGTGTATTGGTTCCATCTTGAAAATGGTACTTCAATCTCTTGAAGTACTTTCTATTTCATCGTGGAGATATGCTCAAATTTATACATCTTACTTATACAAGGTTTCCTTTATCGTCTCTTCTATAATTCTAAAATGTACTTGTAATATTATATTGTGCTTTATCCTTAACCACTACAAGTCATTCGTAAGTACACATTACCTAAAGCATCATTCAGTTGAATCTACTTCCTCATTCTATTAATTAATGCTAGTGATGAATTAACTTATCGAAGCTCACTTTCATCAAACCTACTGAAACGGCTTAGCACATTTCCTCTTCTCAACCACTCCACTCCGTCTATCCACCATAGTCTGCCAATCTACTGGGAACATTAACTCACCAGATCCTCCTTCACTTTTAGCAAACAACACTCCCAAGTCGTTTCTTGCCGTGCTCAAGTAGTAATTTGATCCATCTCCTAATGATATGATCACAGCCCGCACTACATCTCCAGGTCTGAAACTATCTATAATCTTGACCTTGTCTCTGTCTGTCAGCCTCACATCCTGTGAACGGATCACACCTTTAAAGTTCTCTCCAAGGTCGTTATTTGCTGCGTTGATCATTGTGGATTGGCTCAGTGCTACCGTTTGGTGACTGGCAAATGGTTGTGAACCGGATCCAGGAGCTACCAGTAAATGTGATAATTCAGCATTAGCACCTACTCCACTATCCTGTAGCACATTACCAAACCCTTCTACACTCAAAATCTCACAGTATGCTTGTTTGATGGTAATCTTTGTTACTTTCACCAATACAATGTCATTCTCCTTGGGCAAATTGATTGCAACCACTGATGATTCTTGTAAGTTCTTGAATTCTTGTTCATAGTTGATGTACGCATTAGGACTCACCACTGAAATCATGAACGATTTCACACTCTCCTTCTTTTCGTTATCTTCATTAATGTTCTCAGTGTTGATTCTATTAGTTATGTCTGTCACCACTACTTTCCCAAGTACTGTTGCTACCAAAACTGGTATCTTCTTCTGTGTATCAGTAACCTCGATCTGCGAAATAGTAGATCCTTTGCTGGGGTAATATCTCAATACGGTCTGAGATTCTCCAATGTCATATGCTGGTGTGATATACTGTCCTGGAAGCACAGGCTTTCCGTCTAATGTAGCCATATGGTATGTTGGATCTGTCAGTTTTGATATGTATCTTTTTATATATAAATTTTTCAAGCTCATCTGGATTTAAAAAAAGGTAAAGAACAAGACCAGACACCAGTTGAAAATGAGTTATCCTGCTTTTGTTAATGGTGCCCCTCCTGTGATCACACTTGCGGAATACGATGTAGCTCCTTGGGCAGCAACTACTTGTTTAGATGACAGAAATAATGATTATGTTGTGGTTGTAATGGAGACTCCAGAGAAGGTAGTTGCAACAATCAACAAGTCGGATCATGAAACTTTGCATAAAGTCTTTAGAAGTGCTCATCAGACTTACAAAGCTAACAAGTGATCATCCATCTCACAAATAACTTGTTCCAAAGAATTAACAATCGAGAATAGTATACATAAAAGAGTAATAGGATAATTAACCTACGTAAGTTGAATAAAATATGGTACCTAAGAAACTTCAACTGTAATGAAAATATCATATCCTTTGTATCCAAACAGATCACCTTAGAGAAATCTGCATCCGCATCTGGTATCATTTAAATTTAAATGTAGTATGAAACAATAAGAAGATTGGAGAACTCAATGTTTCATCACAACTAACTGAAACATCACTGAGTCTCAAGAGTCCACTCCAAACATTATTCTGCGTCGCCACTAAACTGAAGCTAATATCTACTTCGATTGCAAGTGCACTACTACTACGTATTCTACTTCAAACTTAGTTCGTATATCTAATCGTACATTCAATTATAAAGGGTATTATAAAACATCACACATTCTTTCTCTCGAAGTTGGCAGGAGCTTCTGCGTATTCGTTTATCACATTTTAATGTACAATCAATTGTTGAGTTTGCTAGAAATGATTATTGCGACATTAAAAGAAATGAGTGTAGCAACGGGATTCCATGTGGATTTCCATCTGGCTCTTGAACGAGTTAAGTTCTTCTTTGATTTGTTGCGCCAAAAGTGGTGTTAATTGGTTACACGTTGCTGTGTCTGGGTGTCTGTCATACTCTTCTCCATTGTACGTATCGTACAAAATGATCCTCGATGAGAAACGGACACCAACAGGTGACGCAGGTTGCAGGATCAACAGCGACTGCACCAGCAGTTGCTGTGAATGTCCACTGAAAAACTTTTGAGTGGTTTGCAGCGATGGAAATGCAGGTGTATGCGTCTGCTTCTTCCACTTCCGCGAGATCATCGACGTGAACAGCTTGGGCGACGAGGTTACAGATGTCGTACTATCGTATGATGCGCTACGTCTATGTTCCTTAGTATCTTGCTTGATAGGAGGAGGTGGTAATATCAGGTTCACCTTTGTTGAGTGGTTGAGGAATTTAAGCTTGCTTGCCTTTGGAAGCTCATACTTTTGTGTCTGTGCCTCTTTCCTGTTTTCCTTTGATTCTTCATCTGTTTCTCTGAATATGTTCTTTTCGATAGATTTAGTTTCATCTGCATCATCCAGAGGTTTCAAAGTAGCAGACTCTTCGCTAGAACTCTTCATTTCCAATTCGTTTCTTGGAATATTCACCTCTACATCAGACTCTTCGCTATCTCCAAATCCATCGCCAGCAACGCTATCTGTTTCATCACCGAAAGATAAATTAAACGACTGGTGTGAATCGCTATTTGGAATATCGTTATCTTCAGCTCCTCCAAACGTAGGACCCTTCAATCCTCTGAATGACATCGAAATAGGCCTGGCTTTTAAGCTAGGATTCGACCGTTCCATGGTTTTATATGCTGCTTCAAGAATTGGTGAATCCTTGATGATTTCTTCAATAGGTTTCTCTTCTTCAGTGTCCTCCTTTTCATGCTCCACTTCCTCTTCTTCCTCTTTTGCAGAAGATGGGAATGTATCTGTGTCTGGAGTATCAATCCTAGCCAAGTTTGGTGTTAATGGTGCATTATTCAATGGTTTATCTGAGTTCTTTTCAAAAATTACTGGTGAGGCAGCCAATGAAATTGGTGATGTTCCAATAGCATTCGCGTCTGGTAAAGTCGTGTTCAACTTAAGCTGTGGCAATTGGCGAGGAGAACTATGCAAGCTTGCATTCGGACTATCATGTTTACCGGCAGCACTTAGTGGAGACATGAATTTGTTTCCAGTAGGAGAGTTCGAAAAACTCAAGTTATCAACATCAATATAGTCTGAAAACTCCTGGAATTCATTGGAAGGCCCTTGAAGGTTGTTGATGCTGCTTTGAATACTACTATTTTTGGTGTTGAGTGCATCTCCCAAGTTACTAAGACGAACGGGCACCTCGGCAGGACTCGTTTGTTGTGTCATTTTCAGGTCAATCGACGAGTACAATTCCAGTGATAAATTACGTCTTGAAGTTGAGTTTTTCAAGATAGAACTCGACCGCTTCATGCCATTGGTAGGTGTTCCGATTGGTGGTGGACCTTGATGGTGGATAATGTTCTCGTCGCTACCATTATAGTTAACGAACGAATTACGTTTCACTGACTTTATCGATTTCATGCTTCTTGATCTCTCCAAAGACACAATACTTTCTACTTCTTGAGCATTCAATGACTTGGGGAAGAGAGCTTCTCCAAGCAATTGGTCATTAGTGAATTCGATATTGATAGTCGGAGAAACAGTAAATTTAGCTAATTCATCGTGAGCCTTGTTCAAGTGGTTCTGTTGGTTTTTCGTAGGAGTACCTGTAGGTGACAGATCGTACTTCACTTGGAAAGGCAGTCCAAACTGCATGTCTTTGAGTGGGTTCGACATCAACAAAATTTCCTCATCAAACCGTGCGTTAGAAAGCTTTATTGGAGGGTTCTCCTCCAAGTTGGTTTCATCGTATTCATCATAAAATTCATCATCGTCGGACGCCTCTGATCCTCCCTTCCGTGCCTTTTTGGGGTCGTAATCATCGTCATTCACTTCTCGAATGAAATTAATATTCGTGTTGGACTTGAACGAGCGTGAATTAGATTGTTTCTCATCTACAAGTTTGGCAGTTCCATTAGAATGTGGAACAGTTAACAAAGTCAGGTTACTTCCCAGTTTGGCTTGACTAGTTGTAGTCAGTTTGGCGTTCGAGTGGTTGGTTGAGTTTGTCAGGGCCACTGAGCTTAAGAGAGGAACTGAGTCTTTAGACGTGTTAGTGGCTGTGGTTTGCCTGCTGATAGATGTTTCTACACTAGGAACCGGTCCTTGACGTGTATCATTTTTGTCATTGACGCTTAGCTTGCTCGTTTTATTAGTTATGCTCTGTTTACCAGAAGCAGTAGTGCCGTTTGACACCTTTCTTTCAGTTTCTCCCATTTTACTCAAGTTATCTGACGACTTGTTCTTTTTGAATACCCCTAAAAGACTTGTGTTGCTTGCTATCGACCGCAGAGCACTCACTTTACGTGGTGGTTCTTGGTCGATCGTTTGCAAGTTCGAGGTGGAAAAAGATTTTGACGCTGGTTTCTTCTCACCTCCAAGCGAATGACTTTTTGATTTCAGTTTGAAGAGTGACCGGAAACTGAACTTTTTCTTTTCAGGTGCTTCGGTAGTAGTACTTGAACTAGTGCTGGGGGCTTTCTTGATCATTGATAAGTCACCCAATGTATTACTTCTTTTATGCTTGGTGCCGTTGCTCGAGTTAGAACCTCCAGAAACATTGCGGTCCTTTTGGAAAGCGGAGCCCAAGTTGAAGGACAGCTTTGAGCGAACGTGTGGGGATGTTGTTACTGGCGTCAACCGTTTATTGGACACCTCCTCGCCAATCATCGGCTTCGATAACGGGAGCTGTGCTCTTTTATTAGAAGACGACGCGATTGCGAATGTTGGTGATGACGCGGAGGTTGTCATCGCCGGAATCATCGATTTGGGTGTCGATGGAGTGCGTGCAGTTGTAAATTCAGGGAAATCCAGTTGCAGAGGTACCACTGGGCTTTTTGGTTTCAAGGTAGTTTTACCAGGTGGTGGTGAACTTGAACTGTTATAGTTTTGTGAGGCGTATGCCCATCCTGGTGATAAAGTTTCTGGAATTGCATCCTTTTTTGAAATTTCAGGCAGTTCAAGGTGAGCTTCGCTTCCAAACAGTTGTTTCAAAGGCAGTGGTTGTGGAGAAGATTTTTGTTTTGCCGTTAAAGTTTGCAGTACAGGTAACAGTAACAGTTTTCCCAGTACTATCAGCAGGGCTGATTTCTTGTGTTCCAATTTTGGAGAATGGAATTCTGCACTATGGTCGGATGAAGATTTGTGGGATATATTTGACTTGTTATTCTGGGAGTCGTACAATTCCTTCTTTTTCTTCTTTTGTTGGACCAACCTTGGAGCTTTTATGATATGAAACAGGGCGTCTTCTACTAAGATCGGCAGGCTGTTCTCGCTTGGGAACAGGTCGATCGACAGAAGAGGTGATTTCATAGGAGAGTTTTGCAGCTTTGCAGTTTCAAAGCTTTGGATCGAGTAAGTACTTTCGCGGTGGTGGTGGTGTGCCAAGTTTCCATTTGATCCTCTTGAAGGAGGGATTCTTTCAGGAACTGCTAGTACCGGTTTATTTTTATCTTCTGGTTTTGAAGTTATGACATCTCCTTCGTCTTCTTCTTCCGCTATCGCGTCTCCCTGTGGTACAACCTTATTCTCATTCAATATACTCTCCAATGCCTTCATACTTGGCAGAGCTTTCATGAAGCTGGTCGTGCGTGTACCACCTACGGCCCCAGTGTCCCCGGTATTAGTAGAAGTATTAACAACAGTAGACTTAGAAGAAGGCCCATCAGTGCGAAGAACGGCAGGTCCAGCTGAAAAGGTATCTGAAAGTAACATTGATTCCAAATCCACATCCCAGTTATTCTTCGCCACATCTTCCTTATTTACCACAACATTACTTCCATTTAATTCCACGTCCAGACCATGTGTCACACCAAGGCGTAAACCATGCGGATTCGCGTTCTGAGTAGCTGAATCAGCCCCAGAACGACGACCCACACCTAAGATCGACTCAGAAAGCGGATCATGAGACATATCGACTGCTGACCCGCTCATATTGTAGGCAACTCTTAATAAAAAAGGACGCTACTTTAAAGACCAAATCAAAGAAAAAAATGTAAAGTGTTAACTTTTCTGCCTCTAGAACCTTTTTTCTGGTTTGGATTTGGGTTTGGGTTTAAGGCTTTGAGGTGTTTTCTTTTGGTGGAATATTTGGACTGTTTCAGGAGAAGGTTAGGGTCCTGGAGATCAGGAGTGTTATTGTAGGGTATGTAGTGTGAGGGGGCAATATCAGAGATAAAGAAATGTATAAGGAAAGAAACGGAGAGAGATGGAAATTGAGAGAGAGAAAAAGGAGATGAAAAATTGAATGTTGAAAAGGCTTAGACTTAAAAGTTGCGAGTTGCAGGTTGAGGAAAAGTTCTGTGTCGTGAGTGGTGAATTATGTGTTTAGATGTAAGTTGTAAGTTGAGTTAAGTTGTTAGTTGAAGATTGTAAGTAGAAAGACTAAAGTTTTGAGTTTGTTGAATGACGAGTGAAAGATTGAAAAGTATTTTCTATAAGGGGGATTATTTTGGGTAGTCGTTCCTCGGGGTTTGTGTGTGTTGATTGTGGATTGGTCTGGATTAGGTCAGGAGAGAAGTGTGGGATAATTTATTGTGAAATTGGTAAGGTTGTAGAGTCGACGACAGAAAGGCGACAAGAGGACAAGAAGAAAAGAATACGAGACGAGTAGAATGGTATAGCGTGTGTAGTCTAGTGGTTACCGGTACGACGAAACTATTGTGCAAGTAATTTCTGAAAGATGATGCAATTGGGGTGCTCCTTTGTGCAGATATAGACGCGTTGGATTTGTGGGGAGAAAATGTGAAGTTGATTATAATTAGGAGAATGGAGATTCCAAATGTGGTGTAAAAGGGAGTGGGTGAAAGAGTGTGAGAGTGTGAGAGTGTGAAGATTGAATAGTAGATTATATGTATAGCTATATTATTTAGTGGAATTAAAGATATTTGTGATTGTGATTATAGATTGAGGTGAGAATGAAGACAGAATGAAGAGAGAATGAACAGAAATATGGAAGTATGTCTTGGAAGGGATTGAAGTGATGTTTTGGTCCTAAATACATTACCCATTAAACAAAAGAAGACATGATGACGTGAATGAGGTGTTTTGGAATTGTTTACTGAAACCAAACGACGTATTACGCGATTAATACAAATAAACATAACGGGAATGAGCATTGTATAGATGCATATGATGCGCCTTATTATACCCGAGAGGCTTGGAACAAACAGACAGATGGAATGGAAGGCGTGATACAGAACGTGACCTTTTTAGTGCGATCACAATTGTAATGAGGTGTGGTCGTACTTCTAAGGTACGCCTAAAGATACTAGTCAGGGCAGCGATTAACTTTTATCGGAGTGTTCATGGTGCATTGAGAGAGCTATCATAACTGCATCAAATATTGCATTTGTACCCACAGGTACATTATCTGACGTGTATTATATTAAGATGATTGAGAGTCATTGAGCTTTGGTTTTAAATGATTCCAATGATTAAGGCTTACGTTGCAACTGTTGATTAAACATATGTTATGTACTTGTGTCTCTGTTGTTATTGATGTACATATTATTATCTATTATAAATTGAACACTGATTATTTTCAAGTTCAATCAACCAAGGCGTATTAACTATTTACAATTTCCATAAACGATACACCTAAACACCATATAGTTGTGTCTAATCTCCATTCAGCTCACCCTCACCCTCACCCATAACATACAACTCCTTCCCCCGTCTCGTTTACTATGCAATTGCTAAATGCAACGTGTTGCAATGAACTGATCTTAACACCATTTTCAGATCAAAGATCAGTCCGGATTAATTATCATTGCATTTTTCAACATCTCATGAGCTCACATTATGGGCCCACACAATAACACCACTACATCACTCCGCAATTAATCTACATTCTCATAAAACCCTAATCTAATATATATACAATATCCTACATAATAACACAATCTCTCTTTCTCTTCTTAATAGCTGTTTTCTTCATACTAACAGCGTCGTTATTACCAATAGGAGTCACTTGCAAAGGTGAACCTCCGAAAGAAGTTAGGTTCAAAGGTGATTCACTCAGCTTTTTCATTGGACCTGTGGTGTGCAGTGTGTTGGCAGTACTCATTGAGATCTGGTCCAAAATAGATGTGGCGGTGGTTGATTGGGATGTGGTAGCTGCAGTCAGAATAGACAGTCTCTTGTCATGGTGCTCCAGAGCCCCATCGTAGACACTTCTGCTGAATGCGTAATCGCTATGTTCCATTTCCCCATCTTCATTCAACTTTACTACTGGATCAATACCAAATTGTAAAATTGAGTTGGCCAAGTAAAGGTAAAGCTTGATCCACAAGACTTCCAATTCTTGGTTAAACCTCATACCGAAACGCTCATGGAAAGTTTGGATTAAAGCTTCTCCCATGAGTTCGAAGTTGGGTGGTTCGATACCTAAGATACGTGAGTGTCTTTTACCCAAGTTGATCAAGTAATCGTCTAAGTTGGACAAATTTTCCAACTGTGAGATGGCCAATGACATCACACCTGCAAAGGAAACTGCTTGGTGCTTGATCAGAGGGAAAAGTTTCTCCAACTCTGGGTTCATCAGCAATAAGTTAGAGTAGAATTGACGACAGAAGAGAGACAGGGCAACAGTCAGCAGGGTACTTCTGCTAACGTATCTTGTGGAGTTAGTGCTATGCACTTGAGGAAAAGCACCTGGGATGGACAGTTTCAGCTCGATAGGTTCATCAAGCAACATCTTGTTCCATGTGTAGCGCAACAAGTCGATCTCCTTTCTATTCAAGCGAAGATGAACCTTATAAGCTTGCAGTATCAGCAATGACAGGGTGAGTGAAGTATTAGTATCCATTTTAACCAACTGATAGTTTGCAGACAGAACAGAGTTATCGGAATCGTTGGAGTGCAGGTAAAGGGCAGATGCAGTAGGTGAGGCAACAGAAGAAGGAGTTGTTGCTACTGATACTTGATTCTGAAGACTTCCAGTACTACTGCTAGCACTATTGGCAGCAGAAACGCCAGAATTTATAAGAGAAGACGAAACAGCAGATGGGAGAGTTTGCACGTCTGCGCGAGGCAAAGTCTTCAGTCTTGTGATCAGGTTGAAGTTCAATCTAGACTTACGATTAGACGCATTAGTGAGGATTGACGTCTGATCGTTCATATTGCTAGCCACAAACGGCTGCATTCTCATTTGGGCAGTAGTTTGCATCATATGGGATGTTAAAGATGTATTTATCCTGGGGTATCCAACTAGTTAAAAGTGGACTATTCGTTGTCTTGGGGGAAACTCGTTCGAGAAATGCAATCACTTAAAGATAAAAACAGCAGTTATGAAGTGACAATCGTGAAAATCGTATGGAAATCTATAACAGTAACTTTTCACTTAAAAAATATTCTAACGAGTACCACACGTTCTAATTCTAATATATCACTTATCATAAACTTAGAGAATTTGCTTCCTTTTATATATTCCCAGATCTCTCAAGACCACAATAGCCTAATTAATTCCAACAATAAAAACCCAGCTTCCCCCCTTCGATACTATCTTCTTCATAATTAAGCTGATTCGGTAACCTTTTTGGTTTGTATGTTGCATTTATTTTTTATGCATAGTCAATCTGTCGTTTTGCACTGGCATTTTTTTTTTCGGGGGTTGATTGTTCATATTTTGCTGATTTTCAAATGTAGGGGGATTTACGTATGGCCACAAAGTGTATTCGTTGGAGCTGGTATGTTAGAATAGGAAATTCAAGTCAGCGAAGTAATAGCCTTTAGCACGAGGTCTGTCAGCTTTAGCAAGAGCGGAACTTTAAACTATCGTGTGTTATTTTTTGGCCATCTTTCTCCTCGACAAAGCTTTTTAAAATGTTAGCTTTAACGATTTCCTCGAAGCTGAGGCGTATTGTATAATGGGAATGGGTGCCTGCGATGCGAGTTGCTAAAAATTAAAGGTTATGACATGTATTGATCGGATGTTTTGACAATCTGTCTCTGCTCATATAGCTACTTTATGATTGGTACTTCTTTCCTTTCATCTCTCGTTACTCTTCGTTGAATGGTACCTCTGTCTCTTTTCAACTCTGCTGCAATAACATTTCCCAGACGGGTTAATGCAGTATTTCAAGACGCGATTGTGTCACTACGTAAAAAACTTTCAAGGCCTTTTGTGGATATTTGTCGATTGTTAGTTATCCTTTGGTCAGCAACCATGGTTCTGTGCTGAAATTTGACCAGATCAATAAAATATTGTACCCTAGTTGCAACGGTTAGTTACCAAAAACGTTCTCTACTCCTAGAATAAGTCCTCTTGATCGATGAGTTGTACGTTGAAATGCTCGAGGAAATGCTCACCCAAAACAGTTAAGCTTTTTAGGCCGGTGCCTTATCTTTAGGGATTAAGGCGGATGCTCACTACAAGCCAAACTCTATTACCCGTAAACAACAACGACCAAGCACCTCCGCCAAAAATTTTCCTGCTGCTCTATTAATAGTGTCCCAAAATGCGAAATGCCTGTGGAGTTAATGTTGGCGAATCTTTGTGACCTGCGAGTGATGATTGAGATACAGGGGACTAGCCCCGGGCTACTAAAGTTTGTAACTTGTTCTATGTAACATCCCTTTCAGACTTACAGTTAGAGTACAGCTAGAATCATTATCTGGGCCTCTTTGCAGGGTGAGTAAATATTCTTGATAATTTTAATCGTTAACCAATGTACAATACCTTATTCATTCATCTATTCACATACCACTCCAAAGGGCATTTTCTTTTGACGAGTAGTGATATTTCGTTTGGAGCAGATCTCGGGGAGTGGGCTTCTAAATGCTTCATATTTGGTTTGCACTTGCCAGTACTAAAACTGATGATTAGCCATAAACAAAACATTTCACACCCCTGACTGCAAATTGTCCAAATCAGGTATCATACTAATAGAGGATCTGGGCGTGTTCGTATTTAATATTCAACCAAAATGAAATCACCAAGTGTACATGAATTACATATTTTGAAATTGTAACATGAGATTGTTCTCATCAGAGAGGCTTCGTTTGTGCTACCAATGTCTGATCAATGAAGCATAATCTCGCCTCAAATGAAGAATGTAGCTTAAACTAAACGGGTGGATGATAACGAGAAATATTGTTTGAGTAATTTGGGCTTGGATCGAAACAATAGATTGGAAACAACATTACATTTGTGGTGGCTTTACTTGTACTCTCTCCCCGCATGATTGAGAATGTTGTACCCATAATCATTGAAAGTGCCTTGTGGAGAGGCGTGGACGGGGTGTTTGATAATGACTAAATGAAGTACAATGTATTTCCATGCTTTCTCCGTTCATCTTTCAACGTACTTCTCATGTTCCACTTATCGTACTAATTTACTGTATACAAAGTACCTCCTTGGCCCTTCACTACACACTTTTGTGCAACCGTTACCTATGGCTAAAGATTCAGTTGTTGATCATACATGCAAATCATACGAAAACCATCAAACAGGGCGGCTTCCTACAGTATGACTTAATGCGAGATGTCAAGATCAAAAGTTTCATATATCTTTCCAATCTACAACGTCAGCTTTATGGCTGGGTACTACCTACTACTTTGATGATCTGAGCTGATTTTAAAGAAAAGTATAACTTTGATTTACCTCTCTCAAACGCACATCCATCACATTAGACATGTCGCTTTGCCCAAAACTAAATGAATGAAGTGCGTCACTTCTCCTTTTGTAGTTTTTGACGATTCCAACATTAACAACTCCGAGCCAATGGCGTTCGACCCACGCGTAGCTATCAGGTCAAATCAATAAACACAAACTGATTAAAGGAAGAATATGTACTTTTTGAAAACAAATCATGAGTGCATGCACCGTGAGTGACTAAATCTAAGATCTACAATGCTGCCAACTGCCCTGTCTAGCATACCAGGAAATCACAACATCCACTTTATAATTAAACCAAAGCAATTTCATGTCAATTACGAAGAACGATCTGGGTGAAATCTCACAGTTACTAAGTTCGGAATCCACAAAAATCTACTCTATTAACTGAAACGGTAGTCTTGAACACTTGGGATCGCAAAACATCAAAAGGAACAGGGCTTCAACAGAATTTTTATTCAACGTTGGACGCTTAAAACTGCAAAATAATCGATGACAATTATCTCTAATAGGATATAGCAATAACCATTGCGTTCTTGGTATGAATGTAAGTAACGTATCTACAGCCGGTCAAGGTTCCCCCATCTCTATCCCTTTCAATATACCGTTGAATATCTTGATTTATTTGCACCCATTTTTCACTCTATTCTTCATGCCATTCAATGAAACAAAGACGAATAATAACAAAGTTGAGATCTGCTAGTTTTTTCAACAATACGATACCTTGATCTCTTCATATTGAGTTGATATGTGAAGAACCGTTAGAACATCTTGAAAGATTTGGCGAGTTTACATTCAACAAGAACAACCGTGAACTATGAACCTTTGCTCCGAATTTGTCCACTCTTGGTACTAGTTGAGTTGACAACTGAAATGTTAAGTGGTTTTGACCGCAGGAGTTTTTGATTTGTGGGATTCGATCAATGATGAGCTTTTACAACTATAACCTGTCCTAAAAAGCTTAATTACCTGCTGGTGATTTATGCCATATTGATGTTTGAATATGATTGTGATTTACAATATTTACAGTCTTCTGCTCCTAGATCATTTGGTTTTGGTTTTAATGGTTCCTATCGTGTGTATTATACTTATATGAAAAAGGTTAATTTTATTAAGTGTGGCCAATAGATTCGATTCGAATCACTTCCATACGACATAAACTTTAAACATCATTAGCTTTCTGTTCATTATGCTTCTTTTTTATTTAACTTTTCGTAGTTTGGTATGCAATGGAATCATCTTCATTTCATATTAAGCTTCTTCCACTTTGTTGAGCTCTTCTATTAACAATAATTTTGATCTGTCATATGCTTGGGGGAAGTCTTTCTCAATGATTCTCTACTTCTGGATCCATCAGCATCAATTGACCCAACTTATCAAATTCGATAATAAACTCAACAATGTCAGCCTCCTTTATTAGTTCCCCGCTGTACCGGAATTGCTCATACAATTCTACTAATCTATCCATTCCCTCTAAATTATCTATCCCGTAGACATGGTCCAAGTACATGGTGATTTCTCGGAAGGTATAATTCAATGGTATGTCTACCATAGTGAATGCCATTTTTCTCATTTTATCACCACTATTAATACTGGTGACACTCAGACTATCGGATTCATTGTGAGGAGCTCGGATTGGAGGACGAGTTCTTTTGATTCGATTTGAATGCATGAATTTATCTCCCAAACTTTGCATCACTTCCTCATACCTGGTTAATGGTGGAAGTAAGTTCTTCTCTCCGTTGCGCTCATTATTACGCTGAATGTATTGTGGTGGTGATAATCCATCGTAGGTGATGGCTTTGCGTGCATACAAAGGTCCTGCCTGAACACGTACCTGAGTTAAACATCGCTGAAGCTCCTCGTCTAGATGCATCCACACTTGAGACAGATAGTCATGCTTATTAGGTATATAGATAGACTTGCTGGGGATATCATTCATACCCACTCGGATATTCACTATACGAGTAAAGTAGATTGTAAGTGACCATATTATAAAGAGTACACACACAGCAATCACCGTAATCATCTTTATCACTGAGTCTCTCACTGCTGGTGCCTGTGCTATAATATCAATGGGAGTGACCAGCACAAACGCCAACATAATCACCACTAGAACAACAAGCAGGATGGAATAAAACCACCACAATAGTCGGCTGGGGATGCTCACGATATCATTCATTGCCGTTGTTACCTTGGTTTGATTTGGTTGACTTGAAATGATTTCTTTAAAAGTTCCCTTTTGGGAAAGTCACATGTGAGGCGAAGCTGAAGTTGAAGCTGAAGCAAGTGTGGAACTAGACTCTAGTTTATGTTTGCCATGAGATACTTAGTGTGTATAGATTGTAGTTATTGAGAGTGGAGAGAGATTATGTTATTGTTATGGGTCTGTTGAGATTTAAAGTGGATTCCATTTATTGTGTATGATTTCTTACTAAGTTAATCCAATGTACTATTAATAAATAGAATTAAAGTCCATGTATTAGAATAAGTATTTGCATAAAGTTCATCTGTAGACTCATGTTTTCTTTCAACTGAGTCTTTAAGAGATAGTAGTAACTTAAATAGAAGTAAATTTCGAGCTCACTTGGATATTCCAGTGGGTATTTATGTCAAAATAGAATTAAAATTCAATGTCTGTGATTAGTTTATCCATTGATTGGGATGAAATGTCTTTCTTTTAGGTGTCGTTGCTGGTTGCTGAATAATTCAATATTAAACAAATAGGAATATCATCAGTAGTTCAAGGTTTTTTTGTTTCACACCATACTTGTAATGTGAGTAATATACTTAGCTTACCCAGTATGATTAAATGTTATAGTAAATCCCATAACTTCTTGGATAAGAATCACTTGAAACTCCTCATAGGATCGATTCTCTCCATTCTTACATCACCAACCTCATACAGATCTTTAAACTTCACTAAAGTCAACCCTCTCTGTCTTCCAAACCAATTAATTACAAGGTTTCGCCACACAGAACGAGTATTAAAAACATTCACGCAATCACTCTTCTCTCTTCCATACACATTGTTCAAGTATTCTCTTGTTGTGATGTTCTGAGCAGTTAAGAATATGTGGAATGTTAGTAACATGAGTGGGTATACTATGGTCATGGCACCTTCGACTATCATAAAGATGCCTACCGGGTGTCTACCTATGTGTTTACCATGCTGAAGTGCAACTCCTAAAATGTAGAGCCCACAGCTAATCACTGACAGAAGTAAAAACCAAAGAAAGTTAGGGTAATTCCGATACCCTACACAGTTGTTGAGGAAGATACAGTGATGGTCATGAGTGAAGCAGCACAGGTTGCAAACGGGGCAGTGTGCAGTTCTAGGTGGTTTCCATACATGACATGTAACACAATATTTAACATCCACTGCACTTTCTTCATCATAAAGACAAGGAAGTGATACTTTGTTGAAGTACTCATCTGGAGCTTCAGAAGTTCCAGGTAAATGAATGTTTCGGGGGAGATTCCCTGGGTCAGAAACACTTGCTCGCACCAAATTATACAAGGTCAACACCCAAAAGTATACAAACAAGCCCCCAACTACATGATTTGACTGTTTCAACAGAAATATAAGATACAACACTCCAGGCACAATAGCCAATACCAACGTCACAACATTCAAAGGAAATACCTTAACGGTCCGCCAGCGGCCGCCAAATACATAGAGATACTTCATATGATCATGGTTCTCCACTTGGTAGTTTCTCGTAGGTTCTTTATCAAAAAGACTTGGGTCTGTTATAAGCCAATTAGTAATAAAACGTTCTAGCAATGTACGCTTATCAAGTCGACACAGCAGTGACTGTCGATCATTGACAACGGTCATCGACTCATTCGAGTACGATGATTGTCCAGTCATTAGGTGTTGTTATGTGTCCCCAATATGATCTTGAATCTTATTTCAACTTTGATTTTTTTTTATCATCATCATTGAAATCATCACTAGGAATGATTCGACTGTTGATTGGGAGACGTAGTTGTCTACCAAGACAAGCTACTCATATTTATCGACCACAAGTACAACCAGTGAGGCATTTCAAGCTTTCGCCTAATCAGATTGGTACATTCAAGACGTATGCGTTCGTTATCAATATCTTTGCTGGAGCATATATTGGAGGTCTTATAGTATGCTTTGGGTCATTATACTTTCTTTATCATGATGCTAATGATAGACAACGTATACCCTTTGAACTCACATTTACCAATCAAATCACAGCTGTTAAAGCTATAAACAAAGACGACGTTTTACTTTCACCACGTTTCGCTGTTAAACATTATAAAAGGTTACTTATTGAACTTGTGAAAGAAGTCGATCCTAGTATTGAAATCGATGAAAATAGTTATGATATCCCTATTATACCACTGGAAATACTCGTCTACAAGAAGTCCACTAGATTTTCAAACTTCTACATTGATATTGTCCTCAGATATGCCAAGGCATTGCTTGCAAAAGGTCAATTATCACCATCAATATCCATGCTTCAAAAGATTATAGATAATGATGAACTTTTTTTCAAGCTAGGTGAAGTGGAAAGACTCTCTGAATGTTGTAGATTGTTGCTGAAGATCTCTGCTGATACTGGGTACTTACAAAGAGCTTTAGTACTCATCACCCAAACCAACAGATTAGTTGAATTCGATGATCCTAGCCAATTCTTGTTGTCTGAAAAGTCCAAACTCACCGATGAGTTAATCCAAGTATTGAATGACATGGCATTTATGCTTGCGAAACAAGGAGAAGTGAACAAATCACTCAATATCTACTTATCCAACATGAAAACATTGGTAAGCTTAGAAGATAGATTATCAAGAAATGAAGCAGCACAAGTACAATACCCATTTTTTGACTGCAGACCTGAAAACTTGGACCTACTCATTAATGAGATCAAGTCACATATTTCAGAGATCCTCTGGTTCAAGGGACTGAAGAAGAACGCTATTCTTTGGAATGAAGATATCATTGAGAAGATGTATTTTGAACATGGTGGATCTAGAAAAGTCACCTTGATGCTTTTCAATGTATTGACCAACTTGGTAAGAGAGTATACACTGATTGGAAACATCACATCTGCAAAAAGATGTCAAAAATTGTTGGATCAAATTGATTTGGTCAAGTTGGATTCAGTTAATGATGAATGGTATACTGGATTTATTAAGAGATTCAGTAAGATTATTTATAATAAGGGACCCTTGGGTGTTATTGAAAAACCATTGAAAGAACGGTTTGGTACACCAGAGAGAATTTTAGATATAGAAGAGTTCGAAGAGGAGGATGTGGAATAATGAACTCAGAGTTGTTACTCTAATCACTCTTCAAAGAATTACCTTTGGTTAGAAATCAAACTCATAACTATCACCAACACCAGTACATTGCAATTTGCTCGGCTCATCCTCATAAACACAATAGTGGTTTGGTTTGGTGGTGGACAATATCTTTTGAGAAGCATAAGTCTTCATCTTATTGGACGTATATTTCAAGCC
Source organism: Kodamaea hsintzibuensis (nom. inval.) (assembly GCA_030568835.1). Classification (NCBI taxonomy): domain Eukaryota; kingdom Fungi; phylum Ascomycota; class Pichiomycetes; order Serinales; family Debaryomycetaceae; genus Kodamaea; species Kodamaea hsintzibuensis (nom. inval.). Next base: position 242,361 of record JAJMJA010000002.1, read on the forward strand.
ATCAAAGTCTAGTTCCACCTCACGTTCCTCGAGTTCAGGCACTTCAATAGCGTACGGCTCGATGAACATCTGTACATATTTTCCGTTTTGGACATTACAAGACATACCACCTGTAAAAGTGTAGCTAATAGTGCCCAGCTTGCCTAAAGAAGTAGAAAACATATAGGGAGGGATAAACAATGAAGCAGTAAGAATGTAGCTAAACTTTGCATCCCTCAGGTTTGTAACTTTGACTGCAAAGGACTTGTTAATGGTTGCACTCAGTCCTTTAGCAGCGTATACACACAGTGAAACCGGAATAAGTGATTGAATAGGAAAATCATCACCAATAGTTTGACCATTTTTAGCTTTGATCTCATACCAGCTACCATTGTTGTGGTAGATGGTAGCATTTATGTCTTTGAAGAAGAAGGTGTTTGTAACATCTTCAAATAGTTTACTTTTATTTGGGTCCTTGAGTGAGTTAATTGAGTCCATTCGAATCAAGCGGAAGTGTTTCTTTGCAGCTAGCGTCAGGATATATGGAACAGTTTCTTCAGAATACGAGTTAATAGATTGAGGATCAATGTATATTGTATTGTCAAGTTGTGTATCATAAGTTACATTAATTGTATTGGTTGAACTAACGGCAGTTATAAGTAAAGCAATGGAAATGAAATTGAGTAAAGGTTTCATGGTAGTTGATAGAGAAGGATGGTTATGGCGAGTTTAGACTCTTATATGTAGTCGTCATATGACATACTAAATATCATTATAACGTATTGAAATTATGATTGATTATTTTTGTATGCTAAACGTTTGATGATAGTTTACTATTACATTATTACCTAGTTAAGTATTAACTAGGAAGAGGTACATGTGGATAGTGCAGCCGTATTTCAGTGATTGTATTCTTAAGATAATAGCTCATACAAGTCTATACAAAGCATTAAATCATTTGAAGTTCAACTGATTTCATATGAATCCATAACCTCCGAATAACTACTCCTCTTGTCACTTCAGAATTCTTCACATCTACACTGTCACTAAAGTTTCTAATCCAATTACCTTCATTATCCATCAATGTCAAATATCATTTTTTGCACCCAAAATTTCCCCACACTGAATGTCACATACAATAGAGCTAAGCTCTAAACACTCACCAATATCTCATCAGAAGACGCTATACCCTTTTCATTTTGTATACAATTCAAACCAACCCCAATTCAAACAAGTCCCAATCATCATTGAAATAGAGTCAATTAGTAGTCAACCTTTTAGTCCTTTCCCCATACGTAAAATTACACTTTATACTCAATAAAAGCATACACTCAAAATATCCATTTCAACCTATAAACCACCCTCAAGAGAATTCATCTACTCTACCTACCATCCAACAACACCATAAAAGCTCCTCCACTTACTTTCCACTTCCCCAACCCCTAACATTAACGGATCAAATTCCAACCAATCATATCGCTCCTGAGTAATATCCAAAAAACCCGGGGCACAACACAAAATACGGAAACCAAAAGCACATAAAATTTTAGTTACTAGTAACCAAATGCTTTCTCGTGTAGGATTAAACGCTAGCAAACTTGCCAGACCTAGCTTACCTAGCTTTGTCCGTGGTATTAAGACCATTCCCCAACCACCTGGGTACATTGTTGGTACAGTTAACGATGCTTATGTTCCACCTCCACCACTGAAATTGCACGGCTCGTTCCACTGGACCTCGGAAAGAATTGTTTCTGTTGGATTGGTTCCATTGACTGTTGCTCCATTCTTGACTGGTGCTCTGACTTTGGTTGACTCCACCTTGTCTGCATTCTTGTTGTACCACTGTTACACTGGTTTCCAGAGTTGTATCATTGACTATATTCCAGCTAGAGTCTACGGTTCATTGCACAACTATGCCATGTACTTGTTGACTTTTGGTACAGGAATCGCCGGTTACGGTTTGTACGAGTTGGAGACCAAGGAAGGTGGTCTTACTGGTGTTTTGACTAAGTTGTGGAAGGCATAATCTCCTCATTCATATCATTCCTCCATTTGGAATCATGATAAGTGGAAGACATAAGACAGTATATTATTTATCTTACAGTGTGTTAAACTGTTTTAAACTGAGTTATTCTAATACACAAGGTTTTGATTCGATGTAGAAAGCAATTAATGCTATTGTAGATGAGTTCCAGAGACGTTTCAAAGTTGTTTTGTTGTTGTATGATTGGCTGTATTGCTTTGAGTCTTGAGTCCATAAACTTCTGGGGTCCCCTGGATTTGATCTCTTTACTGACGCTTCTTATACTTATTAGTTGTACTTGAATATAATTAAGGTATACTAGATATTTGCATCTATTATATTGATCTTCTGTGTATATGATCTACATATTCACAATCAAAATATGAAAACATGATCTCTTTACTTAATGCTATATACATTAGATATTGACCGCAATGTTCTGACCGACCGATCAATAACCATGTAACTCAATACTTCCCATTCCGTGATGTAGTTCGCATTCACTTTCTTATTTTACCCTTTCCTTCAAGCCTTTCTGAATACCACTGAATAATATTATTCCTTGCTTTCTGTAATGAACGCGTTGGGATTTCTTCTTCCTTTAATGCACCAAGCTTGTATAATGTCGAATCATACGAATCTCTAATGATACTTGATTTACCAATCACCCATTCGCCTTTTAACTCATCAATCTTTACTTCTATAACTCCTTCATGAACTAACTCCATGACTATTTCATCCAATTCCATTCCATCTAATCCATACTCAGGTGTATGCTCTTCTAACTTAATAGTATAACCTTCATAGTCATTACAGAGTCCCAACACACTAAGTTTAGTTAACTGTTTCTGAAGTTGTTGGTCTTGTACATTAAACAAAGTTGGATCGGCTTTATAATGTTTAAGGCTTCCAAAGGCAAACAATTCTAACGTATTTCGATCCAACACGTCCAATCCTTCCGAATCAGCTTTAACCAACTCACTAAAGTAATTGTATCTATGACTTCTAAGTATACTCATACTTGTATCGTAATTGTATTTTTTTTAATATTCACTTTATCTGACTCTACAAAATGGTGGGGATTAATGAGGAGGAAATTGATGGAGAGCAAAGACAGTCTTGCGGTACGATTGAATATGAGGGTTGTAGATAAGCTGATTGTTAAAGAAATCAATTTTGGGATTTGTATCCATACTGTAGTGATTCCACTAATCTAATGCTCCTCACGAGTAGTCTTGAGTGCCCATAATTAAAGTTAACAACGTAACGTATACTCCATATTCCAACCTGAGAATTAACTAAATACATATAAAAGGTACATTCAATCAGTTTATACATCACATGGTCTATTCCCATTTACACCACCTCTTCAACCAACAAAACGATGAGAACATTAGGACAATACATCTCCTAAACCAAAACCTAACCACCTTACTCCCCTACAGTATCAAATTTCAATTCATTCTCACTAAGAATAATATGCATTACATCTTCTAACAACTAAATTCAACATTATAATATAACTCATTCGCTTCAGAGTCCGCGTTTTAAATATACTTCCGAAGCATGTATCCTGTACATACAGCAACTACAGCAACAGCAACCAACGTAGACACATCACTGCGCACCTCTGTTTCACGTTTCTCCATTTCCGTCACCTTGAATCCTAAGTTTGAATCTTCGATTGATTTCTCTTCAAGGACTTGTGCCTTTTCTGATTCTACTCCTGAAGTTTCTCTATTTCTAAGCACACTTTCGGGTTCTTGTGATATGTGCGTTCCCTGTGGTATTTCTGTTCCATTTAGGTTTGGGATTTCCACAGATTCCAGCGGAATTAGTTCTTCTGCATGTGCAACATGTTTCTGCCTTGGTGATGTATCTGGAGTCAAGTTGGGCGAGACAATAGGAGATGGCTGTAATAATTGTGGGTTGTCTGAATATTGTGATGACGTGCCTCCTATTCTCGGTGGTCGTCCAGGAATCAACTTGGGTGAATCTTGGAGCAATTGCTGTTCTGCCTGCAATATTCCTTCCTCTACAGGTGAAACAACAGGTGACATAACTGGCGAAACACCATTGCTTGTGTCCGAACGTTTCACCGCTATCTTTGGAATCTCACTAAATAAACCAAGCACGTCTACTGGAGTATTTTGGGTGGTCGTTAAGCTTTTAGGTTTGTTTTGCAGCGTGGAGATTTTAAAGTTGAGATTACTTGAAGTTGGACTCTCTTCACTGGTTTTACTCATAAGGTCATTAAGGAGTACGCTTGCATTCCTTTGGATTTCGCTACTTTTTTCATCCAATTTCGCTTCTTCTTCTTCTTCATCTTCATCTTCTTCTTCCTTGTCTTGTGGTATAGGAGTATGTGATGGTGTATGCGATGGCGTCTGCGATGGAGTTTGTATATCTGGTGATATTTCTGCCATTGACTCGGCTATATGACGTCCTCTATTAGTCAATTGTCTTTCCTTCAATTTATTGAATCTCAGCAGGTCCTCCTGTTCCTTCAATTTATATTGGTTCACTGATTTCAGAAGCTTTTCATTCTCTTTTTCCAACTCTGCCATCTTGGTATTGAGAAGATGGACCGCCTTGCTGTTTTCCATCTCCATCAGTTTGAACTTTTCCTTCAACTTATTGTTGGTGGATCGTCCCTTTTTCAAGTCTGAGTGAAGACCATCCAATGTCGACTTGAAACGCACATCCAAGTATTTATTGTTCAAGTCATGCATTTGCTGTTGGTAGTTTACAAAGAAGCTTTCCAACGAGCCAATTGTTTCGGTTTGCCTTTTTGCTCTGTACAAGTTGGCTATAAGCAGGTTGATCACATTTTCAAGTACAGCAAAGTTATTAGTTACTTGTGCATTGTTGAATATGCCCGAGTTTACACTCGAGTAGATCCCCAACAAGTTGTCCTCAATGGCCGGGTTGATATCTCCAAAGAGGGCATTTTCAAACGAAACATCTTCGACAGTTTCTTCTATCTTTTTGGTCGTTGTTGGCTTTTTGATTTGGTTATATATATCTTCAATGAAGCTCATGTGTTTGAATTCCACCAAGTTGTGATTGTTGAACATGTTTGTGCTGGCAGTCCCCCCTACAATGTTGATTTTCTCTATTTTCAAGGTGATTTGCTTATGGTTCAGTTCACTTTGCACGTTGAAACCAAGGCATACAACGTCATCCACCTTTATTTCACAGGGGTCAACGTTTAATTTGACGTCGTTGACAAAGGTTCCATTGGAGGAGCCCAAGTCTTGTAGCATGAGTCTGCCTTGGGGGTCAATGTAGATTTGTGCATGCGTTCTACTCAAGACACGCAGTTCAAAGTAACCATTGGTGACTTCAGGTTTGTTTTTGGTGGCTGTAGGACGGCCCAACTTTGTAGTTTCAGGGAACAACGCCACAGGGATATGCTTCTTGACAAAAGTGTCGTTCAAGGGTGTCAAGGTAACAAAGTATTGTAGTTGGTTGCGCTTTTTGGCAAACTCAGGAGACCTAGGAGAGATCAGCTGGGATGGAGGAGTCAGGCTCAGGGTTGGTTTAGTATTTGGTATCGCCACAACCTGCGACTGTGAATTCGACCTCCTTCGACCAAGGACCTCACTATGACGCTGTTGATGTGTGGATTGGGGCTGCGATTGGATCTGCACTTGCAGAAGCTGATGATGACGATTATTGGCCGTAACCATGTCTAGATGTAAAGGAATATCAGTGGCCGCGCTCATCAGGCTGGAAACACAACAAGTAGTACGTTTACGTGGCTTGATTGTCCCTTCTTCTTTCACTGGAGTAGTAAAAATTTACAAGTCATAACAAACTATCGTATAAAAAAAAAAAGTGCACACTAACCAGGATGTCATATCACAACTTATCGAACTGTATAGGGCTTCTAGAGGAGTCTGTTGGGTTGTTAGAGAGTGCGAACAAAACGTTGAATGAAACCACGCGTGATATTCCCAGGTTGCGTAATATTCTTTTGACTAGACGAGTGTTTGGGTTGGTGCCTGAGTCTGATTTGGCTGATGCCAAACAAAGCTTTAAGGATGAAACAACTCCAAAACTAGAGTATATACTGGCCAAGATAGAGGCTGATTTGAGCAGGCTCAGCAAGCGTAAGGTTAATTTACAGAATAGGTACAATCTTCAGCAGGTTCGGTTACAAGGGAACTCTTCTCATACAAGAGATAATCGTGACTCTAGAGATTCAAAGTTATTGACCAAGTTGGCCAAGGCTCATGGAAATGATGCACAATTGGCAAAGCTTAAGTTCTTGAGAAATAAGAAGGAGAGGTTGAAGTATAGTTTATCGAGGTTGAATTTACAAGAGAGAAAGAGCAGGATGAGTGGGTTGTGGAGAGAGGGTGCAAATCCTCTTTTAAATGCTCCTTCATTAGGCCCTCCAAAGTAATTTAATTCTGCTGTAGAAGAGACTGGTTAGAAATGATTTGTGGATTGATGAGAGATATGAGCAGTGAAATGATTGTATAGTAGTATAGGTTGTTAAGGTAAGTTAAATATTGTATTATATGAATATATCTAAGATAAGAATTCAAATTTATAAAAGCTGAGTTCAAGTTTGAACTCAAGGTTGAAAATAGTGAATTATTTACGGGATTAGTAGTACCTAAAACTCATCATTTTGAAGGTCTAACCGTCCCACTTCTGGCTCAAAACTCACTTTATTGTCTTGCTCCTTTTTCTACTTTGTAATTTTGGCTCAAAGCTGCAATTTTTCATTTCCTGATTCGGGCTTGACTTTTTCTTTGTGATTGGTTCTCCACTTGTTAACATGGCAAGTGGAGTATAGTGAGATTAAGTGATTGAGTGAATGTGATATTAGAGTTGAGGAGTAGTGTTATGTGAAATGTGTGACTATGTATTAGTAAGATTGTATAGTCAAGGTTATTTGGGTGGGGGAAATAGATGTAGAATTGTAGGACTAGATATGACAGGAGGAAGTAGTAATGTATAGTCTAATGAATGGAACAAGAGTACTACTCATAGTATACCTATATCGTAAAATATACTTTCATACCATATGACTTATACCGTATAACTTATTATTTACTAGATATTGCATGGTCTACCGTTATATATTGTGAGGTCTACTGAAACATATATATTGTATATACATACTTGCATAGTGATATACTAAATATATACACAATACTAATTGTATAGTGAAGAATTCTTAACAGTTCAGAATCACTGTAAACTTTCTTTACAACTTACAACCCAATCAATATACTTCCCTCTATTCCATTATACTATTGTACAATTATACCATTACACCACCAATATTATACCATTGTAACTAAACAATAAATGAAATTACGATGAATCCGTTTTTTTTTTAACATCTCCGCTCTTCACACAATCAACACTTTTGCACCCAAATTCAAGTCAATTAACAATAACGTATTTTTAAAGAGTTCCTTTCAAATATGACACGTCTTACTTTAAATCTATCAAATTACAAACTAACACCACCATCGCAAAACCATTCTCTTTCAAGTTATGCAAATCCTTCACCACTAAACAAAAGGTTTATTGTCTGCTCAGGCGTTCATTTGCATTCCCTAACAAACACGTAATTTCTCGTTTATTCTACTGTGATTCTTTGTTTGCATTTACTACACGAGACATAACATAGAAGTCCTTCTTATGTTACCAGGCCAGACAAAAATGTATACAATTGTATACAAGCCCTTTTAAAGCCTCGTGTTATCTTAATCATCACCTTTCCACATATCTATACATTACCTGAATATCCTAAGCCATTTTCATGTGCTTATTCTAATTCTGCTAATTCTGCTAATTCTCCAAAGTACATCCAACTCAACTCCTAATACCATTCCAACATATCATCACTAAACATTCCACCTCAGTTTCACAATCCTATCCTCTCTCTCTACTTCTATATTTATACCACTTGTTTCAAAATAGTTACGTAAGCAGCCTAAGGGGTAAAAAGTTATGAGTGACAACAGAAAAGAATTTATGTATACAATGAAGTTAGTCACGTTAGTCTCAATAGCTTCGATTATCGCAGTAGCCGTGTCAAAGAATATCATCGACTTGGAGGCACTTGGGTTGGGTGTCCAAGAAGAGATTAAAGGCGAGAAAAGGGACGCTAAAAATGTACTTGACTTGAATAAGTTTCAGCATGATGTTCAAGAAGAAGCTCAAGGAAAGAACCACGAGAAGAGAAAGAATGTCCTTGACTTGAACAGATTTAAGGGAGATGATCATGACAACAAAAAGAGAGAAGCCAAAAATGTCCTCGACTTGAATAGGTTTCAACATGAAGTTCAAGATGAAGTAGCAGCAAAGAATGAAAAGAGAAAGAACGTCCTTGACTTGAACAGATTCAAACACGATGTTCAAGAGGAAGTAGACTCGAAAAACGAAAAGAGAAAAAACGTACTTGACTTGAACAGGTTTCATCACGATGTACAAGAAGAAGCTAAGAACCACAAAAGAAAGAATACCTTTTCATTTGAAAAGTATCTAGTGGAGAACACCCAAGGTACAGAGCATGTCAAGCGCGCTGCCTTTGACATGACTCAGATGGCCGCAGACGCACAAGGTACAGACGCAGAAGAAGACAGAGTGGTGTTCCAGATTCTGCAATCAGACCGTAACGGGAACTTGTTGCAATCGGTATTACCCACTCTCAATGATATCTCTGTAATGGCAAGCTACTTGCGCGACAACACCGACTTGGCATTGAGAACAGAAAACCCAGAAAACTTTATGGTCTTGATTACACCAACAAACAGTGCCATCGATGAAAAGTTAAAGGGAAAGAAACCATGGGAGTTTCCCCAAGAAGTTACAGACGACTCCGTCGCCGAACTGAACATTAACAGTTTCTTAAGTCACCACATCATCTCAGACTTCACTGGTGAATTGGACGTAGACAGCAAAAACAACTTGATTCAAAGTAAATTAGACCTGGGCGACAAGGTGCAAATCAAACAACAAGGTGATGACTTCTTTGTAGGAACTGAAGGAGCAACTGCTAAAAATTTCCAAACAAACAACCAGAATCAATGGATCAAGGTAGACACTGTTAAACAAGTTGGAAATGGTTTGATATTAGTGATTAGTGATGTTTTGGTAAGACCATAGAGGATTTAGATCGTTTTTGTTGGAGTAAATGGATTTGGTTATAATGTTTAAAATTGATGTTTTTTGAGAACTACTGTAAAGATAAGACCCATGAGTCGTAAAGATTGTAAAGGAGGAGTAAGTAATCAACTGGTGAAATGAATTGAAAGTATAAGAGTCATTCAAGTAGTACGTGCTCCTTCATACCGAGAGACTGCTGGTCATTTCATTTGTTGTTTTGTAAATTCTCCATAATGAAGTGACATAATTGTAAGACCGTACTTAGTCGTTTTCAGCTGAATTTACAATGCACAATAGATGTTACGTTTTACAGAATCTGCTATTGTTTTCAGCTGACTCGTAACCGATTTTGCAACCAAAATTCTCCATATCAAATTCACATAATTCCACTGTTAATAGCAATTACAAACGATTCATATAATCAAATGTCCCTCTTCATTCATTTAAACTACTCATGTCTACCCCTATCCAAACATACCCCTACGCTAAAATATAAAAGCAAAGTGTCCATGCTTACGCATACACATTAATCCTATCTAGTTCAATTAAAACATGTCAACACCTTCCGTTGATCTATGACAGTATATATCATGTATATATTAATGCATGTGCTTAGCCCATCGCAGTCTTACTTCTGAGGTTGTACTCACCTATTGTCAACATGTTAAACTGGTCTGTTAATTAATACTTCCATTCATTTTGCCGCAAAAAACTGCTGCAAATACCCCACTCAATTATTCACCTCTTTACTCATTGCCTCACTAGCACACAAGTAGACTGCTGTTTATACCAAAGTCGCAACACCTGTTTCCTCCTTTTGTTGTCCTCCTACAATATACTCTGCCTTCCACTTTACCTTCAAAGGCTTATCTTGTTGGTTTTCAATCACAAACTCTTGCGAAATTCCATTCTGTTGGAATCCTCCAATGTAATCGTTCAGTTGTGGTTTCAAAGTCAATTTACAGTTCTTAGACACAGCAATGAGGAACTTGAGCTGTGAAATGCTACTCAGTTGCACATTACTCAATAAAATCAGTCCTTGGTAGTGTACGTTTGTTGAAGAAGCACTTTTACCAACGTCGAATTTCAACACGCTCGATTGGTTGACTGTTTGAACTGTACTTTTTTGCACTTGGCTAGGGCTGCTGGTGGGGAAGTTGAATCCGAAAGGATCGAGTTGTTGTGGAGCAGCAGTGTTGGATTGCAATTGTGGGGATGGCAGGTTGAAGTCTCCTAAAAGGTCGATTGTGTTTCTGCTGTTACTGGTGTTCGAGGTTGTTGCCGGTACTGGAGTTGGTTGTTGCAATCCCAAGGAAATCGAGCCACCAGCTCCGTACAAGTTGAGTGGGTTTTGGTTATTTTCGCCGTTGAAAGTCAAGTTCGATAAGTCACTCAATAAGTCGTTGTATCCTTGTTCCTTGTCGGTAGGTGCTGAACCTGATGGTGCGTCGTCATCAAAGTCTATCAAGTTGACTTCACCAGCACTACTGCTACGCAAGTTCAGTGCAGCCACAGGCTGACCACCACGTAAGGTTAAGTATTTTTCACTCACTGTATTGATGTTATCGTTCAACGCAAACAAATCAGCGAGTTTACCATTGTCTCCTTCAGCATCCTCTTCTTGGTGTTCTTCAATGATCTTCGTGATACTTGGTTGTGACGATTTGATGGACGAGTATAATTCGCCCATTGCTTCGTTGGAAGACCCATCGCCACCTGTTGCTGTGTTAAGCATTTCGTTCAATATTTCAACCTTACGTTTCAATCTAGTCAAGTCTTCATCGATTTGTTTCTTGCTTTCAGCACTGTCGTCTTTGAATCCAGCCATTATCTTCATCAACTTGTTTGCTTCTTGTAAGTCTTGTGGTTTTCCTCTTCTAATCAATTCTTGGAGTTTGGCCAGGTGTACTATAGCTTCTTCTTTCTTCAAAGCTTCCATAGATTTCAAGTTGTCCAGAGGGTTAAGAACAGCTGCATCTTCGACCTTCAATTCAGGGAAAATGTAACCCTTGTTAGCCAATAAACGGTGCATATCCTTAATATAAGTGAAGTCGTCCTTATACTTGGAAGTTTTACAAATGGTTTGGTACCATTCTTCAACCTGTCCCAAGATTAAACGATGTACACGAGAGTAACGCATTGGAGGACGTTCAGGGAACTTCTTGACCAACTCATTCAAGAACTCCTTACGAGAGATCTGTAAGTGGAAAGGATATCCACAATTCTTCACTAAATTGTCCAACAAAGAAATTGCCAACTCAGAAGTTTGAGGATCACGTTGGTTGACCAACTTCACAATGGCAATAGCAGCCTCACGCGGCGTCGATGCCTGTTTAGAGTTCACATAATCACATATCTCTAAATTAAGAGCAAGATTTGGCTCGTTGAGCGTCGGTTTGCAAGCACGATCTATAAGGATAAACGTTAGTAACAAATCCAATGAGATAGAACAATCTAAGATTTCAACACAATTCAATACTTACATATACGTCTTAGCAACTTAGGATTGATGTTAGAAAGCGAATAAGAGCTCGAAGACATGATGAATACGTTGTCTGTTGAATCGTCAAGGGTGTGTATTTTTTTTTGGGGCGGAGGAAACTTGGACTTTTGTCACTTTTGAGTTGTCATGGACGACCCCCTTGAAATCACACAGCTCTCTGTGAGCTATGACTACTTGTTGTATAAGATTCGGGATCATATACTGGGACTTGCTGATGAGACGTATGGTTCTGTTGTAAGGAAGCAGGAATTGGTAGATGGTTATTTGGGTGAGCAGTTGGGGGTTGAAAAACAGATGGAGGAGATTGATAGGATGATTAAGAGGTGTGAGGATTTGGAAATGGAGTTTGAGAAGCTAGGTCAATTGGAAATGTTTATTGGAGGGTTCAAGGAAAGGATCGGGGAGTTAGAGAGTAGGTTACGTTAGGTTACGTTAGGTTTATTTTGATACAGTGTGTAAAACTCCTCGAGGAGTTTAATGAAAAATTGGGAAGGTCAAGGAGAATGATCATGATTGATCAAAAGAGTTTGATATTTGCCGAGTTAGCTCATAGTAGATTTAAAATGGTGTTGAAATTGGAGTTGAATGAGGTACTAAGTGTACTTCTAGTGGAGTGTAATGTAAATATTAATGACAAGTTATGATAATCTAATCTATTCTAATCTAATCTAATTCAAAGTATACTGAACAATTTAGTATTGAAAGGTTGAAATGGTTGTAATGAAAGTTCATAAAATCAACCTTTTTAAATGGTTGATATATCATACACATGGAACACATGAATGAATACAATATATCTTTATCTGATTAGATCAATTGATATGATTTCACAAAAGATTCTTGTGAATTTAACCAATGAATCATAAAGATATTGAATCCATAGATACCAATTGATTACAGGATTCAATTAAATGCTTGAAAACAACTACATATTATTCATAAATTCAATTCGATTAAATACTTCCGTAGCATCGAATGTTAAGATCACTTCGGAGTTCAACTTACATCCTATATGTTTAAATGCTTATGGGCTATTGCTTATTGTAAACAATCAAGATGATAGAATCAACAAACAAAATCACCTACTGACACTTAAATTAGCGATTCAGTTCACTTACTCTCTCACTTTCTTTCACTTCTCTAAATTTCCAAGTATTTCAGTCCTCTCTCACTATTGGCTGCAAAAAAACTACCATTAATTTCAATAAATTAAGTAAAACTTAAATACAGTTCAAGTACATCTCAAACAAGAACTAGTTGTGTGATACAGGAAGTATAAACGAGTATAGAGTATATTAAAACGCCTCTATGTTTCAGTCGTTTTTAGTGTGAATCATTTATCTCGTACACTATATCATTCTCAATCAAACTATCTACAGCAACATACTCCCTCCACAAGAAAGCAAGTCAAATAGATTTTACTGAACTGTTTATCATTACTCTGTTAATATATATACAAGTACCAGATTAACTAACAATCTTATTAACAAATGGAAAAGAATAAAATCCCCAAGGTCATTCTCTTATACTTCAAATAGCACCTTCCACTACCTTCTTTTTCTTCTTCAACTTAAGCTTCTTCTTATGTTCCTCACGCATGTTTCTCAAATCAGGTGGCTGCTCAAGTCCCAATTCTTTTCTATATTCTACCACGTCTTTTTCAAGCATATGTTCCCAATAAACGTTAATCAATGGTTTACAACTAGCACCGTTCTTAATTGCCCAAGGGTAGTAAACACCAAATAACCTATCCTTTTGGCTTTGCTTGAGTCTCCATGGTGCCATCAACGATCCAAGCCCACTCATTGGAATTCCAATATTCATAAACTCAAATACCTTCACACAAATCTCGCCTTCTATAATAATGGGGAGTCCAGTAAGAGCATGGTAAAAGTCATGGCATTCTCTGTATCTCTGGTAAATGTATGCCAATTCCTCATTATCGATATATCTAACAGGTACTCTTGTATCTGGACTGACTCCCTCACGGTCAAGCCATTTGATATAAGTATTTCCAATAGTATTGGCAGGTAACGAACGCAAATAATCCAAATCAAGCAGGGTTGAAGTTATACGTGGTCTTTCACGTAAAATACGGCGTCCTGTAGGGTCCAGCAACATTTGCTTTTGTAATTTACGTAAAACTGGTTCTATGGCAGTAGACTCCCCAAGCGCAACAATGAACTCATTACGTTCAGGATGATAGTAAGACCCAATCAGAGATCCAGCAAACATCAAAGCACGCTCAATCGTACTCAATGGAACATGGCCAGGATAATGTGATGGCTTTCTAGTGAAATAAGGCTCGACTTCCTTTGTCGGCGTATTCTTGTAGTGTAATTTACCATTCTCCATCTGACTAGCCAAACGGTTATTTTCACTAAAGATCATCGAACCAAGCACAGAGAATGCCGCTGTAGTGAAGATACTCCTCGAATGTATCGACGGAGCCTTGAGGAGGGTTGATCTGCTGGTGGTAATCATTGCTACTAACATCATACTATTGAAATTTTACTAGTAAAGTGTCGCACGTGAACTTGGAACGAGCAAAGTGGACTGATGGGATGATATATGAAGAGTTGAATCAAAGGAAAGAGGTATTGTTGTGAAGGATGAACTAGTAGACTACATCGTTTCGATAAACCGATACCTTTAGAATCTGAGTTTCTAAGATTGAAGGTACCTTGAATTTACATATTATTGTTGAATGTAATTTTGCAGTCACTTCATGATCACTTTGTTTCAGTGGTGGGAGGCTTTAAATGATATTTCTACTTTGAAGGTCTTTTCAATTGATTAGTTGAATGACTGGTTATTATTATATAGTGCGCATTTGGAACACTCTACTTCTCTAATAAGAATCCAAAGCCATCATTGTAATCTAACAATCTGGGACTCAATAAGTAATTCTCATGAAGTGAACTGTGTGGCCACTCGTTCTTATCTTACGCCTTCACACTTCCTATATCCACCCAGCCTTCTACCCAGCTTTTCACTCTATTCCACCTACTTCACATTCTACACTCCCACTAGAATCAAATTTTACTGGTGATTCCTCCAACTAATATTCATAATTAATGAACGGCATCAAAAGTAGTAATACCTAATACAGCCCCACAGACTTTCAGATATAACCATGAAGAGATTTAATTTCCTATAAAATAAAACAATTAGGTTACAGTTTCCTAATCTACATACCAATCTGTCTCGATTAATTACGATTTACCTGAGTCCATAACTTAAAAACTCAGGAATTAGACAAACCCTATTGCAGATTCAATTGTAATGATGCGAGTTCTTTAGCACAAGTAGTATACTCTAAGCATAGGAGCTTCTTGACGGATATTTATAGAGAATAGATTCTAATCATCATATCTTAGTTCATTAGACCTACTGAAGACTGATCAATAAGACTTGTCTAACAAACATCAAACAGATTAAAAAAATGACTTCCAGCTTTCGAGATATTAAGGGAGTCGGATACCGGTTTAACTCATCTTATGTCTAACTTACCGATCAGAACCTACCTAAGTAATCAGTAGTGAACTTTTATGTTCAACCCACAGAACTCCTTCATCAGGTAACATTGCCCCTGGAGCTGGGCTTTAAAATTTACCGGTTTTGGAGAGATATCTAACGAAGCCACCTTATGAGCCTGGTTGGATTTATCAAAGTGTATATAAATGAGTGAATACTCATTTTACAATAGCTTAGCTCATTAACCATGTCTTTCACACTTGACGCTTGGAGTACGTCGCTCACATTCACTCCCACTTCCATAAGTTCAATCAACCCAACAGCTACCAATGAGTTGATTCAAAAATTCGAAAGCATTACTAGTGTGGTTGCAACAGAAACAAATCTTGTATCACTTTGGAAGTATTCCAAGTCAATGAGGGGCATACTCGCTTCGATGACAGTCATAGAAGGTCAGAAATTCTTAGCAACTGCTACTGACACCCAAGAGTTCCCTCAAGTAACCCAGCTATTGGTTGATGCTTCATTGAACTTGAAGAATCTCTTCGATAGCGAGAATCCGTACAAAGAGGGCTTAATGTTGGCACCAAATTTGATCTTCACTATTGCTTTTGGTTTGGTGTGTGCTATTCACACAGGTTTCCTTGTCTGGTCTCATTATTGGTTCTTTGGCGTAGCATTTGTATGTGCTACCCTTTTGGAGTCAATAGGATACTTGGCACGTCTGTTAGCACTGGGTCACGAAACAAATCAAACCTACTTCTTGTGCCAGGTTGTTTGCCTTACCATGGCACCTGCATTCTTGATGGCTGGTATTTACTACTTGCTTGCACAGCTTGTTGTCTTCCATAACCTGAGTAAAAGTTCGAGTCTCAGACCTGTTTGGTACATTTACATTTTTATCGCCTGCGATGTAACAAGTTTGGTTATACAGGCTGCTGGTGGAGGAACAATTTCCATTGCCGTGGAAAACTTAAAGAGCCTTGATGCAGGTACTAACACATTGTTGGCAGGTATTGTATTCCAAGTGTTATCCATGACTATCTTTTTGATTTTAATGGTGGACTTTTTAATACGAGCATTCTTTGCAGACAGGTCAATTCCACGGAACCCCAAAACATTCCTTTCAATGCTTTTTGTTACTAAGAAGGGTGCACATTATCGATCCCTTCTTGAAGCTCACTATGTTGTTAAGTACAATTCGGATAGAAATAGCGTGCTGCTTTTTAACTATTTGCCTTTGGTGGTACTAGTGGGGACCCTTCTAGTGTACATTAGGTGTATTTATAGGATCATTGAACTCGTGCAAGGTTGGTTTGGGTATTTGATTATTCATGAAGCATTCTTGTTCACCTTGGATGCTCTACCATTATTTTCAACAGCACTGGTATTCATAATCTTTCACCCTTCCAATGTTTTTGGAAGATCAAAGATGTTATCCTTTAATGAAATCAGGAAACTTGGAATGACTTCTGATATAGATTCGCTTACCAAGAGTGAATCAAGCTTATGATTTTGATTTTATAGTAAGTAGATACTCAAAAAAAAATGGCTGCAAAATTTTATATTAATGCCTATAATGTAAAATAATGAAGGGCAATCAGACTTGGATTCGAAAATATACTGAAGCTTAAATGTATCCAATTCTCACTCCTGATTCTCAATCCACTTGGGAGTGTTCATTGTAAGTTCAGGGTACAAATTCGCCACTATGCAATCTAAAAGGTTCACAACCAATAACTTATTCAAGTCACTTTTTTCATTCGCAACTTTATTATCACTCTTGTCGTTGTAATTGAATACCAATAACACTTTGTAAATTGACTTTTGTAATTCGTTTGAATCGCTAGTCACTCTTGTAGATACCAGTGCTGGTAACAACTGAGGCCATTTGTTTATTAGGTTTGCGATTTTTCTGGACAAGTCATCCAACAGAATTACTTCTTCTTCTTCGTCTTCGTCTCGGTCATTGTCTTTGTCTTTAACAAACAAGTCCAACCTGAGTTTATTAATTATGCTGGATATGTTTTCCAGGCTTAAGATTCGAGACAACCCGTTGTCAACTTGTGTTTTAACAGAAGCATTGATCTTTTGATTAAGGAAACTGTTGTTGGCTATTGCTTCCCATATGTACTGTAAGAAACCACTTAATAATGGTTTTTTTGTTTGGAAGTTTGTCAATGTATCAATCACTTTAAAAAGCAGTGAGTTGAAAATGCTAGAAGATTCATCGACTGAAGAAGGTGGATCATAAATAAAGTCAAAAAACTTATTGTAGAAGGTTTTGGCTTTGGAAATAATTGAAGGTTGTTTTGAAGATGTTGTTTCTTGGTTACGATCAGCCAACCTGGACTCAATCTTCTCATCCAAGATGTCAACAACTTTACTGATAGTTCCAAGTAAAAACCTGGGGCTCTCCAATTTCTCTACAATCTTGACAACCACTAGATCACTCACCAATAAGGTGACTAAATCTTCAGTTATTTTTGAGTGGACAGGTTCTAGGGAAACCTCAAGAATCTCTTTGACGAAAAGTCGAAAGTATAAAAGACCAGCTTCATTTTTCTCATTGAACACAACATGGTTTCTCGATAAATATTCCTCAAAGGTATTTTGGGAGAAATCATTCTTGAGGTTGGTAGGATTCAAGATCTTAAGATCACCTGTATCGTCAAAACTTAGTAGATCCGATAAATGTTCATTCAATATATCCAAAGACTCATTAGTCAAATCAGCCATGTTGACCAATTGTACCCGTTTCACCAATTCTCGAACCAAGTCATTAATTAACTTGTACACAATTTGTACAAACTCCCAATTATTAGTGTTCAACTTGTTCAAGTACCATGAGTTGACGTAGTTACACATAATGCTGCTAATGAATAAGTGTAAATGCAAATTGACATCCTTTTGATCTTCTACAATAACCGGAAGGTTATTAATTAGATAAGGAACCAGTACTTGATTGTTCTTAATAAGATAATTACTTGGAACAAATAGTTTATAGAGGAGTTTAAACTCATCACTCTCGATCAAAGGATCTACCAAAGTATCATGCTTAAGCCGTTGCTTTATCCTGGTGTTGGTATTGACATGTCTCCTTCTCATTCTGATTCTGAAGGTTAATGATGATAAAATATATAAAATTTATTCGTGATTTAAAGAGTGAGAAAGGAAAGGAAAGGAAAACCATGCTTATTCGTAGGTTTCTAAGTTGTGCGACAAGGTTTCATCCTTTGAATGATAGTTATAAAACACTCAATCATATACACTTTGAAGGGATCACTCCATTTGAAGAGGGTGAGAAGATCCAGCAGATGCTTGTCCTGGCCAATCTAGACTTCAAGAAGGTGGAAAGTACAATCAAGAGGAAGAGAAAAGAGGCCGAAGCTCAAGGACTTGTTTTGAATGAATACGAAGAGACTATTTTGCAACAGATATTAAAAGATAGACCAGCACCTACACTTCTTACATTTGAGTTTGATAATGTATACACTGGAGGAAAGCAGATGCGTAAGCAGTATGAGAAAATTAAGCAGTATGAAAATATGGGATGCCCATATCATCAATTAGAGAGAGGAGGACAAGTGACGTGGCACGGAAGAGGCCAGTTAGTAGCATATCCGATTTTAGACCTCAAGCAGTTTTCCCAACTCTCCGTCAAATGTTTCATTGATGCAATAATGTTAAAATCTGTCCAGAATCTCGTCAAAAACAGGTTTGATATTGACACTTTTGTGAACACAAACCCTGGTGTGTGGGCAGAGGAGGACGATTTGAAACTTGCTAGTGTGGGGTGTAATATTCAAAGAGCAATCACATCGTATGGAATTGCCTTGAATGTATCTCCAGAGTTAAGATACCTTAATACCATGGAGATGTGCGGATTACCTGGTAAAACCGCAACATCCATTAGCCAATTGAAGTCACAAACATCACCTCCACCCCCAATCTCTGACATTGCGAATTTTTATGCCCAGGAATTCTCGAGCCTCTTAAACATTCCAAACATCAGACACATTGAAGGCCTGGCCTTGCAGAAACAATAGCATCTTACAATTTTCTCTTTAAAACATTTACCTTTATTAGAATAATTTAGACGAAGATACATAGAATTTTAACGGAAGAAGTTGCAAGATAATGAGAATCCCAAGATACGTCAAGATCGGAATTGAATGTGACAAAAATATGATTTTGCCGTGGCCATCTAGGATTAAGCATTAGGTGATGGGATGGAGTACGCTTCGTAATTATGTGTAGAGTTGAGCCCTTCGTACTAAACTTGTAACGCTTGCTGAAAACCCTCTACACGTTGTTTTGAATACTTTTTAAGCTAGTTTAAGTCAAACTAGTACAAAGCAACACCAAATGCAGCAAAGCATGCTAAGACAGCAGCAAGCTTACCGTTGACGGAAGCACCGACATTCTTCTTGTCGGTGGAGGTCGATGAGCCGGATCCTGAGGATGATGATCCAGTTTCAGTGGAGCTTCCAGACTTCGATCCGCTCTTCTTGGCAGAAGAGGAAGAGGAGGCACCACCAGCACCAGAACAAACGTACTTGTCACCTCTGATGTCACCGTTCTTGTTCAATTGGTCAAATTGTTGACAAGACAAGTCACCGGTACTGCTGAAGCTGAAACCACCGTCGACTCTTTGCAAAGCGTCAAAGGTACCATTGTCGAAAGAACCACTAATGTTAACGGCACCTCCAACAGTCTTCAACTTGTTGAATCCTCCAATGTTAGTCAACTTACCGTTGTCGGACACCTGGAATGCACCGCCAACAGAAGTCAACTTAGGGAAGCTAAGTTCCTCAACCGAGTCGTCGCCATCAATGGTAAGAGACTTTCCAACAGATTCTAATTCTGGGAAGTCAATCTTGTCCAAGCTAGATTGCGAGATAGTGAGAGAACCGTTAATGTTAGTCAAGTTGTTCAATTCAAAAGAGTTGACCAGGTCAAAAAAGACATTGTTGGCAACAGTCAAGTCGTTCAAAGTGACATCTACGTCGTCGTTGTAAGCGATAGTCAAGGAGTCGGTGACCGATTCCAAAGCAGAAATAATGGTCTTGATTTCCCTGTTGTTGTTGATGTTGAAAACCTTCAATTCAAACACGTTGATACCTTCCAACGAGCTCAATGAAGTGTCGGAAACAGTGACCGAGTTGGCAGAGGTGATTCCAGTGGTCAATCCGATCTTTTCCAATTGTGGCAAAGCGTTCAAGTTAAGCGAGCCGACAGTGGATAATTGGGCCAAGTTGACGGTGGCCAAGATGTGGTTGCTGTCCAAGTCCAAGGTACCTGAAACCAATTGTAAGTTTGGTGCGAGGAATGTAGTGGCTTGTGTGGCGTTGATGACACTCAAGTCACCGTAGACAGCCTTGACGGCAGTCAAGTCGATGATGGCCAAGTCAGAACCTTGGATCAAAATGTCACCAACTGCAGTGGCACATGCGGCAACAGAGGCAATGTCCTCAGAAGCAGTAGCTGTGAAACTGGAGAAAGAACATCCGCTCTTGGCTGTTGGAGTAGCGACAGTTAATGTGGAGTCTAAATTGGTTAGTATTAAGGTTTGCGGTAATAAAAATAAAATTGCGAGCCATAGCTCTCCAATCTAACGGTAATATAAGGGTTGATATTTTAGTGAAATTTCGGTAATTATTGACAAAATGCATGGGAAATCATTGAGATAATTCACAAGTGGATCCAACAAAAAAAAAAATACATCGGGTGAAAAATTACACTTATGGACCGATGGTACATGTGACAATAAACAATCAAATCAATGGATATAAAATCCATCGACAATTTGATAATCAATCATCAATACATCATCGTATAAACAATCCAAACAACAATCTCACATTCCAATCAAGACGGAATACGGATGGGAAAGAGGGGCTCAGTATATTTCTAAACACACCCTTTTTTTTAACCCACCAATAAACATTCTACTTTGGGAAGTTGTAATTGCTGATGTGAAGGTTTTTTCCAAGATATTCCGGAAATGATTATTTTGTCAGATCCAAAAATAGCCGACCTCATAGATAATTGGCAGATAAAGCACCCAAGGAATGTCCACCCATCCAATCCGGGCAGATAACTGAAATCAGTAATATCTATCAACCTTAGTTGAGTGGATTGGATGGAAGATTGGTGTTCCCTTAGTATAGTGAATGTCCAAAGGTATGGGTGACAGACTTGTGTTATGAGTATAAGTCGATCCTTCCTATTATTCTCTCGTAGATTCCTCGTGTATTGTCGTATTCTGTTCTTTTAAAATCCATAAGGGAAATCCTTGAATTCTCAATTCCAACATATGAATAGAATCATATAGTGATTGGAATGATTAGATATGTGCTAAGAATCCATTAAAGAAACCGCCAAAATTCACACTTGATCAACTCAATACCATAGTAGATACTTACTGTTTGTAGCAGCCAATGCCATAGAAGACAAGGCGCTCAAAGCAAAGAACTTGGTAAATTGCATAGCGAATGAAGTGAAGAGCAAATTAACTCAAATTTGGTGCCGATTGAAAATTTTTATACCTTTTTTTTAATAAGCCAGCCTCCAAAGGCTTTGGGGTTATAGGCACAACACAAACACAAATAGGCAACTACAAAATCGGGAAATTAAGGTGAGGATGCATCACAATATGCACTGCGTAGATGAGGCAACTCTAGATTATACGTTGTCGATTTGTGGCGGGCTCCTGAGTGCTGGTCAGGGTAGTGGGGTTTGAGTTACTAGGTTTGTGAGTTGTTTGTATTACTGATTTGTGGGTCATTTAGTGAAGATGTGGGCTTTTTGTTGTTGCTTTGGGAATCGGATTTGTGAGAAGTTGTTGAAGATGTTATGAGACATGGATTGACCATTCAACAAGTTTTAGTTTAGTCAGAGTGAAGTATTTAATACGAAGAATATCTAATGTATATGAAGTGATAGTGTATGTAGGAAATTATAATAACAAAGAGAATGCTTCTTATATTTGATGATGGGGTGGCTGATGGAGCTGGTTATGAAATGTTGATATATCTTATGATCCAAAGTACAGTACCTGAAAACAAATTGTAAAAGAATCAAGAAAATACTTGGATTTAACCCGCATATCAGCTTTTGAGATGGCAAAACATTCTTTACAAGACATTTGAATGAAACAATATTAGTCACATTTAATGATGTTAACCGGATGGTAAAGAAATGGGGTGGAACTATTCAAAGGGTTGTTAGTAAATGTATTAGAATTTATTGTGTAAAGTAGGTGAAAATTACAAACCGATCAGATATTCTTTGGTTGTCGTATGTATATATGTCTATCAAAATATATGAAGAGAAGAGTCGATTTTGAGTATGAGTGAATATAGGAGTAAATTAGAGAATTTTTCCAGAATATTACAAAATTATTGAAAATATCTTCTCAAAAATATGATGTCCGTATTGTACTTGTAAGTGATGGATGTGTATACTTAAGGTATATAATGTGTAGATTTAAAAGTGTGCTAGATAAAGTGAGATAAGCAGATAACAGGTAAACACACAGCACAAACAAACAGTATAAACAGGTAAACAAACAAAACAGTATAAACAGTATAAGCAGATAAACATACAACACGCAAACACAGAGGTAACCATGTAAATAAATGAACATAGATTTACATCAAACATAAACATTCAGTGCATCAAAAAAACATACACTAGTCAATAAATACATGTACAAACACCTAACCATGCACCCAATCATTCCACCACATCTAACAATACTAACAATACAAAAACGCACAAGTACATCCAAGGGTTCGGTAAAATTAGCATGTGCATACATTTGAAGGCTTATGAGTCGGCATACAGTAGTCAGCTTAAGATACAACCTTTGATCTACAAGAATCGGACAGGCGAATTTAGGGGTGACACCTTCGCCATCTCAGTTAACTGAAATTGAAATATACTGGAAGAAACTCAGCATCTCATTTTATTAGATTATTGGCCTCACCTGTGGAGACCTCAGTTGTACGACTCTAACCTTAATATTCGCACAGGCTTCCCCGATTTTTTTTAGAATTCGTAAATCCTCGTAACACAACGGAGTGCTCCTTTTCTTTCCCGTTTCTTGAATATGGACAAGCCTGTACCTATCAAGGTATATGGACGGACGCACTATGCGTGTACGCGTTGTAAGGTGTCTAAAATCAAGTGTTCAGGCGAGAAACCTGCTTGTTCTAACTGCAAAGCTGTCGGCAAAGGCGATGGTTGTTTGTATCCAACTAAAGACAGAAAGATAGTTATAATGGAAAGTGAATTGAATCGATTACATGAACGTGTGCGAATCTTAGAAGAACAAGTGCGAGCTGCTGGTGGAAGAGTCGATGACTCTTCTTCCCCTGAAATTCAAACCCCAATTCAAAACCAAAACCAAAACCAACACCAAAACCAACACCAAATTCAAAACCTTTCAAACTTCGGACCTTTGACTAATTGCCAATTGGAAGTTCTTCATGTCCATCTCCCTTCTCGTGAAAGAACTTTAGCCGTAATCAAACATGTCCGGAAAACTTACTCAAGCGAATTCTACTTGATCGATGAACCTTACATCTTAGACTTGGTAGAACATGCTTACTCAAACACAGCCCTGGAACAACATCTCGCTTACATATACTCTGTATTGGGCTTTGGTGAGCAAATCATGAGCTCCAACGTAGACAATGGCCTCCAGTACTACAGAAAAGCGGCACTGTTGTTCACCCTCACGAAGGAAACCGTTGACAAACTGTTCATACAAACTGCCTTGATGCTCGCCTTGTTTGCTGCAAACTCATTCAGGTACAACGCAGTCTATAACTTCATCGGAGTGGCTGCAAGATCAGCCTTGGGCCTTGGTTACCACCGTAGAACAACTCACGCCGAAATCGATGACCCCGCTAAAGCCGAGAAGAACAAACGTTTATGGTGGACCGTGTTTGTCATCGACGCAATATGGGCAACTAAAACTGTAAACTTCCAATATACAGACACTGACGTGGACCTCCCCATGGAAAACTACTATGACCTCCACGATGGCTTCAACTCCCACTTGCTCGAACTTAACGTGCACTTGGCAAAATACATCGCAAAACTAATCAGACTCATATACGGTCCCAACATAAGAACCTTCTCCATAAATTACATCAACACATCACAATTCAACCAAAAACAACTACTCCACAACGTGGGTATCTCACTCAATGACTTGATCCGCAACTTTGAAATGCCACTCCTTGGAAACATAACAAACTCAGACATAATCAACGTCCAAGAACCAGTGCGGACTATGGCTAGCCTATTTTTGAGATACAATCACTTGCTCATACTAATCACGAAACCAGTCTTGAGTGTGGTATTCGATAAGCTGGCTATGGATATCATTCACGACTTCAAAGATGTAGCTCCGATGATCACAAAAAGTCTTCTCACAGCGTGCCTGACAATAGACATATTGGCACAGCTCTATGAAGCTAAAAAAATCTTCATCTTAGGGTACTGGGACTCACAACATTGTTACCTGGCCTTGCTTTTGCTCTTAATCGCAGCTTTACACCAAAAGGTTTACCCACAACTCAACAAGGCAATCGCATTGCTTAACATGATGAAGCTGTCAAACAACCCAAACGCAAAACACTTGTTGCATAACTTGGCGGAAATCAATGAGATGTTTAGACAAATTCCTCAGGTCCAATTCTCACTCAACTTGGACCTTACTGTGGACGATGTAGCATTGGGTGAGAATATTGTCCATGCTCAGTTTGCAATCCCGTTGAGTGACTATACAAAAGCAGAGTGGGTAGACTACCATTTTTCAAGTATCAACTATGGAAAAGACTCGGACGTTTTGCGCCGCTTGATTAACGGAATCCAAGAATTCAACTGATAGATAGATTAGCTAGACCAAGGTGAATGTATAAAATCCAATTGGATTGGGAACAGGAAATTGTTTAAAACACTGTAGAGTCCCTACGACTGGGAACTTCAAATCCACAGGCTTATGAAAACCGAGTTTTACACCCTCATTATCACAAAACTTTTACGGTGAAGATATCATTCAATGTCCAGCGAACACCAGTTAGTTATAGTAAATTTCACAAGTCAATGCTACTTTAACATTCCTCTTCTTTTCAAAATGCCATGAATACACGCTTATCTACGGCTTTCTTATAACCAACCACAACATATGCTACTATATAGCGGTCTCTAAATACAAAGTGACGAGGTGGTCTCAGTAAATTAACATTTTTGACACAGGCACTTCATTTATGCATTTAGAAACCAATAAATAAACTACATTTGGAACTCACTCATGTTCAACTGCTGCTCTATCATCTCAGTCCAAGGTCCCACAAAATCTAATCCGATGTTCTTGTTGTTTGCGAACCATTCCATTACTTCGGAGTCACCCACTAACGGCCCATTTTCATCAGACCTAGATGCTAATGGTTCACTAATGTAATCCATGTTCATTTGAGGCATTTGCTCAGGTGCCATGATCGGCTCTGGTTGCAGTGCAGGAATCGGCTGTGAGACTTGCGTTGGGATCGAAATGGGCTGGGTAGGCTCTTGGTACTCTTCTTGCTCTTGCTCCTCTTCGTCAAAATCCTCTTCATCGAATCCTTTCAGTTTGGTCTTCATCTCAGAGCACAAATAAAGTAAAACATTAGAATATCTTGTGCATAAATGCAACTCATCTGGAGAACAATCTCTTAATATTATTGCTGCTCTTTGGATACTCAGAATTATATCATCTGTAGTAATCAACGAAAGTGAAAAAATAGCCAGGTCGAAATCGTCAATCAGCTGTGTAGAAGAGTCGTTCCCTTTCGATGTAGACTTCTTATGCGCAGTAATCGTAAGGTAGCACTTGACAATGAATGCCACTGCACGAACCATTCTTGTAAGCCAACGAACAGGCATGAACCGCAACATCTTGATCCGGTGCACACGATGTGCTACCAAAAGCATGTCATTGGCTGCATTAAATGCCTGTTCAATGTACTTGGCTGACTTACTAATCTCATCCAACTTGAGAGTCCTTTTCTTCTTTTGGTCTTGTGGGGTCTTTTGCGAAGGACTAAGAGCAAGCGAGTAAATATAAAGCTTGACGTAGTTGTATTCAAAGATGAGTGATTCATGTTCAATACACTCGCTGACCTCTTTCATCACCTTTGAATTGGGACTCAGCCAATGCTGTTGGATATTGGTTCTGAATAACTTCAGAGGCAATGGCACAAGGAGCTGTTTAAACTTACGTTTCCAGTTATTAATGAGTGGGGAAATGATGTTTAACACAGATAAGTTCTGTCTCTGTGAAAGTTGTCCTAGTTGTGCTTTATAACCATAAAGTGATTCATGACCAAGTGACATGATTTGTAGAAGCTCGATCTGAGCCTTTTGTGAGAGTGTGAACCTAAGAATATGTTCTCCTGAAAGACGTTTTAACTCATCCTCTGTCATTCTCATGATCTTAACGTCATCATGCGCACCATCTCCTAATTCCTCTTCGGTGATTTCATCTTCATCCAAATCAACCTCGGAAAGCGAGTGCGCCAACATCGAACGTCGACTAATGTTCATAACAGAGTTGATCTCGGCTATGTGAGTAGCCAAAAAGGTTTTGGAGCTCATTTCCATAAACCCCATATCTTGTGCTAAACGCACGGCTGAACCGATAAGCATCCATGCCATTCTATAAGATCTACGCATGGCTCCAAGTCCTGCCAAGTTAGCTGTATCTTCTCCAGACGTGTCTCCACCCAGGCTACCAAGTCCCATGCCACCAAAGCCACCTGGACCTCCTGTAGGTACACTTTTCTTTGCTGTTTCCTCAGCTTTGTTTGCATAGTCAGACCATCTCCAATGAATTGCTCGAGGGTTCCACTCGGTAAAAAGAAGAAATGCAAATATCGTACCTATGGACCGTGTTGAAGCTTCAGCCCATACGGTTTGTGAGATGAGTCGTTGCACATAAAGCCAGAGTCTGTCGTGTACCTCAATCTTCCTTGGAACTCCCTCTTTCCCAGTAGCTGTAGACCCTTCACTTTCGTCAAATGAATGATATCTTGATGATATTGTTAAAATAGCACATAGTAAAATAGGATACCCCAGTAGAACCCTAGGTGAATGTAAAAACTTGGGGATGTGTGGGAAGAATGGGTGCATTGTAGAAAAGAAGTATTGTATCAACATTTCTGCTTCGTTTTCCAGTAGAATACCATTTGGTCCAATATAATCGATGCTCAGGAGTTTCGATGAAGCTTTAGGACGCACCAGAAACAGACTTTCTACTGGGGGCATAGTCATACGCTTGCCATTTCGTTCGGTAGGGGGTTTGATGTAAGCTGGAACCGATGAATTGACTGTGTGTGTATGTTTTTCAATCTCGTCATGCTTTTCCCTTGCATCTATATGGTCTCTTTCATCTTCCCTAGCTATTGTGCCAGCTGCCTTTGCTAAAAATACAAGAGCTCCTTCCATTGTTGAAAAGTGATTGTTAGGGGGTGCGCTTCTCAGAGAGTCATCTTCGGTTGTAGATGCCTCTGGAGGTACTGTTGGCTCATTAGAGTGAGCTTGTTGTTGTTGTTGCTGCTGCTGCTGCTGTTGTTGTTGTGGATGGTGGTGCGATTGTGTAGATTTCAGTTGATTTTGATTTAGTAGGTTTGTTAAAGAGGCCGGGGCCAGGACAGACTGATGTTGTGGTTCTGTCGAGACAGTAGAAGTATCCTGAAGTGGCAGTTGCAGTCTCAGTACGATATTATCATCCAGGTGCTTATGCATTTTGGTGTTCTTCAGGTCTTGAGTTGAAGTGGATTCTTCCTTTCTCTTCTTACCTTGAACTACATTCAGAGAACCTCCACGTTTGGACTCCACAAACACACAATCCTTACGTTCTCTTAAACAACGGGCACACTTGCCATCACGAGGAGAATCCACTGGACCTAAATCACACTTGACCTTCCTAACCCGGCAGTTGAGACAAGCTCGGTAATTACGGCGGAACTTCTTTTCATCTGAATGGTCATTCTTGTCGGTATCAGATCCAATTTTTTGACCTGCAAGAGCTGAGGATTCTGACTGGTTATTCAAATGAGGCTCCGAATTGGACCTCTGGTAGTCGATGTTACCAGGAGCGAACGAGAAGGTCTGGGTCATCTTATTGATCCTGAAAAGTTTAAGATTTGGTTTTTCTGCGGCCCGATATTACACCATTTCACGAATTGGAATGGATAAGAAAGATAGTGAGGAGTAGCTTAAGGTAGTTGTGGGAGTTGAAATTTGTATATATGTGTTCAAGGGGTTGATGTATTTATTCACATTAAGTATTAAAGGAATCTAGTCTAACTTTCCAGCTTTCACTTTTAATTATATATAATTAAAAGTGTGTCACGGTTTAATTACACATTGAGTAAGAGATCAAAATGGGAAGTCAGCTTGTAGGCTTAGGGACACGCGGGGTATCTTTAGGTGGAGGTATACTACGAATAAGAAGGTGATTCTTTTTAAGGGAGTGGTATCTAAGGTACGGTAGAAACCAAAAGAAAGGAATTTGAGTTAATTTAAACGAGCATATGAAGGTGGCAGTAAACTGAAGGATAAGAGTCAAGGGTGTTACTTTCACCGTAAAGCAAGAGTTCAACAGGTGATATATAGGAGTGAAACTTTAAGATTAAACTGAAATATCAATATAGTATTGACTCTATAATTCGACTTCAGTAGTTTATTGGACACTTATTAATATGCAACTTAACCATCTTAACCTACTGAACATGCTGTTTGTGTGATTACAAAAGCAAACAATCAGTTATACACACACACAAAATGGTTAACTAATCACTACATCTGTGTAATATCACTTCTTGTTTTGAATTTAGATGAACTCAGCACATTTGCGTACCCACCTTATTCCATTAAGTTGCAATAGCAATTAGCCCAAAATGGGTTCCAAAAATTTGCACCCAAAAATACTCTAATTCTTGTGAAATATTATAGGGTAATTAGTGTATTCGGTATTAGCTACCATAAATGTTTGAAGTGCTCTGCTTTGAACCTTGCAATTCCTATCTAGTTCACAATTTTAGTCACAGTATAATATTTCCAAGTCTACCAGTTAGTAGTTTTCGATAGTTTGAGTGAAATTGAAATCCTTTAGATCATGTTGCAGTTCACTAGCACTTTACTTTGAGTCAGTGTACTCGATAAAGGATAGCTAGTTTGAAAAAGGTACATTGAGGATGTTACTGAACTACTGTTTATTTAACGTGTATTCTCAGATAATTTCAGCATTATTTATGGATTATTGATCAAATATCAGTAAGAACTAAGGATGATCATTTCGACTAAAAACACTCAAGTCACTTTAATACAACATGTTCATCCAGATTATTTTCTACCAATAGTATCTCATTCCTCTTCATATTCAAAAACTTCACATTCAAATGACTGTGCTACTTGCTGCAAATTCCAGGCATTATTCGTAAATGAAGATTTAGAATAACAGTAGTAAACTGAACAGATGATTTCAGGTTAATGAAAACCAATACCAGTGGAACTCTAGATTCCTTCACAAGGAGAACAGTTAAAAGGTCTAATCCCTAGTTTACCACTACCTCTGAATTGGATCGCCACTACACTACACTACACTCACCTCCTCTCCAATCATCCCTACACCTTCCTCTCAGTCATAAACAAAAACATATATTCAAAAAAGTCAAGAATTAAATCAACTAACGCTTTGTCAACTGCAACTTCTTCACCAGCTCCTCCAAGGACTTCAACTTGGTTTGCATCTCTTCCAAGTCCTGGTTCAATCTGTTTCTTTCGTTGACGATATTGGTTTCCCATTGTCTGAATCTTTGTTCTTCTGCTTTGACCTGTTCGGTGAAGAACTTTTTCAACGCGTCTTCTTCTTCCTTGAACTTAGGGTTGTGCAATCTTCTTGGTTTCTTGGTCAATGCGGCATTCTTCTTCTCGTCGCTTTCATCTGCTTCGCCTTCTTCTTGCTTGCCATTGTTTCCTCCCAATTTGACGGATCTGAACGCTTCAAAGTGCAATTCGTTAGTTGACAAAATCAAGTCCAACAAGTTGGTTCTCAATAACAAACTACGCAACTTCTTGAAGTCACAGTGCTGGTCATTTTCAACTTCGACCAATCCCCATGGGTACTTTCTACCACGTACAAAGTTTCCTGGGCTGACTTCGTGTTCTTCTTCTGAGCCGATGATTGCAAATGGCATCGACTCGATCAACTGCTTCGAGTGCTCAGCACTGGCAGGGTCGTCCAACTCTAATGGTGGGGTATAGATGTTGATATCCTGGGCCTCGATTACATCTCTTATTCTCAGCTTGAAAGCATCCAACTCGCCAGGAGATAACGTGTCAGCCTTCAGGATGATTGGGATCAAGTTGACTCTTGTCGACAATCTCTTCATGATCTCAATATCCAATGGTTTCAACGAGTGGCCTGTTGGACGAATAAAGTAGAGACATGCGTGTACACGCAAGTCCTTCTTGTTCAGTCTTGTGGGCTGTTGTTCTTGTTTCATAAACAGTTCATGTTGGTCATCGATAAAGTCGATGATAGGTGTCCATGAGTCGTGGTTGTTCACGTTGTTACCGAACCC
The DNA here is from genome assembly GCA_030568835.1 of Kodamaea hsintzibuensis (nom. inval.). Taxonomy (NCBI): domain Eukaryota; kingdom Fungi; phylum Ascomycota; class Pichiomycetes; order Serinales; family Debaryomycetaceae; genus Kodamaea; species Kodamaea hsintzibuensis (nom. inval.). The sequence goes on from JAJMJA010000002.1 coordinate 273,124, forward strand.
TGGTGTGTCTATGATGTTCAAACGAATCTTGAAGTTTTTCTCCTCCAAGATCGCACGTACAATGTCAATTTCAACTGTTTGGTGTGGGTTCAGGAACTTGTTGTGTCTCTCTGTTGGGTCCTGGTAAGCCTTAAGCGACGACTGGAAAAGAGTGTTGATGAACGTGGTCTTACCCAATCCACTCTCACCACACACCATCAAGGTGAAAGTGGCGCCCTCCTTGGACACGATCTTGTATCTTTGATATTTGTTAGTAAATCATTTTCTGAAAAAGTACGCCTTGTGGGGCCTCGATTGACTCGATTGCACAGCAAAAATTAGCTCCAACTGTAGCAAAACGCACAGCCCCACTCAAAGAATGGCCTTATACATACCTCTGGTTTGGTAAGTTTGCAATACCGACGGCTTCAACCATGGTTAACGTGAAAGAAGAATAGTGTTGTTTTGCTGTTTTGCTCGTGTCAACTTTTTTTTGGAGGGTTAGCGAAAAATTATGAGTTGTTTACTTTTGGCAGTCTTATGTAAGCCACTTGATCTGAACAAACGAGTAAAATCGAAACGAAAAATGAGAAATGAGCGCGTGTTCGTCTGGGAACAATAGGGCGTTAGAGTGTGGTGGGTTCGATTGGACGAGTATTTTTGTGTTTAATAGTAGAGATTAGAGGAGAGAGTGGTGGTGGACGTGGAGGAGGAGGAGAAGGAGAAGGAGGAGGTACCACGATTAGATATAATGAAATAAGGTTTATTTGTAGTTAGTGGGTAACATTGACAGATTTGATGTTAAGAGATAGAATGATAGAGGTAAAGAGAGAAGAGATAAGTAGATTAGTTAGATGAGATGAAAAGGTAGTATGTTAATTATTATAGAAAATGGAAATGAATGAATGAGAGAAAAGGAGACGCGGGATGAGCTGATACGGGTTATTCATTGTTGTGATGATTGATTGTTCATGTAGTGTTGACTTAGCGTTGTAGATAATTTATGTATGAAATTTAAGGTTTGGGGTAGACTTTTTGATTTGAGGGAATTGGAATGATAGGTAAGATAGGGAGCGAGAATTAAGGGCAAGAGGAGACGTGGACATAAAAAAAAACTTGATATGGAGATAATGAAGAATGTAGTGATGAGTGCGATTAATAGAGAGGTGATAAGAAGTTAGAAGTGTGTAGTGTGAAAAATTAGTGGAGAGAGTGTACAAACAACGCGTCATATTTAATAACATACCATTGAAGTGTCGTTGAATAATAGGTTTATAGCTTGATGATTATTGATTATACTGGATACGTCAAACAGTTTCTTATGAGTACCCAGAACTCTTCTAATCTATAGATGAACCAGTTATTAAACCACCTCTACTAACTACATTAAATGAAACAGTAAATCAAATTAACACAAAGTAATCACTAAAATGAACCTCGTAATAGAACTAAAACGTATTTTTAACTGCAAATTTGATAGATCTTTGAATAAAAACTTGGGAGATAAATGTGACACTCTACAGATAAACTACAGTCACAATTCTCCTCTTTTCTCCCCTCCTTCAGAGTAATTAGCTATAGTGAGGTAAATGCTGAACTACACTTTGAATTGAGACAACGCCATTTTCTCAACGAAGCTCTAAAGGTAGAGCGAGAAAATATACAGCAGTTGTTACTTGCATCGTACCCTAACTAACAAGGAAATCATTTGCAGTTACCTGAGTTCCCTAGTACTTTAAGATGTGTTGATACTACAAAACGACTGTACTAATTCAAGAAACTGTTTCTCAAGGTTCCAATACAATTGAATTGTGAGATATTCTAGTTGAGACAGAATAGCGCCCTACTCTTGTTAAATGGTTCTTCATATCTAAAATCAATGGAAGATTTTAACTATTTCATACAAACGTTTTACCCCAACCTTGTTAACCTAAAAACTATTGAAACAATCCAAAGCTGTTATATTATATTTCAGCAACTCATTCTTTTCTGAAAACTAACTTGATAAAAGTTCTTTATGATTCAATGATCATATACTCAATTATTTGATTGAATGCCCTTTGTACAATCTAATTGTACAGCCCAATTTAACGTCACTATCCCATTCGATAGAAAGTTCTATTTGCTTCTCCTCAAAAGCCGAAAATCAGTAACTTCCACCAAGTATATGTAACTAAATCCGATTATTCTGTTATTCCTCACCTTTTGCTTCTTGCGCTCCTCCTTTTGGGTTCGACATCGAACAATTTTCGAGTTTTGTTGCACCAATAATGTCGCAAATGTCGTTCTTTCGGTGTTCGCGCTGAAATAGGAAGTTGCCCAGGCACAGCCATTCTTCAGATAAGACTCGTTAAATTACTGCAAATTTTGCTCTTGTGACTGTCGTTAAAAGCAAAATCTATGTGCAAATGTTTACATAGAGTAAGCCATTGCAAATTCCACATCTTGTTTTTCGGTGTTTTGTACAAATTGGGTGGCACAATTAGAATTTCTTAGTTCCAGGTAAATAAACATCTCAGTGGCATGGCTTCTATTACATGCGCTTGAGTGTTGGTCCGGATTTAAAATCCTTCTTTGCACCGACACTCTATCAGAAGCTTATAAAAAGCAGCCATTCCCAATCAAGTCTCTACAATTTCATTCTTCATCACAAATACATAAAGTCTAATGGGAAAATACGATCCACCGAAGTTGAGCTTTGCTCAAAAGCGTCAGGCACTTAGTGGCTTCTGGGCACCCAAACCAACCTACCTTGAAGATCAGTATCCTAGCTTAGATGGTAAGGTAGTTTTAATTACTGGTGGTAATGCTGGTGTTGGGTACCAAACTGTTAAATCACTTGCAGGTTCAACAAATGCCAAAATCTATATCATTTCCAGAAACAAACAAAAGTCATTGACTGCTATTGACAAATTAAAGAAAGAAGTGGCGCTTGAGTATAAAAAGAAGCAAACTGATATCCACTTTATTCAAGCAGACCTTTCAGACCTTACCACCATCAAACCTGCCGTTGAAGAATTCTTGAGCGTTGAACAACGTTTGGATATCATTATTCACAATGCTGGTGTCATGTGGCCAGTAGTAGGCAGCAAGACTAAGCAAGGACACGAGTTACAATTAGGAACCAACGCTATTGGCCACCATTTGTTGCAAAAGTTTCTTGATCCAATTTTCTTGAAGACTGCAGCTTCAAACAATGCCAATGAATCTAGACTTGTTTGGGTATCATCTACAGCTCAACTTGATGCTCCTCTCGGTGGATTTAACTTTGACGATCCTGAACTTTTTGGAAAGGCTCCTATGTTGCAATACGGTCAATCTAAGGCATTGAATGCTATCCAAGCTAGAGTATGGCCCAAATTGCACTCCCTGGACGTCGCCGCAAACAAAATTGTCAGTGTTTCCTTATGTCCTGGTTTCTTAAAGAGTGACTTACAGAAAGACTTCCCAGCCGTTCAAAAGTTCATTATTGGCAGACTTCTAAACCCTGTTAGGTACGGTGCTTACACCGAGTTGTTTGCAGCTTTGTCTCCAGATGTTACTTACGACAAAAATGGTAGCCACATTGCTGCGTTTGGAAGATTCAGTACCTTGAGACCTGATCTTGAGGACGACAAGGTCAACAAGAAGATCTGGGCTTACTTAGACGAACAGGTTGCAGATTATTTGTAAGTGTACTTGAATCCAGCATACAGTGGGTTCATTTTCCACTACTTCAACCTGACACTGTACTCTAAATAGTTTAAATCAGACTATATACTCAAGTACAATATTTAATTTCTTACTTATTAGTATTTTAAGAATACCAATCGTATATCCAATTTTTTTTTTTGCAGCCACTGAAACCGATGTACATGAAACCCTTTTGTCACGACTCCTAATATATTCTTAATCTCTACGCCACAATACACCGGTTTCAAGTACCCTTTTCATACCCCAAGAGGATCACAAATGCTTGGACCGCATCAAAAGGCTAAATACGGAAAAAGGGGCTGCAGTCCCCATAATTCGTCCGTTTTAGGAAAGAGCACAGAAATCACCACCAATAAATTATTTCTTACCAACTATTGAGTTGGTGCCGAGCTATATAAACTAGTCATATTCAGCTGGAATCCCTGAATTATTCATTACTAACTTTCATCATGTCTCCAGTCACAGATGATTTTTCAGAATACGAAGACCAAAAGAAATACGAAGCCAATTGGTTACCCAAGGTTAAAGAGTACAGAAAGACCTTGAAAGAAGCTCTTGATTTGCAGCCAAAAGTTGAGTTACCACAACCCATTGACAAATTAACTTCTCTGCAATTCAATACCTTCAAACATCTTTATGATGCAAAGTTGTTAACGCCTGAGGAGTTCGCTATTACAGATTCTACAGCCACTGATTTGGTTGCAAAAATCGCAAAGGGAGAATTGACTGCCGTGGATACGTTGAAGGCTTTCGCTAAGAGGGCAGTGATTGGTAACCAGTTTCTCAACTATACTATGGATATTTTTATAGATGAGGCTTTAAAGAGAGCTGAGTACTTGGATGACTACTTCAAAAAAAAAGGGAAGACAGTTGGTCCATTACATGGACTCCCAATATCCGTAAAGGAGCACCTTGAATTCAAAAACAGAATTACCCATGGCAGTTATGTTTCAAAGATAGATTATCGTCCCAATCAACATGCAATCGAATTGAAGGCTTTGGAAGATGCTGGATGTGTTTTCTATATTCGAACATCACAGCCTCAAACTATGATGCACTTGGACTCAATGAATAACTTTATTGGGTTAACTAAAAACCCATACAATTTGGCTTTGTCTTCAGGTGGTTCTTCCTCCGGTGAAGGATCTATTGTTAGCTTTGGTGGAAGTCCTCTTGGAGTAGGCTCAGACATAGGGGGTTCTATTCGTGCGCCTGCAGCTTTCTCAGGGTGCATTGGCTTAAGACCATCACAGAAGAGAATCAGTTGTGTAGGCCTCACTGGCCCTGGGGCTGGCGCAGAGGGCATCTTATGTGTTGCGGGTCCTTTAGCAAGATCACCACAAGATATTGAATTGTTTATGGATGTGTCTCTTAATTTTGGAAAGCCATGGTTGAAAGATGGCAACGTCATACCTTTGCCTTGGAGAAAAGTAGCCTCTCCTACACCTAAAGAAATGACTATTGCTGTTGTTTATGATGACGGTATCGTGAGACCATCTCCTCCAATCTCAAGAGGCTTGAAAGAAACAGTTGCAAAATTGGAGTCTGCTGGAGTTAAGGTGGTAGAATTCAAACCCATTGAACCTGCGTTATTGTTTCAAACGTTAATCAAGTTTTTCGGAGCCGATGGAAACCATGGCCAACGTAAGTATTTGGAAGAATCAGGAGAACCCTTGGCTAAATTGAGTAAATTTGCCTTGGGATTTCAAGAAGACCCTGTGAGTATTGACAAACTCTACGAATTGACTTCCACAAGAGACTACTTGAGATATGTTTATACTTCATTCTTGGTGGACAATAAGATTGACTTTATCTTATCACCTATATACAATAACGTTGCTCCTAGGTCAGAGGAGGTTTACAATTGTTCATACTCAGGCATTTACAACTTGTTAGATTTCCCCGCTGTCACTTTCCAAACTGGATTATTTCAAGATCCTAGCATTGACACTTTGGCGGAGGGAGATCTGAAGTACAGAAATGAGATTGAAGCTATGGAATCGAAAAACTATAAGCCTGAAAACTTCAAAGGGGCTCCTATTGCTTTGCAGTTGGCTGGAAGGAGATACTATGATGAGGAACTTATTGCAGCATTGAAGACCATTGTTAAGGTTATTGAATAACACTTCAGCAAGCTTTCTATGAATTTAAACTTTTATTCAGTTTTCTAATTTATTTAACTAGTTTATCTTGATGAAGATAATAACGTTTTCGTAGACGTAAGCTCAATTTCTCTATATACAACAAGTCTAAGTTGATATGTACAGGAAGACTGCTCATGCAAGCTGTACTATTGCCGACATTGAGCTCAACAACTGCTTTTCATGTTTTATAAACCTACTTGTTTTATTCCTCTATTCATTATCAAGACTATTTAAACGCATTCGTAACTACCAAGTAGTAAACACTTCTCTCAACTAAGCTTTATTTAATAAATTGGGTAGTACAATTTGATGATTTGTTATGCTTTCATTTAGCTCATTATTCATGATTTTGCATATCCATGTATGCAAGTTTTTCATATTTTGCATCCATATTCCTTAAAATGAGAATTCGCCCTTGAATTGCTCCAAGTTCATTCCTGGTTTGACCAACTCCAACAAATCTCTTCTGTCCATTGCAATAAATGCACGCTTCAAGGTTTCAGTTAACGCGGTAGATTGGTTATGGTTTAAAGTCAGGGCTGCATCGCCTCCTTCAACTTGATGCATTGCCAATCCAGAAAGTAAATGCTCAGCAGCTTCCTTATAACATCCAATGTTTATACAACTAACACCCAAGTTGTAACGTGCTCTAACAAACGTAGGTTTGATTTCCAAAGCCTTGAAATAAGCTTCTACTGCTTCTTCTGATCTGTTTGAGTTTGCCAACAGGGCTCCCAAACGGTTCCACAACACCGGGTCGTCAGGTCTGATCGAGAGAGCTGCCTTGAAACAGTCAATGGTCTTTTCAAAATCTTCGTTTGCATAAAATAAAACACCGAGTCCCATTTGAACATCTGCATCCATACTAGCTTGGTTGGGTGATAACTGAGCTGCCTTCATGAACAACTGACTAACTCTGTTGTTCAATGAGTGTCTATCTTCATCGGTGATGGCGGGGTTTTCCGCTCTTGCCTTTTCAGCGATCTGTGGGTATTTGGTCAGAATCCATCTTTCCAAGGTGGCAAAAGCGGCATTGTCGTAACCTTCGTTAATGTACGAGATCGCAAGAGACATGAGAGCTTCAGAGTTTTCTGGATGCAATTCCAAGCACTTTTCCAATGCCAGGATACCGGCAATCTCCTTCTCATTCTGTGTTTGTACTTCACCTAACTTGAGCCATGCATTGATATGATTTTCATCACGTTGGATAGCGGCTTCAAATGCTAAAGCAGCTTCCGATAACCGTGCTCCATTCTCCATCAACTGGACACCAATTTCGTATGGGTCTTGGTCTGCAGGGAGGTCCGAGAATTGGTTGTGTACGTCTGTTTCGAACTTGTATTCACCAAAGTTGGCTCTGGTCAGTGCATATTTGGTGAAATCACGCTCCCATTGTTGCATGTCAGGTGGATACATGTCTCTTTGAGTCTTTTTGAACTCTTCATATTGATTCAGAATAAATTCGTTTTCGATGGCTTCCGAATTAAGGCCATCCCAGACTTCCTGGAATGTTGCTTGGTACTTGTCATCGATGACAAAGTCAGGCAGGGCTGCGACCGGCTCAGCCGTTTCAGCTTCTGCTACTTCTCCTGCCTTTGCCTCCAACTCTTCAACCTCCTTAAAGTGGTTATCCCAGTCCACTTGTTGTTGTTGGTTGGTGATCTGATCGTTTTTAGGTGCTTGAGCTTGAGCTTGGTTGTTGGCCATGCTCATTCCACCCATCATTCCCATATTCATCATGGGTCTGTATCCCATACGGCCACCCATTCCGTATTGAGACTGTTGTTGTTGCGACTGTTGAGCATGATGGGCATGTGCTTGCATTTCCTGAGGAAACTCGTTGGCCCAGTTAGCTTGTGCTCCTGGAGCATGTGCATGTACTTGTGCTGGCAGTGAGTTCCCCAAAACTGGCAGAGGTGAGTGAGTTTGAAATTCATTGGTCCAGTTCTTCTGCTGCTGAGAACCCTGGTTAATCAAACCCAACTCGTGTCTCATAGGTTGGAACTGAAATGCCAGTCCTCCATTTTCACCCATGAACTTATCCAAGTTCTGTCTCTCGATCATGGACATACCATTATCCTGCTTAAAGCCACCTTGTTGAAGCATACCAGGGTTGGCTACCTGGCGCTGTAAAGAACGATCTTGCTGTGTGTGTTTGTTGAACTGGGCAACGGCATTACCGTTGACAGAACAGTCTGCGCCTCCTCCTACAAAAGACATGGTGTACTTGATACTATAATTGATTCAAAGTGGATTGACCTCTTTATTAGTAAGAGAATTTTCGATTCATGAGGGGGAGTGTGTGCAGGAGCGACAATACCGAGGGTGCATATGATTGCGACCCCACAAATGGATTTCGAGTCATTGGGGAGTGAGTGTGATGAGTGTGAAGGTTGAGAATGGAAGTATTGATTGGGTGGGTGGCGTAAGTATGTGATGGTATGTTAACCTATTATTATTTGAAAAACCATTTTTGAGCGAGCTGTGTACTTCATCATTCTATAATAGTCATGCGAAGAGTAGTAAAGAGATTTAAGACAAGAGAGATATGAGATGAGCTGAGATAAGCTGTATTCTTATCCTTATCCAAAATTCAAGACCACTATGGATGTAATCTCCAGGTTTATGCGTAATTGACTGTACACTTTACGTTATGTAGGCAAAGGCACTCAATAGTGTTCATCAAATATTTATCAAATAGCACAACATTTATCATTTATCTAGCAGTAAGAAGCGTTTTGCAGTAATGTGCTAAAGCTACACACTTGCATTGTAAACTTTAAACTAGAATGTCATTTCCAAAGGTACCACCTTCTAAAGTTCTATTTTAGTAAACCTATTCGACGCAGTATCAAGAATATAGTGGTTACCTAGACCAGAAACCTCAATAGCGTATCGTTTTTAGACTTCAAACCAGGCTACATAAGCATACAATACCAACAGTCACTGAACATAAAAATGACCTACTCCCCTTCTGCTTGTACGGACCCTCGGGAACATTTCACTTAAAAAATAGATTCGTTCCCCTCGCTTTTGTAGGTGTGATTTCACTATTAAAGAAATAAAGAGGTAAAAAATAGGTTTCCGGAGGATCTTTAGATGAAGTACCAGACATTATACGTAATAGAGACACACAATGTTTACTTTGTATCTGTGAATAGATCAAGTCAGTGAAAGAACAGATATACTTGAAGTGAAATGTCTTCGAAGTTTGGCTGCAAATTTATTTCTTAATTGGGTATTGTATTGTAGTGTGACAGGTTTTGAAACGTGGGGATGAACTTCGGGTTCATTGAAAGCTCAATCTAGGAAAAGAGAATGAGTAGCATAATGTTGTTCAAATATTTTCTAGAGTGTAGAAAGGGTGTAGTAGAGAGTTCGGAAACGAATAAATCGACAGAGCTATTAATACACCAGGTGTTATCGATTTAATGTGAGAAGTATGGCTCTGCTCTTATTATATCAGCAAGAAACTATCCCTAGTGAAACTATCCCTAGTGAAAATTCTCATCTTCTTGTGGTCAGCTGGGTGCTTTATATTTAATAGATATTGCTTACAAGGTAACAAATATATTGTGAAAAATCACATTAAAAACTCTATGGGGTATGAGCAGTAAAATGCAAAATGCATATAACTATACCTCTGACTTGATCCCTTATCAAATTCTAATGAATGAATAACGAATTCATCCTATATTTCTCCTAAACTTGACCAATTTCAAGCTGACAGGGCAGTTGGTTCCTCAAATTGATTCCGATTTCACCATTGTTTTGGGGTGAACTTAATTGTTTCGTAATATTTGACAGCCGATCCACCCATAATGGGTTATTCAAGTAAAAAATCCGTTTCATCGTCTGATGCTTCACCTCACAATACTCGGATACTACTATAAGTCCACAGCTAACAAACTCTACTTCTATCTATTCTTTCATTCTTTCCCTCTCAAACATTATTTATGCACCATCAGTAGGTACAGGTACTGTACGACTTGAAATTCAAAACGGTTTGCACGTACAATAGATGGCTCCTTTATTATCTACGGCTAAACGCGAAAACCTGCGTGTCCCTTTCGTCACCCTTATCTTTTGACATAAAAACGGCTATTTTCTAAACCTTGCATCCAAAAGCCATACTTTTCATCAGAGAAGGTATAAAAATGATGATGAAATCCTCACTGTAAAGAGCCAAGTTCATCAAAATGTTTGACATCGAGAGTGGATTGTTCATCCAACAAGGGCGTCGCTTTTGGATTACCAAATTATTAGCATTAATCTGCATTGGTCTGTTATTCTTGCACTTGAATTCAGAAAACAAAATCATTAAGCGTTGCTTAGACGGTAATGGGGCAGAAGTTGATCACGGTGACATTAGTGGAACTGTATCTGCTGCTTTATCTGCTGCTATCTCTGCTGATGTCTCTGCTAGTAACGTTTTATCTGGGTTGCAAGGAATTTTTGCAGCCACTCAAAGTATTGAAATTGGTGTGCTGTTGAGCTTGGATTCAGCACTTCCATGGGCTGAAGCGAGCAGTACTGTAGTGAGCCTGGTACCCTACACTACGACGATTGCAACATCAGGAGTGTCAGTTTCCCAAACTAATATAATTCCAGAGACTACTACAATCAGTACTGAACCGTTCACTTTAGGTTCCTTGAGTTTGGCTGGAAATTCAAGTCCAACCCAGTCACTGGTATTCGTTTCTGAGACAGATTCATCCAGCGAACCATCCAGTACTCAGTTTCTGCCCATTGATAGTTTAACTAATTCCATAATTTCTTCGCAAGCTTCTTCTACAGCTGTTCCTACAAGTGCTCTTCTCAACGAAGATATCGCAATTTCTCCTCCAGTCCCAGATTATGGTAGCCCTGTTTATTCAGAGGTGTTGTTTGAGCACGTATTCGGAAATTCTTATTCACACCCATTTATTGAAGGTTTCTGGACGCCCCCATCCATCAAATTCAACAGGGTTGTGGTCAATTTTGATAATTCCGTATCTGGAGTTCAGTTCGATCGTTTGGTACATCTATTCGTTAGGGGAAGTGAACTATGGAGATCTTGTACTCTCGAAGGACCTGTTAGAGGTACCAGTGAGTCCCATTTTTCAAAGGATTTGTCAAGATACGCTACTTTGTTTCAAACTGGTGCACCTTATATGTTCGAGTTGGGCAACATTGTTGACAAGACGTATACAGGTGCATTCTCTACTCGACTCACCATCAACTTGTATTACCAAGACGATGACGACGACTCCTTCTTTTCAATCGATAGACCTGCTGACTCTATCTATTCTTTAACTAACCTTGGAGAACATGTCCCACCGGTCGTTAGCGTTGCCGCGTCACCATACAAAGTCACAGTTCCCCAGATTTCATCAAACACCTCTCGTTTGTTTCTTTCCATGATAGCACTGGGTAACTCTAATGAAGAGTTTTGGTATTCAAACCAAGTAGACCAATCAAGTCAGAAAGACAATGGACCAGTGAGAGTTTTCAACATTTATTTAAATGGTCAAAAGGTAGCTCTGCAAGCTCCAGAGCCCACAGTTTTCACCGGTGGTATTGACCCTTACTGGTGGTCTTCTGTAGTCAGCACAGACACGTTTGATTTACCAACAGTTGATTTCGATTTGACATGTTTGTTGCCTCTCTTGGCTAGCAACTCCTCTAACACTATATCTATTCAGGTGAGCAACGGGCTTGGAGAGTACGGTGCACAGAATACCACAGCTGTAGATGAAAATTGGTTTATTGGTGCAAATCTACTTGGCTGGGAGAACTCCGCCGTCAAACTGATTGGAGGAAAGGTTAGTACACCTGAAGTTGATGCTCATGGAAAATTGGTTTACTCTACCGCAGCCAACGGCTTTGAAATAGAGGTTACAGATTCAAGACATTCTGCGAGTGTTGCAAGTCAAGTTGAGTACCAACTCTTTAATGGAACAAAGTACGTTGTGGGTGCTAGCTTGGATACTACCGCTTTAATTTCTACTGCACATGTCTCTGAACCAAATAGACAACCCTCTGCTTATTATGCAAAGACAACAATTTCGGCCAAAATATCCCAAGGGGGGGTTAATTTAGTCGACTATTATAGACTTGGTCGCTATCCTTTACTTCTACAAGACGTATACACCCCAGTTAACTCCTCCCTTGCTTATGAAGATGAGAGTTTATACCATGTTAAATATGTGTATATTTCTGGTGATGAAGACTTGAACTCAGAGACTCAGATTGCGCAAAACGCAACACAGTTAAAAACTTACACTACAGCTCACCCTCGTGGAATCGAATTGTCCTACCTTGATACAAACTATCAGTACTCAAAGAATGGTGAAGTCAGTGACCGTCTTGTTTCTGCAGGAATGCCGAATTACTATACTCCACCCCTGATTACCAGCGACGTCTCTTTCAATGCAGACGCTATCACTCCAGACAGTATGTTGGATGTTCCTTATTTTGTTGAGCAAGCTTTAATAGCTTTGGGTGATATTGATGGTTTCGGTGATACTGCAACCCAAGCAAGAGAATTGCTTTCGAAAGTTGAAGTTGATTACAATTGATTCCATTCCTTGAAAAGTTAACTAAACCACATTCTCAATGTTTAAATGGATATTGGGATGAATTGTCGGTTCCACTTCTACACAGCAGGTGATTACTTCTACTAATTTTTATGTAGAAACCAGCTTTATAATATTGAAAAATTACAACGTGTAATGGCTGCAAATATTTTTTACATTCACAATTAAATAAACAGAGACAAGAGAGTTGAGAGAGGAATGTAGGAGTAGTAGAGATGACAACGTTAATAAGTGTTTGGCAAATCCAGAAGATATTTTACTCCTCAATTCGATGTAATAAATCTACAATAATTAAATCCCTTGCAATTAAGAAGTTTTTACTCCTTAGTTTGATATATGTATCAACAAAATTCGTACAGATTATTTAAATATTAAATACAAACCCTTAATGGGCCGCCTTTGGAGCGTTTGGTAACTCCTTCAAGGACTTCCTAATGCAGTCTACACCCTTCAACAAGTCCTCTTCCAGGATCACCAAAGGTGGGGCCAATCTGATGATGTGGTCGTGGGTTGGCTTAGCAAGGACACCGTTATCCTTCATGACCAAACACAAGTCCCAAGCAGATCTACCGTTGGTTCTTGTGTCGTCGATGACAATAGCAGACAATAAGCCCTTACCTCTAACTTCTGAGATGACACCGTCAAACTCAGTCTTCAATTCTTCGAGCTTGCTCTTGAGCAATTCACCGAGGCGAGCAGATCTCTCAACCAAGTTTTCGTCCTTGACAACTTGCAAGGCAGCGGTGGCGACGGCACAGGCCAATGGGTTACCACCATAAGTCGAACCGTGCGAACCTGGTTCCAAGGTCAACATGATTTCCTTCAGCGACAAAACGGCTGATACTGGCATGACACCACCAGAAATAGCCTTACCAAGTAAGATCACGTCTGGCTTGACACCTTCAGAGTGCTCGTAACACAACATCTTACCGGTTCTTGCAACACCAGTTTGGATCTCATCACAGATGAGCAAAACATTGTACTTCTTACACAATTCGGTGACACGAGGCAAGTAGTCAGCTGGTGGTACAACGATACCGGCTTCACCTTGGATTGGTTCGAGCAAAATAGCAGCAATCTTGTCCCCAGCGTTTTTGAAAGCCAACTCAACGTCTTCAATGACACCGTATCTCAACAAGGTACCCTTTGGAGCACCTGGGATTTGAGGGCCAACACCACTCAAGTATGGGCCAAAGTTGGTTGTAGCATCAGGGTCAGTCGACATGGAAATAACTCCCAAGGTTCTTCCGTGAAAGTTGTTGACTGCAGAGAGAATAATGGCTTCACCTTCTGGAATTTGCTTCTTGACATATCCCCATCTTCTAGCCAATTTCAAGCCGGTTTCAACAGCTTCAGCACCAGTGTTCATAGGTAAGACCATTTCATAGTCAAAGTATTCAGTAATGTACTTGGCAAAAACACCAAAAACATCTGATGAAAAAGCTCTTGAACACAAGGTCAACTTGGAAGCTTGTTCAACCAAAGCAGCAACAATCTTAGGGTGGCAATGGCCTTGGTTGACAGCAGAGTAAGCAGACAAGAAGTCCAAGTATTCCTTTCCTTCTGGATCCCACACGTGTGCACCTTCCGCCTTGGAGAAGACCACTGGCAATGGGTGGTAGTTGTGAGCAGAGTACTTTTGTTCGTATTCAACAGCTGTAGCAGATGAGATTTGAGCAGACATTTTTAATAGTTAATGAGAAAAGATCAATGGGATTAAATGGGCTTTTATATACCTTAGATCTCGTCCATCAAAAGTGAAAAATTGTGACTATAGATTGGCATTAGCATCGCTATAGGAATCAGAGAGCGAACAGATTGGGCAATCGAGCGCGACTTCTGTTTCTCTTACTGAAGTTGGAATGTGGGGAGAAAAAGCGCACTAAAAAGTCAGATACGATTTCTTGTAGGTGTTAGGAACCGGTTGAATGCCGAAGGGTTTGACGTGGATGATCGGTTGCAAATGTTCTTAGAGTAATGTGCCTTTATTTGACTTCATTTTTTCAAGTGATCTTTATGTAAAGTAGCAGTTGTAGTTTTTATTATTAGCTTGTCAGCTGTGTGAATGTACTGAATGATGAGGAGGAGAAGTGATGTTGTAGCAGAGGTGTGTTACCTTGTAATACAATTCAAATATGTCTATTCTATGTAGTTATTGTTGTAGTCACGTCGAGCGATTTGACGTTTTTGTTAGGAATGTTTTAGTGATTGATGGATATTATGTTTACAACAATAGGATTTTTAGTCAACTACAATGATCCAAACTTTTAAATGACATAACTTAATGTTTAGTATGCTACCGGTTTATTTTATTAAGGAAGGATCATTGTAGGATATACAATTGGTAAGTTTAATGTCCTTAGTATCTTCCTAGTAATTGAAATATTAGCGAATATACTTATAACTGATCCAGTATTTTCAACAAGCCCTACTACTGAAAGATTTTAAGAAGTTTTTTTGAGTTGATGTATGACGTTCTTAACATTCCGTTGCCACTTAGTTCCTTACACTCAATTCTGTGTGTCAATTGAATTGGGTGCAAATTGTTGTCACGTGTATCTATTAACTATACTGATACACCTCAAGTATTTCCAATGCAACGTCTTACAACGTTTGTTGATGGTTGTTTAACTACTAGTAAGGAGATGCACTCAAGGTTAGGAATGTGCAATTAGAATACTTCGTCGTCAACTCTTGATTGGGTACTTTAAAAAAGAAAATTGCCGTAAGTTTAAGAGCCATTACATTTCTTATCAGTTGGAGGTATAGACAACGTTTCTGAATATGAACAAGTTACAACTCCCCACACATATAACACAGTGATTAATGGTATTTTCTAAATACTTGAAGAACTAAAACAATATTCAACACCAGAAGTTATAGTATCTTTTGTAGAATGGCAAACTGGCAATGTATTCTTTCTCTTCAGCCACTTCTTGTTTGAGCAAGTCCAAGTCCAATTCTCTTCTACCAGTGTCGATATCGATATCCTTAGCTCTTATGTACAATTTCCAGTTTCTAGTCCAGATCTTGTGGCCAAAATAGAAAAGAAAGATGATTGGGAATCCCAAGTAAGCTTCAAAGAAGTCTGAAGCATTTGGCTTTCCTCCTATTGGGAACAATGCAATCCAAAATTGGGCAATCAAAACCAAGATATTTAAGATGATACCATAGTATGCTCCAACTATACCACATTGCGAGGTGAAACTCAATTCGCCCGTGTCTCTACCTTGGACTTTCAAGGCTCTTCTGAATCTAATCAAACAAAAGTTAATAGATGCCCAGGTGAATAAGGATGACAACCCAGAAAGGGCAAGCAACCAGTTAAACACTTCACCTTCCTTAGATGATGCACTAAGGAAACAAAGTAATCCAAAGACACATTGGATGATAATACCTACCAACGGACGACCAGACTTGTCGATGTAACCGAAAATCTTTGGGGCTTGGCCAGAAGCTGCCAATGCAGCTAATGTTCTCGATGACGCAAATACCGAAGAGTTACCAACAGACAAGACAGAAATCATAATAACAACATTCATAACGGATGGCAATCCACTGATACCAGCCGTTTGAATGGCAATGACGAATGGAGAGGCGGCAGCACCAGAGTTAGCCTCTAATCTTGGTTCAGTATATGGGACCAAAAGACCAATGAGAAACAACGAGAGGAGGTAGAACAAAGTGATTCTCCAGAAGACTTGTTTGGTAGCCTTTGGAAGCGATACTCTTGGGTTCTCAGTTTCTGCGGCAGCTAACCCAGCTAACTCGGTACCACCAAAAGAAAATGCTGCAGTAACAAAGGCAGAACAGACACCTTTGAAACTATGCGCAAAGGCACCAGGGTGGTGCCAATACTTGGCTCCAATATAGCCACCTTTTGGTCCACCACCACACACTAATACGATAGAAAGAATACAGAACCCTATAACTGCAATCACCTTAATAACTGAGAAAACAAACTCTGCTTCACCGTAACCTTTAACTCCAAAGAAGTTGATGACAAGAATGAGTACGTAAAATATAACAACGAAGGCTACTGGATTGATAGTTTTATCCCAATATCGAATAGCGATAGCAGCTGCGACCAACTCTAGCGGAAGCACAATAAGCCACAGCAAAGCGTAATTCCAAGCCATTGAGAAACCCCAAGAGGGTTCAATAAAACGAGAGTTGTACGTAACAAAAGCACCAGACACAGGGAACGTAACCGCCAATTCACCAAGAGATTGAACAGTACAGTACATCATAGAACCAATTAACAAGTAAGCAATGAAAATACCAGCAGGTCCTGCTGTTGCCAAAGCATTACCGGAACCAATAAACAAACCAGTACCAATCGAACCTCCGATTGCAATCATTTGCAAGTGTCTATTTTTCAATGCTCTGGACAATGGAGCATTAGCTGTCATAACAGCAAGCTTTTCCACATCAGTCAAGTTTGGATCGAGTCCCACTATATTGGTATCAACTCTTTTGAAGGAGTCGATGAATTTAGCGAACCCAGTCAACTTTGGTGCATTATCAGCTTGGTCAAAAGCATCAATATAGACACCTCCTTCTTTATCTAACGAGGAGCCTTCGGCTATCTCTTTACTCCTAATATAATTCAATTCTTTCTCAGGCATGATTTGATTAGGATGGAGTCAAATCATCTAAAACCATGTCGATTCTTAGCTTTTATAATCATTTATTGTGGCTCCGGCTCCATTCCTTCCAAGTGCCTAGTGCATTGTCCATTTAGCCTACAAACGATAAGATAACTGTAAGCACCAACGATCCTAATCCCAGATAGTAAAGAGCTGTAATTACCTCTTTTCTAAGCCGCTTTTGCGAGAATTGATACAATCATCTTTAGTTCCTCCGGTATTTGTGTCCTTATCAGTGCCACAAAATGCAAAGGTTGAATGTCAATACAAAGAGTGTTGTCGTGTGTCTTGACAAGATCTTTTTGCTGAAAGATGATTTCAATTCAGCATAAAATTGTCCATACTTCTCTCCGTATATCCTTTCTTCTAGAATGTTAATTACAAGTCGAACTTTCCCTTGCATATTTTCACTTCTGATATTTGAAGATTAGGGTGGATCCCTTTCTAGTACTTTGGTAGTATGGTAGTTTGGTTCTTGTGTTTACTTCAAAGCGAAACGACGACACAATGCAGTTGTGTAAGAGTTCTTATCTCTAAATCATTGCACTCCAGCTTGTTCAGGAAACTTAAATTTTGGGAAGCTCGGTGTTAATTAACAGCCCAGTGTATGAGTGTTCACAAAGCGGCAATTGGTTATACTTCCTGACCAAGAAAAGACTACACAGAACATTTTGTAGAGGCTAGACATTAGCTGTGTGTTTTTCTAATCTATACGAATATTGCTTTCCAATTAACCTGTGAGCAGATCTCTGAGCGCTTTTATCTTCCACTATTAACATTCTGTATTATTGAATTATTCCGCATTTGGAAGTGGTCACGTGCCACGCGACTTCGTGCAACAACCAATTCCCCTCAAACATAATAGAGTGACAAAACTATAACAATATAGAGAGAAGACAGCTATGGAAAGAGGTACTAAGAGACAGATGCACAGTGGGAGTGCGCACTTGCACTCGGACTCCCACGCCTTTACTTCGAACACAGTAGGAACCAACTAT
This sequence comes from Kodamaea hsintzibuensis (nom. inval.), assembly GCA_030568835.1. NCBI lineage: Eukaryota > Fungi > Ascomycota > Pichiomycetes > Serinales > Debaryomycetaceae > Kodamaea > Kodamaea hsintzibuensis (nom. inval.). The sequence goes on from JAJMJA010000002.1 coordinate 291,165, forward strand.
TCACATTATTATCAGAACAATGCAGATGTCCAGGCGATACCTAGTACAGCAATGCGTGTACGGATGGCAGTTGGTAAAGGGTATGCCACTCCACACCCAGCTCAGTTAGAGTCTGCAAAGGTGTACTCCAATACTATGGAACAGAATACGTTAACTGGGTATGGAAATGTTGGTGTTAGAGTTCCACTTCCAGGTCATATGGACCAACCCCCTAGTTTATTTAGTGGTGGGTCAACTTATGAAAGTGGCAGCTTCAGTGAATGGGACCGTAGTTTGGAAGACGGACCTGTTCAAACTATTGAAGAGCCTGTTAGAAACAAAAGAAAACATGACGAGGACATGCCTCAGGAAAGTCAGGGAATCAGTTTTGATTATAACTTTTGAGAATGTATGTGTATTCATTCCATGTAGTGGATAAGAGAATAGTATGAGCTGATGTGGAGGTTTCAGGATATGAATCATTGGTCATTCTAGGCTATGTTGAGAAGTGCTAAACTAGAGACCAAGATTTGTATCTTACTGTTTGATATTTATCATATTCAATGATAAATATTACTATCATTTATCAGATTGAAGCAAGGTAATTGAAATGATACAAGTATCAAAACTGATAAATTATTTCATACTAACATTTCCATTCATTTGAAATCCTCTTAATCCCCTACTACACTCAACTTTAACGAAAATAATTAAACAAAGATAACACTTTTTTGCTCATCAGATTCATTTATCTGAAATCCCAATCGTTAAGAAGTTCACCAAGGACTTTCAATTCGTTTCGCTTCACTTCATTTCAAACTCAAGCTAAAACAATGGCAAACTGAATAAATCAAAACTAGTAGTTTATATACAAATAAATGATGAGAAATATATTCATATATATTAAAGAAAAGTATGATTGCACAAATGTTTATGAAAAGCACTTATTCCCACCTACCTTTAACACTCTTGTAGGAATGAAATAAATAATTGGTGAGTGCAGTTTTCACACCCACTATCATTCACGAGGTTTTTAGCTTAAATAAAATTTCAAGCGCTGTGGAATTTCAAAAGAGTAGAAGCAAACAATGATTTGCGGTGCATTCAGAAACCTAACACCACACGAGCGGGCTCTACAAATCATTCGGTTTGTTACGTGTATTGCTGCAGCTTCCTTAGGTATAGGTGTTATTATCGGACCTCTTTTGTCCAACGATTCGTATATTGCTAGGTTCGACTGCGCCCACGATGATGTATCGTATGGTTTGTACAAGTCATTGAGATCTTCAGTAGCTGCTAATGTGGACGATATTTATGGCGATTCGGAAGTTACTTATCATAATTCTGGAGCTTCCGATACGTCTTTGACCAACAGTGAGATCGAAGTATTGACCTATTACGCCCTGGCTCAAGTTGATCTGGCCCCACAATATATTATTACGTCTTTATGGGGGACATGCTATGGGAATTTCAACACAACCACTGTTATCAAGAATAATAAGTCGAAAATGGTTCGTACGGGTGGCGAGTCCGTTCATTGTACTAGAAAGTACAAGAATGGAGTTGTTGATTATCGTAGTGAGTTGGAGGACGCAGGTTTAGTCTCCATCTTAGCATATGCATTCAAGAGCTCGCTGTATGATGATGCTGAGTATAAAAGAGTGGTCAAATCAAGAAGAAGCAGAAATAATCTCTTGTTACCTGCATTCGTCTTTGCTACAATTACACAACTTATGGTGTTACTCACTACACTCATCTTATACAGCAAGCGTCACGGCCGCTCCGATTTAGCACATATTCCGCCATTATTCATTGGTGCGGTGACGATTGTTTCAAGTGCGCTGTGCTTGGCCATGATGGTCGGAGCGTCCACAGTAACGTTGCTAGTTCGTGACGTTCAGAGTGATGTAAATGAACACTTGGATGAGTTTGGAGTTTTCTTGCACTTGGGACACACATGGTTTCTGGCCCTCTGGGTGGGATGTGTATTTTCGATCGCCTCGACACTTTCATGGGTGATCCCAGTATGGTGTGCCAATCCATCAGTTGAAGACGATGAAGACCTCTATTATCATGACAGCGGGCGTAATAATAGAAACAGTATCCGTCTTAGTGGTGAGTCACAGACTCCAGTGGTACATGTAGAAGAAGACAAGAGCTCAATGGCCCGGTTCAGAGATGTACTCCACAACAAGACACATCACACAACCAAGCAAGAAATCGAACTCAGGAAATTAGGGGAAAAGCTTTCCAAAAAAACGAGTGTGAGACGGACAAGATCGAAGAAGGTGATTATTGCAGAGATGCAGGAAGAAGAAGCAAAGGAGCTTTTGTATGACCATAACACAAGTACAAGCACCCTGCAGAGTCAGATCCCTAGATCGCATCCTCAGAGAAATTTGAATCATTACAGGGAAACAACTTACGACGGATATCATGAACTGGAGAATAGACTCTCAGGGCATGATTCGTTTTTGAATGCTGATGAAATGGAGTACATGAACCAAGGGGATATATTGAGTAAGAAGTATTAGATTTAATAGACAAAGGTCTAGTTTGGGATTAGGAATCCAAAGCCTCTTCATTATACCCTTTACTTTGTGAAAAAGAATAAGTGAGACACAAGTTAAAAGTTGCAAAAGCTGAGTGCAAGAGTTGAAAAGAGACAGAGTGAGTGGTTCCATATTATCAGGATAAATAGGAAATTAGATTGCAAACAGAATTAATTGGAGATTAAATAGATTTTAACTTCGATGATTTAAATCTGATTAGCGAGAGGTAGGGTGTAGACATGAGATTTGGGAAGGTCTTATTGGTTTGGTTGAAAAAGTGTAGGTTCAATAGAATGTGCGAGATTATTGATTATTCTAAATAGATAGACTTAGTATATGAAGCTTTTTAGTACTTGGAGGTTCACATGAACTTGTTAATATATTCAACGCTCAATGAGTATATTTGTATAAGCGGATTTACATATAGAATATCCATGTTGTCTAGATTTTACTGCCTTACATGTGTGCTTGTTTAAGTTAACTTGCAAAGAGAATATCAAGGTTGTCTAGTTTTTACTCCCTTATCAGAATCCTTTTTTAAGTTAACTTACAAATAGAATGTCCAAGTTCTCTAGATTTCACTCCCTCACATAAACACTTGTTTAACTGGATATATAGAAGTGATGTCTCTAGGTTACGCTTCCTACCTAAATCTAATGTAATGTACTTTGTACAATGTGTCAAAGCACAATCCGGGTACAACTACATATTTTTCACCACAAGTCCACGAATGTTAAATTATACTTTACAACCATACTCAGAATCAGAATTAACACCCTAACTCTGTGGATGATATCTAAATCCTAAGCCCGTATAAAGCCAGAATACGGACTCAGTAAGCTGTATGAGTTCAGTCTTTCCTTTTCAGTCCAGACAAAGCAAGGTAAAGCAAACTCTATATTCTAAGCCCGTATAAAGCCTGAATTCAGCCCGAATTCAGCCTTAATCTGAGGCTTATTTAATTACATGAAATTCATACTATTCCTTCGATTTCATACACCTTGTGCTTTTCTCCTCATTTTCCACTTCCTAATTCAGACTCATCACCACCATCATCATCATCACCTCATCACCATCCTTATCTCTACACATAATCTTTAACCACAACTCGCTACGTAGTCTCATTCAAAACATTCTATTTTTCACTTGCCCCGAATTACCCAAAAAATCCAACCAATGCTTGGGCTCTTGGCATCACCTTGATTGGAAGAATCTATGAACTAATTAAAGAACTCTTCATGTTGGGATAATTTTCGTATATTCGTAATTCGTGGGGTTTGCATGATTAATGTTATGTGTTCTGTGACTAGTGTGAAGTCATTACACATATATTTGAACTATGTTTTATACATCCATATACTTTGAAATACTCTACTCCAACCTACTCCACTTTCACCCCACACCTACATTCCTCCACATAACTTCGGACAAGCCACCCGGGTACTTCACTTCGTATAATATTCCCATCTGACTTGTGATTGTTGAAAATCGGATTTCGTTATAGGCGCGACAACCACAAATATAAACAGGCAGCCACCGCCGTATTTTAATTTTATATTATTGGATACATTTTATAGACAACCATTCTACCTTTACGTTCATTTGTATAACTTTTCATTCCCTTAATGACTACCCACGTTCAGAGTGGGAACATCTATATTGACGGTGGTATGGTGACACCGAGAAAAGAGGAGGATATTGAGATGCTGAGCTTTTCTTCGCCAGTAGAGGATTCAGCAATACGGAATGCTTTGTTGGACCCTGGGACTATTGTTGTGGGGAAGCCAACTACGGGATTCACTGTTGGTGGGTATCATTTGAAGAGACTGATGTTGGCGTGTATGGCGCTCTCATTTGTTGTGTTGATTCATACGTTTGCACAACGTTATTCATGTAGTGGATCGCTGGACTTGGTTGCCTGCTATCCCCAATTTACGTTACAAGTACGTGAGAACTCCGACAAGTCGATGTCCTTAATGCGTCTGGCCATCAAGTGGGTATCGTTGCTTGCTAAAGACATGACTCCAGAAGATCATAAAGATGTGCAGTACGTAATTGTTGATACGTTGAACGAATCTAACCTATTCAAGTTCAACTATGGTGGGTACTGCCGTCAAAACATAGAAACAGGCGTGCAAAACTGTACCGCATCCCCTGAAGGTATCGACTTTATCAAGTCTCTCATCAACGACATGGGTAACCAGCTTAGCTCTATCTCAAAACTTGAAGACCCTTCTCTGTTTGTGAAAAGCTTAGAAACAACATACACAACCCTCGCAAGAAACATGATGAAAGAAAGCGTTGAAGAGATTGAACAAACTAGCGGCGCCCTCAAAGTATTGAACAACGTAAGCATAATTTCGACAATTTGCCTCTTGGTGCTATTTGGCTTGTGGCAACGCAAAACAATCTTGGTTTTATTATTAGTGCTCATGCTGGTACAAGGAGGTATCCTCTTTTTAGAGAACGCTTACGTTCGCAAAATGAACAGAGAGATGCTGAACATGTTTGACGTCACACGTGGTGTGGGATTCTACATGGTAATAACTTGCATGGTAATATCGATAGTGCAATTTGTGTACGTGCTGTTTAAAAGGAAATCGATATCTTGAGCAATCTAACACGAAGTCACTTTTACGTGTTTTAGAATTGAAATTATGAACTAATTAATTATGAATACTGGAATTCACTTGATTTCAGTACAAAACAAAACAGAGCCAACTTGAATGAATGTTCAAGATTGTCTATTATATTTAAAGAAACAAGGGAGAGATAGAAACGAGCTGTGAAGTTATTCTAGATGATAGAGAAACTGTTTACATTTGCCTGGACAGATGCAGAGATGGGACTTTTATTAGTAACTACTTTACTCATTCTTCTGCTTCTACAAATACCCAACAACTTCTTACCCTCGCTAATGAAAGGTACCATACTTTTGTCGATAGAATCTTATAAGACATATTCGTCCTTTCAACATATATTTCGTTATTTGGCTTGAGTTCTTATAATGAGATCAGTTTTAGTACTAGAATCAAGCCCGCCCTTACTGGAAGTCCGAGGTCTTCAATCTCAATTCGAACTTGCAAGGGTAGATACTCTTAGTATAGAAAATAGACATCCACAATCACGTCATGTACTCAGTCCAAGAATATTGGAATTGACAGATTCTCTTTGTCAGCTTCGTTGATTAATATCCGAAATGCTAACCGAACCCTAAAGGTAGCGTGTCTGCTTCAATAGCCATGTATGAATAGGATATTATTCAGTTATTCTAAGACGGAGAATAGTATCAGCTGAGGATGTTGGTGCCTCAGTTTCTGTTGATCGAATCCTTTCTTGAATCTGGTGTTCATAAATTTTGGAGCTGCTGAGAGTCACCTTTTGTATATACAAGTATCATACAAGTACACCTACGAGGAACACACGAGGTGGACGACGACCCTTCCCGTCTTCTGCTCCCTTTCATTTCATGTATGCATATTCTATCATCTAAGTTGTTTGGAAGAGTATAATGACTCTTCAAGTCGAAATAGTAAGTGAATTATCTACATACACATTAAGTTAAAAGGTGAGGTAGCTTATACTGCTTAGTTATAGCTTCTTACTTGTAACAACCTTTTGAAAACTGGGAGACAGGCAGTTAAAAGTGCTTTCGCATTGTATTTTTTAATTAGTTACCTACCACAAGGCTTTACTGTTTTCCAATTAGTACATGCCCAGTACAATTAACACTGAAAAGGGTATAAATCCTATCACCTTGACATAATATTATTCACGTACGTTTTGATTTCCCAAAGCTTACTCATCCAGGAATGGTCCCTGAGTAGCCATACTTCAGCATATTAAATTTAGTACAAAAAGGTGTGCAGGATTTGCAGCCATACGGCGTATACCATACATAAAATCTGCTCCGGACCATTAAAGTAGGTGGTTCGCAACGACAATACAATCCATTCAATAATCTATATGAATACGGTGCATGGGAACACACTTTAGCTGTTTGCCTGTTCATTCTTTTTTCGTTTTCTTTCATAAACAAACGCAGCTGTACTACATTGAGGATTCAAAACGCTGCTAGAGCTAGACTTTGTTGACATACATGGGAAGAACTACAAAAACAACAAACCGCCGTACTCATTTTCTACTTGTTAAGTTCTCTTTGAAAATACTTATGCTCAGACCATGGCAATCTAACTTACAATGTTCATACTCTTCCTAATCATCTATTGTATTTATAAATCGTAATTTAATAAATAATTAAGCAAACGCCTTCTTGAAAGCCTGTTCAAAATCGCCAATCAAATCGTCAATAAATTCAGTTCCAACTGAAACTCTGATCAAGTCCTTGGTGACACCAGCAGAGACCTTTTCTTCGTCACTCAATTGCTCGTGTGTGGTGAACCAAGGAGTGATGACGACAGTCTTCGAGTCACCAACATTTGGCAAGTTAGTGGCAATTTCTAAGCTATCAACAACCTTTGTAGTTGAAGCATCAAAGTCGTTTCCTGTTTCAACCTCAAATTGCTTGACACCAAAACTCAACATACCTCCAAAGTTTTCGGTGTTCAAGTACTTCTTTGACAGTTCGTGGTCTTCGTGAGATGGCAATCCCAAGTACGACACCCAGGTGACGTGTGGTGATTTTTCCAACCATTGAGCCAATTTGTAGGCGTTGTAGGAGTGTCTGTCAACTCTTAATGACAAGGTTTCCAATCCTTGCAAGAGTAAGAAGGAAGCGAAAGGGTTTAAGGCTGGGCCAACATCTCTCAACAATTGTACTCTAACATATGTAATGAAAGCTTCCTTTCCTAAGGTGTTGAAAACAAGGTTGTGGTATCCTTCGTTTGGTTCAGAGAATTGTGGGTACTTTTCAGGGTAGTCTGCGAAAGGGAAATTACCAGAGTCAACAACGACACCACCAATAGTTGTACCATGTCCACCGATCCATTTGGTGGCAGAGTGTACGATAATATCAGCACCGTGCTTGAATGGACTGATCAAGTACCCAGCGGCACCAAAGGTGTTGTCAACAACAACTGGGACACCCTTAGCATGAGCAACCTTGACAATAGCTTCAAAGTCTGGGACATTGTACTTAGGGTTACCAATGGATTCCAAGTAAACAGCTCTTGTTCTATCATCAATCAAGCTTTCAAATTCAGCAGCATCGTTACTTTTAGAAAACTTGGCACCAATACCGTACTTCTTAAGGGTGATCTTCAATTGGTTGTAAGAACCACCGTATAAGTATGGAGAGGAAACAATGTTATCACCAACACCAGCCAAAGCAGTTAAAGCAGTGAATTGAGCAGCCTGACCAGAGGCGACAGCAACAGCACCGATACCACCTTCCAATTGAGCGATTCTTTGCTCAAAAACATCGTTAGTAGGGTTACTTATTCTAGAGTAGGCATGGCCCAATTCTTGCAAGCCAAACAAACGAGCACCATGAGCAGAGTCCTTGAATGCAAAGGAAGTAGTGGCATAAATAGGAGTAGCTCTTGGTCTGTGTGGACCATCCAATGGCTGACCAGCGTGCAATTGTAAAGTATCGAAGTGAGAAGGCATATTAATATAGTATTTAATCTAATTTCATTCCAAAGGATATAATGGTATATTTATAGAGGATCAGATGATCGCCACAGTTGAAATAGGTTAATCTACCAAACTTCGGTGTTAAGTTAAACCAACCCGAATCAGACTACCTACACGTGAAATGTTGAAAGACAAGAGTAATTGGAGTAACCTAATACATGAAGAGAGGGGCCACAAAATAGTCTACCAACAAAAAATATACCGATTGGTGAAGATTGGGCCACAGTTGCAAATTAAACGTTATTATCCAAAAGAGAGATGTACGGCGTTGAGTGTTGTCTTTAATGAATTAAGGTTCTTGGATATATATAGTTCATAGCATTCTATTTAAAATAACGACTTTTCAGTCATGTTCTATTAGTTTAATTTTGGAACCAAGCCTGCTATAGATGAGGGTCCCTTTACCGGGCAAGTAAAGTATGTTAAAAAAAAAAAAAGTAAAGTAAAGTAAAGTTAATTTCAATGGGAGAACAATGTAAAGGGATCACAACAAAAGGCATTCGATGTAAGATCATGACCCAGAGTGGGTACTGCCGATATCATGTTGTGAGCAATGATTCAAAGGGTGGGTTCATCTATATTTACACTCTCACCAAGCTTCTACAGAATGAACCTATGAAGATGAAAAACCTCCCTGACAGTAAACGAAAACATGATGGTAAATGGATTCTGGTTGAGCCAAAACGATCTCCATATCACCTTCTTAAAATTGGGATGACTACCAACACAGTAGCCAAGAGGCTCCAGCAATGGGAATCTAAATGTAACCATCAATTGACGTGTGTCCAACCAATCAAGGAAGGGCTGTTCTCTAGGTTCCTATCAGCGTTTAAAAACTTGACGTTAAAAGATGTGGCTTCGATCGGATCAACTTCGGCTGAGTATACGAGTTATAGAGATCAAGGATTTTACACTGAAAAGGTTGCGAGTGTAGAACGAAGTATTCATAAGGAGCTTAGACATAGATATGGGAATGGAAGTCTTTACTGTACTGGATGTTCATCTAATGAAATAGAACGAAGACTGGAGACTCCTTTTGAAAAATACAATATTCATACCGAATGGTTTTTGGTACCTAAGAAAGAAATTACAGATGTCTTTGAGATCATAGATAGACATTGCTCTTAAAAATTTTCATTCTACTGTGGAGTCAAGGTTAGTACTCACTTCTAATTAACCACTAACTCCATTCATCTATGGGGCAAGTACATACTTAATATCTTCTCTTGTTCGGAAGGATCCATTTTTTCCCGCTTAGATTTCTCATTATGGTAGTTGCAGCCTTCCAACCAAAAAAAAAAGCTCAACCACAGCACTAGCATTCAGGGTGGCTTATGATTGATTACATTGATGTGAGGCAGTTGGTGATCAATGGCTGATCTTTTTTCCATACTGTGTAATGTAGGTATGTAAATGTAACTATATAAATATAAGCCATAGCCAAGGGGATTCGTTGACTATTAGCATCTCAATATCACCTATTATCTACGTACTAAATAGAAAATAGACACTACTCGATCTCATACTCGATCTCATATCTCACACTTAATTCAAGCACTTCAGACAATAGCCTGCAAAATGAATATCATCCACATCGTGAGAGACACAGTTGTAAGTTTAACCCATCTATTCAATCATTCATCAGTTATCCACTCCACCTTCTAGATTCATCAATACGTATGGTTTATTAAATTGCACGTGGGAGAATAGTAGTATAGCATTAAGTACTACTTGAAACGATATCACATCCTTGGCACCAGATATCCTAACTCGCTAATATTGTTCAATTGCACACAACACCTCTACGTACTTAACTCCCAATTCTCGTATACATGGTGGCTGCGAAAAATGGTTACTTAACTTATAGTAAACTTGTAGCCAGTTAATCGAGTACTCCTATGGAATACAACTTATCCTGAGATCCTGTCGATAAAATGGAAACAAGTTGACTGAAGGAAGACAGTCTATACAAAGAAAAGAAAAGGGAGTATCTGTAGCCGGTACCGGCCTATACCCCACACTAAGATAAAATAGTCGAAAACGAATTAATGAACCTCGCAGACTCACATTATGAAGCTTTACTTTACACAGCAGGTGATATAATATATTAATAACTATTTAACTAAACTATAGAACAATACCAGAGCACTTACAACATGTTTGTTGATTTTCTAAAGGTTCTCACTTTCAATCCACTCTTACAATTCACTACTTAATTCACTACTTTGAAGTAGAGTAGATTCAAGCACTTGAAATGCTCTTACAGTTTTAATACAAATCAATTCATTTCATATAATACATCCATAACTCAGTTCTTTTAGGTGTTCATGTAGGTAGATGGATCAACACCTTCTTCAGGGAAGTCGGTAATCTTGACATCAAATCTAGATTGGATCTTTTCCAATACTTCTTCATCCTCCTTGGTGGAAACCAAAGAAATGGCTAAACCCTTAGTACCAAATCTACCAGCTCTACCGACTCTGTGCAAGTACTGGTCAGCTTCGTTTGGCAAGTCATAGTTGATAGCCAAGTTGATTCTTTCGATATCAATACCTCTACCGAAAACATCAGTGGACACACAGATACGCTTGTTGAACTCCTTGAACGACTTGTATCTTTCGATTCTCTCATCCTGAGGCATGGCCGAGTGGACAGCAATCGAAGGAAAGTTACAAGCACACAATAACTTGTTCAACTCGTTGGCTCTCGAGGTAGATTTCACGAAAATAATCACCTGGTTGAACTCTAAAGAGTCCAACAAGTCCGACAACTTTCTGTTCTTCTCCTTTTCGTCCAACTTGATGTAGTACTGTTGCAAACCGTGCAAAGTCAACTTTGCTTCGTCGTCAACGTAGATTTCCAATGGGTTTTGCATAAACTTCTTACACACTGGTCTAATTTCTTGCGACAAGGTAGCCGAGAACATCATAACCTGCTTTTGGTGAGGAGTAGCACGGAAAATGTCTTGAACATCTCTTCTCATGTCGATCGACTCCAAAACCTTGTCACACTCATCAATGACAAATGACTTAACATTTCCCAAACGAATGGCCTTTTCCTTGACCAAAGCGTGCAATCTACCTGGGGTAGCTACAATGATGTGTGGGCAGGTGTCCTTGTTCTTCAACTTCTCGATATCCTTTTTAATTGGAGTACCTCCGTAGAAGACTTCTGTCTTGACATCTGGCATGTACTTGGAGAATCTTGAGTACTCATTCTTAATTTGGTATGCCAATTCTCTGGTGTGACAAATAACTAAGGTACTGATTTCACCAGCAATTGGGTCCAATTGTTGCAAAGTGGACAAGGTGAACACAGCAGTCTTACCGAGACCGGACTTGGCTTGACATAAAACGTCGGTTCCCAAAATGGATTGTGGGATACAAACTTGTTGAACTATAAAATTGTTAGTGGGGTGTTGCTTTCGCAGACATGACATGACCTTTTAAAAATAAAAAAGGTACGTCACTTGTGTGGTTATGTTGATATCAATCTGAGTCAATAGTTCATGTTTCAATGTGCCAGCACACAGAAACGTCTATGTTTGAAAATGGATGTGGATTTTTCACTTTCTCAGTTGTTTTTTGATGGAAATGAATTGCAAGTAAAGACTGTAATAGCAATCATTTAAATAGAATCCGAATAATGTGGAATCCATATCCATTCCTTATCAAATGCTATCGAATAGTTTCAAGAAAATAGAAATATTCAATAAATCTGATAGTTTCAATTTGATGCCTGATAAATACCAAAGACTAAAAATGTGAAAGAACATTTGGATCATCAGATTGCATCAACTAATAGCCACCATTCCATAAATATACGAACCTTCAGAAGGATGTTCAAAACCACAGTCACCAATAGCTCTCAACAATTCAGGCTTCAACAAGAAATCTCTGAAACCAGTTGCGTGGATTCCAACATAAGATCCCTTCTTGTCTGCCTCTTTATCGGCAGCTTCTCCGTCAGCAGCACCTGCTGTGGTGGTGGTGGATGGAACGGCAATTTCCTCCGAGTCTGAGTAGTCCAATAACTCTTCCTGGCCTTCGTGTGACATTGTAGTGTTGTTTAACCTGGGTTGTTGTTCTTTGAAAATTCATGGAAGATTTTTGGTTTTGGCCCCTCTGGAATTCCGCACCACCGCACGACCTTCCCACGCAAGGCAAATATTTCAGTTGATGCACGACCGTGTGGTAGCGCGACGGGTGATGTAGGAAAGGGAAATTTTCGATATTGAGTTTTAAGGTTAAGTAATGATTGGTAGAGTGTTGAGGAAAGGGGTTTACCCTCTTGGTTTGAGATCTGTGAGGTCCTTTTCATGTACTCCTGTGACCAGATTTTTAGGTAAAGCTGCTGCGCCAACGAGCGACCAGTTGCAGGCAATGGAAAGACTCCGCGAAACCATTCAGAGCAACCCTAAGTTGCTGGATTCACTTAAGGATTTGCAGGAGGAGATAGTCAATAAGGGGATCTTTACACCTGGGAAGAAACCTCTGATGATGCAGATGATGTCATTGATGTCAGATAAAGAAATCAGAGCGAAACTAGTCAGCTTCAAAGATACGTTGGAAGAGACTGGTGTGGAGTTTAGTGGACAGGATATGGCTGCTTTAGGGGAGTTTTTTATGAAGCAGCAAAAGTAGTAAAATCTCCAGGAGTATAAAAGAAGTGTGATAGATGTTTGGGTATACGATTGCTATATCTCACTTTACTAATCAATAGAATTTACATGTATATATAATAGAGTTTAAATGTATACTAAAACTAGTTCATTTTGTAGGAGTCTGGTAAGGATTGAATTCTAACAAAGAAATCGGATGATTGAATGTTCCTAATAAGGCAAGGGTGTTAATTGTGATTGGTTGATTTACATTTTGAGCATCTTTTTCTCAGTCTAACCATTCTACTGTAAAACTAGATTTGAGCCCTTGTGTGGCAGGAAGTGTTGTAGAGACTATGTAATTCCAAGGTTTCCAATACATTTGCAAAGACGGGATAGAAGACTTGTTACGTGGATGAGAGAGTATTTTGCAGGTGGTGAGATTCACTTCAAATTATCTCATAATTTGAGAAGACAGCCCAATATTGCAATTGGAATCAACAACAACAGAGAAACTTCGTAAAGCTGGTATCATCAGATTTCAAAGTATTCACGATCTAGTAATAACCTATACATAAAACACTCCCGCTGTATCTTATCATGTAAAGTACTATATTGAATTCTAATACAAATATTTGGGTGCAAAAACTTGACTCGTAACTTAATGAGAATGTATACCAAATTTTCAGTTCTTTACAGTTCTTATTAAAACCTAAATTCTCATGTACTATAGCCTTTCTCATTAAATAGAACAAACGGTAGAATACTTTTCAGTACTACTAACCAACAATTTCAGCTATACATAAGACTTGTTTCGAAATAACAAGGTAATTCATTTCATTTCATTCATTGTGACATTGTTCATTTCAGTGCGGTTCAATGTTAACTACTTAAAACAAGCGTAATTTGTATCTAATAACAAGTCCTCATGTGGAATTAACACTACACCTTACATTAAAAATATGATTGCATCTCCATCAAAATTTCAGTATTTACTGTATTCCAACCATTTCTCAACAATCAGTTCAATCAATTCAAATATTCATTGTTTTATCAAATTCCTGCTTTGAGATTCCATGGAATGTTTACTTCTTTGCAAACGAGGCAGATATTTTGGCAGCTTCTTCGACACCTCTGGCAATTCCAGATCTAACACCCCCATCTTCCATCTTCAATAATCCTCCAATTGTAGTTCCACCAGGAGTACAAACCTTGCTCTTCAAAACAGCAGGGTGTTCTCCGGTTTCCAAAGCCATTTTGGCGGTACCTTCCATTACCTTTGCAGCAGCCAAACGAGCAACTTCGAACGGTAATCCCATTCTTACACCTCCATCGATCAATGATTCCATCATCAATAAGCAAAATGCTGGACCGGATCCTATAAGTGCTGTTGCTGCATCCATGTTCTTTTCTGGGATCATTACTGCTTCTCCAACAGGTTGTACCAACTTCATCACCAAGTCACTATACTTTTCCGAAGCACCTTCTGAAAGTGAAATGGCAGCAGTACCACAACCAAATTGTGCTGGAGTGTTGGTCATTACCTTGGCAACATATGGTGAGTAAACAGAAAGCTCAGCTATAGTAGTACCAGCCAACAACGAGATAACCAATTGGTCTCCAGTCAATACATCTTTGACTTGTGTATACACTTGTTCAAACATGAATGGTTTGCATCCCAATATGATTACCTGTGCTCCGGCAACAGCCTTACGGTTAGCTTCAACTCCATACGAATACTCCACTATTGGACTACTAAGTGTAGACTGTAACTTCTCCGACGACTTCTGTGAATTCGTACAAGCAATGATCTTAGCAGGATATGGTTCAAATGATGCCTTAATAATAGCTGAGGCAACAGCAGTACCCATGGTACCACACCCCAAAACTGCAATAGTATAGTCCTTCATTGTACTAATTGACTATAAACTACTATCAATCTGAAAAAAAAAAAAAAAATGTTATGAATCACTTGAAGCCGCAAACGAACTTATATTCCTATTCTGGAAGTGCATGGGCGTTTCATGTTCGTCTGTCGGCTTGTCTTTCTTTTCCAAGTTTTGTTGCGAATCTGAAAATCGAATGGCCTAAAGGTGGGGAGGTTGAGACTTGGGAGACAAAACACATTGTGCTACTTAAATTCTCTAAACATGTATATTTTTCAGTATTATATCGGGTGATTGTTGATACATTGTCTCAGCAACTTATTTATCCACTCATGCTGTACCTACTTTGTAGAAATAGGCCCCTTACTTAACCTTTCTCATTCTCCTTTTTCTTCATCTCAGTATCAGAAGATTTTGGTTTTTTGATCAGAACGCACTTTTTTAAAGGGCAACCCCCCAGTAAAAATTAAAGAAACGTCCACCTTTCTAGCTTGATTGATATCTTGATTCTAACTTGCTTTTCGCTGATTTTAGGTTACCTTTTGTTGATAAATATTATAACAAATTTGATCGGTTATCCTTAGGCTTGAACTTTTTTTTTCAAGAGTTCGGTGTTTCGGTTTTACAATTAGGATTTTGCTTTTGAACCACAGGTCAACCATCAGCTCTTGAAAATGTTTGACGTGAGTTTGTTAACTCCTTGTCCTGTGCTTAGGCCTACTCTTGAGGAGTTTGCTGATCCTATACAATATTTGGCTCGTGATGACATTTTACTGTTGGGTACAAGGTATGGTATAGTAAAGGTTGTTCCTCCTTCGGAATGGAAACCTCCCTTTCTGATTTCACCATCCTTTAAATTTCATACAAGATTACAGAAGTTGGGTGATTTGGGTATTACTGGTCGCTCAAGGAGGTTTTTTCAAGATAACTTGAATAGGTTTCTTAAAATGAAGAAGGAAAGAGGTTTGAGGAGACTTTGCTTCAAGCTACCCCAGGATAATGGCGATGCTCGTGAAATCTTTTACTATGACTTGTATAATGAAGTGGAACTTTTGAAACCCATGAATACTCCTAAATGGTCTCTGTTGGCTCATAAACTTGGTGGTGTACCAGTTAAGAATTTGAAATGGGAATATGAAACGCACATTGCCGAATACGCTGTATACTTGGAAAACTATGGGAAGTACGAATTTCCTGACAGTGATTCTGAAGACGATTCCCATGACAACTGCCTAGTATGCGGAACCAACAACGACCCAACGCATACTTTGTTGTGCGATAACTGTGATAATCCATACCACATGGGGTGCCTCAGAGAACCTTTAGCTTCAATACCCATGGGGAAATGGTACTGTGATAAGTGCCTTGTAGGAACCGGAGAATACGGCTTTGAAGAAGAAAAAGATATTAAATACTCCCTAGTTGAATTCCACCTGTTATGTCTGAAATTTGACAAGGAGTACATGCTAAAACACCCCACCGTAAAACCTACAGTTGAGTTTATTGAGAAACAATTTTGGGAAATTATTGAATCACAAGACCCCGAAATGGAAGTCAAGTATGGTGCAGACATCCACAATCTACGTCCTGGAGAAATCAGTGGGTTCCCTATGGACAACCCTGATGATTATTATGCCAATCACCCTTTCAACCTTACCAAGCTCCCATTTGCCAGTGGGTCTTTATTAAACTACATAAATACACTGATTTCCGGAATGACAGTGCCGTGGATATACATTGGCTCACTCTTCCTGACCTTTTGCTGGCACGTTGAAGATCATCATACCCTCTCTGCAAACTATTGCCACTTGGGAGCAACCAAAAAATGGTACGGAATCCCACTGCGACAAGCAGACCAGTTCGAAGTGCTAATGAAATCGATGGCACCAGACTTATTCAAACGACAGCCAGACTTACTTCATCAGTTAGTTACACTTCTCAACCCCATGACATTAGTCCAAAATGGTATCGAATGCTACTACGCGGACCAACAACCGGGAGAGTTTGTCATCACATACCCTAGAGTATACCACTCAGGCTTCAATTGCGGGTTCAATTTTAACGAAGCAGTCAACTTCACAATGGCCGGATGGTTGGAGTATGGACGTAACTCTGTGGAACTGTACAAACTTATTAAGAAGGAGAATGTTTTTGATCACTTTGTGCTATTGGAGAATATCTTGGATGCTTATATCAAAGGGGAAACTAAGGAATTAAACCAAGATGTAATACGAATCTGCTTGGCACACTATGATGAGTTTTCAAAGAAACTAAGACATCAGTTGGAGTCGATTCCATATCGATTAGAAAGCGTAGCGAAGATAAAGAAAGAAGAAGAGGAAGAGGAATCATTGTGTGGAATTTGCAAGACATATATGTCGTACTACTATTGCGAAATAGACAACACACTGCACAAATTCCCATCAATGATAGGGGCCAAACCCAAGCTGGAGAGCTCCTCGAAAATGAAGATTTCACAGTTGCTTACCCCAGAGTCGTCACCCTACGAAGCACTCAATCAACCAGAGACCGCTGGCGTTTTCTTGCCTGAGACGGCCGCCTCACAGAAACTTTCTGAATTTCAAGACGTTAAAACAGAACCAGTATGTATGGTTTCTGAATTTGATGCACTTATCGACGCTGCCAAAAAGAGGGCAATGGAGGATAAGGACAGCAAATCGTCAACAAGAAGAATTTCAAAGAGGCGCAAACCTTCTACTACAGTAGCACCTGTTGTTCGTGTGCTGGATAAGAAGAAAGGGTCTGGAGTTTATCGCCTACTCAATGCCAAAGATACAATTAAATTATGCCTCGAATGTATGCAAAAACACAGCATCCACGGAGAAGGAATTGTTGTGCGCTATAATAAGAGTTTGGAAGAGATGCAAGAGTTCCTTTCTCGTGTTGCCCACCGTTACTATGGATGGTAACTGTTTAGTATGTAGTATTATACTTTATGCTTGTTTTACGCTTGTACACAGGATATGTTTGCAGCTATTAGTGGCTGCAAATTTCAAAAAAATTATTTATGTATGAATAGATATTAATGAGAGGGTTTATGAATGATTGTATGCTATATGTATTTGATTGGTGAATGGTGACTATTAAAGTGCTGTAATTTTGGTATATTTTTGAAAAAAAATTGGCATATTCTATGCAAAAAAAATAGTTCAGAGAGATTTGAAAAGCGAGAGATGGTGGTTGTACATTGTCTTGATTTTGAATAGAAAGAAGTTAATTTTGGTACTTGTGTTTGAGTTCAATTCTATCTTGAAGAATATGACAAGTGTTACGACTTCTTAATGATGACTCTGTAGTAAATTAAGTTTAAAGTTCATTTGAATAGTATGGAATCGAAGTTTTGAATTGGAAAGCATATAGTTGTAAAACGCTTCCTAGAGAACGATAGAAACCAATTGAATCCTATTAGATGTTTTAAATCACGTACTATTTCAATTAAAACACATAAGTTTGGAAATTAACTTTCCGATATCGCACAACTTGTAGCTGTACCTCTTTTCCTTTCTTCGTCTTGACTTCTCTCACAAAACTCTATAATTGTTAAATCTCCACAATTTCCAATATATTCAAGCTAGCTCATACATTCTACACCACCAACAATATCATCTCGAGTTAACTCAGATGAATACCCAAACCATCAATCATTTGCACCCAACTCCCAATATCTAAAGCAACTCAAAACTAGTATCCACAAAGTATCATTTCACGTGCCCTTAAACGAGATGCTAAGTTACTAAAGTCCATTGCTGAGTTTCCATTGATTCAAGAAGATTTACAGAAAGTTGATTTCATTGTTAAGTAACAATGAAGAAAGTGGTTAAAATTGATTGCTAAATCATAACTAAGTTGTAAGATGTTCTACTTATATCTTCACCTCTTTTAACTTTCTCTATTAATTATGCTCGTTATTATTGGAGTTGATTTGAAAAATGCTTTGTGACAGTCTGGATAATATGGATACTCAATATGCCAACATTTCTTGTCAACTGTTCCGGGTTTTAAGACCAAAGTATTGAAATTCTATTCTAATTAGGTCTATTTATGAATTCTAACCTCTATAAGTATAGAACTCATCCATATTCTTCAATTACTCTCTCCAATTACATCTAATTACTCTCTATCTCTCTCTCTCTGTCTCAATAATTTTCTAATCATCCACTAAATCTCTCCCTAAGTCTCTCGCTATTTTTCTCCCACAAAACCTTTTCAATCCATTCTCTTGTCTTGTTCTGTCCCCAAATATCCGAACTCTCCAAAGTTTCCATACTCATTCAATTATCTCTCTACAATTCAGCTCATTCAGTACCAATCTAACTTAACAATTCATAATAAATTCCTCTCAATTAATCAGAATTATTCCTAACAGTTTTAACAACCTAACCTCTCTCTCTTACCATTAACACTCTCAACTACCAACGTGCCAACTATTCATATTCCCTTCAACCCACTACTTTTTGCTGACTCGTAACCTCCAACGCGAAACACCCAACTTCGGGATTCGACTCTTTAATTTCCTTTTCTCTCATTGGCCAACACTCAAACTTCGACAACGAAAAATTTGCCAATGTATATAACCAGTGAGATTTCGTTTTTTTTTCTAATACTTTCTTTACAAGCAAGTACTTTAGAAGTAATCAGAAATCATGGTTCTTCCTAGATTATTTAACTCTTCGCGTGCGGCATTCAATGCCACTAAGCGCAACGCTTTGTTTGCCAGAGGATTGGCCACCGCTGGTGTCTCTACTACTGGTAAAGTTAGGTATGTACAAGTTTTTTGTTAAATATATTGTGGGAGTGGAGAGAAAGCTGTTGTGGGTGAATACAGCTTGAAATCAAACAGATATGGGAATTCCAACGAGCATCACTTGAGTTCATTGTCATTGAGTCACTTAACATCAGTCCTTTTGATTAATTGATCTGTTTATTTGACTGTGGGAGATCGGTGGAAAGTGTCATTCTACTGTCTATGTTTGGAATCAATCATTCACTGGAATCTCAAATTAATTAATCAAACTAAGATTGGACGAAGATGTATTTGACTACAATATTCTACTCAAAGCCTATAATCAATCTTCAAACCACATTAAAACTATTCCCTAGCCACCCTTTGGTGTCGGCTGCCCTGGCTTTAGTTGTGTTGAGGTTGTGGCCAAAAAAAAAAAAAAATTGAAAATTTTCAGAACAAGTTGCACAAAGAAGAACGTTGAAGGAACAAGACAAGTGAAGAAGGAAGGATAGGAGTGTAGATGTTGTGATGTATGAGTGGAGTGTGTTGAGAATAATAACTTGATTGCTGTTGTGATGTTTGAACTGTTGATGTTTGATTTCAATGAAGAAGAAAATACACTTTTAGTGACAAAATACTAACTCAAATTTAGAGCTGTTATTGGTGCCGTTGTTGATGTCAGCTTCGAAGAAGGACAAGTTCCATCTATTTTCAACGCTTTGACCTTGAAGAATGGTGAAAACGACTTGGTTTTGGAAGTTGCCCAGCACTTGGGTGAGAACACCGTCAGAGCTATTGCTATGGATGGTACCGAAGGTTTGACCAGAGGTGCCGTTGTCACTGACACTGGTGCTCCAATTTCCGTTCCAGTTGGTAGAGGTACCTTGGGCCGTATTATTAACGTTATTGGTGAACCAATTGACGAGCGTGGACCAATCAAGGCTGAAAAGAGAAACCCTATCCACACCGACCCACCTTCGTTTGTCGACCAATCCACTTCTGCTGAAGTTTTGGAGACTGGTATCAAGGTTGTCGACTTGTTGGCCCCATACGCCAGAGGTGGTAAGATTGGTTTGTTCGGTGGTGCCGGTGTCGGTAAGACCGTTTTCATCCAAGAGTTGATTAACAACATTGCCAAGGCCCACGGTGGTTTCTCCGTTTTCACCGGTGTCGGTGAACGTACCAGAGAAGGTAACGATTTGTACCGTGAAATGAAGGAGACTGGTGTCATCAACTTGGAGGGAGACTCCAAGGTGGCCTTGGTCTTTGGACAAATGAACGAACCACCTGGAGCTAGAGCCAGAGTCGCCTTGACTGGTTTGACCATTGCTGAATACTTTAGAGATGAAGAAGGTCAGGATGTCTTGTTGTTCGTTGACAACATTTTCAGATTCACCCAGGCCGGTTCTGAAGTCTCTGCCCTTTTGGGTCGTATTCCATCCGCTGTCGGTTACCAGCCAACCTTGGCCACCGATATGGGATTGTTGCAAGAACGTATTACCACCACCAAGAAGGGTTCCGTCACCTCTGTGCAAGCCGTTTACGTGCCAGCCGATGATTTGACTGACCCTGCGCCAGCCACCACTTTTGCGCACTTGGACGCCACCACTGTGTTGTCCAGAGGTATCTCTGAATTGGGTATCTACCCAGCTGTCGACCCATTGGACTCCAAGTCGAGATTGTTGGATGTTGCCGTTGTCGGTAAGGAGCACTACGACGTTGCCACCTCTGTCCAAGAGACCTTGCAAGCTTACAAGTCCTTGCAAGATATCATTGCCATTTTGGGTATGGACGAATTGTCCGAACAGGACAAGTTGACCGTCGAGAGAGCCCGTAAGATTGAAAGATTCTTGTCGCAACCATTCGCTGTTGCTGAAGTTTTCACTGGTATCTCCGGTAAGTTGGTTAGATTGGAAGAAACCGTCAGATCCTTCAAGGAAGTCTTGGAGGGTAAGCACGACAGCTTGCCAGAAAGCGCTTTCTACATGGTTGGTGGTATCGACGATGTCATTGCCAAGGCTGAAAAGTTAGCTGCTGAAGCTAAGTAAGTTAGATAGCTATCTAAAGTAAAAGAATAAAAGATGCATATAAAAAGTAAAGCTTCTTTGTGTGGAAGAGGTTTTGGTAGGTTTTGTTGTAGTTGCAACTTGAAGAATAAGAAACGAAGTCCAAGACCAAGTCGTAGGCAAAGAGGTTAGAGATGGTGGCAAATTGAAAGATAGGAAGTCTAACCTGTCAAATCAAATATGTATACCATATATAATATTATCTGCACAACTCTAAAGAAAGAAGCATAAGCATTAGAACATCAATCAGCTACCATTAAAACGTAATTCGTTAATAATTCGATGGCAAATGAATTAGCGATATTACATGTATTTGGTTGAACATATCCATCACCACATCACATAATGCCTCTCACCAAGACGGCACACACATATACGACAATCACAGCACCACGTATCTTTAACTCAATACGTTCTTAATTACTCTCACCCTAATTAAAGGTGCACATTATGCTGATAAGCCTCTTCATTGCTCTATTCTCAACAGACCCCAAATTTAAATCAACTACAACTAGTGTGGCAACCACAAAATGTCATGTGGCAGTTATCTGTCTTATTTAACAATCAATTCCTCACCCATTTCTACCTACAATAATCTACTATTATATCTAATATAATTTAACTTTTGGTCAACCTTACACTTTCATCAGCTTCTCCATATTTATTCACATTTACGTGTTAAAGTTTTTTTTCAACATTTACCAATGTTTTCTTTAGCAGAAGTATGTAAGATAGTTAAAGGATATGGATTATATGTGCGATAGTTGTTGCGATTAAGTGTTGAAGATCATCTACTTGATATACTCTTCAATCGTAATGATTGTCACATACCATTGTTTACTTTGCTCATTACTAACAACTTAGACCTTTTCGTTTCTCGATACCCCCAGTATTAACTGGAAAAACGTCATTGTCGGCTTCACAGTCGGGCAATTTGTTTTTGAAAACTACTTACTGTACCGTCAATATCAAGTATTGAAACGTGTATCCCCTCCTGCGTCGTTGAAAGCTGAAATTAAACAAGATACCTTCGACAAGTCCCAAGAATACTCTCGCGCTAAGGCACAGTTTGGCTTTTTTTCAAGAGTTTATGGTTTGGCTCAGAATCTTGCTGTGATTAAATATGACTTACTTCCTGT
Source organism: Kodamaea hsintzibuensis (nom. inval.) (assembly GCA_030568835.1). NCBI lineage: Eukaryota > Fungi > Ascomycota > Pichiomycetes > Serinales > Debaryomycetaceae > Kodamaea > Kodamaea hsintzibuensis (nom. inval.). The sequence goes on from JAJMJA010000002.1 coordinate 313,729, forward strand.
TTTCTGGAACTTGGGAGGTTCTATTATGACTAAATTGGCTCCTATTTTACCTCGTTTCATGGGTGGTGTCATCACCCAATCGGTTTTCTTCTTCTTCACTCAACAGATTATTTCGACCTTACTGAGCATTCCATTGGAATACTATTCCAACTTTGTTTTGGAAGAAAAGTATGGATTCAACAAGTTAACTATTAAATTGTGGATTACCGATATGATTAAAAGTCAGTTACTTCTTATTGGTCTTGGAGGACCTGTTGTAGCTGGATTCCTCAGAATCTTGGACTCCACCGGTGACTCTTTTATTGCATACGTTATGGTATTTGTCCTCGGTCTCCAATTGGTATTAATGACTATTTTCCCAACCTTGATCCAACCTTTGTTTAATAAGTTTACTCCTTTGGAAGATGGCGAATTGAAGACTGCTATTGAAGACTTGGCTACTAAACAAGAATTCCCATTGACTAAGTTATTTGTTATTGATGGTTCCAAGAGATCCAGTCACTCGAATGCATACTTTACAGGTTTACCATGGTCTAAGCAAATTGTTTTGTTTGACACTTTGATCGAACATTCTACCATTGAAGAAACTGTTGCTGTATTGGCCCACGAGATTGGCCACTGGAAGTTGTCTCACTTACCTAAGACTCTTCTCTTCTCTCAATTCCTGGTGTTCGTTTCCTTCTCAGCCTTTTCTGCTTTCATTGGAAACAAATCATTGTATAACTCGTTTGGATTCACTACTGTCCACCCTTCGATTATTGGTTTCACTTTGTTCTCAGATATTTTCTCTCCAATTAACAGTGTCATGCAGTTTGGACTGAACTTGGTATCGAGAAAGCATGAGTTTGAAGCTGATGCATACGCTAAAAAGTTTGGATACTCTACTGACTTGGCCAAGGCATTGATCAAGTTGTTGAGCGAAAACTTGGCTACAATGGACGCAGATTGGTTATACTCTGCTTACCACCACTCGCACCCAATATTGGCTGAAAGATTGAGTGCTATTGATTATGTTTCGAAAGAGAAGATTGGCAAATAATGATCTGATTTGATTTCTAGCTGAAAAGTAGACTAGACAAAATATGGTATTAATAAATATTAAGAAATCGTATACTGAACTCGACGTTAAGGGGTGTAGGATATACTTACAGACATACTAATAGTGTGAATGGAGTGTATCTATCAAATATTATTGAATATACATTTGATTTAGCTTCGATCTATTATATTCTATTAATGTTGATTTAAGAGTAAGAATGTTTAAATACATATTGGAATGACAGCTTAAAGTCTTAAAACTTTATCCTATTTCTTCACCATTTTTTGGATTCTTATATCTTTCAAACCATCCTAACCCTCCCAATTATACATCGTGGTATCTTTCACGAATCTCATCGTATGCTTTTCTCATCTCCACAAAACCCAAATGTATCTTACCAACATAATGGTCAGCCAATCTTCTGTCACTATCTAATCTCGATAAGTAAGCACCACAACCTTCACATACTTGTAACTTTTGTTGCGAAGATTGACCAACATTTTCAGCTAAGTTTCGTGCTGTCTCCGCAAGAACCTGTCGCAGTTGACACATCTCATCGAGTTTTACACTTTCTAAAGTTGCTCTATTAGTTTGACCTGAAGCTATCAAGAAGTTAATTTCTTCGCTTGTGAGTCCGATTTTGGTGTCGAGTGAATCCAATTCTTTAGTGATGTTGGCTATTTTCTCCTTTTCCTCTGGTGTTCTTTCCAATCGACGTTGTGCAATCTCAATGGTTTTATCCAAGTCATGTATATATTTTTGTAAATGTTGGTAATACTCATATTCGAATTCTGGGAATTTCTCATGCTTCTTGCGTGTACGATATTCATACTCTAGTTTATGCTTCTCTAAGTGTAATTGAGGACATTTTCCCAAGTCCTGCTTGGTCCCTACAAACAAGTCATGTGGACATGTTCCAACTAGAAATGATTTGCAAACTCGATGACTCGTCATCTCAGGCTCCCGTCGACGAACTGCTGGCGAAATAAGGGCATCCTTTCCCATAAGCTTCTCCAAGAGCTTCCTCTGCTCTTCTGCCAGTGACATACTCATGATTGATTGATACTACATTTTATTTAAATGCAGTCTCAATTATTCATTCCAAATTCAAAGAAATCAGCGCTACCAAAAGAATTTTGAAAATCTTTACTGAAAAGTCACCCGAGAGTGACCCGAGTATAGTGGGGTCCCCACATTATTAAACAGGCTATTTTTTTTTACTCAGGGTTTTAGGTTAGCAACAGACTCCCCTATTAATTAGGTACTTCAATATGCTCACCCTATATCTTTGCTCTTTCTCTCGAAACAATATATCTCAGAGGCTTAGCATTTACGGTATACTTTCGCAAGTTGTTTCCAATCTATTAATCATTCTTCTTAAATGAATTCTCATCTCATCTATTGAATGATTTAAATACAGCTTATTTCTGCAGATTACGTCCCTTTATTTCATTTCAATATCTACACTGATTTATTGGTGTGTTAAATCTAAAAATTTATTACGTTAGAGATGAGGAATTTCTTCTTTTCTTATTTCATCTTTTTATTGGTCTTATCTTTGTCTCCTTTTCTTCAGTTGCAGCCTCGTACATACCAACTTGAAATAATAAAACTATAGTTAATGCATCTCGTTAACAATGAATTTTCAAATGAGATAAATTTTAGCATCTCTTATATTTCTTATCCAATTAATTAGTTTAGAAGTGTATTGCACCCAACAACATTTTCAATTTACCGGGCTCATAGGAATCCAAGACTCAAGGCCGCCCCAGGTTCATGGCCAAAAAGTACATTCACATTTTATTCACCCCCTACAATCAATCCCTACAATCAATGATAACAGTAGTATTATAATATTTTCCCTGAAGCGGCTAGTCATTAACAAAACATCCCATCCATAGGTTGGAACGGTGCATTTTGCCCCACATACGCCGGATTCGCTGCATCAATGTAGCCTAGATTGTGCTGCGTTACCAACTCATATATTCCTGTACTTTATCTTTGAGCCCGCCTCTACTTATTTCCTAATTTCATCAAAGTATAAGATAAAAGGACTAGCCGCACCAAGTAAAAAATGCCAATAATTAATTGACAGTTTTAGGTATTCGTTATGAAACGTATATTGGTGTGGCGTAAGCATAATGATGAAAAGGATACCTCCATCGAATATCCTCCATTGCATTTACATTCTTTACCTCTTGAACTTTTTTTAGAGGTTTTGTTGCACTTGCAAATCGGACCATCTCCAGATAAGTCATTGATTAGCTTGTCCTTAGTGTGCACCAAGTTCCATTCTATCATTAATGAGTTCTATTTATACCGGACTGCTACCTTTCATAATACAGATAGGTTTCTTAAGTATTGTTCATTCCATGTGCAGTCAGTCAAATCGATGTCTGCCTCATCATCATTTACAAAACGATTCAAGGCGAGTTTGCGTGGAGATTTGTTGAAAGTCAAGTTTCTTACTTCCATTCACTTGACTAATCCCCCGAGCTGGTGTGTCAACGACCACAGCACTACTATTGCAGGCACATACGGTGTGGAATCTATTTCCAGCAGAGATGCACAAGTAGTACATGCAGACTACCATCTGTCTTTTGACCAGTTAATGGTCGAAGCAAAGAACTTGGTCCACATCAAAATCTCCGAGATATCTTCAACATTTGAGTTTTCAAACCTGCTGCGAAAACCTCAAGGCACAAACCGTAAGCTACTCACCTTGGACTTAGCTGCACAATCAGGATGGTCACTCCCTTTCAAATCGGCATTAGTACTTCCGTTCGTCAAATACTTTGACAAAATAGAATCACTCAGCTTACACAATTTCATCCTTGATAATCAAAAACTATCAACTGCAGCCTCAAACTCACTAGTGCGAAATGCAAACGTAAGCAATCTCAGCCTTTACTCATGTACATACCACAGAAAAGTCGAAAGAGCTCAGTACCACTTGTTTGCACAAATCAAATCCTTGGAGCTTTACAACATCTTGTCTGAATCAGACCTCTCATTCATCGACTTTGTCAAACAAAACAACCAACTCAACTCACTCAAGATAGATTTCAACCTGGGAATCTTCTACCAATTCACTTACACTACCAAAACTTTCAACTTCTCCAAATTCAACCAGTTCTTCAAGTTGTTGTGTCTGCAAAAGGGAGGTTTTGCTACAATGAAAACATTAATATTGGTCAATTTTGATCTCTTTGACCTCAAATGTGAAGAGGATCTGGAGCTGGAGACCTGGAATGAGCCTACACACTTGCAAAAATTCCTTTCATATATTACCAAGATTCCAACGCTAACCATAGTTTTACGAAATAGCCCAAACACGAGCCCGTTGTTTCCAAAGTCGACCTTGGGGAACTGCAACCTATCCATTCATACTCATACAGGAAAACCCATATTCCTAATTTAATTAGACTATGGTATCTATATCCAAGAGGAGAATTCATTATGGATTCTGAGACCAACTAAGTGAGAACTATATTTCTATCAAGTGTTCCACCTCAAGAAGATCCAGCTGCATACAAATCATACTACATTCATTTCAAAGAGCCATACAGACTACAAACTGCTCATACTAATCAACTTGTAGTTAATAATAAACAATTATTTTCCCAACCAGATTATATAAAGAATAGGACTGAGTAAAGCATACTAAGACTCTTCAATAATCTCAATGTTACGATATTACAGGAACTTTCTGTACATGTTAGTATTATTGGCTGCAAAAATTACTCTTCAACAATTCCCGATATCGTCAGCATGAGTCGCTTAAAAAGCAGAGACACTTTTTGAAAAACATTCAATTGTGTCTCTTCACCCATTCCATCGTAGTCGGACCAGTCAGAGTCGTTGGTGTCATCGCTATCCAGTTCTGCATACGTACTGTTGCTTTCTCGGTTCATCAGACGAGGCACTTTTTTCAGGTCTGATCCAATAGTTGTATCAAATACTGGCTCAACTTTATTTCTGGATTTATAAATGCCACCACTGGGAGAGAGGATTTTGAACTTGAGTACTAAGTTGTCTTCCGTTAATTGAACAAATTGGCCACGTTCAACTTCGACCCCTTTAGCGATCAAGTAGCTACCTAGCAGTCTGGGGACGCCTTTCAGAACGTCAAGGTTAGAATAAGTTCCTTCCTCACATTCAGGAAGTGCATGTCTATTCAACTTCAAACGGTTTTGAATATCTTTGGCATTCTTTTGCATCGATTTGGCAATATGGCCATAGTTGACTTCAGGTAAAGACTCGTACTGTGTTTTGAGTTTTATAAAGTCCTTAAGCAACTGGATATCGCCATTTGGTAGTACCTCTACAAGGCCGTAGTTGTTAGGTTCTTGTGTGAACTCGTAGACAAGCCCCCCGCTGAAGACGTCAATCATGTCTGTTGAATAAAGCGATCTAATCTCGTCAAAAGGACGTGGGGTAACTTCGTTGCACCCAAATTCAGAAAAGAAAATGGGTCTGTTGTATTCAGAGTAATCTTCAACCAAAAGATTGTATCCGCTGGTATAGAAAGTTTGTTCACCGCACCATTGGTAGGTATTGACTCCGTAGAAGTCCACTGAGTCTGAAGTGGACTCACCCACACATTCCAAATATTCTGCAAGAGACATTCTGTATTTTAAGTCATCCGCAGCAGAGTATCCCACAGGAATAGTGCGAGGACTTTGCTGCTGAATATATTGCTTTATATCACGAATTACAGCTTTGACGTATCCAGGAGAGCTCAGAGCAGACTTTTCGTCGTTGACAATTTCGTTCCCTGCAAAGAATCCTAATGTATTGTTGTAGTACAGGAACTGTTCAACAACCTTGAATATATTGGTCAAGTACTCTGAGTTATAAGTTACCCATGGTTCGTAACGATTCAAATGATGGTTGGGCAAGGGAGAGTTCACATCCAACACTAAGTATATACCAGCCAGTGCTAACATTGACATACAAATGTCATGGTTCAAGTCTGTATTTATAGAATACACGCGAATCGTGTTAATTCCCAAATCCTGGAATAGGATAGTATCCCTTGCACATATTACAGGGTTGGATAATGGATCTTGGTTCGCTCCAAATCCAGAAGATCCACCTGGTTGATAGTCTACTCCCTTAATGTAAAAAGGTTCGTTAGTGACAGAATCAACAAAGTAATGACCATGGATAGTGATTGGATGGACAAACTCACATACAACAGATGCTAATAAAGCATATAGTACAGCTGCTACCTTAATCATTTCTTATAAATGTATAATTAGAAATGATGCTTCAAGCGTTAAATAAACTTTTTTTGCACCCATTAAAAGTTTACAAAGACAAGAAAGATATCGTTTCAAACGAGGTGAATATTTCAGTCAATAAGACATGTGTAGAGAGTGAATCTGATAACGTCACTTTAGAAATGTGTTGAATTCTTTTAATGTATCAAGTTATTGGTGAACTTGAACAATCTAACCAATCCTTTCACACGCACTATACGACAATATTATAGATTTTTTACTAAAATATAGAAATGCCAAAGGAAAGTGGATGTTCAGTTTTTTGATTATAATAACAAAGCGTATGATATGCTTTCGAATACTTTATTAATCAATATACTCTAATCGAAAACACTTCAATAAATCATAAAATACGTTTTCTAGCTGAGAAAGGAATACAATCCACAATCATCGGATTTAACAAGCATTTCAAAATTTTCACATACTAAAATACCAGTTCAAAAACTCAAACTTACAAACCATACCATTTACCACCTACACTATGAATATAAATCTACCTTTAACTAATACCGAACCAATCATTCTCCTTCCAAAACTGAAACAAGCTAAAAACTAGTAACGAAACTATCAATACCACATCTTTAACATTCTTCTACTCTTATACCTTATATCAAATACCGGAGCAAGGCATTAATTTTGCAACTAATTTAAACAACCCATAAACACTTCCACCACCTCACATTTCTTGAAGTAGCAAATAAACAACTGACCTAACAAAGTAAGGTTTATTCTAATCACTTGGGCTCTTACTTACATCCCAAGACGACTCCTATCGTCATTGTAAGTACTGCACACAAATATATAACCGGTTCCGAATTTCTTGATTACGTTTTGAATTTTGAAACCACCATTTTAACATTATAAGTAAATAATCGAACGATGGCACGGAGTGGGCTGTATCAACCTATAAGCTCCGAAGGGAATGCATCAGGGATGGGTTCGGGTTCGTTTACGGACGTATCTGGGTCTATTCCACAGCATCCGCCTAATTATGAAGACCTGCAAGAAAGAGGCGGGGGCGGCGAAAATTCGACTCGCCCAGGTCTCCAGGACCAAGGAGAAGATGACGATGACGAGGATCGGTTTAACCAACTGGAACCTTTACGTATGGAGGAGTTTGAAATCGAGGACTTTTTTGAAGAAGATGATGGAGATAACAGACGTGAAGGATTCCTCATACGAGCCTCGCTTATCACCAAGAAGTTTGCTAATAACATCAATACCAAGTTCATTAACCCAGTTTCAAGGATGATAGACCCAATCTATGAAGGATATAAATACTTTGAATCTCAATATGAACGGTCCATCCTTAAGTTGGGAAACCCATTAGTGGTAAAGAGATTATTCTACTTGTTTTTTGTGACGATCCTACTATTCTTTGTAACAAAGTACAATGTCAGCGATGGAGTGGATGGGTCGACAGGAGGTGGGTTTTCACTGGGCAAGTTGTATAACATGGATAAGTTAAGTGACCTGATCCATACGTATATTGATGCAGCACAGATGAAGTCGAACTTGGAATACTTTCTGTCAATGCCACACATCTCGGGACTGAAGGGTGACTTGACATTGGCCAAATATGTCCAACAGTTTATGCATAACAACGGTATCAAGATTATTGACTTTAATGAATTACAAGTGTTTACGAACTTCCCAACTAAGGAAAACACTTATGTAAAATTGAGTGACGACTCAGTCAAAGCACAATTATATGAACGTGACGACTCAACAATGGAAAACTTGGCGTACAACCCTAATGCATTGAACACCAACGACGAAATAGAAGCTAGATATGTGTTTGCCAACTTTGGAAGAGAAGAAGACTTTAAGAAATTGTCTGATAATGGTGTGGACGTAAAAGACGCCATCTTGCTTATAAAGTATGGCGGTGACGGCATTCCAGAACCAAACAAGGTCCAGTTGGCACACAAGCATGGGGCGCAAGCGATAGTATTCATTTCGCCAAAGTTTGAGATTGTAGACGACGAAGGTAACAAGAAGGTTCAAGACGATGTCATCCAAAGACTCAATGTAGGTCTCACAAGGAACAGCCCAGGAGACGTTCTCACACCAGGTTGGTCCTCTGACGGAGGTTATGTCACCAGTATTCCATGGTACAAATCTGAACTTACACCAAAGTTGCCAACAACCCCAATTTCATGGAGAGACGGAGCAAAGTTTTTGGAGAAGTTGAACGGACAAGGGTTCAAGTTTGATGACGATTTTTATTCGGGTGCTAAAGACAGCAAGGTTAAGCTCAAGTTGAAGATCACCAACGATAGAAGACCTGCTCAACATATCTGGAATGTAATTGGATCAATCGAAGGTAGAGAACAGCCAGAAAAGGGTGTTATAATTGGTGCACTGAGGGATTCCACTGGATATGGCGCACTTTCAACAAACACTGGAACTGCTCTTTTGTTGGAAATGATCAAGGTATTCACATCTTTACAAAGACAATACAATTGGTCGCCATCTAGATCGATCTACTTTGCATCATTTGACGGAACTGAATACAACTTGGCCGGTCTGACAGAATGGATAGAGAGTAGAAAGAAGGTTCTACTGGATGAAGGGTACGCTTATATTGATTTGAGTGATGTTGTAGCTGGAGACGAATTAAGCGTCAAGGCACATCCATTCTTACACAGCGTCATCAAGGAAGCTTTGAAGAAGGTGCAATCTGACAAGACTAAGCGAGACGATGAAACTTCTAAGGAGGCCTCAAAAATGAACATGTATGAATTGTTTGTACAAGATAATGACAAGAATGATAGAATATCCAATAACATGATTGAGCTGAAGAACTACATTCCATTCATCAACTTGGCCAACATTCCATCGATGGAGATTAAATTCACTGGGGCGCAGTATCCTAAAAACTCTGTGTACGACAGCTTTGGCAAAATGGAGAAGCTCCATGTGGACGATCAAATGCGGAAGCACAGTAAGCTTGTTGAAGTGATTTGCATTACGGCTTTGCGTTTAGCTGAGGCACCGATCATTCCATACAACTTCAATGACTTGGCACTGCTGTTGGTGGAGTACCAGTCAGACTTGGAACGGTACGGTAAGGATATCATTAGAGGGTTGGAACAACAGAACCAGCCACGGATTGACTTTGTTCCATTGAAACGCGCTATTGACGTATTACGTTCGTATGGTGGTAACTTCCACGAGTGGGAACAAGGCTGGAAGCAATTTTTGAGGGAAACGTCAGATGTTGAGCCCTCCATGCTTGCTCTCAACAGATGGAAGTGGAATGAGAATATGCTTACTTTCAACAAAGCTTTTGTTTCGACACAAGACGGAACGTCACCTAGGGGCCCACGTTCAGGTTACTCTAATATCTTATTTGGAGTACCATTTGATGCACCAGAGAAGAGCAACTCCTACGAATGGAATAGCTTCCCACACATTAGAGATGCCTTGAAGGCAAACGATTGGGGCAAAGCAGCATCTGAAATTGGCGAATTGTCGAATTTGATTGCTTCATCCGCTCTGAAGTTCATAGAACTCTAGGTTTTCTTTTTGTATATTTAGGTTGGGTAAATAAAACGTTATTGGTTTTACATTAATCAAAGATTATTCTTAATTAGATTGCTTGTATGTGATGGAGAATATGTAAGGAGAGATGAGGTGGTAGAAGAAAGGAAATGACTCTGGCTGCAAATTTGTAACTTACTTTGAATTGATGACAGTTTTGTAACTTAAGTAGTACTCTCAACCTGCAAAGTATTTTGATGATTCTAAATCAGTTAGTGGCAATAAGCGTCTCCGGTATAGCTGTTGTAGAAAATTATCCTGAACGCTATTGTGGACTGACGAGGAGAGTCAAAATCATGGACAATTTTTATTGGAGTCAAGAACCTATTTAGTATAGTTTCGATAACGAAAAGATGAGTTCAAAGGAAGGAGAACCTAAAGAAAAGCATTTAAAGTTAACAGAATACCTTTATAAGGTGTAAGAGAACCCTGCTCAACATAGAATAGGATCCATACTATTGAAGTTCAACTGACCTCTAAGTCACGTGCAATCAATCACCATTGTATCTTGGCACTATCAATTAAATTAAAATTGAGCGCCGTGGCGCAGTGGAAGCGCGCAGGGCTCATAACCCTGATGTCCCCGGATCGAAACCGGGCGGCGCTAAATTTGTTCAATTTTATTTTTTGCAGCATTCAAAATACCATGAATTGAGAGTGAATGGAAAGATGTAGGTAACAGAAACGTTGATAACCAACATCTACAGTTATCTACTCACTGCAGTTAAGTTTTTTTTTAACGAAAATGCTGAAGAGTTAAATGAACTTGATAGCGATGAAAATTATGATTTTTTAATTTCTATAAACTAATGATAATTTTCTATGCTCTAATATAAAAACACTTTCTTTCAATTGCATTGTAGTACTTTCTAAAATTGGTAAGAAGCTACTTACTTCAAGTTAAAAACCTCATTCATTGTTCCTCTAGAAACTTCAACCTTATCTTTAGAGACTGTGATATAGGTTGACCCGCTAATTGAATGTAAATCATAAAATAATCCAATTTCAGGGAACCTTCGAATTCCGAATAAGTTCAACCCCGATTTCGTATTTCGAAGTTTACTCATCTTAGAGGATATTAAATCCCAGTGAGGGATGCACAGTTTTTCGTACTTGTTGCGGCTAAGAATAACCTCATTCAAAAGTGGGTACTGTTCGATATCAAAGCGATCCAATTTATTCCAGGTGAGATTTAAGAATCTGACATTCATCATCTCAATCTGTTTTATACTTTGATTTGTGATACCACAAGTTACCATGGAAAGCCTTTTCAATGATTCAGGGAGAATGAGTTTGTTAATTTTGATACGATTCTGAGACAAGTTGAGCGTTTCAAGTTTCTTGAATCCAGTAAATGTGTCATCTTGCAACTTCGTTATTTTGTTGGTGGACAAGTCAAGTTCTCCAAGCTTCAAAAGTTCAGAAAAGGCGTTATTTTGCAAAGTTGAGATTTTGTTTGCAGACAAGTTAAGCTTTTCAAGCTTATTGAGCTCAGAAAAGGTGTAGTCTTGCAATTTCGTAATATTGTTTTTGGCCAAGTTGAGCACTTGAAGTTTACGAAGTCCAACTAGAGCATTCTTCTGCAAACTTTCAATACTGTTTGAGGACAAATCAAGTTTTTTAAGTCTAGCAAGTTCAGAAAAGATGTCATCTGGCAACTCTGCAATGGTATTTGTAGACAAGTTGAGAACTTGAAGTTGACCAAGTCCAATAAAGGCGTTCTTCTCCAACTTCATGATCTTGTTTTCTGATAAGTTTAATAGTTGAAGTGACTTGGGTAGTATAGGGAGCTTCAGAATAAGATTACCTTCAAGATTTAACACTTTCAAATTAGACGGGAGCCCCAAAACTTCTTCCAAATTATTACTGCGAAGGTTGAGCTTGACAAGTCCCAGCAACTCAGTACTATCGAATGTACTAAGGCTCAGTTCGCTGATTTCCAATTCTTGTAATCCCGGAGGTAAATCAACAGCACTTGAGATAGCCAGGGTGCTTAAATGCCAGAGCCTTAAGATTTTAATTTCTTTTGGCAAGACCATATTTGAGCCCAACCCAGAACCCTCAATTGTATCGATACTTAATTCATGTAAATTTGGAGGAAGTTGACAATAGTCACCGCTAACGTCTCTACCAACATCAATTAGTGACATTCTTCGAATTCCATACATAGTTGAAAAGGAAGACATAGGATCCGATGAAGTTAAAGACACCACGCTTGCTGGCAAATCCACATTCAAAATTCTAGTGCAACCTAGGTGTTCCAAATTACTAAGGTGTTCTATGCTCAAGTTTTGGCTTTTATCTAGAAAATAATTTGTTGCAATTTGTAGACTAGTAATAGATTTGGGAAGCTTGAATATTTCACCTTGAGTCCATCCATTGAGTTTGAGTTTTTTCAAATTTTTAGGGACGTAAGAAAGGTCACCCTCAGTGTTTGAAAGATCCAACTCCTTTATTATATCTGGAAGTGGCAGATTCAATGTAATTTCCAGCAAACGTAACGTGTCTGATCTAAACCCTTTAAAGTCTAACTTTGCAGAATACAGGCGACCACCGAAGTTCACGCGATCGATGTAGCAATTCTCAAATTCAAGCGCTTTCTCTATCTTATTTGATATACGAACGATGCGTATTGCCTTGAAACGCGTCATTATCTTTGGATATCTCTTCATGAGATAGAGTACTGATTCCGCTGTTGGGATTGTGAGCTCGTTTGGGGAGAATCTAGTAAATGACTTCAAAAATATCATGAAGAAAGATTGATTCATACTGGTTACTCCATTGTTATACTCCATACCAAGTGGGACTTCTGTATTGATCTCGATGTGTTTAAATACAATATCACAGACAGTCTGCCCAACAAGGGGATCTTCAATCAAGTATATAGCATCATTGATACTGAATTTGGAAACTATCAATTCAATGATTTCAAAAGGTATGTCTAGTAATTTCATAGTTTTCAAAAGAGTTGGTAGACTCAAATATTAAAGTTTGAACACTACAGAATTTGTTGATACTGCTTCTCATAGTGCTTCCTAATCTTGGAGATATAAATAGAAGCCGAATTTTTCATGTTGTTGGTGAACATACCGTAAACATAGTTGTCGTTAGGTTTCAATGGAGTGAGATTGGAGTCAATGAAGTGTCATTGTGCCATTTCTTATTTGTTGGTCCTTTTCCGGAGAACTATATTCTACTAAGTTCTCATTGTAGTTTAGTAAATTGATTGGGGTCCGCTTCGGAGTTCTAGTGCTCGATATATTCTCATTCTTGTGACATCAAACTCGCTTGCAAGACTTTCCAACCTGAGCTAATTCAACCACTGGGTCCAGAACTACAAAAACTACTTTTTAAATCGAATGCAGAACTAAGTAAATTGCAACCGGTAAATAATAATGGTTGAGTTCAAGCATAATTATGTTAACATTTACATTTACATTTACATTTATTGTAGAAGGCCACGAACAGGCCTTACTTCTTTTACAAAGAAGATCTTGAATTATAGTATTTAAATAACCAAACATACAAAGCACTACATAACGATAATCTCACAGACACTTTTAAAATATAGCACTTACAGTTTGAAACATAATAATGAAGTGCAACTTCATTGAAACAATTAAATTAACTGGGATTACATCAGTGATTGTTACACTCACCCATTCCATTCACTTTGTGAAATGAGATATCCAGTCATCTATATACTATATCCTTACAACCCATTTTCTAGTGAGTACATAATCTACTCAATATGGGTCTTCTTCAAGCCACTGGTGAGGTCATCGACATCCTTGTCGTTTTCCACAGGAGATACACCGCTTAATTCCTTCTCCAACTCGTCCAAGTCCAAGTCATCTTCCAAAGCATCGTCCTCATCATCTTCATCTTCTTCTTCACTGTCTAATTCTTCTAATTCATCTAATTCGTCCAATTCACCAGTACCTCTTTCTTCAAAAATCAGGTTGATAGTTTCAACGTGTTTTGAGTCTTCTTCGAATCTGTTTCCGTTCAATTCGAGCGAGGCCAAGTTTGGTAATTTGCTCTTGATAGCTTCAGCAAGTACTTCCAATGCATTTTCTTCCAATTCGTTGTATTGCAACTTCAAGTTAGTTAAAGATTCTCTAGCAGGACCCTTGTTTAATGCTTCTGTGACTGCTAAAGAACCCTTGTTCTTCAACAACGAGTCGTTCAAGTTGATTTCAACCAAAGAAGGCCAACCCTTAGCCAATACTGCAGCAATCTCAACAGCTCCCTTTGTGGTTACGGTATTGTCTTGCAAATCAAGAACGGTCAAGTGTTTGTTGTTGACCAAACCTTGGGAAACCAACTTGGCAATTCCAGCAGGTCTAATACCGTTTTGGTACAATCTAACAACTTGTAAATCATCATGAGCCTTCAACCCAAGGGCTAAATGGTTGATAGAACCGTTTTCCAATCTGTTTCTACCACATACAAACGTTTTCAAAGATGGCTTTGAGGCAAGCTTCTTAGCTTGGGACAATTTAAAGAGGGAGGTACCAATTCTGGCACCTGCAAAAGGACCCATACCGTTGTTTGATAAGATCAAGTGTTCCAAGGTCACGGCTTTAGCCAAGTAAGCTTCAATTGGATCAATAGTTTGCAAACCAAAAGCATTATCACTCAAGTTAATAGTAGTCAAACGAGTGAATTGAAGAAGAGCAGGCAAAAGATGTTCTAAAGAGGCTGGGATCTCAGTGTTCAAACGACCAGTATATAAATCAGAGAAGTTGATTTCGGTGATTGTGTCTTTATGCTTCAAAAGAGCTTTGCTCAAATCAGCAGAAGCTTCAACACCCAAAGTGTTACCAGAGAAGTCGATTTTCTGCAAGTCCTTGGCATTGGAGATTTCATCGACAATAGTTTGGATGTCTTTGGATGAGTTGAACTTGTGTTGTTTCCCTGCGATGGAGTAAGTGGTCATTGTGGTTGATGATTTGATTTTTTTATTGAAAATTTGCCTATCAAGTGGATTCGTAAGGTAATGAGAAAAGTAGAGTAAACAGAATGATCGAGAGATAAGAGGTTAAACAGTATAATTCTAGTTGGTTCAAAAAAAAAAAAGGATATGGAAGAGAGTGAACAAGAATTGTCAAATATTCATAAGCTAATCAGTTCATCTTCATGTTAGTATTGTCCGAGTATATAAAATCCACACCATAAATTGTTAAGATTTCTTAACATACGATTATTTGCAGTCACCTAACCAAAAAGAGGTAGCCTCGGTAATGAAACTCAAAACATTAACTACACGTTCTACCATACAAGACATGGCCTGATAGAAAACCGTTAGTGTGGTCTGTCAATTCAATCAATGTCATAACCTTTACATTTAGGAAGAAATCACATGAAATCAAAGAAGAATCATTTACCCCAATTCCAAGCGTCGTCTTCTACAAAGGCGAAGGAGTAAATGATAATACATGTGCTACTTCATTAAATGGGTAATCTAAACGAACTTTAAACATTCCGTTAGCTTCTGATAATTTGTGAGATTAAGTTGAAGTCTCTACAGTACCATTCACTCTATAGACAGTCTTGGTAATCACACTAAATTCTCAGCATTTGAAGGAAAAATTTTAATTCAACAACGAATAGATAGTCAAAGATGTTTGCACCCCAACCTGCTCGTGCTCCAGCCAAGAAGCTCTCCCAGTTTGAAGAGTTTGTTCAATCGCCAATTTTCACTGTTGGATACCATGTTACTTTATTCGCTGCTGGTGTTGCTTTTGTTAACTCTAGTTTGATGGAAATGTTGGTTCCTCAACTTTAAATTCGATGTCGAAAAAGAATGAGAAATAGCAAGTAAGTAAGCAAGTAAGTAAGGAAGTATGAAAGGGAGAAATAGAAAGATGATGAATGAGAGAGTGGTGATTATGGTGATGAAGAGTTATGATTCTTGATTGAGTAGATGGATCTATGTACATATCAATATACATTTAAAGAAGTTAATGGAATTGTAGTTCACGTGATGTATTGAATTAGTATTTGGATGTGATGAGAAGATCTGAAGATGATAATTGGATGTATAGAAATGGAGTAACATAATTGAAGTGTTAGATGGACGTTTAATAATGGGTTTAGAAAAGGGGCGTAGTATTAGATTTAAAGAGTGTTGCGTTTACTCAACACTCTACAGAAGTAACAATAGAATTAGGAGATGAAATACTATTTGTGGAATCTACAAAACACACACACACACTTGTATTTACAATACCGACAACATTAAGCAACATATATTTGCACCCTTACTGTAACAAGAGTATCCACAAACGAATTCTCGTATGTTTATGATCATTTACAAATGTTTTGGGTGCAAAAAATCGTAGAGTCAAAAATGTGAGTACCAAGACAAAGATCCAATAAGACCATAGACCAAGGAACCGTTCTGCAGATCTTTAGTGGTGCGATTTTAAGTTTATTATAAGGTAGTTATTAGGGATGCATAACTTTCTCATTAATCCAGCTCTAAGTTCTCCCCCCCACCAAACCTATAGTCTTGAAATATCTCCATTAATCATCAACAATACACTCAAAATACTCCCCAATAACAATACAATTAATGTAATCCTCACTAAACAACCCACCCACAAAAGCTCTGCCCATCTAAATCTCATAAGACACACTCTATCTTATCAGACCTCTGTCTATAAGATCACATTTTTCATGTGACAAATTAATTCCCCTCTATCAAATATATCATCGGATGTCGGTGAAAAATACCTAAATACCCCACAAAAAATGATCTGTCTTTCGTACCTGGCAGTCAGTAAAGTCATACAACTTTGATTGTTATTATCTCGGTAGTTAGCGCATCTAACGTTTCTATTCTTATTATGTGACTCCCCAATGACGCTCGATTACTCTACTCCTTTTTCCATTTTATTCAAATGTTCAAAACGTCGGCTCCTAAATGCTCCCGATTCAAAAGACCAAAGCTCAGTCAATCTGTACCCAAAGCACACAATAATCCTCAACCCACTCTTACCAACGACAACAGATGTAATAAACAATTTTTGACGGCTCTATATATCGGAGCACACGGTTCATCACTTCAACAGCGGAGACAAATATTCCTTTTTAAGCTTTCTTCGGTTCATCTTATGCTCTTCCTCGGTACATCCCCCAAACCACAAAGACCCTTTTTTAGTTTGTCTTTCCCCAGAAACGCAAACTCACAGTAACGTGCACATGTAACTAGAAGTGTATATATATTGGAGAAATCCCCCCCCAGATTTTTCACAAGTCCATCCTATTTTATTTACAGAATCAATACATCAAAGATGGCTGTTACTAAGAATACTGTCAGCTCTTCAGCTGGTCCAGACCCTCAATCTTCTTTACAGAAGGAGAGAGCCAACCGTGCTTTTGATCCTATTAAGATGCACCACTTCTTGGAAGGTGGTGAAGACCGTTCTGAGTTGTTCAAGCAAATGTCTCAACAGATGGAGAGAGACCCTCTTTTAGCTGCTGATCCTAACTACTATGACTTGACCAAGAGTGAACAACGTGAGTTGACTGCCCGTAAGATTGCTCGTTTGTCTCAATACATTGAAACCGAATCTTTCGAGGACTTCAACAGAAGATTATCTATTGTCGGTGTTTTCGACCCACTGGTGGGTACCCGTATTGGTGTCAACTTGGGTTTGTTTTTGTCATGTGTTAGAGGTAACGGTACCTCTGAACAATTGTCCTACTGGGCTTTGAACAAGGAAACCGCTTACGTTAAGGGTATTTACGGATGTTTCGCCATGACTGAATTGGCTCACGGATCCAACGTCATGGGTTTGGAAACTACCGCTACCTTTGACAAGGAAACTGATGAGTTTGTCATCAACACCCCACACATTGGTGCCACCAAGTGGTGGATCGGTGGTGCTGCTCACTCCGCCACCCACACCTCTTGTTACGCTAGATTGATTGTCGACGGCGAAGACTATGGTGTCAAGACCTTTATCGTCCCATTAAGAGACTCAAACCACAATGTCCAACCTGGTATCACTGTCGGTGACATTGGTGCTAAGATGGGTAGAGACGGTATCGACAATGGTTGGATCCAATTCTCCAACGTCCGTATCCCTCGTTTCTTCATGTTGCAAAAGTTCTGTAAGGTTTCTAGAGAAGGTGACGTTGTGTTGCCACCTTTGGAACAATTGTCTTACTCTGCTTTGTTGCACGGAAGAGTCATGATGATTATGGACTCCTACAGAATGTGTGCACGTATGTCCACCATTGCTCTCCGTTACGCTATCGGAAGAAGACAATTTAAGCCAGATGGAGCCGATGACGAAACTTTGGAAACACAGTTGATCGACTACCCATTGCACCAAAAGAGATTGTTCCCATACTTGGCAGCTGCATATGTTATCTCCTCCGGTGCTTTGACCATCGAATACACCATCAGCAGCACCTTGGACATCTTGGACGAGGCTGTTGAAGCCGATGACTTTGACGGAATCATGAAGGCTATCGAATTGATGAAGTCGTTGTTTATCGACTCCTCATGCATGAAGTCATCATGTACCTGGATGGCTGCCGAAGCCATTGACCAATGTAGACAAGCATGTGGTGGTCACGGTTACTCCTCTTACAACGGTTTCGGAAAAGCCTACAATGACTGGGTCGTTCAATGTACCTGGGAAGGTGACAACAATGTCTTGGCCATGTCTATTGGTAAGCCATTGGTAAAACACGTCATCGCTGTTGTTGACGAAAACAAGGTTGTCAAGGGCTCCTCTTCATTCTACAATGACACTAAGAAGTACACTGGTGCTAACGGTGACGAGCGCATCTTGAACAGCGTCAACGACATCAAGGACTTGAACAAGTTTATTAAGGCTTTGGAAGTTGCTTTGATCAGATTGACCTACCAGGTTTCTTTGACTGTCAAGGCTCAAAAGGGTAACTTTGACTACGCTGGTGGTGACATGGTTGTCATCTCTAAGTTGAAGACCTACCACTACTTGTTGATCGAGTACCAAAAGAACATTGCTGAAAGCAAGGACAAGGACTTGGTGCCTTACTTGGAGTTGTTAGGACAATTGTTCGCTGCTGCCATGGTCTTGGATAAGTTTGCCGGTGTCTTCTTGACTTACAACGTTGTATCTACCGAAGTCGTCGCCAAGTTGAACTCGGAATTGATTCCAGAATTGAACTCCAAGATTAGACCACACGTTGCCACATACACCGACTCTTTCCAACAATCGGACATGCTCATCAACTCTGCCATTGGTAAGTACGATGGTAACATCTACGAAAACTACTTTGACATTGTCAAGGCCCGTAACCCACCTTCGATTACCAAGGCCCCATACTCTGCTGCATTGGAAGCTATGTTGAACAGACCATCCTTGGAAACAAGAGACAGATTCGAGAAGACTGGTGAAGCTGCTGACATCTTGTCAAGATAGGGCACTTATATTTAGTTCTATTTATTATGGTTAATGATTTGGAATGATTCCATCTGGTTGTTTATGTCAAATGAAATGATTAAAATTAATGATTGTAATGAGTACTCAAGTACTGATTACTGTAAAGATCTAGATGCATGTATTGTTTCTCTTAAATTAGTGAAAACGATTTCGTCTTCACCCTTAACAGTAGTACTAGAATCCGCTTCATGTAACGTTACGCCAACATGTAGTGATTTCTCAACCTTAAGTAGAATAATCGGAACTGCCATGATTATATTTATTAGTGTTACAGCAACCACTAAACTTTTCATTTCCTTTGATTTCTTTCTACTTACACTCAGAAGCTAGTCCTAAAGTTTATTATGAGCTCAATAAATCAAGATTGTAGCCAAACATCAGAGAGTACTATATATCGGAATTCTA
This sequence comes from Kodamaea hsintzibuensis (nom. inval.), assembly GCA_030568835.1. NCBI lineage: Eukaryota > Fungi > Ascomycota > Pichiomycetes > Serinales > Debaryomycetaceae > Kodamaea > Kodamaea hsintzibuensis (nom. inval.). The sequence continues at coordinate 333,453 of JAJMJA010000002.1, forward strand.
CTCTAGTGTGGTATTCCTTTCGCAGCCAAAAGTGGTAATTTTCGTTTTTATTCCATACACTTGATGTAATTTTCAACACGGTTGCAAACTTAGCAAGGAGTTCTAAATTTAGTTTCGTGCAAGGGTATTCTACTTATATGTCACTGTATTGTTAACATTCATACCAAGTCTTTGAATCACAAATCATCTTAGCAGTTCTACTGTAGTCTCATGGCTGCACAATTATGCATTAATATTCACTATAAACATTACTTTGATAAGATATCTGCGACTTCGTCCGACTTATCACCTCTGTCTCTCACATCCAATGAAGGTCTGTTCAACATTCCTTCTAAATCAGCCGAGTAAGGTGCCTTTGTTACGTTAGGTGGGTTGAGCAATTTGATGTTACTCAAGTAATTCTCGTAGATGTTACCATCGTACTTACCAATCAACGAGTTCAACAAGTTGTCTGGAATCTGGAAGGAGTCAGTAAGACCAATGGTGTAAGGTCTAACAGCAGCCAACTTGTTGGAGATGAAAGTGTAATTAATGTACTTTGCAATATCAGTAGTCAACACGTTGAATCTGATAAAGTCAGCAGCGTATGTGTTCAAGATGCTTGTTGCGTAGTATAATTGCAATACGTTAGTCAATTGCGGTTTAATTGCAGAAGTAGTTGGAACATCGTTTTCCAATTTGTTAACAAAAGCTTCCAACATGTAAAGTTGAGCTCTCAACTTGGACAATTGGACTCTTTGGGTTGCTACCAAGTCCCAGTCACCATTGTTCTCCTTCAATATATCCAAGACGGAAATAGCATACTTTACAATCATGACTTCCAAAGCATGTTGAACCTTCTTTACGTCCAGCAAATCCGATTCACTAGTCAAGATAGGGCTATCGGTCAAAGATTTGGCCTTGTTAAGGAAAACCAAGGTGGACTTTGGTTCCACCAATTTGTCCTTCTTCAAAATGAGCTCGACATTCTTTACAATAGTTTTACCTGCGCTCATAGCCAAGACGTTGTTATCACCTTCCCAAGTGACTTGAACGGCCCAGTCGTTACTTGCCTTTCCGAACCCGTTGTAAGAAGAGTAACCGTGGCCACCACAAGATTGTCTTGTTTCGTCAATCAAGTCTCCACCCAACCAAGTCAACGAAGACTTCATGGAACCAGAGTCTACAAACAATGACTTGGTTCCCAAGATGGCAGTATTGATTTCCTTTTGCTTGTTTGATTCCAAAGCCTTGTCCAAGTTGTCAATAACTGTTTCATGTTGGACTTCCAAGCGGTCAGTACCAACACCCATGGCATAAGTCAATGCCAACAATGGCAACAATCTTCTTTGGTGCAATGGGTAATCTAATAACTTGTTCTCAAACTCATCTTCTTCATTGGTCTTGAATTGTCTTCTACCAATAGCATAACGGAGAGCAATGGTTGTGAATCTGGCACCGATTCTGTAAGAATCAACAGCCATATTCACTCTTCCTTCCAATAATGAAATGTAGGACAACTGTTCCAATGGGGGAAGAGTGACTTTACCTTCCTTGGTGACCTTACACCATCTTTGCAACATGAAGAAACGAGGAATACGAACGTCGGAGAATTGAATCCATCCGTTATCAATACCTTGTCTTCCCATCTTGTGGCCAATGTCACCGATGGAAACACCAGGGAACAATCTGTGCCTAGAGTCTCTCAATGGAACAACAAAGGTCTTAGTTCCATAGTCTTTACCGTGTACAATCAAACGGGCATACACTACAGAGTGTGTTGCAGAGTGAGCAGCACCTCCAATCCACCATTTGGTGGCACCAATGTGTGGAGTATCGATGATGAACTCATCAGTAGCTGGGTCGAAAGTAGCAGTTGTCTCGACACCTGCAACGTTAGAACCGTGACCCAATTCGGTCATACCAAAGCATCCATACATTTGCTTCATGTAGAAAGCTTGTCTTTGCTTAGCCCAAAATTCGTATTGTTCAGCAGTACCATTACCCTTGACACCATTCAAGAAAAGACCCAAGTTGACTGAGATTCTAACACCCAAGGATGGGTCGTAGGCAGTAACCAAGTTCAATCTTCTGAAAAATACCTTTGGTGATTCGGTTTCAATGTACTGGGTCATTCTATCTATTCTGGCAGCGACCAACTCACGGTCTGACAACTTATCATTGTCGTAATGTTTAACATCGGCTTGTAAAATAGGATCTCTTTCCAATGACTTGTACAATCTCAAGATCAAATCAGCCTTCTCAGGGTTTCCTTCCAAAAATTGGTACATTTGAGAAACTTCAAAGTTGGTTTGCGCTCTCTCATCAGCAATGGATTGAGCAGGAGATGGACCTGGAATAGTGTTACTCGTACCTTCAACTAAGGTCGAGTTCTCTGGTTGCACGAAGGCCAGCCTCTGCGATTTAATAAGTTTACTATACTCAGACATAATTGAGTTCAAAAGTATCCGTGGATGAAATTCTGGGGTTGGGCCGGGGTTATATACTTTTTTTTGCTTGCCCCACCTTTAGAAGACTGTGAAAAGTACCGAGTGCTCGGTACAGATCAGTCAGGGAGGGTTGTACAGAATGAAGAGGGTAGTTGTGAAATAGGAGGTAGGTTGGAGGTTAGGGTAAGAGAGGTTGAAGGAGAAGAATAAACAGGAAGGGTAGTAGTTCAATAGGAATATAATTCTAGTAAAGTAATGTATTAAGGAATACAGAATATTTGATGTATGGATATAAGGTAATAATAGTAACGAAAAGACTAGAATTGTGGTTTAGAGAGGGAGTTTCTGGACTTATTAGTGATTCCTCTGTAATAAAGTTCAGAATATGAAAACGTGAATGGTACTTTGTCAACTGATAATGAATCAGATTCACATGGGATTGAAATTAAGCATTATGCTTATCAGGCGATCTTAGCAGTCGAGACATTGAAGAATGGCCTGAGATGAAGAGGTGAATGATAGGCAAGGCTGAAATTAAGTTCAAAGATCCCGAGAATCAGACAACATTGAGTGCTTGGGGTGCATTAACAGATGAGCTGGAATTGCTTCCAATCAACCGAATAAAAGAAAATAAAAAAAGAGAAGGAGTGAATGTAATTAAAGAGAGCCAACCACATGGTTGAAAACGTATCAGACACTGAAATGGTTTGAAATTATCCTTCATGTCTATAGTATTGATAGTTTTGAAGAAATTGAGAACTTATTAAACAATAGAGAAGGAATTTGTAGTTGTTACCATTCATAAGTTGTAAAGTACAATTAATTCTACACCAGTTTTATTAAATGATTGAAGTAGATCCATTTATTAAAGGTTATTTATGATTTAGTCCACAAGAGAACATCAATAATACGAGCATATTCATTAACTATATTTCAATGAGATACCATCACAAGATACTAATTCAAATGGCTGCAAAATACTCACAAGACTGTGAAATATGAGAAATCGTAGCATACTTTGAGAAAATTCAAATTAACTCCTTGAAATTCATACTGGTTTGTAGCCGTTGTAGCCAAGAGATTGATTCTTGGGTGCAAAAACACCTAATTGTTTGAACTCCAATGGTTTGAAATAAGGTATATCAGTTGAAGAGGTTCAGGTATTAAACTTCGAATTATTTGGCTATTGTTAAACTATATTTCTTCATGCAACTTCTCTATTCCAAACCCAACTATTCTTCATGCTCAACATTTAATTCATCCTCTTATTATTTTCTATAACGTTTTACTGGTTAGTTCAATAATAAGATCCGAATATTCCATTGTATCATGACCTTTTCTAACTTTACCTGCCTTTAATTGTTGTAGCTCCCCTCCAACTTCTGTGACTATTGTGCTGGGTAAAGATTTGAAGTCAGAGAAAGGATGAGAGAGAAAGAGAGAGTGTGTGTGAGAATGAGAGTGAGCCATACGCTTTCCATATATAATTCTTCTTTGCGTACTCTTAGATTTACACTTTAAAAACACAAGTAAATACAAAATGTAAAGACTGGGGAACAGCCCCTAAATGGAGAAGAGTATCTTCAAAAGTTTCCAATACAATTGCATTCAATTCCGAAACTTCCACTGACAATTGAGCAATCATAGTGGAATTTTTTCCCGTAATATCCAGTACCTCTGTAGCAAGACCAAGAAGATTACTCTACAATCTCTAATATTCAATTGTAGAACTGCAACCCATACCCAAGCGTCTCTCCACGATAATACGAGGCTTAGAAGATATGAAGTTGGACTCACTTAAAGGAGATTGTTTTTCCCCCTATTTCATCAAAGTCAATACTCGTCAATGTTTCGTCTAGCCCCTTTCATTAGAAGTTGAGTTGGTTAGTTGGAACTCTTGTTGTATCGTTCTAAGGGAATAGAGGCTGCAGAAGTCACTCTGATCGTCCAAGTGGCGTTTGAGAGTCACGTAATTTCGGATTTTCTCGTTCTTTTCTCAGTTTCCGAGTATTTCTTAAACGTGACTATATAAATAAACAAATATCTCCATATTTGAAAAAAACATTTATTACCCGACAGCTATGAATTCTGAAAAGATTGTTGCCGTTGTTCTTGCAATCTTCTTGCCTCCATTGGCCGTGTTCATGAGAGCCGGTGCTGGAAGAGACTTGTTGATTAACATTGTTTTGTGTTTGTTTGTTTGGTTTCCTGGTATTTTGCATGCTTTGTATGTTGTTTTGAGAGATTAGAGTCTTTAGTAATTGATTAATTGATAATTGAATTTGAATTTCCAAGTGTAAGGTTCTTTAGAAGTGGAGTCGTGTAGCGAGTGTAGTACATGGAGATCCACCTCATTGAATGATGGAGTGTAGTGTAGGAGATTGATTGATGAAATGCGTGGAAACACTGCTGAATTGTAGTGGAATGAATTGTTTAATTAATCCTTCTCGTGGGTTTCAAAAAAGCAAAATCTTACAGGTAAGAGGGAAGGACCTAGAACCTCAATGGTGGTAAATTGATGGGTGTCTATAATCTGCACCACAAACAGAATGAATACATGAACTCCTAATAAACAAATGCCAGCCGTGTTTATACAGCGATAAAGTTCATTTCGTAATTTAGCAATTGTTTCAAGGTAAATAGCACAAAGACCTTTAGTATGAGATTATATATTCATAGCAATAACAAATCCATTCACCAACAATATAAAAAGAGTCTTGTTCAAATTGTATATTCAAGAATCGAAAGATATTCCTTTATATCTGTACTTTATCAACTTCATTTCTAAAATTTTCATTTACTTCGTCTCTCGCTACACAACGCACCCATTACTTACACCTCTCATCTCACCTCCTAAATATAAAACTTTAGTCATTACACCTCTCGTCTCTTATTTACACACCTCTAGTCTCACCTCTCACCTCTCACTTACACCTCTTACCAATCCAACTTAACAACAACACAAACCATCTTTAATATTATGGCACTGAAACTAGAACATAAAAAGTTGCTACGTACTGTAATTATAACAAACAACCCCCCTTTCCCTCTTCTTAACTATACCAAGCCTTTAAGGAATCCTACAACAAAGACTGAAATTCGTGAACAAATCAACAATCGGAACTCCAAACTAGACTTATCCTTCACCATCCAACCATTCATAAAAGAGTTCTTCACATCTCTCACGACCCCTTGTCCAATCTAAAGTGCAAGACGTGCTAATTTGCCTATTTTGAATTCCTCCAATCCTAACTCGAAAGTACGTAACCAGAGGCGGGCATTTGTACTACTTTAATAAATTGGACAATTAATCTTATCTTATCTCAAACTTTTGTTTCTTACTAGCTAGATTATATATATACATTCCCGCACCTTCATTAGTATTGATATTTCAAAAAGAGGGGCATGAAGCAAACTTGATTAACTTTGGATTCGTTAAATTTTTTAAGGGTTTATTATATTTAACTTACGCAACTTCTTATGAACGAACTCCCTGCTTTTTCATTTTCGAAGAAGCCTATACATACGGAACCTGTTGGCGATGATCTGACTGTCCTGACTCTGCGGCATTCTAATATTTCAGATGTTCTATCTACATTTTCCATCAAGAAGAAGAATCTGTCTTCTAGAACTAGTTCCCAGGAGAGTGGTGGTGGAGGAGGAATAGTTTATAGTGATGTTGATTATGATGAAAAGATCAGGTTTCCAAGAATGAGTAATGTGGCCAACTATACCTACAAGTCAAAACCTGGCATCTCGAGAAACTCATCTATTTTTGCTTCCAGAAATGAAAGTAACTCTAGCATGAACACCAATACAACTGCTCCTCACAACATTAATAATCTAGGTGGTGTGAGCACAAACACAGACACAAAACTGGATATTACCAAAGACACTAACAAACCTAAACCACCCAAAGATACCTCAGTAACTGATAACTATTCACCAGCAACATTTGATCTCACTACACCACTTCGCAGATTTCTGCTTCAAATCGATTCTATCGAAGAACTCACAGTTAACTTGAAAAAACACCTTCTGTTGGAAACTGGGAGTCCTGTTGCTCTTTCTCAGTTTAATGAGGAGAACTTGAAGTTGCTCAAGGAGTATATTCTGAATAACAATATTTATGAACGCAACCTCGAACAACAGCAACAGCAACAACAGAACCAACAACAGCAAGTAAAGGAAACAAAATTGGATAACACTAAAAAGATATCACCTACTCCAACGGGACCTGGATTATACCTCACAAAAAAACCTATGAGCACTCCGGCAGTGCTTAGACCGTCCGCTGTAAATGGAAACGCCGAAGTGACAAAAGGGTCGTGCGGGCACGTCCATTTGAACAACGCCACATACTCGTTCAACTGCGGAACAGACGGAGAGTTGACTAACGAACCAACACGCACGCACTGGAAATCAAATAACTCAAGCAATCACTGCATGCAATGTTTCACAAACTTTAACTACTCGATCGTGTCAATGGTATGGTCGATATTGGACCTGCAACAGGTTCGTGGAAGGGGAAGTGCACGTAGACACCACTGTAGATTCTGTGGACACATCTACTGCAAGGAATGTTTGATTCAATCAGACATGGACGAAAACGTTGAACGTTTATACACTACGGCAAATGGTGGATTCATGGGTAAAGGAATCATGATGGACGAAAAGGCACGTTTTGTCGTACCCAACTTAAAGACACCCAACGCAACTGACCCAGAACATAAACTATTCAAGATTTGCAAATCGTGTGGTGAAGTATACAAGCACTTGGTGGTTGAGCTCAACGGTAGAGACGAAATGGGCGATGCTCCTTACTTGTATGTTGAAAACCCATACTTGGAAAAACATCCACCAGCACCCAACCAAGTCCCACCTATGAGAACTAGTCGGAAGGTAAGCGATACAATGGATCCATACAATAACAGAAGAGACTCAGGAGTCCCTCAAGATTGGACATGGAGTTCATTTTGATTAGTTGATGAAGGGATAATGACACTTAAGAGAATACAAAAACCAGAGAGACAGAGAATTAGAAAATTGTTGTTGAAGGCTCTAGATTAAAGGGGTGAGAAAATTGTGGTGTTGAATAGAAGGATTCTTGGAAGGATTTAGCTGAATTTTGAGATTACCTAGTAGAGACGATTAACATTTAGAGACCAGAGAAGAAGAAGAGAAATATTCAATGACCGTAGTATAAGTTGACAAATACAGTTAGATTAAACAAATATCGTAATTTCATCATCAAATACTATGATCCACTATATTATAACGTATTCATTGTATAACTAAATTTATTGTAAATGTATTGAACAAGTAAGAGTCCTTACTGGTTAATTTTGGGTGCAAAATCAACATTGTAACCAAACAAATAGATGGAAGTACCCCAGTTGCCTCCTCAACATATATCGTCAAGAATCTCATCGTTAGATCGTTGAAGCAGGAGGATTTATTCGTCTACAATGCTAACGCATACAAAGACAATCATAACAATAAGTTGAATTGTGAACTTCTAGAAGTTCACAATAAAACGATTGTCAATTTCAGTAAGTTCAAGAGAGGAAGGTGACGAGTGAAGATGTTCCAAAGGGTACCATGATTTGAAAATAAACCCTTATTTTGAAAGTTTATATACAATTTAAGTTTATGACAATGCATAATCTACAGAATTGGTAATGATTGCAAACTTTTTTGTAACATTCCACAGACCATCATCATCATCATCAATGTGAACGATGCTAAGGCAATGAAAAATAGAAGAGTACCAAGTATTAAACTACAATAATATAATCAACCGTCTAATTGCCTTGGTCCAAACACAACGCCACAAAATTCCGTGAGGATTCCTAACTCAGGTCTGATAAAGAAGTAGGTGTTCATTGTGTATTTCTACAAAATAGGAAAAATGAGGACATTGTCCGCACCCTAGTGCCTCGCAATTGCAAGGAGACCTTGTGAAACTGTACACCGCCATGTGGGAATTCAGGAGGTTGAAAGAGAAGATATATTCAAGTCATAAGCTACCTTTTGAAGCCATCATCTATACCCTGTAAACTAAACCCTACGCAGATGTACCACAAATAATGAAACACGAACAAGGTACATCCCCCCACCTTCATTCTCTCGCTAAATAGATCGTCAACGTTTGTTGAAATTTCTGGGTACGCACGACCGCAGGTTGATCCAGAAAGAATTTATTTAGGCAGTGTTGTAAATCAATGGAGTAAAAATATATATAAACAAGTTACTTTCTCACGAGGCTGGCACCAGACACAACACACGGATGTATCAACAGCCCAAACTAGCGTACGCGTCGACTGATTCGTTGCGTCGACTTTCGTCGAACAACCCATTTCGTCCGGGTCCTCTGGGGCCTCAGTCTCCACTCTATGCCACACATTCAAATACTGACGCGCATTCACCAGTTAGAAGTTCATTCTATGAACAACCTCGTTTGTCAGCACGCTCCACCTCTTCTTTAAGCAACCCACATAGCTTTGAAGACTGGGTCGACAAAAACAAACAGTTGTTAGACTTGGACTCTGATGATGAAGCTAACGCCAACGAAGACCACGAAAAAAATTACATCGACATGTCTGCTCCGCACATGCCACCTCGCCCAACACGAGCCGACTCGGATTCCAGTGTCAACTACACATCGTACGTATTTACTACATTTTACTCATATTTTGTTTTTTTTGTTTTTTTAAGTTTATCACACTTGTTAATGGTATAAGTGAAACCTCACTGAAACTGAAACATCACACTACATGCTATCTTTCTATATCTTTCAAACTTCTTCAAAGACCTTGAACAACACAATAATCGAATTCACTTTTGTCCAAACATCACAAAGGCCCCATTTGATCACTAATTATCAAAGTTATTTTGACATTGTGATGCCATGACCGTTGGCCCCGCCCAAACTTAGTGTGGGCACGTGATCCACTATTCATAGCCACCTCCTGATGAGGGGGGATTCATTATATTATATGCAGTTCAAGGAGGGTTGCAAACGCGCGGCGTAACGCGTACTTTACAGATTAGAAGTAAGAAGCAAGCAAGGAACATGTATTAGGAACCCCTTTTGATTTTAATGCAGGGTGACTTAGAGATAGTAAAGAGAAGTGATGTCAGTGATTGGAATGTTTGGTTTTTTTCGGCTGCTCATAGTACTTTAAACATGACTCTTGGGGGGGGTGGTGGTGGATAAATTCAAAGGATGCCGTGCAGGGCAGGGAATTTTGGCCCTTTGGCATTTTGATGTGTGGAGACCATTTTCCTGAGTAGGCTGTCGCCAATAAAAAAAAAACAAAAAACAATTGAAGTTGGAGTTACTTTATTCTTTATCTGTATACTAACCTAGACCAATAGAAGGATGTCACTGAACAATCCGTTTGCAGCAGCCATGAATGATGAAGGTGTATATGTCCACCACAGGGATCCGCCACCTGTTCCTCGCACTAGCAATGGACAAGCTGGAGTAGCGGTTCCTCCGCCACGGCCACCTAAGCCTGAAGGAGGCGCTGTTGCACCGCCGAGTTACGAGGAGGCGGCAGGCAGAGAAAGGCGTGAGATTAGAGAGAAGGCTAGATCGACAAGAGAGTCGACTAGAGAAACTAGAGAGACTACCAGAGAACCATCTGCAAGAAGTGACAGGGAGAGAGAGAGGGAGAGGGACGGTCGTGAGACTCGTGATGCTCCTGCACCTTCGCGTCCACATCGTTCACATAGGTCACACCTGGCGTCTGAACCAACTCGTAGAGACAAGAGTTCACGCAATGGTCTGTCTAGAGAACACCGGAGCAGTAGTGGCCGTACTAAGGAAAGGTCGTCAAAGAGATCACCCTCCAAGAAGAAGGTTGAGCCTGTCAAACCAAAGAATTTGGACACTATAGACAAGTTGGACGTGACTGGATTCTTTGGAGGCGGGTTCCACCACGATGGACCTTTTGACGCATGTACACCACACAGAAATAAGAATGTCAAGAGTGCACCTGTCAAGGCATTTGTACCAGATGGACCAAACAGCTCAATCAAGGGCATGGGTAACCCAGTCAAGGAAAAGGAGGAACAAATTAACTTGGCCTTCGGAACATACAATGAAGACCAGAACGAAATTGTAGGGAGACGTACCAGCATAAAGCGTCCTTCTGCTACTTCGCCTCGCGACAGAAGCGAATTCACACAACCACCATCTACACAAGTTGCTGAATTCACTACAACATCGTCCACCCCATCTATTATCAACTTTGACCTGAACTTGAAGGCTGAAAAGGTGCACGGTATGACTTCAGCAGGATTGGGTTCCACCACATTTATCGACGGCGCACCAGCACCTAAGGCAGCAGAAGTTCAAGAATACTTGGCTTCAGCTAATGGCTTGGGAAGGAAAAAGTCGATTGTTCAAAGATTACGCAAAAACAGCGCAACCGAAAGCACTTCTCGAAGAAGCTCGAACGAGAATTCTCCAGGAAGCCCGGTGTACTCACCGGACAATAGCAGAAGAGGCTCGCTCAACAACCCTACCACAGACACGAATGACGAACTTATTCCACCAGCAGGGCCTGGATCATCTCTATTGAGGAGGGTGAAAAGCTTGAAGGTGAGAAGGTCATGATTTTTAGTATGATATACATGTTTTTACTGGAGTGTAGGTGATTGTGAGTTATTGAGAGTATGTGCTTTTGGTAGGTACTTGCCAGTGTCTGTTATCTCGGCGGGAATTGGTTGTGAACCCCTTCGCCCAGATCAAGAGATTACTACAAAAAAATCCAGAAAACATTGAAAAAGAGAATGGTATAAAATAACAAGAAACGAACAACAAATGAATGGAAGAAATGGTAACTTCTCGAGATAAATCAAAATACCAAGGAAGAGCCACACCTAGGAGGTGTGACCAACTACGAGAATATTTAGAGTCAAATTAAGAAGCAAAGTGTGAAGTAGAGCTTTAATGAAACAACAATAGTGAATTAAAATCTGAATCAACAACTAAAGGCATTTTCCGAACGTAGATACAGTAGACGAAGTAGTAATGAGATTGAGCAAAATTAATTGAATTGTAAGAAAACATTGAGCAATCATCAGAAGTCTTAACCCTTAAACACCTCTGCAAGTAAATTATGAACTGTCAACAAACGGAGTGGATACCTCCAGGACCGACGCGTCTCTTACAATCTAATGAAACGGATGAGTGTAGGGTGAGATGCATTGGGGGTTATAAAAGCACATGGGTGTTGGTGGGGTGAGAAGAGCATGGAATGACATATTATTACTATTGGAAGACCCCAAGGTGAGGTGAGCTAATCTGTTGTCTGTTGCCCGCGCTTTTACTTTATCCGCAAGCGCACCGGGTTATCATCTATCTTCTAACCTGGTTCATTATGTCTCTTGCTAAATTATTGTCTTCATCAATGTAATTATGACGTCACTAATCATCTTACTTTGTGTGTCAAATCCAATAACTAAATTTTTGTTTTCATGTCACGTGAGAATCATAATGAAATCACGTTCAAAGTCAGGTGATTTTTTCATTATACTTTTTTTTTTTTTCCATCCAACAGCTTCAAGTTAACATAGTGAAGTAGATCGAGTTCAACGAGATGTATCGAGTATCGCAAAGAGTGTTTGGCAAAGGAGGATCTATCCTGGGATCCACCAAGTCATTAAGAGTTGGTTTTGGAATGAGCCAGAAGATTTCAGTTAGATCTGTTGCTTATACATTACCTAGTTTAACCACATTGGAAACATCTACTGGATTGAATGGATTATTCTCAACCAAGGCAGTTGATGAAGTATGGTTCAAGAGAGGTGTCTCATTGGTAGAAGGATTAAATCAATCTTTAGAACAATCTTCAAGCGAAGACAGTGCTGCAAAAGAACCAGCCGTAACTCATATCAACAATCTCCAAGAGTTGATGGCACAGACTATTCGAAAACCAGAATTATACGGTATTTATGCATACAGTTCCTTGTTATATAACTTACAGTTTTTCTTAGAAGGATTAAAGGAAAACTCTAACACCAAGGTTAATGCTAGTGTTTCTGGAGATTTACTCAAGTCTCCACTGATAGAATTTGTGAACACTCCTACTAACGAAGTGTTAGTAGACTGGATCAATGAATCCTTTGGATCTGTAACCGAATTAAGAACGTTGATTTTGAACTCAGCAAAGGGTATTAAAGGTGATGGTACTGCTTGGTTGGTTGCCGAAGCTAAAGAAGGACAATCAGCCATTGAGAAACCAACTGTTGAATATACCCACTTATCGGTTGTCAACACCTACAACACAGGTGTAGTAGATGACTCATTAAGATCAGGTCAGTTAGCCCGTTTGCAGCAACAGAAAAGAGCAAGACAAGAACAATTGAAGGAAGCACAGGAAGAAAATGGTGAACAAATTGTCGAAGAAATTCAAGAGATTGAAACCGAAATCGAAAAGTTGTCCTTGGGAACTGTCGAAGAAGCTGAATTTAACAGATTATATCACGGAAAGAAGTTGTTGCCTATCTTGGCAATCGATGCATCAATGAGGAATTACTTATTGGACTATGGAGTATACGGTAAACAGCAATACTTGGAGAATGTTTGGGAATGTATTGACTGGGACGTTGTATTGAAGAGATTGCCTGAGAAGACCAACATTCCAATGCCTGCTATTATCTAAGGCGAAATGGAGAGTAGATAGAATTTAATTTCATGTAAATATCAATATTTCAAAATGTAGTAGAAGAATTAAGGAATCTATGAGACCCAAAGTAACCAAGATAGTGCTTAAGAGAGGATGAGAAGCTAAGCTGAACCTCATTTATTTTTAAGTGTATCCTATTGCATTGCAACTGTCTCTAACTACCTTAAATTAGACCTGTTTGACCCAGAATATCTCAATCCAATCTTGCAGATTCCCTGGCAGTCTTGCTTCAATTATCATCCACTACGTAATTTACATTCTACATCAAAAATACAAGCAAAACTTGTACAGCATTCGCTGTACATACTCAGTGTTTATATACTATATGATACTCTAAGTAATAAAAGCATACCAAGTGGTACACTTAGCTAGAATTTGTCTTTACCAAGACTTGCTTTATGCCACTTCAAAAGACAAAGCGAATTGCTTAACTCTTTATAACCTTTTTCACAACCTTCTCAATTTCATCCCAGTCATCTGACGGAAGTCTTGTCATTTCAATGTCTCCAAAGTACTTTTTGATGAACATCAAACAGTCGTAAGATTTCTTGTCCAGGATAAATGAGATCGACACACCGAGTCTACCGAATCTTCCTGTTCTTCCAATTCTGTGCAAGTATGTCGAAGGGTCTGGTTTACCTTCCTTGGTGAACGGTACGTCATAATTCACCACCATTGAGACCGATGGAATGTCAATTCCTCTGGCCAACACGTTCGTGGTGATCAACACCTTGGACTTTCCTTCACGGAAGTCGTCAATCAATCTATCTCTTTCGTTGTTTTCCAATTTACCATGTAATACGGAACAGAGATGTCCTTCTTGTTTCATTCTGTAGAACAATTTATCAGCTGTGTCTCTTCTTTCGACGAAAACAATGGAGGAGCCGATAGTTAACAAACCATATAATTCGCACAAGGTCTCGAACTTGTTTTCTTCAGACGAGCAATCCATGTACAACTGTTTGATGGCGTCCACATTCAATTCTTCTTGTTTCAACTCCAACGAGTTGGCTTTAGGAACAAACTTTTCGGCAAAACGACGAACTTCTTCTGGGAAGGTAGCCAGGAATAATACCAACTGGGTTTCCTTATGCAAGATACGCTTAACACGCAAAGCTTGGTCTGCTAAACCTTGTGCGTCCAACATATTGTCAGCCTCGTCCAACACAAACACGCGAACCTTGCTCAAGTCCAATTGTTTACGTTTGGCCAACTCCAAAAGTAATCCTGGTGTTCCTACAATAACCTGTGCATTCACCTTTTGGTTACGTTCAACCGAATCAGGCACTATCAACTGGATAGTGGTTTTCGTAAACTTACCCATAGTAGCGATCACGTCATGTGTCTGTCTAGCCAATTCTCTCGTAGGCGATAAAATAACACACTGAGGTGCTGCCAAGTTTAAGTCCACTCTTGTCAAAGCAGTCAAAGAGAACGCAGCTGTCTTACCAGTTCCCGATTGTGATTGTCCAATGAAGTTGGTTGGTGGGTTTGAAATTAACAATGGCAATGCTTTTTCCTGAATCTTAGAAGGTTTGTTGAACTTCATAGCATATAATCCTTTCAAAAGTTCTGGCGATAATCCCAATTCTTCAAACGATTTAACAGAGTATAAAGGTGAGTTAGGATCAGCTTGTAAGTCTGCCAACTTCACTTTAACTTCGTAAGTTGACTTGATCAAGTTACTTTCAGTAGCTTCTTTAGTTGATTCGGATTCTTTTGGTTCTTCTTTCGATGAGTCTTTTGGTTCTTCTTTTGCAACTTCTACGGCTGGAGTTTTCGATTCAATCTTCTCGATTGGCTTGATTTCTTCAGTTTTTTTTACTTCTGTATCTCCCGTCACTTCTTTACTCACTTTGGCATCAGCCAGAAGCGAGAGAGATGAGAGTAATGATGCTGCATCTGTATCAACACGCTTGTTTTCTGTCATCTTTGGTTGTTTTTTTGATGAATTTTCGCAAATCAATTTTTTTCTATAATATGGAAAATCACGTGAGATACGGCAGATGGTGATGATTTGGAGGAAGTTTGCGGAGGAGAACTGGGATATTGCAATGGGGAATTGTAGCTTAGTTGGAGTGGGAGAGAGTTAAGTAGAGTTAAGGAGAATTGAATTGAATTAACCTGAATAGAAATAGAGAAAAAATGCTTATATTCAAAGAAAATGAGACAAGTTGCAAAAAGACTAGCAAAGTAGGATTGGATAAATATGAAGATATTGTAGAGAAGAGATGTTAAAAAGATTAGAAAGATCAGAAAGTGATGAATACTCGACCGAATATGAGAAAAAAGGGTCCAAACGGTAGTGGAGATGATTTTACAGCCGATCGGCAGACTGGAAATAAGCTTTATATTATCATGTAGCTGATAATCCTAAAGGTACATTAACATCAACGATAAGAAGCAGCTGGAAGGTTGAAGTAATGTCATACACCAGAAATCAAGGCTGAGTACTTTCACAAAAGCGGTAGAATAATATGAGGTATTTCTAGTATTTTTTGTAGTTTTATAGTGTTGAAGGTGAACTCAGGCATAAACAGATTTCATCTGCTTCTGTTGATTGAACGGAATTAATTTCCATGATTGTCCAATAGATAATGCAGGCCTAGAAACCTTGGCAGATGTGTTGTACCTTTATCTTCAATGTGTCTGTACTTGGGTGGTTTGCTTGAATGTAATCTGTGGTGTATTTAGTTATCTCCAATTTCGATTAATTTATTTAGACTCTTCTCTTAGATCTGGGCACCCTATGAATTGCAATTAATTATCTCGTAATTCTACAACTGGGGGTTATATTCTGCAGCCTATCAGACGGCTGTTCAAGTAATGTAATGGTTCTGAATATTGGACCCAAAGCTCCGGAGCATGCATTAGATTGAATGTGGAGAACGAATTTGATTTAAGGGTGAAGTATAATTCAAAAAATAATAACTGGTAGAGTGAAGTGAGTGTGCAAATAGATTGTATCAAAGTAGATATAGTCAAGTAGTGTGTACAAAGAATGTATTCAATGGAAATCGTCTCTATCTCATCTAGTTTCTTAGGCTGAATTTGTAGAAAAATTAGTATAACCAATAACTCTTAATTCAGAGACCATAAAATTAAAATAACAGGTTTTACCTAGACCAAATTTTACGTAAAATTATGCAAAAGTATTCAAATACATTCCAAAACAAAGAAATTAGTTTAGCCTCTCCCACCACTCGCTTGAGCAAATTAACCTTTCTAAACCATTCACTCGTAACCAGAACTATCTAAAATAACTTTAAACTACTTTTGAACCACTTATCAAGCTACAAATTAAACTACACTTTTTGTTCACTTATTAAGGCTCTTACATACTCCCTTACTACTTCAAGCCGCATCCAATATAACCACTAGTATACAGCTAAAGACTCAAACCAACATAATGCACTACTATGAATTGATATTTTTTTTGCACCCAATAAACTTGAAGTGCATAATGTATTGGTTTGCAACTGGTTCGTAGCTTTTCACGGAACGAATGAAGAAGCCAACAAAGAATGGTCCGGAGTTGTTTAGGGGTTTCAATTTGCTAGACGTGCTAAAATCGGCTTCTCTTCCCTGCACTCCTCGCCGGTAGAGCTGTAACGGTGAGATAATTGTTAGATCGCTGGATTCCCAAAGGCAGTTGTTCTCGATACCAACATGGAAGTAATGCACCCCCTTCCTCAAACTAAACAATCAAACGAGACATTACAATAGCACGCACCGAGCGTGCTAATGTACTGGTCATTCACGGTGCCCAGAAGTAAAGCACAACTGTAGCAAGGTGTAAGTGACAGATCAGAATATAGGATTCCAACTTCTCGAATAGGACGAAATTCATCAAGCTGCGATGACACTAATCTAGAAGCACAGGGCCCAGAGGTGTTTAATAGCGTACAATTTGGTTTCAAACATTCATGCATCAGTGGGGGTGTTTGATGTTGAAGTCGTTACGACGTGCTACAGGGGTGCACCCGTGTGGCATTTCTATCTGATGCAAATCGTCTAATTTTTTGGCCACGGTTATGATAAGTATGTACCAATAACATAAAGTTAGCCATATCACCGAGATTTTGTACCACTTGGTATGAAAGCCAGACTATAAGGATAATAGGCAAATTTCACCTGTGGGACGCAAAGTCTATTTGGTATTTTATGAGGTATTTTATGGATAGTTGTTGTTGAAAGAGATGGTTGAAGTGAGAGAGATAGGATTGAATGGGGATTAGAAGTGAAGCAGAGGAGACATTCAATGGGGATAAGAATCGGAGTGTATTTGGATTGGAATGTGGATTTAGAGTGTTAGAATGTGATATGATAATGTTGTATCTATGAAATCTTGTAAAGAAGTGATGCTAAAAGATACCAGTGGAATAGAAGGTACAGTAAAAGCAAGAATGGGATGAGGAGAATGAAGGAACAACGAGTTGTATACAAAATGAGGAGAGTAAAGAGAAAATAATTAGAAATAAGTACAAAGGAAGAAGAAGAAATGAATGAGGAGAAATGAAGGATGATGTCGTTGATTAATTAAAAAAACGAGTTAAAGAAGAATCGAACTTTATACCTTTTGGATGATACTTGAAATTCTTAATCTTTTAACTGTTGAATGGTACAAGATGTAGACACTCTTAAGATTTGACGTAGAGTTGAGTAGTGCTAATACAAACTACTGCATTATGGGTATCAAATATGTCAAACTTTAACTACCACCCCTCTGACACCTCTGGCAGGTCACCCCAGTAGCGGGTACAAACCCCGAGTTTGGGCTATTGTGATGCTGTTGATATTATCTATTTACGATAGAATACGAGGTACTGGATATCTAGTGGTATACTAGTGGTATATATAAGGACACACAGTATGATAGTCTGAAGAACTTTAGCCTACTCTAGTAAGTATACCAAGAGGTTTATGTTGAAGGATGATGCTACAAGATTAACATGTGTTTTAAAGATTGGATCAAAAGACTTAATAATAAAGAGAGTTAAATGGAGAAAATGATAATAAAATGTAATAAGATATTATAGATACTCGTACGATGCATTGTAGATGTGACAACTGTAATGATCAATAAAGGTATCTATAGAACATTGAGTAGCTTTCATCCTAAGATATGAGTCTTCCTGTGTAAACAATCCCATTTTTTGCACCCAAATGTACCACATACAATTAAGCTGCAAATGCACATATAAAGTTTCACACAACATACGAACATAATCGAAGGTATCTACTTAAGATATAAGATATTGTGAAAGGTACTCGAACATAAAAATATCTCAACTTGGTAAGAGATGTCTTCTGATCAGATTGACAAGCATTCTCACGGTTTATAAGGGCCAAGGTTGCAAACTTCATTCAGAGTATCAAAGGAATGAGAAAGTTGTACAGGTAATTGAAAAAGGTATGAAGACACTTAAAAGGTTTAAATAACTGTCTAACACTTGTGTATGTATGGTGTATACTAAAGGATTAAGTGAGTTCATCCTTTACGAACTTAATATTTATGTTTACAAATTCATCTGAATATAAGAGAATACAAAGTGGATACATATAGAATCATAATAGTACCAAAGTACCCTGAATAAGTAGGTCTGTTCACTGAAGTAGTCGAAAATGTTCATATGTAAGAGCTGGGTGGGAAGAAGTATTTGGAGATGAAAGTGTAGAATATGAAGAATAAGTCTGCTAATAAAGATATTCAATTGTTGAGCATTCAGTCATTATAAAGTCTCAGTTAACATAAACATTGACTTCATTATTAACAAATTCAAAGTCTATTTCTCAGTTACTTTGCTCACACCAACGTTCGGAATCGGTTTAACCATACAACCCATCCTCCATAGCATTAGGAACAGGCTTATCTCCATACACACCTAACCAACTGATTGGACGGATCCATCTCTCAGGCTTTTCCTTGTTCAAAATCAGAACCACTTTTCCAGCAAAGTCCTCTGCATCACCAAAGTTGTCTCCCTCATACACGTACGTTACCAAAACATTCACATTTATCTTCTTACTACCGTGAACTGTCTTGAGGAAGGTTCTGCTAAAGGTCGAGTAAGTGTACAGAGCGGGGTTACCATCTTCATCCCTATCCATTGCATCAATACCCACGCCTCCAAAACTCAATCCCAGTAATGATTTACTCAAAAAGTCTTCACTAGTGAACACATCTACGTGTCCACCAACCTTATTCTCCACCAAACCAGCATCGAATGAGTCCAATACATAAACACTTGCAAACTTGTAGGCTTCAATGAAAGGCATTATAACCTCTTGGATATACGCATTTGTATAACTAGGAATCACAGGTGATCTCTGTTGAACAAGAACAAGTTGCAAGCTAGAACTATAATACACCTCGACAGGGGTGGCTATTCCTCGAAGACCTGGCCCATCTCCAGCATGATCTAAAGGACTACTAAATGGATACAAATATCGATCATCCAATGTCCCCACTTTGTTAAACTTATAAGTGTGAATCAACAAATCTATCGCAAGCTGAGAAATGTTGCCAATTGAAATACTAGGTATCAAGAGTGTAGATCCACCGAAGTCCGGCACCTTTGTAGAATCAACAGGTACAAATGGATCCTTCATATCTTCTGTCTTTTTGCCTTTGAAACTTTTAATTTTTAGAGTTTGATTTTGGTTTGCAGCTCTCGATCCTCAGGCTGAAGAATTGTGACGAAGGGCAAATTCAGATGATACAGAATTGATGCTAGTGAGTGACGACAAGCATGGTTGTTCAAAAATCATGGTTAATTTATGTTGAAGATTCAGTTAATTTAATACGTAATTGGAGAATAAACAGCACTGGATAAGGTTGATAGATTATCAAGTGAGAGTGTGCAAGAGAGGAAGTATGTGAAGCAGTTAAAAAAGGGTGTGTGAAGATAAAAGAAGAGGAACAAATCCAAGATAGATATGAAAAATAAGAAGGTGGTGGTTATGATGAACGGAACTCCATTGGAACTAAGGTGAGAAGCTGAGGAGTGAATGATAAAGGGAAAAGGATTCTCATGTTTGGCATCAAGAAAGGTGTTCGATGACGGTAACGAAGATAGATCTTGACGTATAGTATGATACTACTAAAGTGTATTGAAGGGTTGTTAAGTATGGTTCATCTATGGTTCAAGTGCTTGATAGATGGTATGATTCAATGAACAGGTATGCTCACCCTTAGTCTCTTTCAAGTTAATGACTACATCTATTTACTGAATACAAGATCCAATAGAAGCTACAGCAAGTATAATACGTTTGTGAGTTTCTTTGTGTGATCATATACATGGTAAACATAACTTGACATAGTTGGTCTACATTCATTTGGAGAGTTCATCATATGGTGAGGTTGGTCTACACTCATGAACTCGCAATGAGTATATTCATGGTGGGGTAGGGGGGTGGGCAACCTACACTGGCTCCACTTGTGGAGCTAAACCATAGTGAAGCTCATCCATAGTGAAGTTCAAGGTACATTTTAAGACTCACTCCATTTCGTGGAGTTTGAATCCAGTTCGTGAAGCTCGTATCACAGCTCTCCACCAAAGTAGAGAGTCTCACTCACATTGACGGCATAAATTGAAGGAATAAAAATGCATACTGGGAGAAGTGAACGATCATAACTAATATGGTCATAAGGATATGGGCATAGTCATAAAGCATAAGTATAGTGCTATCTTGTGTCTGTCTTTTTCACCAAGTACGACGGGTTAAGCGAGTTGAAGTTTCTGTTCTTGGGAAACAACGACCCCGGCGACGTGGGCTGGGCGTTTAAAGAAGGCAAGGTGGATGGTTGTGTGTGGTTGTAGCCCAGACGTGCAATGGCGTAGTTTGGTTCTACGTCGTCGTCATTCAAGAGTGGGGACAACGGGATCTGTGACCCTTCGGCCATATCTGAAGGCATCGCCACAGACATCACCGCAGGCATTGCCGTGGGCATTGTGGGCACCGTGGCATAATAGCCGTTTTTCTGCGAGTCGGGGTTTCTTGTGATACCAGTTGTTTCGGTGTTGGTTGCGGTGTTCCCATTCTCGCTGGAAGCGTACCGAGTTAGGTGTGCGTTACTGCTCCTTATTCTCGTATACACCGCTGCACCAGGGCCATTTTTTGACTGCTGGATGGCCTCCAAAAATTGCTGGCTGTATGAGTCTGCGTGGTCCACGATGAACTGCAGGGTGAACAGGTCCATCAACGCTATCTTGTCGTCTTTTGACAAGGTGGCGTTGAATAAAACGTTCTCCGATACCAAGAAGTTGACTTCCTTGCGGAGGTGCACGGCAATCTCGTCCACTGTCTTCCCCGGAGTGTATGCCGTGGCCTTCCCAGTCCGAGGCAGGTCCTCCTTCCTCTTCTTGCCGTTCGCGTGTGTCGTTTGTAGTCCGAGGCCGCTCAGCAGTGACCCTCTCTTTCGGAATCCTTGTGGTTGCATCATGTACTCGCCAATCTCCTTTTCTTTACGTGGTGTCAGGTGTGTCAGGTGTGTCAGGGGCAGTAACAGTTGTGCAGACCCCATAAAGTTACTGAAGACGTCCAGTGCCAGGTTGGTTTTGGACGACGACACAGAATGACCTGTCCGTTCAGATACTATCGGTGCTGCTGCTGTTACATTTCCACTGACACTTGTTACCGCAGGTGGTGCTTGAACTTGTTGCAATGGTTGTGGTGGAATTGTTATTTGGTTCATAAGATGTGGGTACATTTGTTGTTGTTGTTGTTGTTGCTGGTGCTGCTGCTGTTGGTGCTGCTGTTGATGATGTTGTTGTTGTTGCAGCTGTTGTTGTTGGTGTTGATGTTGTTGAAGTTGGTGTTGATGTTGTTGTTGTTGCTGCTGTTGCTGCTGCTGTTGTTGTTGTTGTTGCAGCAGAGGCTGCTGCTGACCCTGGCCTTGAAGCAGATTAGGCTGACCCTGGAGCAGACCCTGAGGCTGCTGCTGAGTCTGCAGTATCTGAGGCACTTGAGGATAGTGATAATTATTATAAGTCTGGCCATAGTTCTGATATCCCAAATGTGAATTGGATGCTATCGGATAGTCAAGGCCACCATATACAAAAGCATCTTGGGGAGGGTTCATTCTCTTGAGGTCGTCTGAAACCATTCCAAAGGGTAACGATGGGGCAGCCATGTGTCCCAAGTGCGAGTTTAAAGACACATTCTGCAATCCAGCATAGTTCATGGTGAGACCACCCATACTGATACTAGCACCACCAATTTCATGATCATGCTTATCACTCATGACAACAAGCAGCCAATACTTATTCTTCAACGAATAATTGGCACGCATCTTAAATGGACAGGTCGTCTGACGACGCACCTGCGATTTGGCTGTCTTAGACTCTATGATCTCCTTCTTAGCATTGTTCTTGCACCGAAAGATAATCTTGTTGGCGTCGGAACGCTCAATCACTATATGAATATTCTTATTCTTCAAAAGGCACTCCTGGAGCCACGGCTTGATCTCATCCTTGGTATAGAACTTGACCGTTTCCAACCCAAGGTCGGACAATGAACACTCCAATAACGGTTTCTCAAACATGGTACGATCGTCTTCTCGGCTGCTGCTGCTGCTTCTCCCACTCTTCTTCTTCTTCTTCTTCTCGTTCTTTGCCTCGCCTCTTGTAAAAAAAAAAAAGCTAGATCTCAAATGGGAGCTCGCAGCTATTATCTTTTTTGGGAGGGACCCTGAAAGTCTAAATTGGTTTTGTTGCGCTGGCGCTGGGTTTTGTTTCTTTTCGGGAATGTCTATTTTCCTTTATTTTCCAGTCATTGCGTGCCCTTTGCGATGAAAAAGGGGGTTGTGCGAAGTCTTGTTAGTGGAGGAGGGAAGCCGCTAAAGAGGGTGTGCCAGTAGGGTGATGGAAACGCTGCGTTGAGTAAGCGTCCTAGACTGCCCCATGGTCCGGCCCAGCTCAAATCGCGCGTAAGCGAAAGTGACATCGCTTAGCGCGGGAGCTGCCACTCCAGCTCCCTGCATGCTCGTAATGAAAATCTTTTTATAGAGCCAAAGAAATGACGGTGGGGTGGTGATAATAGAAGTGGATGAGAAAATATCTCCAATAATATTCTGGGGACAAAGCACGGTGGGTAGTGTGGGAATTAGTTGACGAGTTTTGCTGGGTACAAAAATTAGTACGTAGTGAGAAGGGTGGTGGTGATGGATGTTGATAAATTCGGTATGTTTGGGAATTTTGCGAGAGGTCCCGCTGGAACTATGAGGTGGTACTACATCCCTAGGGCTCGTTCCTTCTTTCCGCTCATTATTACACTACCTGAAGAATACCTTACAGCTTGTAGCGAAGCTGTATGTATGTGAACAAAGTATGTACCTGGATAATGCAACTGCAGGGTTAGACAGTTTGTACACAAAACGATGCAGTACGGTCCAGATTTGTGTGCGCTCTGCGAGGACGGTTAGTAGAACGAGGCATCTGGTTGACATGCTATGTAGGGACAAGATAGAGGGGACATAATAGAGGGGGATATACAGATGGATATATCTACTCAACACCGTCGATCACCGGTGAAAGAGGAAATTAAAACCTACCAAATGAAATTCAAGCTCGAATCCAAACCAAGACCTAAGTCTGGGCCCTTGGGGAAGGGGGCCTCAAAACCAAGACCGGGTCATACGGTGTTTAAGCTCCAATTGCCGTGGTTATAAAAATTTGAAACCCAAAAAATAGATTGTCAAAAGATATTCACCGTGTTAAAGCTGCGTCCACTGTGTTTTGCTCTGGACAACTTTAGTAAGAACCTTGTAAACGGTGGTATCTCTGGAAGTGACCTTCCATGCTCTTTTAGGTTTCTTTGTACAAAGGACTAGATGTTACGCTTTTTATGTATGTGATGTGATTTTAGTTGGTGATGGTAAAATGCACCCCGTATTTTTGTTGTTGGAGTGGATGGTGGAGCTCGCTGTTGGTAGCATGATGAAGGATGAAGATCGAGATGTTTGGTGAAGAGATTGGCTGTCGAATAACGTGTACTTGATGCATATAGCTGCATGATGTGAGTTTGACATGCTGACTTGAAGGAAGATTGAGAAACATTTGCCAACAACGGATTTTTTTTTGAGACTTGGGAATTAAGTGGATGTTTGGAGGATGTGGAGTTGATGTTATGTATGCTTCATTAGAATAAATGTATACTATTAATTAATCATACATTTGTATTTCATATAATTTTATGACTAGGTAAATTTTGCTCAAGTGTTTCATCACGCGAGCCCCTTAAATGAACAAACTACAACAGAGTATAGCTTAAACTGCTAAAATCTCACTCAACCTGTTGCAAACTATTATCATAACTTCCCACTCTCATCCAATTATTTCAGATTTGGGTGCAAAATCATGAAATATTTGCAACAATTCACTGGTTTTTGGGGTGATTGGGACCAACTATAAATAATCAATTCTACATTTCAATTCTATAAAAAGGTTATTCAAGATTCCTTGCGTATCAATGGACTCTTCGAGGTAGAGGGGTGAAGGTATCCTTTTGAGTCATCAGTACAATCTAGTTTAGTTGTAACTAACTGTTAATCTAAGGGCATAGGAATGATGAAAGTGATAAATGGAGAGCTGAGAATTCTGGAAATGAGAAAAGGTAGAATTATAGGTCGATTACCTAAAGAAGAAAATCTTCACCAAATAGACTAAATAAACCCTCACTCATAGCATAAAATTGTGAGAGAAGAAGTAGAAGGCAATTTTTCATGAGTTAAACATCATGTACATTAAATCATAATGAAAATGTAAGTGGGTAATTAATATAGAATTATAGGTGATTTTTCAGGTGCTGGATACCCATTGTATAACAAACTATACAATAAATTTTTATTGGCATTCTTCTTTATATATAAAAAGAGGTGTGGAAGAAGAGTAATGAAGAACTCAAGAAGCAGCAATCAATACGTCTATTCGATTTTTAGTTGATTGTTATGTTAAATTTGAAATCTATGAGCCCACTAATAATATTCCGGCAAGTCCCACTTCTAATTTTTTTGCACCCAAAAATGCTCATAACATAAGTATTGTGCAACTTATTCTTTGCTTATAATTTAACTCTTCCAAGAAACTTGGATAGTGTTCGACATGTAGGTATTCAATAGAAATAAAAGACTCCCTGAAAGTTTGATAAGTACACACTCATAATCAACACGCTAACCCCACCTATAAAGACTGCTAGAGCAATCAAAGTAATTGAAATAATAGCAAGTATAGTCTTTCTTGTAAAATTTTTATAGACTTTTCCTCCACCTTACATTCAAGAGAGTATTCTTAATATTATGATAACATCAGCTGACATTACCATTTTACTCACCTCATCTCTGATTCTAAACCACCTAAAAAGACCAAGTTAAAACTTTTACAAAACCCCCAAAAAACTTTAAACCCCAAGGCTAATTATCAAGCAACCCACAACTCTACCTCTACCTCAATCTTCACTATACAATTCAGTCTTCAAACAATAGAATTCCAATACACTAAAAACAATACTCCATCCTACATACAAACAAATGTCACGTTACAAGTCAGTCACATGATCAATACATAATGAATCTCGTCTAAGGCAACAGAAGACACCTCAAAGTGTATGATGAATAGAGACAAACGAAGCTCGATGTACCGATCAGTGCCTAGTTTTGGTTTCGAAGACCAAGAGGTTTCTCGTGAGGCGCCCAGACACATGCTACGTAAACTTGAATCCATGCCTCAGCGTCATTCGATCATGTTTCCTACAGAAGAAGAAGATGAGGATGACGAGGATGAACATACGTATACGCATATTCTTGAACGCATAGGAGAGCTCAACGAGAAGGCTGCTGGAGTAAATACCTTGACCCAGTTTCAAAAGACTAGCTTGCACGAACTCTTCTCAAATACAAGCAAATTTGTCCATGGCCTTGCCCTGCAATACATTGGTAGTAGCATCCCACCACTTACCTATTCCAAAATCGAAGCTGTTATTGCTACTTTGGCTAGGTTGGTCCATACTATAGAGCATCAAAGGATGTACCAACATCAAAGGTACTCGAATTCATCTCCTTCACTTAAGCATTACGACGATGAGTTCGGGACACCCAAACAAACAGTAGAGACTAAAAAGTCTCCAATGTTGACACATCACCACTCAATACCGCATCTTCTCACACCTAAATCACAACCGCAACCACAAAGGACTAGACACTCTATGATGATGGTCAGACCCCAAACATCCCTTCTGAACCATCCAGATTCGGAGTCGGAGTTTGAAGATGAGAGTGATAGCGAAACAATCCAACCTCCAGGACAACAAAACTATACTCCGGTGAGTGCATTCACACCGGCAAACGAATCACCATACCTTCCGCAATATTTAGATAGACAAATGGACCCCATCTTTCAGAAAAGATTATCTGTTCCTTCGTTCATAACTCCTACAAAAGAGGAACATTTCAAACCACAGCATAGACAAGCGCAACTGCAAAACTTAGCAATGCAGTCGTTTGATTTCTCACATCAATTACCTACTAGGAGTGACTTTGATAGTAGCTCATTCAAGGCTAGGCCAAGGAGTATGATGGGATTTCTGATCCCTATGGGCAATTCCATGAACTCTATGAGCAATTCTATGAGCAATTCCATGAACAATGCAATGAACAATTCCATGAGCAATTCGATGAACAATTCAATGGGTAACCCGATGAGCAACCCAATGGCTCCAATGTCAAACGGAATGTCCAATCCAATGGCACCAATGTCAAATGGAATGAGCAACCAAATGTCTTCAATGGCACCTTCAATGCAATTGCAGATGAGCCAGAAGTCAAACATGGGTAATCCCTTAGCCCATTCAACTGCGAATCCAAACCACCTGAGAAGAAGAAGCGTCGCAAGCTTTCCAAACGTAGCACAACTCCTGCAAACTTTCGGGGGAAGCGTCAAACCTCAGAAAAAGACTTTCACTCCCATGAACTTGGCTAAGAGATAACAAATTTCAATTCTACAAGCATTCAATAGCCTTCTAATGAAGACATTTAATTCGACAGTTTAATCTATAATTAATCTTTATATCCATAATATACATATAGTTTCTTTCAATTAGAGACATTCAGAAAGTTACTCTTGATGGACTAGCATGAAGCTTTCAAGTCTAGAGTACTCTTAATATTGTTTTATCTAGTGTCTTCACAGGTGCCCATAGAGAAGTAACATCTTTAAATCCTTCATAACTGGTATAAAGTTGCAAAAAAGTGAATTGGGAAAATTAGACCGATTCTTAGTGATTCCACATAGATCAAATGGTCTAGAGGTTGTTCTTGATGAAGAGGATTCTTAAACAATTCTAAAGAGAAAGGTAGTTTTTGAGAAACTATGGGAGTCTTTTAAGCATAAGCTTTATGAATTTCAGTATTACTCATGTAGTTGTGATGAAGTATTTACAGACTGAACAATAAAATCAATGATAATTAAATGCTTTCATCGTGAGTGAGGCAATCCTTAACAGAACTGCCTCGCATTCAAGAAATTCACACTAATAACATATTGTCTACAAATTATACTAGTCATTTCAGCTGATAGCCAGGGCCAATTTCTCTACAAATGTACTCAAACAAAGTTGGCGGACTCAAAAATAAAAGCTCACCTAAACAGAGACCAAAATATTCAAGCTCGAACTTTAAGTATTCTTCTCTAGCCACAGTTGAAGTGTTCTAAAAGTAGAGAATGAACCCCAAGTAAGAATTAAACCCACTGGTGTTTTCACTAGCTAAAAGTACACTGAAATCACCTATACAATGAGATGAACGAGGCCAATGGGTGCAAAATAAAAATATTTTGCACCCATTAATGCGGGACTGAACCACAGCGAACTCGACCCAGTTGAGTGAACACTTTGAAAGAATCAGTCTACAGTTTCACTAGATTACGGATAATATCATTGAAAATATCCTTGGATGTATAAACGCAGGTACCTGAGAGCTGTTTCAGGTCACACGAATATGTTAAGTTTCTGTAGATTGTTATTGAGTGGCTGTGTAGTGATAGAATGATGTAATTATAATAGTGAAGGACTCCTATTTAGATTATTGATGAGTATCGATTGGATACAAATACAGTTCTGGAATAATTAAGAACCAACACCTTTATGTATCAGACTGCTAAAAGTAATTTCGTGATTAGCACTTTTATGATTCATACTAAGTTTGAATGTTGATGAAACCAAAACCAGTCAATATACTCAATGTTAATGTGGCCCAATTATCATTTCTACCCCTATTAGATTGCATTACACTCTCCACATTTCAAAGTCGTCACTCATATTAAATACTATTATCACGAAACAGGTAATGATTTTATTACATTACATTGATATTGGTTGAAGCAAATGCTTTCGCATTAACTTACTTGATATAGTGGTTCAAGAGAGTATCACCTCGGCAGTGCACCTCACAGATCACCCCATGTTACATACGAGTTCTCAATGCGCTCCACTTCTGCAGAAGAGAATAATCACCTATTGAATTTCGATTACCTCAATAACATTGAATTGATTCAACATTTAGTAGAATCATTAACACCATGTAAGTATTCATGACACACATCCTACACCACCTAAACCCAGGTATACTTTTGGATTAGGGCTACAATCACAAATCAACAATATATATACAAGAAACTATGCTAGTCTATTCCAAAGACACCTTTGCACCCAACTCCTCCAAAGTCGCTTTAATCTTGTCAGCTTCCTCCTTAACTACATTTTCCTTCAAGGTCTTTGGAGCACTCTCCACGAACTTCTTAGATTCCACCAAACTCAAGCCCAACAATGACTTAACTTCTTTGATGACCTTTGGCTTTGTCTTAGGGTCGAACGACTCCAATTTGATGGAGAAGATAGTCTTTTCTTCAACCTTCTCCTTAACTTCTTCCTCAACAGGAGCAGCAGCTGGAGCAGCACCTCCGGCACCTGCAGCAGGGAAACTGATGTCTGGAATGTTCAATCTAGTCTTCAACTCAGTCACTAAAGAAGAGGTTTCCAACAAGGTCAACGTCGAGATCTGGTCAACAATGGCAGAAATTTTAGGGTCAACTGGTGCAGCAGCACCAGAGTTGAAACGAACACCAACAGGAACAACATTCTGTCTTACCAACCTCAAGGCTGGTCTAATCGATTGACGCAACAAAGACATTTTAACTTGACTATCGTTCTTCTCTATTCCTCTCTAAAAATCGGCTGAAAAATTTTAGCCAAAAGAAGTTGGTGTTTTTGGATTAGACACGACTTCGATTATGTAACCATTTTTTTCTTCCTAATAACGAGATATCAACATTAAGAATAGAGAGTTGAAGATAGTTTAGGATGGCATCGTTTAGGTTCTGTGCTGAGTGTAATAATATGCTTTATCCTAAAGAGGATAAGAGTGAACAGAGACTTTTGTACTCGTGCCGTAATTGTGGGTACACTGAACTTGCTGAGAACCCAAAGGTATACAGACATGAGTTGATTACCAACATTGGTGAAACTGCTGGTGTTGTTCAAGATATAGGTAATGATCCAACGTTACCACGTTCAGACAAGGAGTGCCCGACGTGTCTGCATAATGAGTGTGTGTTTTTCCAGTCACAGCAGAAAAGAAAGGATACTAGTATGATCTTGTTTTATGTGTGTTTGAATTGTAAGAGCACGTTTAGGGCGTAAAGAATATCCTTCACGGATGTGTTATTAGGGAAGTTGGCGATGAAAAATTAATGTTCAGAATACTGAAAAGCTTAGACTTATGGTTTATTAAACTTATTGTGTGACACTTGTAAACTTGTATGAAGTATTGCTACTAAATAAAAACAGTATGGTTTATCTTGCTTATTAGTTTTGTACTATAGAATTAATAATGAATGAATTGATGTAGATGAGTATATGAAGTTGAGTACTTCATAATGTTATTACTACTAACTACTAGTTAGGAGTTAGATGAAGGTAAGTGAATATTCAGAGAGAGAAAGAAAGAGAGAGAGAAGGAGAGATTTTAGTGGAGAAGGGATCTGATGATGATTAACTGCGAGTTGAACTTGGTTAGCCTTGAAAACCTGACTTACATATGAATCTGATGTTTGAAACTTCTGATACTCTATGTTTAACGATAGTCTTTGTCATTGATTCATATGTAGTTAATCTTCTTGTTGAACAGATACCTTACAGTAGCTATTTAACAAACCAGAACTGTCTTCTCTTACTAAGAAATCGCCTAAACAATATCCACAACCTACCACTGATATAAGAACCAACATTGATACCCTATAATGTATTCACATTTGATTATTATGCTATGATTCGATTGGCTGCAAATTGAAAATCAAAATTTACAATATCGACACCTTTAATTGTAGAATGCAAATAGGTCGATGATTGTACGGTATTCAAGCCCATACATCACTAGCAATAATCAGAGACTATCAACATGTGAAATGAATTGTAATCCAATTCCACCCCATTCTCAACTGTAACAATCGTTTCCAACTACACCCATTTTTATGTAACTTTTCTTCAATTGTTTATTGTTCGTCTACAACCTAAAGGTTTAGTCTACTCTTCATTAATTGTGCGTGACTCTTAAAGGTGGTACAACCACGCAGTTTAGTCTTTCAGCGGGCTACTTAGCTCAATTGATCACTCACGCATCTCGATCAATTTCCATAAAGTTACATTTATTTCGAATTGATTCAATAGCACAAGCCTTTGAGGTGTGCTTCTCCTACGTGTAGTGCAATGTGAGCATTAAAAGTCTTCGAAAAACAGCCCATACACATCTTCACCTGTACTTCCATAGTCCAATTGCTCTTCTGGGTAATGGTCAAACAAACTGGAGTCACCTACACCTGCAGTGATAGGAGGTTCGTACGGTGTTTCTATGTCCTTGGCTAACAATTTCTCCCACACCACTTCCAGGAACCACGAGTGATTTCTGATATCTGCAGGACCGTTGATCAAGTTACCCAATCTTCTTGTCAAGTCAGCAGTAATCAACTTTTGCAACAAGTCAATTACATCTGGGCTCATGAAGCTTGGGAAATGTATCTTACCCAGTAAGATTTTTTCATAGGTCTTCATTGGAGTTGAGTCGTAGAATGGGGTGTATCCAGCTAACATTTCAAAGATGAGCACACCCAAAGACCACCAATCTACTGATTTGTTGTAAGGTTTAGTTGTGATGACTTCTGGAGCAATGTAGTCAGGAGTTCCACACAAGGTCCATGTCACGGTGCTAACTTCCTTGGCGAAACCAAAGTCGGTGATCTTGATGTGGCCATTCCGGTCAAGTAAGATATTTTCAGGTTTCAAGTCTCTGTAGATAATGTCGTGGCTGTGCAAGTATTCCAAGGCCAATGTTACTTCTGCTGCGTAGAACTTGGCCACGGGGTTTGGGAACCGCTGCGACTTGCGCAAGAGTGAGAATAATTCACCTCCCTCGATGTAATCCATTACCATGAACAAGTTTTTGGAGTCTTGGAAGGTTCCCCACATTCTGATCAAAAACGGGTGTTCCACCAACTTGAGCATCCGGCGCTCGTCATTGGTGTGTTCCACTTGTTTCATCTTGACCACTTGTTGTTTCTTCAACACTTTGATGGCATAGTATCTACCATTGTGTACCGAGCGTACCAAGTGTACTCTTCCAAACGATCCAGTTCCTAACGTCCGCATAATGTGGAAGTCAGTGAGCGAATATTTACCCTTGGACACCGTCGACCTCTGTGGTAACAATGATTGCTCAATGGCATCGTTGGTGGCCTTCTGTGCTGCAGACTGTACTTGCTGTTGTTGCTGAACTGCTTGATCGCCTTGAACAGGTTGAACTCCTTGTCCACCGTGCTCTTGTTGGCTTTGTTGCTCTGTATAATAATCCATTGAATCAGAAGCTGAATTGGTTGTAGTACCTGAATTGACACTTGAACTAGGATTGTTGGACAGTCTCGTTATATGGAGTTTTTTCAATAGATTGGAAGAATGCATCATACTTCCGTGCCAGGTGTGCCACTTTATTAATCAAACCTCCCCTGTCAGTGCTATTATTTTTCTGATTTTCTTCATCCTTCTTTTTTTGATTGTGCGAGCGAACAAAATGACAAAAAGAGGGGGATCCTCCAATTTGGAATTCGATGTTGGCCAATCACATGTGCGGGTGAGGGTTAGAGTGTGTGGTTGTTAATGTTTATAAATGTGTAATGTGTCGTAGTTTACAATGTACGTTTCAGTTGATTGGATTATGACTCTGACTGATCGTTGGTTTAATTTGAAATTGTATTTGTTTCACACTTGATGGAGTCATTGATGTGTACTTGTTGTAGTGTTATCACTCAATTGATCAGTTACAGATTAGATTTATTATTGGTGTGTGATGATTATTGTGTTGCAAATTGTTATGACACATTGTCTTGAATAAAATGCCCTTGTAGTTGCCCTGTAGTTGGATTGACCCTTGGGTGTATTGATCCTTGGGTGTATTGATTATATTGACAAGTCTGAAACAATTTGATTGCGTTTTGACACATTCTCTTAGGGGTAATGTACATTTATCAGTGGACTTGTTGACAATTCTACTACGTTTAGTGTAATTCTTTAGATATAAGATATCTAATGTATTGATAATTCTAGTGTATGTATCATTACTAACTGTTGTGAGATTACAATAAGATACACCATCACTCTTTAACAAAGTAAAAATGTACATTGTCTTACTTGTATGTGGGACTCTTAAATTAGTATGAGATCCATTAAGAGTACTCTCATTCGAATGTATAGTTAATTTTCTGACATCAAGACAAGATAATAGTATATGTCATATCATGTCATATCTCATATCAATTATATGGAAAGTACTGAGAATTAATGTAATTAAATATATACTGTTGATTGCTAGTAATCAATTGACTTCTATTTACCCACATACGTAGTGAACTAAAATAAACCATGTGCACTAGTAGCAAAGATTCAGCTTACTTGATTAACGAACACCAGAGCTCAATAATCTCATCAATATTATTTCATGTACACGGTTTTAAGATTTATTGTCTGCCATCAGGGCTACCTTTTACTGACTGAAAGTGTAATCATCATCTCCAGGCTGCATATTTAATCAACATGCACCCATCAACCCAAGCTTCCAATCTCCATACCTATTATTTTCAAAAATATAGAAGTATTATTTTGCAACCTTAATATCTTAACAGAGCAATCATCCCTTTGAAAGTAAGCTTTTCATGATCACTCCTTTCATCACTTGCGAAGTTATTTCAACACTTGTATAAACCCTATTTCTACGGAGAACTCCGAGTACCTTATCATTTAAGAACTTTTTACAATGAATAATGTACATTCCTTCCTTATATTCCATACATCTATAAACTAAAGAGCTCTCGATTTCTATCCACTCACACCATTCTTTGCCATCTGGTAAATCGCATAAACATTCAATACCAGGATAAATACCCAAATAAGTACAGCCAATACAGTTGTAGGCCAATTGTTCACCATGTACTTATACTTTTTGTCTCCATTCTCGTCAACCTCATCCAATTCAATACGCATAATACTCTTTTTGCACGTAAAGTAAACCAATGGTGCCATTAATGGTGACAACAAGATCGAAATAATAACCTGTGAAATATTCAAGGCAATACTCAACCCATTACGACCAATGCCGATCGATACAGCAAGACATGGAATAATTGAAATGGCTCTTGTACACAATCTGCGCATCCATGGTTTAATTGTCCAATTGATATGACCTTCACTAACAATCTGTCCGGCAATCGTACACACAATACCAGCACTTTGACCACTGAAAAGTAATGCAATCATGAATATAGTACCTACTGCAGGTGCCAAACTCGACGAGAGCAACTTGTGGATGGTATACAAGTCTGCATCTTGCGCTTCTGGAGTTTGATATAATGTAGAACCAGAAACAATCAAGATTGCAGAATTGACAAAAAGTGCAAACGTCATGAGAGTGAGCGTAAGCTCGACAATCGAATAGTTGAGCGAATAATCCACAGCATGAACCGATGGTTTATAGTCATTGTAAAAGAACTCTGCTTCTAATTCATCTTGGTGTTGTTTGATTTGTTTTTCAGTCTTCTCATTCACCTCAGATGATTGACCTTCAGCTTCGGAATCGTTTTTATGAAGATCTTCGAGTTGAACGTACCCATGAATCACATCGTATTCTCTCAATCTAGGTTGGACAATACCAGAACCCAAGAACAAAGAGTGGATCATAACAGTCGAACCAATAATAGATGTTGCGATAGTCAATCCATTTCCATCAAACATTTCTTTAGATGGTGCATACCCACGCAAAACTTCCCTTGCAACAGGCTTTACTTGAGAGAGCTCAACAGCAAAACACACAACCACAGCGAGAACCATAGCTGCAACTGCATATTCGAACATTTTGACAAAACGAGTACTCGAGGTATCATTCCTGTAAGCCATAAGAACAAACAAAACATCAACAATAGTGATAACCACACCTGCTGGAAGTGGTACCTTAATCAAGATATTGAGAGCAACAGCCGTACCAATAACCTCTGCAATATCTGTAGCCACAATAGCACATTCAGCCAAGACCCAAAGAACTAAATTCAACCATCTTGGCAAATACTCTCTACAACAACGAGCTAAATCATAACCTGTCACTGTTCCCAACCTAATGCACAATATCTGCAAGAAAATAGCTATGACAGTAGACAAGAGTACAAAGAAGAGCAACGAGTATTTGTTTGCAGAACCAGCTGTTATACCTGTAGCATAGTTACCAGGATCCATATAAGCAACACTTATAAGAAGACCGGGGCCAACAAAAGAACCATATTTACGAAGAACCGTGATTAAATTGTTCCACTTGCCTTGATTAGGACGCGACAGAGTATTGGTATTAGTACTGAAGCTACTAGCAACTTCAACTCTATCTTCACTTCGCCGTATAGTCCTCTGAACTAACTCACTATCCTCTCCCATTCTTTAGAGTGTATGTCTATTCCTGTACGAAAAATTTTCCCCAGGAAATGCTACACGTTTAAATAGACCTTAATGATCAGCGTACACTAAAGAGGACGGCTAGGGGATGAATGTTTAATTTACGTGTAATTCCTATATATAACCAAGGGCGTTGTAGGAGCATTAATACAGCTTCTCGAATTTTGTGTAAGTGAATTGACTTGAAACGTTCTTATTGATCTTAAAGTTAGATTGAGTTTTATCGAGATAGTTTAGTTTGGCACCTGTAGTTTATGAGATTTAAATGAAGTTGTAACGAGGTTGAAGTAATGAAATAGACAAGTATTATATGTTAGTATAAGCGATATTGATAACCTCAAAGGTGATCTTTGGTACATTTCAAATGTACAACCTTTTGTACCTCCTTGAAAGTATCCAATAAGATAGAATACGCCGGGTTATACGTGGGCTATGCATTTATATAGTGTTAATCTACAGTACAACACCGACTCCTATCCTTTCATCCACAAACATGGTAAACTCGGGTCTTTAATTAATTACCCTAGGCTACTCCCCCTGACTCTCCTTAACATCTTATTCATCACCACAATTATCCTTAATGATGAGCAAGTTTTTTGTCATTGTGGAGCTTTATTGTTATTTTATTGTTATAATAATTGAAATGATTTTGAATGATTTTTACAATTGTTCTCAAGACATCACTCATTTATATAACATAGCTTGCTGGTTGATTAGCAAGCTATGACTTCAAATGAAGATGATGATCAATGAAATGGAATAACAATTGGGACTATTATCTCGGTGATTGTAATTATTTGAATTTTCGATTTTTACAAGGGCCAATTACTATTCCAAAAATTAATGTAATTAGTCTCATTTCAGACCACGGCTAATCCGTAAACAAGACAACTATTCTGCGCATTTCTAGAAAATGGGCACTTAGAACCTGTCAAAACATAATTTTCTCTTAATCGATAGGATTGCTTTTAAGGAGCTTAACATCTATACTTTTGAAAACACTTAATCAGTGGCATCGATGACTGCGAATCAATAGAAACCGTTGAATCAAAATTACCTGATCTAGCTGGATCTACCAGCTCTCTCGTCAACAATAGGGTTCCTTTAATCAAACAATCAAAGAATTAAAATTTAAATATTCAAGAACACTCGAAGAAGCATTGGTTTGCTCTAAACTGCTGGAAAGTATCCAAATCAGCTTTACAATATTCTTAACAAACGATTCCATTGATTGACAGAGAAACTGGCTTGGTTCCACATTTAGAGGTACAATGGTTAAAATATCTCAATTCAAATTGAAGAATGTATTAACGATTACTTAGATTTCATGAGTAGTGCACAATGTAAGGCATTAGCTCGAACTCAAGACTTGCTATTTGCAATTTAACTGATTAGTGAAAGGACTGAAGGCTAAGGGGACGTAGTTGTAGATAGTTGCCTTGCCGGACTAGTCCTACCCTTTCGCAAACCGTTGCAAGGAACATCTTTAACCGATTAATAAATTAACTAAGGAGTAAACTAGTTTGACACAGACCTCGTGGTTTTCTGAGTGTTCAAAACCAATTACAAAAGAATCCACATTCAATGGCTTTATTGTCAAATCTCTTATCTTTGCTATTTAAAGGTTGCAAAATATCCAGTAATTCATCTTTTTATCTCTATCTACATACCTAACTTGCAATGATACCATACGTTTTACTTTCCTTCGCTGTATTGACAGAATCTGCTTTTGCAGCCTCGAGAACTCCTATAATTACTACTGACTTTTACTCAACTCACTCTGCAATTTCAACTATTGCTGCTACCAGTTTGCTTCTGACTTCAAACAGCACAAATGCTACCCATTCTGCTACATTGCTGTCTTCAGGTTACAATTTTACTAATTCGTCTACACCAACTGGTTTTCCTGCTTCCCATGTTCCTTTGAATTCTCTTACCACTTTGATCACTTCTTTCATTGGTACTCCAAACCAAAACTCATTTTCTACTGCATCAAAAGCTGCAGCTAACAATCCTGCTCAGCCAAACCCACCTGCTAACAATCCTGGTCAACCAATTCCTCCTGCTACCAATCCCGCTCAACCAAATCCACAAGCTACCAATCCTGCTCAACCACAATCACCAGCTAATAATCCTGCTCAGCCACAATCTCCAGCCAGCAATCCTACTCAACCACAACCACCTGCTAACAATCCTGCTCAACCACAGTCTCCTGCTTCTAGTCCATCGCAACCGCAACCACCAGCTAACAACCCTGCTCAGCCACAGTCGCCAGCTAATAACCCTGCTCAACCAAATCCACCTGCTAATAACCCTGCTCAGCCAAACCCACCAGCTAATAATCCTGCTCTGCCAAACCCACCAGCTACCAACCCTTCGCAACCACAGCCTCCAGCTAACACTCTCGCTCCGCCAATTCCCCCAACCCAACCAACCAACCCAACTATTAATACTCCAATCGTCCCATTCTCAGTTGCAGCACAACAGACTAGTGGTGCAGCACCAGGATTTGCTCTTCCAAGCGGTGTCTCTTACAACAATACCGTTCACCCCTTCAACGTCTCTGCAAGAGCATTGGTTCATCTCTACGAAATTTAATGGCTGCAAATTCACGTGACCGGAATTTCGCAACCATCAAGGTCTTCAGCAAGGCTAATACCAACAGGGTATAACTGTAATCGTATATAGACTAGAGATATTTTATACTTATGGAAATTATTAATTATATATGAGCGTTTTAGATATTTTTGTTAAGCTACCATTTGAGGTTCAGGAGCTAGTGTTTCAGAACTTTCAGCCTAGAGAAGCAAGCAAGTTAAGTACTGTACCAGCACTTCGACAACATGCCTTCAATCGCAGATATGCAGTTGTGCGATTAGTGGACTTCCCGTTGAGAGAGTTCTACGATAACCATTTCTACGAGCAGGATGAGGAAGAAGCTCTTATTTATTTCAAAACGTTCCCCTCATTTTTGGAAACCAACAAAGATGTTTTCATTCCAAATAAATTACAGATACTTGAGGCCAGGATCTTGATAGAGCTAGAACAAAACCTCCCCGACATTCTCCATCGTTTTAAAAAGGTAGAGATCCTTAACTTTTCTGGGAAACTCCCAATACTGTGCAATTCTTCACGATGCAGTTGCATTGCTAGTGCTAACTATACCTTTTCCATATTGAAGTCGCAAGGATTCAAGACATGCCCTTCAAGCATTACTTCTTTAACACTTGAAAAAGGTGGATTTGAAAGTGAATTAAAGATGAACGAAGTGATTAACGAAGTGATTAACGAAGATAGCTCTTTCCCAGTTAGTTTAAACAAATTACGTATTTACAATTCAATGGTCAACTTTGATGCTTTCAAATTGCCAATTTCATTGAGGGAACTTTGCTTTGGAACAGTGTACAATTCTTCCAGTTGCGAAACTATTGATCTATCTTACTTGAACAACTTAAAGAGAATATCAATCGATAACTTAAGATGTCCAAGCTTTCTATTGCCAAACTCCATTTCCGAGTTGTACATGAGTTGTATGTCGCCTATTAACAACTTACGGAGTATTGAGGGGTACTCAAATTTAGAAAAGTTATGCATTCTGCATTGTCAGTTTACTGATGTCAAATCATTTGAAATTGACTACCCGAAAACCCTAAAGCACTTACATTTTAACCATGTGTCTGTTAAGAAGACTGAATCTCCAATAACGTTCATAAATGGAAGGTGTACGCAGGTGAAGGTTGTTAGAATTAAATTTCCTCCACATCTTGAATCATTCACACTTTCAAGGATTGTTTCTGAGTATTCTAAGAATCATAATGGGATAATTATTGACTATGAAAACTTCTTTCTAGATTCAAGAACCGAGTTTCCTAGTTCCATCAAAGTATTAACGTTTAATGGGTTTGGAGGATTCACTTCTGGAGATGATATAGACTCCCTGTTAAATAGGTTGAGATTTCCAAAAAACTTAGAAAAACTTGTAATTGCAAATATGAAATTGGAAAGTATTCAAGGAACCAACATTTCTGAGTTGAATAACCTTAAGAAATTGTGTTTGGAGGGTAATTCTTTGTCGTCTTTATCTGATTGTGATGAGTTTCCCTCATGTTTGGAGTACTTAGACTTGTCGAACAATATCCTTAAAAGTATTGATATCCAGAGAACAAATATCAAGGAATTAAATTTACGCTGGAACTGTTTTTCAAGTACTATTTCTTTGAAGCTCCCAGTTGATCTCACCAAGTTGTGGTTGAATCATAATCCCTTAACAATATGGAACTCCCCAAATCCGTTTCCTTCTTCTTTAAAGATACTTGTACTTCTGTTTACTGGATTAAGAGTAACAAAGTCACTTTTAGAATCCTTGACAAGCATTCTTCATTTAAAATTAGAGCATTGTCCAATTGATGCTACAGAAGTAGTTCTACCAAAGACATTGCAGCGTGTTTGCTTCTCACATTGTCAACTAGACTCAGTTGA
Source organism: Kodamaea hsintzibuensis (nom. inval.) (assembly GCA_030568835.1). NCBI lineage: Eukaryota > Fungi > Ascomycota > Pichiomycetes > Serinales > Debaryomycetaceae > Kodamaea > Kodamaea hsintzibuensis (nom. inval.). Next base: position 373,090 of record JAJMJA010000002.1, read on the forward strand.
TGGAATAACTTGGCCACCTGAATTGGAGTACCTTAACCTATCGAATAACCCAGTCTCAGTGGATGTTGATAGTTTTCCACGTAGTTTAAGATATTTGAGGGCTTGGGATGTTAACCTGATATCTGGGCTGATTGAATTCCTACAAGAAACTAAGTTTGGCGGTGCTATTAATAACATCACGTACCCATGTTGGGACCAATTGGCTATGCACCTTCCAAATAAGTTTCTCCAGAGAACTGTCCATACGTACTACAAAGTTCCTGATATAGGAATCTACTACGGGCTAAAAGGATCACATTTATTAATGACCAATGACAGCGTCTTATACTCTGATGAAAATGGCGAAGGAATTAGCAACCACTGTATAGATTAGATAAATCAATTTCTTTTTTTTTTGCACCCAATTGGTGTATACAAACATATAACATATTAAACTAAAAATATTATTCGATTAGGACACCTGATTGATCCAACTTGTACTTTTTAATGATACTACGAAGGCAAAAGTCTTCATTTTCGAATTGGGAAGTGTGTGGCATATCACAGCGTAGATCCATAGCGTTTTGATAGCCACAATAATAGACAGGAGCATTATTTGTTAACACAGTGATTGGACCTGATAGTTTCCAGGGATGTAGTTTAATTTTGTCCTTTTTATAGATCACATCTCTATGATATTCATCAAATTGTTGGAATGATGGAGTCAAAAAGATGCGCATTGACAAGTTATTGTTGGAATTGCAGGTATGCATTCCTCCAAATACAGAAACTTTACTTGAAGAAACGGAAGGAGAAATTGAAAACAGCAATGGGTAGAACCCATTTATCTTTAATTCTCTATCCTTCTTGTACATGATTTCCATACCTACTTCGAATCCAACCAGTATAGACCCAGACTGGTTCTGCCCGTTCACGAAAGAAAGACATGGTGAAGCAGGAACCAAAATCTGGTCATTTATTTCACTTTCAGTTTTCTGTTTGTAGGCTACTTCAGTGTATTTGAAAGAGCCACCTTTCTCAAGTCTAAGCTTTAAATCCTCATCTGAGTATGATATAATATCACTTTCGTTTGGAATAAGTAATGAATTTGAATCTTTAAAGTGTACAACTGCTTTTGGATTTCTATTCAATATATACCTAAATTTGGCAATACTGAAATCTTCTCTCAATGATAAGGTGTATGCATCCAATTGTTCATTCATTTCGACTTCTTCAAACTCAAAAGTGTCTTGGATTTCTGTATCTTTTTGTGGACCAGAATTTCCAAAAAGGCCAAGAGCAGATATGTTGAAGTCTTGTTCATTGCTATTCAGGATCAAGTCTAAGTTTATGGTCACATTGGAAGTCAATACGTTTGTTATGTGAACTATGATGGCTACAAGTGAGTAGTTCTTGATTTGCATTTTAGATGGGTATTTGTACAGAGTATATGGAAATTTTATGACGTTTAAATAAGAATATAAAGCATACAACAAATGAAAGTGTTGATAATATATAGCATACAACAATTTTGAAGGAATAATTTTGAAGAATTGAAGGTAAGAATTGAATCTTGTAGAGCCTCAACTCTTTTATGAATATATATTCTAATGTATTCTATCTAATATCTATATCATAAATATTTAAGCCTTGCTCAAGAAGTCTGCAATACTTTCACCCCCTTCGATCAATTTGATCTTGCGTAAGATATCAGCGAAACTGGCGAATTCAGTGTATGGGATCTTTTCAGCAATACAGTATTTGATCAAGTCTTTACCTTCTTTAGCAAACAATAAGTTAGTCTCCTTTGCAGCCAGCAAGTCAGAAACACCGTCACCGCAGTAGTAAAGGGTTGTTTCCTTCTTGTCGACTTTATGTTCAGTTAACCATTCTTTAATGGAAATAGACTTGTCGTGACCGAATGAAGATTCTGGGTGCTTGTATACTATATCCCACTTTTTAGTGACAGGGTCAACCTTGACATCATTACTGATAATCTCAATCTTAGCAAGGGCCTCGGGACCAACGAGTTTTCCAAGAAGGGCTGAAATAATCGGTTTCATGCCCGAACTGACCACAACGACAGGGATATTCTGCAGCTCACACCATTCGTAGAACACCTTGAACCCCGAGTCCAACTGAACATTAGCCAAAAGCAAATCAATACATTCAGGAAATGGAGTATCAATTGAGTCCAACATTTCTTGGAAACCATCACGAAAGTTCTGCTTTCCAGTCAAGATATCCTCATTAATCACCTGTCTCTTCTTTAAACCAAACCCAATATTATCAGTAAGATAATCATTAGAATCTTGAAGAGTCACAGTCCCATCCCAATCAGTAAATACAATAGTCATCTTCTATAGATAAAAGCAAAAGAATATATGATACCAATTTCTAAATACAACTACGCACGGTTACACCTTCATAATAATCTAAAAAAACCCAAAGATCAAAACGTACACGTTAAATGGACTCGATCCATCCGAGCTACTTTTGTCAGCTTTCCCTGCACACAAATTGGAGCAACTGTAAATCCTTCGTCTATGACGTTGTGCAATTTGTGTGGCAACCAAAAAGTCGCATTTCCAATTGTATGTCGTCACACTTTGCACTATTTATTTTCGTCCCTTCTCTGTTATTAAAGTAGTTCCATTGGCATCTGGTACGATTGTTTCTAATAAGCAAATATAATTGTGGATTTATAGTTGATTGTTGTACAAGTTGAGAGCATTAAAGATTCTAATAGTTTTGTTGATATCCATATACAAGACCTTATTCTAATAATAATACCAGGGGAATCCTACGCTTACAAAACTTTATCAGAATTGTAATCATCATCATCAACGAACTTTGATAGCCCAGCAAGAAGGAAGTAATAAAGGCATCACATTTTCATTAAGATAAACGAAAGCAAGAAGGATGTTAGAAAATTTGAAAGCGTTCATCAGACATGGCAAACAGGCTAATGATATCCGCAAGAAACAAATCAGCAATCCACTGAATTTGTACCACGATGGGGTCCGTGTGAATGAAGACAACGAAAGTGGTGATATTAGTAAGCCCGCTGGAACGAACATAAATGGGTACGAAATCACTGCGCAGGAATCATACGACTCGCATGGAGGATCGACGATAATCAGTGAGAATCCGGGTGCTGGAGTGGCTACTGTGACCACCCCGGCAGATGGCCCAACCCCACCCAACAGTTATGTGAGTTATGTAGACAAGGGAGGGGTGGTGCCTACCACGACAGTGACATACCACGATAACCGTGAAGCCGCAACTCATATTGTAGAAGAAGAACGGATCCAACGGGAGAAGACAGTCAAGTACCCCAACTTGGACAAGTACACTGTGTTGGAACAAATGGGCGAGGGTGCTTTTTCGGTGGTATACAAAGCCCAGCATTTGGAAACGGGTCAGTTAGTTGCAATCAAGATCTTACGTAAGTTCCAGATGGACCAGCAGCAGAAACAGGCAGTCCTCAAAGAAGTTGCGATTATGCGCCAGTTGGACCACCCTAATATTGTGCGTTTCATCGAGTTTATCGATTCAGAACCATACTACTATATCGTACAAGAGTTGGCATCAGGAGGAGAAGTGTTCAGTCTGATTGTCAAGTTCACCTACTTTTCGGAAGACTTGACCCGTCACATCATTACCCAAGTCGCAGAAGCTATCCGGTACTTGCACGAAGAAGTTGGTATTGTGCATCGTGATATCAAACCCGAAAACTTGTTATTTGTGCCGATCGAGTACAAACCATCGTTGAACCCGATATCCAAGTTGCGTAAGTCAGACGACCCCAACACAAAACGCGATGAAGGTGAGTTTGTTCCTGGAGTTGGGGGTGGGGGTGTAGGTGTGGTCAAAGTGGCGGACTTTGGTTTATCGAAACAAATCTGGGAGCACAACACCAAGACGCCGTGCGGGACTGTAGGGTACACTGCACCTGAGATTGTAAGGGACGAGCGGTACTCAAAGGAAGTGGACATGTGGGCATTAGGGTGTGTATTGTACACTTTGTTGTGTGGATTCCCTCCTTTCTACGATGAAAGGATCGAGACACTTACCGAGAAGGTGGCACGCGGCGAGTACACCTTTTTAAGCCCCTGGTGGGACGAGATTTCGCTGGAAGCTAAGCACTGTGTGAAGAAATTGCTCACAGTGGACCCACTGAAACGGTACAGTATCGATGACTTTTTGAACGATCCTTGGATGACAAAGACTCCAGTTGTGGTTGGTCAATTGAACCCAGATGCGCCAATTAAACCGCAACAACCTTCAAGTCACCCAACAACAACTATGAAGACTCAGAAGTACCTGAAGAAGTATACGGATGGGTTATATCTGCCAGCAGCCGTCGCGTTGCGCGATGTGTTTGATATCTCGACGGCAGTACACAGAATGGGTGAGGAAGCTGCGTTATCGCACAAATTACAGAAGCAACAAATCTTGGAAGAAGAAGAAGAAGAGGATGGAGAGTTTACAGTTAGACACCAACCTACTGAGCAAAAGGATTTGTTTAATTTGAACATTGGAGGAGCTTCGATTTTGGAAAGAAGAAGAAATAAGGATATTGAAGTTGGCCAGTAAGGGTTCCCTTCTGGTTCAAAGAATGTGCCTGAGAGTGGTGGGTTGACTCAAAGGATTAGAAAGAGATGCGATGACTTAAAGAATGAGTATTGATGAGATTGTATTACTGGATGAATTTAATTGAATAGTAGACTAGTTAGACTAGAGAACGAAATAACAGAATAGCAGAATAAAACAAGATAATGTAGTGTAATACAGTAAAGATTTCGAGTTTTTTTAGTTTATTAAATAATTATTCACTGTTACTAAGAGAGATTGAGAAGTTACCAAAGTCGATAAGATATAATTATGGTACAATTAGACGGACCATGGCTATACTTGAAGCATACTAAATATATATTAACTAGGACATAAAGAAGCTTACTAAAATTAAACTAGTTGGTTAAAAGAATATACTAATGAGTGTGTTCTTATTGTGATACATGTTCGCTATCACATGTAGCAATAAGAAATCGTACATGAAGATATTCTATTGCTTATCTTGACATCTGTTACGAAACCCACACCACTTCCACGTCTGTTAATTAATCTACTTTGCTTTACCATATAGTAAATAACCCGCCCCCGTTTTATTTCACCCCGTCCGTCCTTACCAGAAATGATATGGTCGATACTAATTCATTATAGGTACTTGTAACTTCCTTTGGCATTTTACACCCTGCGATCAAGTATAACACAACTTAGTAATTCAACTAATAATTAATATTCCTCTTATTAAGTTAAGAGTACATTCATTTTGCCTCCACCAACAAAACTAAATCCAACCATGGTTTAGCATTTACTTAACTTGATGAATCTGCAATCTATCCCCTCACTTCTTTTTTCCACTTCCATTACTCATCTATAACTTTGAAGCACTTCCTATACTTTCTAATAATTAATACTAATGTGGAGGGTACTACGAGGTATATTGGTAATAATCCTTACGATGACTCAGGTCAAAATTAATACCTATATACTTAAGTTTGTCATCATCCATACACTTATTATCTTCATACCTTTCTCTTACACACCTCCTGTTTTCTACCTCTTCTTTTGCCATCCACCCACACCTTTTATATTTATATTGTGGGGACGGTTTTGGAAAAAACGAAATCATTCCATAATCTACCAATGAACTTTGAACTACTAGAGTTTGATCTTAATCAAATAGCGGCGCTTGCTCTTACTGAGTCTAGTCCTAAGTCTCTGAAGAGACGTAAGTTTGTTTCCAAGGCAGATTTACTGATCGATAATCGTGAGTTTCAAGGATTACCACCATTAAATGATCCATCGGAGTCTTTAGAAATCCCTAATGATTTACCGCCACCACCAGAACTGTCAGATGGAAATGACGTGTTTCTGCAACAGGTTATGTTTGTTGACAGAAGCATAAGGTTGAAATCTCAAAGCCCAGTGGATTTGATCCAGATTGCTACTATAGAAGGCATGTCTCACATGTCAAATATGGATGGATACCGCGAATTCGTAACCGAAGACATAAAGTTGTCTGTATCAGATGGAACGTTTGTAGTTAAGAACAAACGAATAGGTAATAGTCTATCTAGTGGTCTCTTGTTCTCTCTACAAGTACCTCTGGATACAAGTGTTCTTGATGAAGTGGGTTTAGTGAACATGGCTACTACTCGCTTAAGAAAGAATGGATTATCAGTTTCGTCACCAATATTGAAACTATCTATGGATATCGACAATAACTCACTAGAGATCTACATAAAGTACTCTGTCAGTGCTTCATGCGATATCTTTAAACCTAGACTGGCTGATGTGATGGCAAAATTTAATAGAGTTATTGGACTGGCGGTTGCAGCTGAATCTGGAAACATAACTACACTTGACGACACAGATCCAAAGGACCCTGTCTCAGCACTGATGTTCTACAAATCTATCACAGATAACACAGAACAACTCACAAAGAAAGAAGAAATGGACATCCCAGAACTAGACGCCACGCTCCTTCCATTCCAAAGAAAAACTCTCCACTGGCTCTTACGCAGAGAAAATGTTGTACTAGACACAAACAACAGATGTATCCGCATCAACATCATTGACAAGGAAATGGTTGATTCTCTCGTCAACTACCTCAAAGGTGATGAAACCACTGACATCGATTCGCTTTTTATAGATACCCTCTGTAAATTTTCCTTTGGATGGGAACCCTTGCAATTACTTGGACAACACACATACTACAATAAGTATACAGCACATCTAATAACTAGATCCCAAGCATGCAAGTATTTTCTTGACTATTACCACAGCCAGTCACAACAATACCTTCCAGCACAAGCTCTTTTGGCTGAAGAAATGGGTCTTGGTAAGACTGTTGAAATCACCACTCTTATCTTACTCAACCAAAGACCTTTAGAACAGATCAACGAACAGATACAAGTTCAATTACGACTGTTTGGTGACTTCAAAACTATTGTGAGGGCTAAAACTACCTTGGTTATAGCTCCTGATTCTATATTGAAGCAATGGGTAGAAGAGATTGTAAGAATAGCACCTAGTCTAGCAGTAACTGTTTACCAAGGTATTGGTAAGTATCCACGTATGGACAACAACCCAGTACTTATAGCTGAGTACTTGCGGAAATTCGACGTGGTCTTTACTACTTACCTGACAATCCTGCGCGAGTTAAACTTTGCTTTATATTCTTCAAGGAACAAGTCTACAAGAAATGCATCCAGAGCAAGAAGGTATAGTGAGAGAACAGATGCTTTAGATGAAACTGAGATTGTACCAGCTGAAGCATCCTCACCACCGCCTACTGCTGAAGATATTCCAGATGATATTAATAGTTACGAAGTACTCTTTCAAATTGCAATCAAATCAGTAAAACCGAAACAAGCTAACAGAAAGTCTGGTGATACTGAAGAAACAGATTACGAAAAGGCACTTCAAGATGAAATCGCACTTGCCATCAAACACAATAAAGTGCCTGCAATCTACAAAAGCACCGACTATGAATCACCTCTCATGCTCACTGAGTTTTGGCGAGTAGTTTTGGATGAAGTTCAAATGGTATCATCCCAGATTTCTAGAGCATTCCAAAGTGCTGCATTGATTCCACGGTTTCATGCTTGGGGTGTTTCTGGAACACCTATTAAGAAAAATTTAGAAGATTTGCATTCAATTCTCACCTTCTTAAAGTACCAACCTTTTGCCAGTGAAGTTGGAAAGACCAGTTGGGAGTTACTCACTAATGGTTCCAATAATGAGGACTTTGTAAAACTCTGGACAACAATAGCATTACGGCACACGAAAGCAATGGTTCACAATGATATTAAGTTACCTCCTCAACAAAGAGTGTTGCTTACTATCCCATTCACTCCGGTAGAGCAAGACTTGTACAACCAATCTTTAGAGGAATGTCTTGCTGCGATTGGATTGGATGTAAATGGTAATCCTATTGCCGGCGACTGGGAACCAACACCAACAATCTTAATGTATATGAGCGCATGGTTGCTGAAACTCAGACAAATCTGTTGCAACCCACAAATTGGTAAACTCAACTTGGGATCGAAGAAGTACCGTAAATCTTTTGCTTACCACAGTAGAGGTGTGGCACCGATCCAGCAATTGAAAACCTTGGAGCACATTCTTGATGATATGTTGAACCGAGCACACAATGAAATGGCGGAAATCGAACGTCAGCTCATTCCACTCTTCTTAGAGGTTGGTGAATTCCACGAGTTTGTCTACGAGCCTAGCACAGCACTCGAGTTTTTGCGTATCGGAGCTGCCAAAGCTGAACGTATCATCCACCGTTTAAAACTCATTCAAGAGAAGTACGCCAAAGACTTGGAAGTATCACAGATCTCAATCAAGAAGGAGCAGCAACAGCAAATTTCTGAAGAAAAGCTCACCAAGAATCCTAACGAACACCTGGCTGAGAAAATCGAAGACAAGATCAGACTCACTAGACTCCGTATTAGGAACTGGAACATCACGCTTCATAGATTCTACTTCTTAATGGCGTCTGCATATTTCCAAAGTTACAACGAAGAGTATCTTGAGATTACAAAAAAGAAGAGCTTAGGTGCGGAGGTTTGGAGTCAAGCGGAACTTCCTCATGGATTGAGGGAGCTCAAACTGGCTAACAATGATGACGATGACGATCAGCGGAAGGACGAAATTGCACTGTTGGTGAATAATGTGCCCATTTCAGACTTTAAATATGAGCCTATGAATTTGACTGAGAAAGAGTTCCCAGAGTTAGAGCTGAAATATTATGAACTTGCAGAAGATACAAGACGCCACGTCTTAATGGCGTCAATAGAAGGTGTCGAAAATGCGGTACGAACTAAAATCACAAGCAGAGGTTGGTATAATAAAGGTAATATAGTCTATGATGAAGGAATTCAATTACTCCCTAAAAGTTCCAAGCAGTTTTTCATGCTTCTTCCGATGATTAAGATGCAAAGTGGGTTTGCTACAGTTATGAAAACACAAGTTTTAATTGACAAGCTTGAGAATGTAGCTGAGCAATTAAATGTCCAAGCAGGAGTGATCAACGAGTGGATGGCTGACTTGATTCGGATCTTGTGTAAACCATTGTTGAGTCACGATACCGATCCTAATGGTGCAGAATATGATGACTCGATACTTGACCAGTATAAGGTTAGTTCTTATTTGCTTGTATTGGGTCAAGCATTAGGTGACCGTTCGCAGGTAGTATATGGCGAAGAAGTACATACAGTGAAGAAGGAACCAACGCAGAAACAACAACAGCAGCAACAAGAACAAAAATTAGAGCGTGCACAAGGTATTGAAGAAGCAGAGGACGAATTTACTGAAGAGTTGCAAAATAAGCGAATTGATATCAAGCCGTTCTCTAAACTGTCATTACAAGAGTTAATCTTGCACATGAAAACATTAGAGGTGGAGATTAAGGATGATGATCTGTTGGACCTGCACCAAGTTGAAACCCAAATGACATTACTTGAAGAATTTGGGAAACATGCACGGATCATTTTAGAAAACCAGAAATTATCGCTTGTGCTTTTACAGAAGGAACTCAATGTCAACTGTAATTCTGTATTCAATAGCAGAATAGAGTATTTCAAGCAATTACAACAGATTTCAGATAGTGTGAAGACATCTGACTTTGGTATGGAGCGTGATGAATTCAGCATTGAATCAGTCATGATGAAATTGCAGAGGTTTAACGAACAGGCACTTCTGTTGAGAGTAAAGATGGACAAAAGTGTTGGTAAGTTTCGGTATCTTAAAGGATTGGTGGGGACAAAAGACGAGAGCAATAAAGATGACGAATGGATGTGCAGTATCTGTCGTTCGACAATCACGATTGGTTCATTAACACAATGTGGACATAAGTACTGTAAAGATTGCTTGGAGCAATGGTTGAAGTCAGTTCGTAACTGCCCAATGTGTAAGTCATCTCTCTCCATGGAATCAGTGTACAACTTTACGCATTACAAGCCAGACCTTAAAGCAAAGAAAGTGGAAACAAGTGACCAGCAACAACAACAACCCAAGAACTTGCACACTATATACAAAGCGTTGCCTAAAGAGGTTGTTGACGAGATTGCGCTGATGAGGTTACAGAATTCATACAGTACCAAGGTGGATATGATTGTGAAACAGGTTTTGTATTTGCGCAGCAAAGACCCAACGGTTCAGATTGTTGTTTTCAGCCAGTGGCAAGATATGCTTTATATTTTGGGAACTGCGTTCAAGGCGGCGGAGATATCATTCTTGGGTAGTTATGGAACGTTAACTCCTGAACTGTCCACAGGAACCAAGAAACATGATGCCGTTCAAGCATTCAAAGATCCTCTGCGGAAAATCACCTGCTTTCTTTTGAATTCTAGAGCGCAAGCTAGTGGGCTTAACTTGGTTAATGCAACACACATCTTTCTCTGTGAGCCATTGATCAACACTTCTCTTGAGTTGCAGGCAATCTCAAGAATCGACAGAATTGGGCAGACTCGCCCTACCACAGTGTGGATGTTTGCAATTGAGAACACTGTGGAGGAGTCGATTGTGGTTACTAGTACTAAGAAGAGATTACAGTACACACAAAGTATTAGGAATGATATTGATTTGAGTAAAGCTGAGTCGATGACGTTGATGACAAGTGAAGGAATGGATAAGATGATCAATAAGGCTGCAAACCAAGGAGAGCATGTTACTGAAAGTGATTTGTGGAGTGCATTGTTTGAAGCAAGATTGTGAGTTTGTAGATAGAGGAAAAGGTGCGGAGGGTATTAGAATCCGCAGGTTTAGATACTTGAATTAATATTAATTAGTAGAACTAGGTGAGTTTGTAGTTTGTTCAAGACTCGTATTCAATTGTGCCATTAAAGGATTTGGTTAAATCAAGTGAACTTTTGAGTGTTGATTTTGGGGTTATTCAATGAATAAATATCCATGTAGTAGTAGTCCTGTAGTTTCATTCCAGATTATTCTAATTTTATTCCTATTTATCATAATAGTGTCACCTCTAGAGAGAGAACTCATACTTTCATTTAAAATTAAATTGGTTGCAAATGGCTGCAAAAATTTTATTCTCTTAAATAACAAAATCGCTGTAGTTCAATAATTCAAGTCAAAATTTCCCTCTTATTTAAGTCTCATGTTACCAAGTGCTCTAAAATTTAAGGAACTCATTTCAACCTAAAGCACTTACTCAAAACTCCCCTTTCTTTGTTTAATAATTGTAAATTGTTGGTAGAATAAATTACTAAAAACACTTGTACTTCATTCTGAATTCGTTTCACTATCTCCCTTCGGACTCCAATATACAATTAATAACCAGATCGTAAACCACCTTAGAGTGCAAGTCTGGAAGAACGCTTTTTCTTTATTGAGTCAATCAATGGCTGAACATTATACATTCTGATCAATATCCTTTCAAGCCACAGCGTAGGTAACCAAGCCAACCAAGAACCCATAGTTGCTCCGGATCCACGATAATAGTTCAATCTTGTTGCCTTTTCAAAGTCATTCACAGCTTTGAAGGCGTACACTTCAACGAGCGTGGGGTCTAAATCATCGTACTTTCTAATAGAAGCTTCCCATTCTGGCAGACTATATAAAGATGATTCTGGAAGCAGCAGTCTAGGGTCAGATATACCTGTCTTGACCCCACCGGTAACAAAGTTGATTACCTTAACTTCAAAAGGTTTCATTTCGACTCTGAGTGTTGCAGCATACTGGTGGATAGCAGCTTTTGTAGAAGAGTAAACAGAAAGCCAAGGGAATGGAGCAATGGCTACAATTGAACCAGTAAACCCAATAGTACCCTTTGCATTAATAACCAAAGGACCTAACTCACGCGTAACTCTCATAGCTCCAACAACATTAACATTGAAACAATCTTCAATATATTCATCCAAGGTATTCAAAGCAGGTAATTTTAACGTTTGACCAGCATTATTGAATAATATATCCAACACTGGTTCACCTTGTTCTTCAACAACTAACTTATATGCCTTCTTTACACTCTCTAGATCAGTCACATCTAACTCGAAAGTGATAACTCCGTGATCTTTAAGAGGTTCCATTGGCTCCAAACGACGAGCTCCAGCAAATACCTTGTAGCCTCTTTTTGCAAACTCGATTGCACAAGCATACCCAATCCCTGATGATGCACCTGTAATTAAAACACTCCTTTGGCCCATTTTATTTACCAAACACACTATACCTTTAAAGGTTTGAACACATCGGAGTTATTATATAGTGAATTATTTCTCGTAAAATAATCCACCCACGGCCGTTATGGCATAAGGAGATAAACCGGTTTAACGGGTTTTAGAGTATTGAAACAAGACTTGAGAGAATTAACTGGTGCACTCGATCTGGAGCTCATTATACGACCCCTTTATGCATTGGTGCGTCAAAGTCATACGTTTGGTCGTTATTTAATTTATAGAATTTTGATATAATATTCTACATGGTTCGATCAATATTTACTATTGAAGTAACCCCCGCTCAAATACGGCTTATCTTCAAAGCCAAGGCTGTGGTATTAGTAATTGAGATTGCGGGCTGAATAGAGTGGTTTAATTTCTTCTGCTTATCGGAGTTTACGTATTTTTTCGATTATTGTAAATGCATACCGTTACCCACATTTCTGAAGTAGAGTGGCAAATCATTATCGTTGGCATAAGTTACTGGTTGTGTGTTAAATGTGTTTATATATTCTACTCAAGAGGTATAGTTGTAATACCGGAACTCTATAAATCTTCATCTTTGTATCTAATGTGTTTTAATGTAATGAACCTTGCCATTTTAAATGAATTACTGGAAAGTTAACATCCCTCAGCAACTATACAGCTTTTATTTTTCTACTGGTATCAATGTCAAGTCGTACAGTAGACTGAACTTTCTCTTGGTTGGTTTTTGTAATTGAGATGTTAAACATCCTTATACACTACTATATTATATGGCAAATTATCAAATTTGTGAGAATGAGAATACATCTTCCTCAGAATATACGTCAATAGATTAAACATTTGGGAGTACATTGATTTAGAAAAGCTATACATCGAATTTGTATTAACAATCATAACATTAAACCAGAAGTATTTGAATTGTTACTTATAGGTACTTCTAAAATGTTGCCTTTCACAAGTATCAGAAAAGTAGTACTTGTACTTGTACTTTTTGAATCATTTTAATAATATTACTCGACGGTTCCTTCAAATTCAGGTAGTTGATTTGCACTTTTATTTGAAATCAACCTCACCTTAAATAGAAAGATAACTATTCTCGTCCATTCCCGAGTAAATTGTACCTGAATCACATAAATTCTGACAGTATCTTTGCACCTCATCATTACTCAATCCCAACTTGGTTGTGATATATTGTACGCTGACACCTTCAGGCATGCTGGCTGCATCTTCTCTGATAATTCTCGCCACCTTCTGTAAAGGAGTTTCTGAGGCATCGTCTCCTACAAATAACAGTTGGTTAGATGCCGCAGAAGTTGGCTTTGAGGTTCCTGTAGCACCATTGGATGCTGCGTAGATTGCCATCAAGTTAAGGTTGTGGTAAATAATCTTATTGTGGTCAGTCACTTCTGATACGGTGGCGAATTGTACCGACTTCTTATCATTGAACATACGCAATTGTCCTGCTACATGTACGTACTTGTGCTCCCATGGTAAATATTTCTCGCTTACTACAGCTGAAGACTCATCTCCAGCCCAGATTCTCACGTCGATTGATCCAGTACCGTCGTCGATAGTCAATACAAGAGATGCGTCTGTCACTTCTACACGGTGCAAAACACCAATGAAGTTGACCACGTTCAAATCAAGGTTCTGGTACTTGAAGTCTCCTTCTGGAACTGGTTGCGTCGCGTCGTGAATCATCTTAATAGTAACCGGTGTAAGCAGCGATCTCTGCAGTGTTTTCTGGGATTGTTGTGTAGAACTAAACCCACCACCATTCTGATTGCCATAGCCTCCTCCGTAATTGTTATCGAACCCTCCTTCGTTGTAGTTGTTATAGTTGTAGTCTGCCATTGTGATGATGATCTTAAAGACGCGTACTTTTTTTCTGTAACATTTCACTTGCGATTAAAAAGTGAAGAGGATTTGAGTGGGGATGAGAATTGGATGTGGTGAAAAGTGGTAGAAGTGGTATGAGAAAGTATAGTCTTTAATGTGTATAAGTGTATGATTGTACAAGATGTTTAAAACTAAAGGTAAGAGTTTAGTAATGGTTTTTTGTATTTGTAATTGAATACGAAAGTAGCTTCTCATATATAATGAATATACTACAACTATAAAGTAGGATGTAGAAGACGAACAATAGATGATGGATTAACAGTATTAAAGAAATATAAAGTATAGTTAGAAAAACTCAAACAACCAAACCGATTAATGAAAAAGATATCTTGGCCACATCTTCTCAAGTAATAACTGATCATATTTGCAGACTGTAGGAAATTGAAATTGTTAGTGTGTGGGAACATAAACCACGTTGAAACAAACAACAAACAAGATTTAGAATAGATAGAGCGACTTTTTTTTTACCTTACGATGGAGACGGTAGACGACGATATCCACCCTAGTTTGCGATTGTACGGATTTGAAGAAGGAGAAGAGGAGGCTGTTGTAAATAAACAGTTTGAAGTGGGTGGTGAAGATGCTAGTGAAAGTACAGCTAGTGCTGCTTTGTTAGCCCAAGAGTTTGATAAAGATGAACAACAAGATGACGTGAAACTAGTACAATATGACCCTAGTGCTAGAGCAAAGAGATTAGGAAGACCACGCCCTAAGTTTACTACTGAACCACCTCAAGAGTCATCCATCACAAACATGAATGAAGCCAAATTGAGCTTGTTCAGATTTGACAAGAAACCAGTCCAAGGTCCTGGCTCAAGAGGAGGAAAAGCTGTACGTCCAACAAGAGGAATAGTAACAAAAAGGAGTAGACAAATGAAATTGAATATAGGAAGTGGAATTTCCTTGGAGAAACCAGATGAAGAAGAACAAGATGATGATGATGAAGTGAGTGAACTGAAGAGATCCAAACCCTCGAAGTCTTCAAAAGATTCAAAGAATACAAAAAAGAATGTGGAAAATGCAAATGGGTCGAAGAACATAAAGGGTTCAAAGAATTCAAAGAACTCAAAGAACTTAAAGGATAAAAAGGATTCAACGAATTCGAAAGATTCAAAGAATACCAAAGACTCAAAGAATACCAAAGACTCAAAAGATTCAAAAGATTCAAAAGACTCCAAAACCTCAAAAGCTTATAAAACGAGGAAACCAAAAGATATTTTGAAACCTACCACATCTCGTACTTCAGTACTAAATCCCCAGAACAAATTATCCAGACAACTTCCAGGACCATTAGTCACACTTCATTATGATCTTTACGACGATAATACAATGCACAGTACAGAACAAATAGCATTTGGATTTCCTGTATCTCCAGCTCCATATGCTGCAGATACCATTTACATTACTCAATTTTTACTTAAATTCGAGGATATTGTCGGTATAAAGATCCCACCTAGCGAGATTGAGAGTTGCGTACAAGAAGTGAGTCCAACTATAGAATATTTAACTGCCAGGTTACTCAGTCTTGTTTTAAATCGCAAAAGACCTATCCAGTCAGTAAGTGGTGCATTTCATGAGTTGAAACCGTTAATGATGCATATGGGAGTGCCCAAACAATGGAGAACCACACAAGCACCTCCAGACCCAGTATTAGAAGATGACGAGGTCTTGGATCCAAGAAACCCTCAAATTCAGCCTAACCCGATCTACCAACCACATTTTACAATTCTAGAGTACAATATTTTCAGCCAAGGACCATTGGAAGGACTTGCAAACATTGAACCGCAAGAGAGGTTACACTTTTTGAAACTCCTTTGCCAATGGTCACTTTCAAGTTCTGATTTAATTAAAGCAGCTATCTCGCTGCTGTTACAAAGCCAAGATATTCCTGGAGATAAAAGCACTTATTATGGAGCAAGGGCTGTGCTCTTGGGAATAGATAATGCGGTCGAAACCAAAACCCAAGCAGAAGCTAAGTTGGCTAAACGAGAAGATGACGTGAAGTATGTAGATCCAACATCGAACCCAACAGAACACTGCTTTAGGATAAGACTTGATGAGTTGGTGATTGGTGACTGTGGAGGTCATGCTGGAAGATTTTACTTGTGCAGAATGGCGAACGCAGGTAATGGTGGGCTTGGGTCTGTCAAGGAAATGAAAAATGCATGGGCTTCTGGTAATAAAAGTGCACCAGTAGTAGATATTCCTACTGGTTTCACCTTGTATGTGCAAGATGTCCATCAAACGTTGTTACTGGCATTAACACATGATGGGATCGAATTTGATGAAGATGGAAATGAAGTTGAGTATGAGGCACCTCAAAAAGAAGAGTGGTTCAAAGTAGCATCCAATACAGAAGAATTGAGTGCATTTACAGAACATTTGCGTGTTCAAATTGGTAAAAGACCTGCAGCACCTGTTGTGAATATGTACAACTATTTAATTCTGTTGCTACCATTACTCATAAAGCAGGAGAGTGTAGAGGTGGTACCTGAGAAAAGATCAAGAAGGGTTAATTATTTGACCGAATACGAACCTGAAGAGGGTGACAACCTAGAAGACATGCCTGAAAAGAGGTCGAATAGACTTGATTACTCTCCCGAGTATGATTATGAGGAGAAAGATTTCTTAGTTGAAGAAGAAGATGACGACTATGTCGAATAATAATTGGATAAGGTGTGTTTAATGTTTGTAATTTGTGCTCCACATTTAGGGTGGATTTGTTAAAAGTTAGTTATAATTGTAAGTATATGTTTAGAATTCAATAAAGTAGTTTAAACTTTATTAGCTGTAGTGAATAATCAAGAACTCTCAGCATTATTTGTTAAGGTTGACCATTAATTATATTTTGCAACCATTATATTGATCAAAGATAAAGATAAACCATCAATTTTATAATCCTATTCTCTCAACTACTTCTTAAACACACTACCTACATCTTTAAAAATACATTACATACATTCTCTTACTAACTCCAAGTCTATTTCCTCCACAGACATAATAATACACTAGAACTTGTTTGATCCTAACAAAAGATCAATCTTGTCTCTTATCAAATGCTCATTTTCTTCAAAGTATAAGGCACGTCTTACTAACTCCTCATCATAACCTTCATCATTCTTCAAAGCCTTTAATGTCTCCGATTGGCTCTCTAACCATCTTTCAATGAAGCCTACTGGGTCTTGGCTCAACTCTCTGTAGAATAATTCACGTTCGTGCGTGTTTTGGAGTGTTACAATTCCAAGGGAGATTCTTGAATTTAATTGAGCAATTGCTGCGTCTGCCTTGGTGAGTTTCTCAAAGGCTCCTTTGTTGAACTCGAGTAATTCTTTTTGAATCCTCAGGAAGTTTGCAGGTAGTTCAACAGGAATATCGATAACTGTTTCACCTACGGTTGTGCTTTTACGTGTATTCACCTCATACTCCACCACTACTGGCTCGCGTGGTCTAAAGTGTGGTTGCAAGAGCTTGTACAAGTCGATAAACTTGAATGAGTCTATCTTAAGCAATTTTTTCAACACATCATCTGACTGAACAATTGTTAAGTCGCTGTCATCTTCTGCTGCGTCGTTTATGTGGCCTGGTGCCATACTGCTGTCACCTCCAGAAACAGCAGGAACACGCGTGTATGAATCGACACGTTTGATCAAGTTCTTGTACAATACGTATTGCCATACCAAGTACACCAACTCCTGTTGTGTTGCCTCTAACTTACCAGCAAAGTATGACATTTCTTCGCTCAATCTCAATGAAGCTGCGTGGCTCTTTGCGAGGATGGCTACTTTGGTTTTGATGTTGAAAATACCAGGTCTCTTGACGTCGATCCCGTCAAATGTATTGCTTGCATTTGCTGTGTTGCGGCCAAAGTCGCTTGTTCCTTCTGCGTGCCATTCAATTGTAGTTTGTCCGGCAGCCAAACCTGGGTAGTCTTCATTAGGTACCAAGTCAATAGAGATAGCATTCAAAAACGTTGAAAACTTATAGCTGTCATAGTTGTCTTCGCTGTTCTTGTTATCACTGATAAATCTTCCTTCTACTCTTAAAGTCCACGATGGTTCTTGATCGATTGACCCCAAGTTTTGTTGTTGTCTCAACTGTCGTTGCCATGGTTGGTTTTCACATGTGTTATAAATGAACACACGTAACACACCAGTTTCACCACTGAAGCTTGTAGGATGTACTGTTTTCTGTTGAATAGCCTGGAAATCAAGAGCTTTACGCAGCAAAAGTAAGTCCACACTACGTTCTGCTTCTTTGAGCTGCTTATACTGTTGAAGGTCGGGCACCTTTTCATACAACCTGGAAGGAATTGTAGTTTCACTTGGAGTATAAGATACATTGGGAACAGGTCCGGCACCGGTGCCAGCTACAGCAGGAGCCCTTTTATCGTCTTCAAATGCCATCGTTCTCTCGTATGTTTTGAATTTTGAATTTCGAATTCTTGAAAATTAATGCCAAAAGTGTCGCAATTTTCATTTGTTTGTCTGCGATTGTCGTTTACGACTTTCCAAGTCTGATTTGTAATCTCTTACAAGTATTACGTCTTACGCTTATACAGACTCGTCCTTGATTTGTCCTTTATATCTTGAAGTGGGGGCTATGAAGTAGACACTTACACGTTTGCATCAATAACAGTACTATCTATAGTTTAGAAAGTAGATATTGTTGAGAATCTTAGATACCTTACTTGTATACTACCTTACCGAATAGTATTAATCATCTTATACTTGATACCACTCCATCTCATCACCACTTACAATACTATTTCAAGTTATCATAAGCAGATCATAGGTTCATGTCAGAACAAAAGATCCAAAGGCGAAAAGTTCGTCATAATGATGGGCAATTAACGTCTCATCTTAAAAATACTCATATTCATGGTATTCAGAAAAGGAAGAGGGATTTCTTATCACGTATTAACTATGGGTTAACAGGTGGTGTGGTTGTTCTTCCTTTATGTGTGTTCATCTACTTGTATTTTTATGGAAGCAGCTCTCTTCCATCAAACAAGACATTATACTTTACCTTGGTATACTACCATCTTACCCTTCTTTCATTTACGACTGGGTACCATAAATACTTTGCTCATAATTCATTCAAGGTAAGGTGGTGGTTCTTGGAGTACTACTTTGTTGTGTTTGGAAGTAGTATTGGCTTAGGAAACGCTCGGTGGTGGGCTGGGCTTCACCGTGCTCACCATCATTATACTGATGATACAGAAAGAGACCCATATCTTATTAAAAGAGGATTTCTTTGGGCTCAATGGGGTTGGCTCATCAAGAAGCCAAAAAACAATACCTTCCTTCCGGAGTTTATTGAAAAGGAGTTTCCAATCGATTCAGACGATGAGTTATACAATCAGAAATTAGAGATTCTATTTTGGCAGCAAAGGTGGTACTACCCATGTTTCTTGCTCACTACTATAGTTATTCCAATGTTGGTTTCTTACTTTATTTGTGGAGATACACTTGTAAATGGGTTGGTATACCCTGGAATCTTGCGTATGTTCTTATGTCAACAGCAATTACTCAGTACGGAATCAATATGCCACTACAAGACCCTTGTGAGTATACCAACACAACCATTCAGTGACAAGAACTCTGCACTCAACTGTAACAATGTATTGGTATCCTTCTTGACGTATGGTCAAGCGTACCAAAACTACCACCATGAGTTCCCACATGATTACAGAGGTAATGCAAGTATCTGGACTTATGACCCTACTAAATGGGTGCTTTGGCTGCTCAACTTTGTCGGTGCAATTGAAGATATGTGCAGAACACCACTGAACTTGATTTCACAAATGGTGGTCCAGCAAAAACAACTTACTCTCAATAGGATCAAGAACTCTCTTAATTGGGGAACACCCATTTCCAAGTTACCACTCATCACACCACGGGCATTCAAACAATTAGTAGATGCCCCTGAAAACAAGAACAAAATCTTTATTGTCATTCAGAATGTGATCCATGATGTATCACCTTTTATGGATCAACACCCAGGAGGACCTTCCTTACTTAAGGCATCCCATGGACTCGATGCAACAAAAGCATTTTTTGGTGGAGTTTACAGACATCTGGCTGCTGCCTCAAACTTGTTGGCAACAATGAGAATAGGTATGCTCAATACAGGGAACGATGAAGAGGTGTGGAGAAGAATGAACGAGGAGGCAGATCTGGAAGAGGGTAGAGTGCTGAATAGCAGGAGTGCAGAAGCAGCATAGCTTTTACTGGAGAGATTTGAAGTAGCTTAATTTATTTATTGCGATGGTAAATAGAGATTTAATACAATTATTTAATAAGACTATGGTTGAATATTTTAAGTTGAGAGTGTCGAAAGATAGACATTATTCAGAATCAAGGAATCTGTTGCAAGCTGTACTCTTGAATCAACTTCAATCAAGATTCTTTCTGGCTCTTAATTTATTGACTATGGGTGCAAAATAATCATGAACTGAGCTGAATAACTTGAGAGGTCGAGTCTTAAGAAGGTAGAACTGCTTCCGTTGAATCTTTAGCTATATTAAAATTTCGATCCACACCTTCCCTTAAGAATCTCATCAATCTACTTCGTCTCTCAAGATGTAGGTATCATGAAAAGTCCACACCCACTACTATTTATGATATCAATAACTACCGTGCTCAGTTTAAGCATGATAAATTTACCCAACCTTGATTAAATAATCTAATCTTACTACGATAACTCTTCATTCTCAATTATAATACTTCATAAAAGTAGTCTCCTATTCTCAATCTCTAGTAACTATTGACTCATATCAAATATGAATCATCATCAGTTGACATCAAAAGTGAAATGAATCACGAAAAATTCACTTCTTTAAACCAATGAATCCAATATTATTTCACACTCGGGACTATCGTGGAGCTACCATCGAGGATTTGGATATCAAGCCTGCCATCTCAATAACTCCAAGAACACTTGTTCAGGAAGCATTGGAGATCTCATTTGAAAATGAGTTCACTTATTTACCTGTGGTTAATGAACAGAATAAGAAGTTGTTGGGTATCTTGAATGTTGGATTGTTGAGGGAGAACTTTAATCAGATCAAGAAGTCACCAGTAGAACCTGTGGCTATGAACTATATGGTTTGGTTCCATCAAGGTGCTAGAGATAAGTATAAGCAGCAGAAACAAACCCAATCTGTTCCATTGAACACCAAAATCGTTAAACCAAATGGTGGAAAAGAATACGTAGTTTTAACTCCATTCACACCTTTGGAAGACTTGGCTGAATTCTTCAACTCAGGTCAATACTTTGCCATAGTTACAAATTATGAAGGTAGTATAGTGTATGGTGTTGCTACACCAGAGGACTTGACTAAATATGAGAACTCAAGACCAAGGCTTTAAATAGTAAAAATTCAAATAAAAGGTTATAATAGGAGGGAAGTAGGAAGGTAGAAGGTAGGAAAGGTAGGAGTATTGGATTGCTTAGTTAGTCGGAGCAATAGCCATTCCATGTGAATACAACATAAAGATCCTCTTCATATTCTTAATCGTAAATATTCTTGACATTAATACATTATAACTTAATAAGTGAACTAGATTAAGGTAGGCAAGGTATAAATCACCTCCTATTATGCTTTGGTTTTTCAACCTTGTTTGGCTTTCTCTTAGTCACCAATACATTATTCTTTTTAGCATTTTCAGCCAACTTTCTATCAACCACATCTCCATGTGCCACCTTCTTGCCATTGGCATTTTCCTTGAATGCATATGTTAATGTAACTCTAGAGTTCATTAGCACAGATCCATTCATTTTCTTTATAGCTTCATCACTTGCAGTGAAGTCTTGGAATGTAATAAATGCAAACCCTCGTGATTCTCCCGTCTCTCTATCTATCTGTAATTCTGGTTTCTTAATGAGAGTTCCGAATTTCAGGAAGGTATCATTCAAGTACTGTGAGTCTATCATTGGGCTTAGGTTGTTTATGAATACCTTGGCTCCCACGTCTATGTAATTTGGATTGAGTAATCCATTACCTTGAACAGAAACTGTACCAACCAGTGTCAGCGACGTACTTCCAGGTGCCTTCAGATCTGCTTTCTTGAGCCGGAGTTGTTTCCCATACAATCGTACTCCACGTAGTATCTCCATTGTGTATTCTGCATCGGCAACGGACTTGAATTCAATAAACCCAAACCCTTGATGTGTTTGAAGTACTCGGTCTTTGGGCATATTAAGTGACTTGATAGGTGCAAACTGTACAAAAAGTTCATACATGAGCACTTCATCTACTTGAGAATCGACATTCCCAAAGTATAACGATGCTTTGATGTTCCGTTCGGAATCTGGGAGCTTTCTAAAGATACTCATGGTGCGATGATCATTTTTAATTTTAGTGCGATCTCATTAATCTTTTGATGGACTTTGGTTTACTGAGGGGTTGATAAGAGGAAATCTAAGCAGTAACTGTAGCTACGTTAACCGTAATTCTATGTGGTTAGTTTATTATGTTGTTAGGTTTCAATCTCCACTTCTCTCTTTGTTCCTATCTTCATCAGTCATAAGTAATATGTTCACTACTCCACCCATAGTAAACTCTAAAGAACAGTGGTTATATAATGAGACTTTTGACTATTGAATCTGTATAAAATTGTTGGTACTCTTACTACTCTTGAACTACTTAGCTCTAAGATCATACTATAGTACGTCTCGTGTTTCTTGTTGTAAGAATAGTTCTTCTTAACAGTCTTTCTATTTTTAAATTGGGTGCAAAATCATACCGATTTTATACCAAAAGAATATATAGTGATGCTCCACTCATTTAATTCATATCAACAAACTGAAATCTCCACTACACATTCATACTTTATATCTATTACCTACCTTTATATATGCAAATTAGAATTACTTTCAATACCTTACTCTGTTGGTAAGCTATCTTCAGCTTTTTGAGACTCATCGGCATGCACTGCTTGCTCAACTTGAGGAACAATTGATGCAGACTCTTCTTGTTCTTTTGGTAGTTTCGAACTGGATTCTTCTGGTTCCTCATCGGAAGAGTCAGACTCTTCTGATGATCCAGTATCGGAGTCATCTGATGTATCCGAGTCATCTGACGAAGAAGACTCTGGTTCAGCAATGCCATATGGATCCTCGATATCTACCTCATTTTCTTTTAATGTATCGGATTGGGATATGTAAATTGTTGGATACTCCAAGACAATTTTGTTGGCAAGTACACTTGAAATTGGTAATGAACTGTCAACTGATAAAACAGAAAGTCCTGGTTGACATACATTACTGAAGTGGAACTTTAACTGTTCTTTATCCACATCCTCACCCAAGTTGTTTTTCAAGATATGCAATGGTACAGCATCCTTGAGTATCAACTTTTCCTTTAATCTATAACTCAAAAATCTAGACATTTCCTTCTTGGATTCATCTAAGAGTACCCATTCAACTGTCCAAACAAACACACCTGCTTTCTTGTCATAACCAGATTTATTAGAAGTGCATCTAGCCATACCTTCAGGTACCATTACAACTAAAGTATTTTCTCTTTTAATAGAAGTATTGGCATTTGGAAACACTTTTGAAACTAATCCTAATCTATTATCAGTCTTGAGTCGTTTCAGGTCCTGCTGCTGCAGATGCTGTGGCTTGGAGAATTTTCTTTTAAAGACGTTCTTCGCATTCAATCGAACATCATCTTTACCCAACTTTATATGTCTATCAACGTTCATTAGAAAGTTATAATCTCGATTGAGGTGGGACATCTCT
Source organism: Kodamaea hsintzibuensis (nom. inval.) (assembly GCA_030568835.1). NCBI lineage: Eukaryota > Fungi > Ascomycota > Pichiomycetes > Serinales > Debaryomycetaceae > Kodamaea > Kodamaea hsintzibuensis (nom. inval.). The sequence goes on from JAJMJA010000002.1 coordinate 396,951, forward strand.
AAATCTGTTCGAGGGACAAACTGTGTTTTATCTGGTAAGCCAGAACATTCGGATTGTTTCTTATGCCTACGAACACACTCAAGACCACATGTCTTCGCCTGACAAGCAGGACATGTATACTTTACTGGGTTAATATGGCACACAGAACAGAAGGAACTCATCCTTGATTCCTTCTCTATTAAAGTTGCAGTCTCTAAAAAAATCAACCAGTGTAATTTCAGGTCCGCGATAAATTTTTCATTTTCACGATAATTTAACAGACTCGTTCATACATTAACCCTCAGGATGTTCCAGTCTACTCAGAGAGGTGTCGCTAAGAGCGTTCCTAAGATGGTTCGTTTTAAGAAGAGCCCAGCTCCATATCGTCTGGAGAAAATCCCAGTTCAATTATATCAAGACGTTCAAGGTTTGGGAGTAACTGGAGAAGTTGTTAGAGTTAGACCATCATATATGAGAAATGTTTTGCACAGAAATAATGGGGCTGGGTACTTATTGAAGGGATCCCTGCCTAAGATCCCTGTTGTAGAAAAGAGTATTTCGGAGACTGTTGAAAAGGTCAAGGTTAAGGTTAGTGTTAATGAACCTGTCAAGGCCACTGGATCCACTGGATCTAAGGACACAAACTCTGCCATGTCACTCAATGAATTAAGTGAGTTATTCAGCAATATGAGTTCTAGACGTTCTGCACTTAATAAAGCCACTCAGTCATTTGTTCAGAATGATTCAGCACCTTCAATCAACCTTGCGGAATTGCAGAGTTCTTTCCCATCCACTTACACTATTTCCACGAATGATTTCAAGCTCCCAATAACACCTTCAAACTTGGCAACCATCTTGTACGACTACACTGGTAACGATGTGGACTCAAAGGCCATCAAAATAAGTAAAGGAAAAGATGAAGTTCAACAAATCACAGAGGTTGGAAAGTACAACTGGTTTATAACGTCACCAGAAGAGAAGTCAAGTATGAAGGTTGTATTGAAAGTTCATGCTTAATTGAATCAGTAATATTTGGAGTGAAATGCATACTCTGTTGTGATGAAATAGATGAGTTCGAACTAAACAGAACTGACTTTTAATTTGAGAATCTTTGGGTTATTATTATTCACTTTTGCAGAGCTCCATTAATTAGGGAGCATACGAATTGTGAGAAACAAGTCTTAGGTTATTGTAAATAGACAAAAAATATATTACAAATATACTGTTGATAGTAGAGTAATACAATAGTGGTTTACTTTAAAGTGGTGCATTAGTTTTAGTAAGGAATGTAATAATCCATTGAATGTCTATTAACGTTCATACAATAAACAATGGGAACACAACCCAAGGAATCTCTTAAATAATAGTTCTTGTTTACTGAACTACATGTGCATTTTCTTGTTTCCAGTACCGTAATATATGACCAACAAGGTAACCTATTGTAATGATATTGATATTAATCAAATACTTGTTGGAAAAATCAGGAGCTAAATGAAGAATTCCGCCTCATATGCTTCGAACCCCACAATTTAAACTTCTCGGAGTGGGTTTGATTGCATCGAACAAAAGACTTTAATCTTAAATGTTACAACAACTATATCCCAACCCAATAGCAATTACTCTATAATATTTGAGTCCAGGGCCACTAGGTGGTTACCATATAGCTTGACTCCAATTTTAGTTTGCAGCCAATTGTTTGTGGGAATTTTTATAGCTTCTCCGATAGACATCTGCACAATTCATGCGGGGATAGGAGATAGCTTGAGGGAGGCACCTATTGTATGACTGTTTTTAAAATAAGGTGTGCAGAATAACAGTGCCTTGAATCCTTACCTGAACTAGTAGTTAGTCTTACGCTTGGTTTCATTTATTTCCGTAATTGGCTCTTTATTGAAGTAAAACATTGAGGTTCAGTTCCTAGTTTATGTATGAAGGACCGATTGTTCCTTAAATATACGATGTATGAAGTGGAGATATAAATAAGATGGTAATGCAAGGTGAACTTAAACCTCAACTCAATTTCCAATGAAATCGTTCAACTGGGTATATTCAATTATTTGTCTTTTAACTTTGGTGGTGGCTGCACCTCTTGACCCTGCCACTCCTCCATCAAAAGATCCTTTTTATCTTCCTCCAGATGGATATGAATCTGCTGCTCCAGGAACTATATTAAGAAACCGGACTGTTCCTTCCTCCTTGACATCACTCTACGTTGCTTTAGATGTGACAAATGCGTATCAAATATTGGTTCGGTCTGTTGACGCACAAGGTAATGCTACTGCAATTGTCGCTACTGTAATTCAACCAAACAATGCAGACCCTTCCAAGTTGGTTAGTTATCAAATCTTCCAGGATTCTCCAGGTGTAGATTGTGCAATTTCTTACTGTATGTTGGCTGGTTCTCCATTTTTTGACGCATTGGGTGTTCAAGCAGACATGCTTTTGGTGGAAGCTGCTTTGAAAGAGGGTTGGAATATTGTTCTCCCAGACTATGAAGGACCAATGGGTGCATTCACTGCAGGTCGTCAATCTGGCCATGCTACCTTGGATGCAGTCAGAGCAGTCTTGGGTTCTGGCCAGACAGTTAATCTGGATGCCGAAGTGATCTTGTGGGGATACTCTGGTGGTGCGTTAGCATCAGGGTGGGCTGCAATGTTACAACCATCGTACGCTCCCGAGCTCAAATCAAATCTCATAGGTGCAGCTTTAGGAGGGTTCCCAAACAATGTCACTGAAACTGCAGTTTCTATTAGTGGTGGAATCTTTGCAGGATTAACTCCTTTGGCATTAAACGGTTTGGTTAACGCTTACCCTCAATTCAGACCTGTTTTGGATGAACAATTCACAAGTGATAAGGCTAAACAGAATTTTGCAACTGCAAATACCACCTGCCTCATCCCAACACTTATTAGTTACTTGGGAACTGATTATTTTGATGGTCCAAATAGGTATTTCAAGGATGGCTGGGGAGTTATTGATCTTGAAGCTTCTCAGGATGTTCTTAAATTGAACACTGTGGCTATTGAAAACAATGGTGAGATGCCTGAGATCCCTGTATTCTTATTCCAGTCTGTTAATGACGAAGTTATTCCATACCCAGGAGTGAATAGGGTATATAACAATTGGTGCTCTTGGGGAATTAAGTCTCTTGAATTTGCTACTGATGATTTAGCTGAACATCTTGTTGAATATGCCTTGGGTCAACCTGCTGCATTTGCTTGGGTGAAAGGTAGATTCAACGGCACGCAGCCCGTGGTTGGCTGTAAAAGACAACACCGGTTGTCTAATTTGTTTTACCCTGGTGCTCCAACGAACTTGGCAGAAATATTGTCTGGTGCAGTTCGGAGCATCTTCCAAGACTTAGGCCCTGCGGTCTCTGTTCCAGAGGGTTTATTGTAACGAAATTTAAGATGTCTCCATAAAGTGGGGTGAGGAAGTGGGGTGCCAATACTGGTGACTGCTCACCATATTCCTCGATAATACCTTTCAATTCTCTTTTACTTCTTAGGCTTCAAGTATTTGTATTACGTACTTTATTAAAAATTTATTTAAATACCTGTATTAGATTAAGCAATGTTTAGTTATCTTGTAAGCTGTTGTATAATCATCAATCATAAATGTATCGCAGATGAAATGACTTTTAATTCATAGTATTGAAATGCTCAATATGCCATTTTTTTGGCTGCAAAATCTTAAATTGAAGAGTGAAAGCACACCAAAATTGATATCTTCTGTAGAAGCCACTCTCTTGGGACGTTATTCTTATTATCTATTTATTAAAATGAAATGAAATGTTGCAATGCAAGATGTGTTTTCTTTAATGCTCAATTTACCAATTGGTTCCAAGAGATGCTTTCGTATAATTAAAATCGATTCTATTCGGTTAGTTCACTTTCAAAAACCTAAATGAAAAGACACACAAGTAAATAATGTAAATCAACATACCTTTCACATACTACCATCAATCTACGTAGTCTCTAACCTAACTATTAACCAAAATTAAGTTGGATGCTTACTTGAATTCTTCACGTGATCGAATATCTCTAAAAGAATGATCCTCTTATTAATCAAATATATATAATTCAAGATGCCTGCTAATCTTCAGTATAGTGCTGCTAAGACGTCTACTATAAACCGGAGACTTCTTGGAACACTGAGCAAGAGCAATAAAGGTGGTCTTAAGAATCTTATAAGTTCCAAGCATTCTAATGCAACTAATAAAACTATACAAGTTAAGAAAGCTCCAACTAAGAAACCTAACGAAGAGAGGTTGGTAGTACTGGATTACAATGTTGAGTTAGATTATCAATTACCTAGAGGAGGAGATATTGTCTCTGCCGTGGCTACAATCTTAGACAATCTTTGGGCTGAATCATCGAAGCTAGATTCAAGATACTTCACTAAGCAAGAGATTAATAATTATAGAGAGCATGAATTAATCCATATGCTTCGTGGTTTATCTCAGGGAGCAAAGAATGAAATACTAAGATACAGACTGGTGAACTTGCCCCTGGGTTTAGTAACCTTATCTCAGTTGTACCTGATATACCAAAGGAGAGGCAACACCTATGTGGATAAAAATGTAGAGATTGCTGTGCGGAAGGGACAAATCCGCAAGTTTGTTATAACCAACGCTTCCCCAGTGATCCTGAAATCACTTCAAAAGTATCAGAATGGAAAAGTCACATACGGGTTTGAGAATGTTGAAATTCTAACAAAGGCTGATGTCTATTTAGATTTGATTTCGAAGGAAATTGATAAACAGGTTGATCTCACTGTACGCGTGGTTATGGAGAAGTTTCTCGAATTTGTTAAAGAGAATCCAGCTGCATTATTTGTTGAAAACGGGAAGTTTTCAAAGGATGAATTATCAACTCTCCTTTCTCAAGGTTACGTAACACTCACACTGAACCATTTGAATGAGATTGAATCTCATCAATACGCGATTTCATATCCCAATTGTGGGGTATTTTTGAAGCTATTGAACTCTGGACGTGTATGGCTTGTGAAGTTGCTTTCCAAAAGCAGATACAAGGAGATGCTTGAGGAACAATTACTAAACAAGTGGGAAGGTGCAAACCCAAATGGTGATAGTAAAATGAATAACTTCCGTAAACCATTCTATGGGTACGACCTCAATTGGATTCTAGGGGATGGATTAGGAAGTGGAATGTTGGAAGTTTTTAATACTCCTGTTGGAAGGGGATGGAAGTTGACTGGAAAAGTTTAAATGAACTCTAATGATTACTGGTGATAATGGTTATGGATACGGATATAGATGTAACACTATAATAAAGGTAATGTATAATATATAGCAATGTACAAGACTCTCCTCTATTCCTAAACACTGACCTCCTTCAGCCAACACTTGGAAGTATCATTTGGATTGTCAAGAGGTTTACTCTTTATTAAATAAAAGAGAAGGTACTCTATATCGAAACACCTTCTTCGAAACTACTACAGGTTAATCTACATACGAATATTCTTTAGAGTTCTTTATTAGTATATTATAAGAGGTACATAAGATGTTACTAGAAAAGATTTGTAATTCTAAAGAGAATCGAGTTTCGATATTCATACAAATCAGGCATTCAACGCTTATAATTGAAAGAGCAAAATTGTAGAGCTAAATCTTCTTAATTGTTGAAGAGAAATCGCTTTCCAATATCGTACTTCTAAAACTCTTTAACCTCTCATTTTCTGCTTCTTCTGCATCTTTCTCTGCTTCTTTTCATTAGCCTTCTTCTCCAACTTGGCTTGTTCCTTTGGAGACAATTTTCTCAATTCCTTCAATTCTTGTCTCTTCTTTTCAGCCTTTTCCTCGTCCAATTTTTCTTGCTTGGCTTCATCCAAGACCTTTCTGATCTTGTCGATTTCACCTTCTCTGACCTTGATCACCTTCTTCAAGGTTTCTGGTTTGAGGGTAATTTCTTGAGCAGCCAATTTGTCTACAATGTCGAAGACTACGCTGAGGAGGTCGTTCAATTGCTTCAAGGATGCCTTGTTGTTGGTGACGTTAGTAGTGATGACTACTCTTCTGCGTGGAAGCAACTCACCAATGGTAACAGGCTTTTCAACAGGTTGGTCAGTGAAAGCAATAAACTTAAGGAAGTTAGCAGTGTTGTCGTTCAAAACAGCACGCAATTCAGGAGTAGTAATTTTCTCCTGAACTTCGTTAACTTCGGACATGTAGACGAACGATTGAGGCAAGTTTTCAGAGTCGGTAGTTTTGGTCAAGGACAAGTAGTAGTTGAACTTACGGAAGTCATTCATACCGATTTTAGAAGCAATGGCGACAATGAAGTTATCGTAAGCAACGTCCTTGGAAGGGGTGATGACAATTTCAGCTCTGTCGAAAGGAGCAACGACAGTTTCGGTGAAGAAAGACAAGATGAATTCCAAGATCCATACAAACAAGTTGTGTCTTGGTTTCAACTTAAAGGTGATGTCCACCTTTGCGATGTTGTCTCTACCAGTGGCGTAAGACGAGAAAGCTTCAGAAGAGTCCTTAGTGTAAAGACCATTACCAGTACCATACTGGTAAAAGTTACGACGGAATACCTCATCAAGACCCTTCAAGTAGTTAATAACAATGCCTGTGTTATATAAATCACCAAGCTTAAACAATACAACGAAGACAAGAATGAACCCCGAAGTGAACAATTCTAATCTCCAATCGTTAATCTTAATACGTTGAAGAATCGTCATTTCATTCAACTGTTCAATAGTATACTTGGAGTAAACACCGTTAGACCCAGATGGGTTAGTAAGTGCTCCAATACGGGCGAGAATAGTCTCAATCATTGTGGATATGGCGTGGAATTTAGGATTTTTCGTCGAGATTTTCATTTATAAATCACAAATTCTTTTCAATGTGTGGAGGAGCGGAGTGGAGAGGAGAGGAAAGAGAGAGAGAAAGAGAGAAAGAGGATGGGGAGGGAAATTAGGAGTAAGTTTATTCTTTTAAGAGTATTATGTATGAGCTGATTGATTAATTATTATGTAAAGAAGTCATAGTTAAATCCAATAGATTATCACTTATATATCACTGGCTTCTGTCTTGATTAAATATTGATTGCATCCATAAATTATTGTGTGCCAAAATCCAATACGAGGTCAATTATCATATCGTATAGTGTAAAGGATCTTGTGTATTTAGCATATAATTAGAGTATATGTCAGGTTGTTACTGTATAGGTGGTTAGGTTAGGTTAGTGCATAGTTTATAAGGTGATTTCATTGAGAAGACTTTGAGTTGTTGGTATTGGTAGATGGTCATTATGAGTATGGAATTATATGTATGTAAAGTGGGGGGAGAGGGGTGGAGGTATACAAATGAAAGATTATAAGAATATGAAGAGTTCTAGGTAAAGGGTTATTATTTAGATAGATATAATGATGGAATTAGCTACAGACAAGAAGGTTTCAATGAATCGTTCCTGATAATGTGGTTGGTCTGTTGGTCTATCAGTTCACTTTGATGAATAATCCGTATAATTTTAACAATTTTATAAGAAATTAGTGGATATTTACCAAATTGAATAAACGTAAATAGGACACATGTATTGAATGTGTTTTAGAAAGGGTAAACTAGTATTTCAATAGGTATTTCAATCTATTGATTTAACTGATAAAGTATATTAATACGCTGGTACGTTTTAAAAGCCTCCCAGTTCTCCCTTAAACTTCTCACTCCAGCTAATCAAGAAGCGAAATGTTATAATTAGGAACAATAGCGATCTGAGAGTTAGTACCATTAGTAACAGTTGCAGTAGTTGTGGTTCTATATGATTCTGACAATGTTTCTGTGATAGTGGTAGTACAAGTACTTGGAGAGAATCTTACACTTGTAACTGTCCCAACTGGTATCTCAATTACTTTAATAGCTGTTTCTCCCGCTGTTACTATGACTATCGAGATAGTGGTGTATGTTCCTGCCCAAATTATCGTATTTGTAACAGTTGGAATCAGTACATCCCATAGTACCAATACTACTGTGTGGGAGTGCAGTTGAAACGGTCCTAGATCCCATCCATGTCTTCGTAATAACTTCAATAGAATATCCATCAGTACCAGGATTACTACTTGGATAGCCTCCCCAAGTTTTATCTTCAGTATTAGTCCCAGAAGTGCCCTGTACACATTTCCATGAAATATCATACACGTAGTATAGCTCTTGTAGTAATGGATACAAGGCGCTCAATAAAAGGACGGTATTATGTGGGAAAATTGTAGTACCGAATTCTACTCATTTACTAGAACAAGCCATATTGGTGTAATTCACAGCCTTGCTCATTGGAAAGTGCCAATCATTGACATGATAGCATGAAAGTTGAACAATCAAAATTTGGGTCCAGGGAAGTGAAACCAGCAGCTCCAGTTCCGTAACCTGAGGCACAATTTCCTGGAGCTTAAATGACTAGTTCCAGTCCCATTTTCAGGATCGCTTTACTTAAAACTTTTCCCGCATTGAAAGTACCAAGACCTTGCGAAATTGCAGATATTAAGAGGGCTTTGTCTCCGTCATATAATAAGATGTCAACACTTTCCAGCAGTGTAACAATTTGTGTTCGGAATATCAGTGTCACAAGCAGAACCTCCTATACTGAATGAAAACGGTACGGTAAAAGTATCAATCGCATAAATTATGACGGTCACTAATTCTGATGCCCCACAGTTTAACGTTGAAGCAGCAGTAGTCAACTCTCCAAAAAAATGAGAAAGTAACATAAGAAACTTTACCAATCATCAAATCAACTGAATAGCAGTTATGAAAGAACACAGGGAAACACAAGGATCTGCTTTAACTGAACTACCCACAATGTTTCAATCAAAGGTAACGAACTTGGGTTATAGGTAGTCCGGTATTCGTGGTCGATGGCTGCTTTGTAAACTAATTTAGTAACTTCGGCGTTGCAGCGGCTGAATGTAGTAGTACCTCACCAAAAAACGTTTCTGAATACTGAAATGATGTGAAGTTGGCAATTCCTACACTTTAAAACCTATCTCACCTTATTGACTTACTTCAAGATAGAATCACATCTTTAAAAGTCTAACTTTGAGTAGATGGTTCGGCAGTCCTCACCACGAGGTCTTTTGGACTATTTTTGAAGACCCAATTGTGAAAAAATTGTTACTAAAAATGGTTGCAAATCCTGCATATCAATTGTTAGCCAATAAGCATAGCCTTCCAAAAATAGTAATAGTCTGTCCCGAGTTGTAGGATTCAGTTCTGCTGAAGTAGTATGAAGCATGCTTTCAAAGTTGTTAAAGTTAAGCACTGATTCCATTTTTTTTTTCAAAGATTATCGTGGCACGAGGATCTTTGAAAGGGATGAATGATAATTGAGATGCAATTTTTATTAATCTTCTAATATAGTTGATATTTTAATCACTTCGTTAAAATGTAGCATATTGGGTCTTTAGTTATTTATCGCGGAGTCACCAGCAATGACTTTCCCCGATGCTAGCACCCTTAAGAAAAGCTGAAGTTGCTTTGCAAGTACACATAAGCATAATGATCAACAACATATATGGTAGGTACGAAATCTTCAAAATGATTAGACTGTATTATTTTCTACAATACTAGCTGGTTGAGACACCATACCAAGAATGTATAGATGTCTTATTGACACCTTTGTCTACCAAATGCTATCCAAAGTGTGGATCTCGTGCGTATCCCAGCAATTGCATCTCTGCTTTTCATTGTATTTGCATCTGAGCTGCTACACTATTTTCACCTATAATATCGCCTAGACCATGTATGTCGATCTCGCTCTAGGGTAGCGTGAATCGTACAGCGCGCCTTACGATACTTTGCAATATTCCTTCAAATATTTAGAGCTTAGTGAAAGATTTCCAATTTTTCACATACTAATTAGAAATTAGACTAGTTTACTTGTTCACTATGATTTTGGATTGTTTGAAGATGTATGGTAATAGTAGATTTGCATGGTATCGTAAAGGTGTAGAGGTGTCCGCTTCAAGTAGCTTTTGAAATAGAAGTACCTTGTAAGAGCGAAAATATAGATAACCCAGATTTTTATATATAACATACTCGGTGGTTTTGAAATGAATAATCAACTTCAATTCAATCTACAACTCTTTAATACTCTAGTGCTTGAGGAGGAAGGTATTTCTTAAAGCTGTACAAAGAGTTTAACCTAGAAAGGCAGGTTTGAAAACTTGGGTGTGACAAAAAAGCCATAGCGAGATAGCACCAACTCAATGTTCAAAAGAAGAAAGAGAGTGGAATATATGTAGGAGCTATTACAAGAGCTTGTAGCTCCCACAGACCATTCACACTTCAGATCCTGGTGTCTTAAAGCCAGGAAGTAAATTTGAGAGCAAATTCAATGAAGAATGTTATCAAATTACAGACTGCAGTACTAAGTCTTCTAGTTCAGAACAATCATTGTCCCTGTCATTCAAATACTGAACACCGGAATCGCTTGGGTCAGCAACGTTGATGCCAATGTCGAATCTACCAGTATCTTATCTATTAATATGTTTATTTGAAGTGTAATTAATCAGGCTAAGTAACCCAGTACATAATAGCTATCCTAAAGCTTTCTCTTCTTTTCTCCTCCTTCTACTTCAGCTTCCTCATCACCCCTAAACTCAGCCAAACCCTCATGAACAGCTTTTGTAACCAATTCTCTCAATGCTTCCTCAGGGTTGTCTCCCGTGAGAATAGCTTCGATTTTCTTTCTTCTTTCTTCTAACTCTTCAGGTGTCTGGTTCTCAACATTATCTTCCATAGTATATCTAATTTCATGTCCGTCGATGTTTCCAGGCACAGGCAACGAGTTGATGAACTCGTTAGCCTGTTCAGTATCTTCGCTTTCTTCTGGTTTGTCATGAGCCAAGCTCTTCAAGTAATCTGCTACTTCTGGAAAATCATCATCATCTTCAATGTATTGTGCAGCTGTCATGCCATCGCTATTCTTCAACTTATAATCTGCTTTCAACTCTTCCACCAAAAATCGAGCACTTTCTACGTCTTCCACATGGTGTAGCGGTGTGTCACCTTCTGCATCTTGTATGTTTATGTCTCCACCCTTTGATATCAAGTACTTGAGTAATTCCTTGTGGCCGTACGATGCGGCAGCATGAATAGGAGTATATCCATTTGGATCCTTGGAGTTTGCATTAAAGTTTCCTGACTCTATGTGCTGTTCTACAACCGCACGTTGATCATCAGCAGCTGCTACCCAGATATTTGCTACCATTATGATTATGAAGTTGAATCTTTAAAATTTTCAATCATCTCAATTTTTCAATTCACCAATCGAAGGAAGCTGCGAAGAGAGAGCTACAGACGGACGAGGGAACGGTACAGAGAGGACATTCAGGATTTGTAAACGACAACTATAACAATCATGGAATCACCAAATCAGTCAAGTAGTATCAAATTAAGTGAACCATCCAAGTTGAATGGGTTTGAGTGGTGGCGTAGGTCACTTCTGTATTCAACAGGTTTAGGGATATCAGCTGAAGAGAAGGCACAGTTTGAGTTCGACTATCAGAATCGTAACTTAGAGGCAAAGTGTGTTGAATGTACTGAATGGAGAGATTGGATGCTCAAATTCTCACCTCTGGTACGTTTTATGACTGATCATGTAGGAAAACTTTCAGCAGATGGGATTCCAGCAATCACACGCGATAATATACTATGTGATGTATGTGACGGACAGAAAGGAGGAGGGTTCAGTCCAGACGTGGGTATCTTGCTCTGTGCAAATTGGATCCGGTCAAAGTGGCAATTGGAAGATGTGTTGACACATGAACTTGTTCATGCGTATGATTATCTCAAGTTCAATTTGGATACAAATGATTTGAGACATCATGCATGTACTGAGATCAGAGCACTGATGTTGAGTGGTGAGTGTCGTATTATGAATGAAATCAAAAAGACTGGATTGGGTGGGTTTGGTGAGAAGTTTCAAGATTGTATACGTAGAAGAGCAGTCTTGTCAGTGAGTGCCAACCCAAACTGTGGATCAAAAGAGGATGCGGAAAAAGCGGTAAACTCAGTATGGCTGTCATGTTTCAATGACACTAGACCTTTTGAGAGGGTATATAGATAGAGAGAAAGAGAGAGTTTTGTTGACACAGACAACGTGTATATAATGATGTAATTGATATTCCAAGCGACTTCACAAAGATGAAAAGTACAAAGTCAAAGTTCTAGTAGAGATTGATTGTTGTAGAATCCTCTGGTCATAGAATGAATGTGTTCATTACTAAAATGGTATTACCCCCATATCACTCACTTCGTCATCACTGCAACCCCTTTTGAATAAATGTAGTAATTAATTATTAAAAATGGAAGTGATACAATGACCTATTGCTTATCATACAAACTACAACTTTCGTAGATTAACAATGAATTAAACTTTAGACTTAAGGGATGTGATTGAAGATCCAGTTCTTCCGAGGATTAATAGGAGGTCAATTGATGAAAGTTCACACAGTGAAAGATACATACTGAACAACACAAGATGAACTGATTCTAACTACTCAATTACGTAGAATAATTATAAACCAATTACTCTATACTTTAAAAGGAAGCATTTTAGTACCAAACTAATCTTTTAACTTCAATCTATTCCATCTATTCACCCTTCTCTTACTGAAATTCATCGAGTGTAATTATACTGCGGTAAGGATTTTCAAGATAGTAGGGAACTCCGGATAATTGAAAAAGCATATAAAGGCGAAGGGTTCAACTTGAAGCAATCTTAGAGAGGTAGAGGTAGGATGCAAGAAGAAACCAAGGAAAGTATATCTACGATACGTAATCGTAATGCCCATAGGAAGCTGTTATTAATTGATAATGAATATTCGAGTGCTGAAGATTCTAAGCCAATCAGTAGCGCGTCTTCATTGAATGAAGAAAAGGACGATCCAGCTGATTTAACTGAATTGGTACCATTAACTCCAATAACATCTGCAAATGATGAACGTGTTTATAGTAAGAAAGAGTTGGAGCTGACTATGCTGGAACTCCGTGGTGCTCACAAGAAACGTTACAAGATAGTTAAGGATGTCAAGACTGAAGAATTCACAGAAGCTTACGTTCTGAGATTTAGGGAAGGGCATCCTGATTCTGCCCATTCAACTACGATATTTGACCTGCCCCAGTTTAAGAATAGTGATGGGTTTGGTATCTACGTGTTGTTCTGGTTGGGTACTGCTTTCTTGATTCTCAATGGGTTTGCCAATTACTTCAAAGCTGAGACTACATTGCCAATGTGGCGTTGGCCGATAATCATGATCTTCCGTAAGGATTTGTTGAAGGTGGCATTGACCGATTTGGCCATGTACTTGAGCATGTATGTGGTTTATGGGATTCAATGGGCAGTTGCACGCAAATGGATCGAATGGAAACGTAGCGGATGGATTATTCAATCCTTCTACACTTTGGGATACTTTGTATTCTGGATGAGGTTCGCCAGCGAGAGTGTAATGCTGTTCCCATGGATCGCCAAAGTCTTCTTGGTTCTTCACTCTTTGGTGTTTGTTATGAAGATGCACCTGTATGGTTTCTATAATGGATACTTGTGGAAAGTATACCGTGAACTACAATTTAGTGAGTCGCTCCTCAAAAACGAAAAATTACTTGAAGACGACTCAGATACCAAACATTGTTTGGTACAACTGGTTCAATTCTGCAGGTTCGAATTGGAATACCAAATGAACGTCAACCATATCGAAGGAACCCCCAAAGAACGTTTTCCAAGAAATCTCACATTGCAAAATTACTTCTGGTACCTGATGTACCCCACAGTTGTCTATTCACTTAGCTTCCCTGTAACTAAGAAAATACGGTGGTTTTTTGTCTTTGAGAAAGTACTGGGCACGTTTGGAATCATCTTCTTAATGGTCCTGGTTGCCCAGAAATGGCTTTATCCTTTGGTAATGCAAGCCAAGGAGTCAGCCTCATTGCCCTTTAGGGAGAAGCTAGCAGAGTACTTGTTCATTTGGCTTGATGTTATCCCTCCATTCTTGATGATCTACTTACTCACATTTTTCCTTATCTGGGATACGATCCTCAATGCAATTGCTGAATTGAGTCAGTATGCTGAACGTGACTTCTATGGTGCGTGGTGGTCATGTACTGATTGGTCGGAATTCAGCCGTATATGGAATGTGCCAGTACACAAGTTCTTGCTTAGACATGTCTACCATTCGTCCATCTCAGCACTCAACTTGAGAAAAAGCACAGCTTCCTTGGTCACGTTCATCCTTTCACTGATTGTACACGAATTGGTTATGTACGTTATTTTTGGGAAACTCAGAGGTTATTTACTCTTGCTACAAATGTCACAGGTGCCATTAGTGATGCTCAGTAGAACTCGCTTTATGAAGGACAGAAAAGTCTTGGGCAACATCATCTGTTGGTTCGGCTTTATCCTGGGGCCCAGCATGATATTAACGTTGTACGTTATGTGGTAAACAAATAATCTAAAATGGACTAAGGTGGGGTGGGGAAAGTAACGAAACAACATAAAAAATCAATATAATAAAGTTTATATCTGAATCCTAAACTCTTAATGTTTCTTATGATCTTTAAACTTGACACTTCGGGGTAGTTGGGGTAATTTCTTGTCTTTGTGTAACAAACCCTTGACAATTATAACATAATCTAATGAAAATATTTCCTCTTTAGGGAACGGTATGCAGCATGGAAAAGGGACGCAAATTTCCTAAGCAGGGTATAGGAATACTGTAATTGAAGTCGGTTACAGCGGGGGTGATTTGGCATGGTTGATATATAGTGAACCCTGGTCCCTCTATAGACACAAGTGCGTTGACAGTTTTCATTCTGAAGTACCTATCAGATGTCGTCAGGGAACTATACATTTTCAGATGGGTTGTTTAAGCTTGTCCTTACACTTAACAACGGAGGTGACGAAGGAACTGGTATTTATAAACTTGTTCTTTGGACGCAGAATTTGACAGGAGGAATCCCTGAGGCTATTATCGAATATAGTATTGGGTTGCAGAATAACTTATTGGGTGCTTATCCTACTGAAAAAGATGTTGCTCCTCTGATTTTGTTTGCTGTTGTGTTTTTCGTATTGGCTGTGATCCATACCATCATATTTGCGATCAACTGTTCTAGAGGCCACTACTTCTATTTGTCTTTGGGATGGATCTTCCATGCATTAATGCGTGTTGTTGGATTTGCATGTAGAGCCGCATGGGCCAGAGATATTGTTAATATCCCTGTGGGTCTTGTGAGTTCTGTGTTTTCGCTTTTACCATCCATGATTATTGTCAGTTTGAACTTGATCTTGGCTCAACGTTTGTTCACTTGGCGTCACCCTGTAGGTGGTTCGCGTAAACTCTTTTGGGGATTTATGATCGGCCTCTACGTTATTGTCGTAGCTCTTATTTCGATTACCATTGTTGCTTCCTTTGTTCCTTACTTGCACATTTTGTCTACCAAATCTTATTTACAATGGCAGGCAGTTGTTAAGTTTTCTGCAGTCATGATCATTTTGTACACACTTACCTCGATCAACTTGCTTATGTTGTCATACTGGGCTCCAACCAAGAAGGATGAAAGACGTTACACTTACCAGCCTTGGTGGATTGAGAGTTTTAGTCCCTTTTACTTTGTTGAGAAGGGAGCTGCTCAAAGGGCTGAAGAAACATTTATGAAGCGTAACCTGAACCATAGACACGCCACGCGTGTCATCGCTGCTACTCATCATCACTACGATTCTGTTGAAGGTCTCACCACAAAAAGAGGTGACTTGACACATAACGTTTCAATGGGTCTTTTGATTGTTAGTACCTTATTCATTTTTATTGCTGGGATTGTCCGTTGTATCATCGTGTTTGAAGGTAAACAAAACCAATACTCAAGCAAGCTCTGTGCACCAGTAGCAATGTACATATTGTGGGGATTGTTTGAGGCAATCATTGCAATTATGTACATTGTGGGCAGAGTCGACTTACGTTTCTATAGACCAGATGTCTTGCCTGAGAGAGTGCGTTCTATCATCACCGCAGAACAAACTAATTATGTATCTGACGCAGAAGACGAGGATGACTATAAAGATTACTCGTTTGATGATGCCACTAACAAGTTCACTAGACCAATCATTCCTCCACCTAGTGGTCACTCTCATTCTGCATCTGATGAGTGGAGGTTTGTTGACCCCGCAGTAGAGTTGAGTTCCGTTGAGTCAGGTCCCGGTCGTAATGGAAGGAAAAAGCCTCCATACCCACTAGAAAAAAATAAGGTGAAGGAAGATGACGAGTCTGAGTTTAACTTCTAGAAGCTGATACTAAAAATGACATTCTTTCAACTGGGTGTCATTTCCACCAATAGATTTACATATATAAAGATTTAGAAGGTGGAGAGAATTAGAGAAGCAGGACTTGTCTGAATCACCTCAGTTTGATCTACGATACCCTTATGAGTAACATTTAATAAAGAATAAAGTACTTTAGAATAAGAAGTGATGTAGACATAAGACAATTCTTTTGCTTATAATAACTGATAATATATCATAATGAAATCATTAAGTTCATTTAAAAACATTTATCATTTCACATCTCACAGTAATTGTTTCAGTTCATCCTCACCTTCTCATAAACATCCTCCTCATCGTGAAAAGCCAGTTGTCTTCAAGAGTTTTGCAACCTAATTTATTATGAGCCTTTGGCCAAAAAACCTTTAAAGCAACTCAAAGCAACTGTTAATTTGAGTCAAAGTTAAGAGTTCAATTTAAGTTAAATTACACAGTGTTGCTGCTTCTTATAAATCTCTTGGAGTTAAAGAACATGACAATCTTAATTTTCAAAAAGTATAGATAAATTTAGTCGAGATTTCATATATATTCACTCACCCCATCGTCAAGCCTTGTCACATAAGAGAGAAGCACAACGGTAAATGTTAAATCCCTCTTAATTTCTAAGAAATATCCATCTTGTGGAGAGTTTAGCCACGTTTGTGGACTATATTTTATCATTTGTGACCGACTTGCAGCCTATTAGGGCCGGTTCAGAATCAAAGGGCCCCTATCAAAATGAAAAAATTTTCAGTACTTAAGTAGACCATTTCGTCGAGTTTTCCAATTGTAACATCTGTATAGCAGTAATGACACTTACTCATCCATCTATTAAGGACGGTTGGTTTTCTGAGGTTTCGGACACCATGTGGCCTGGACAGGCCATGACCTTGCGTGTTGACGAAATCTTGCACCACGAAAAGTCCAAGTACCAAGATGTTCTTGTTTTCAAGTCTACTGACCATGGAAACGTTTTGGTTTTAGACAATTGTATTCAGTGTGTTGAGAATGATGAGTTTTCTTACCAAGAGATGATTGCTCACTTGGCATTGAACTCTCACCCTAACCCAAAGAGAGCTTTGGTTATTGGAGGTGGTGATGGAGGTGTTTTGCGTGAAATCTTGAAGCACGAGCTGATCGAAGAAGCTTGGTTGTGTGACATTGACGAAGCTGTGATCCGTGTTTCCAAGGAGTACTTGCCTGAGATGTCCAAGTCTTACAAGGACCCTCGTACCAAGGTCCACATTGGAGATGGTTTCAAGTTCTTGGCTGAGTACAAGAACCTGTTTGATGTCATCATCACGGACTCTTCTGATCCAGAAGGACCAGCCGAGGTTCTTTTCGAGAAGCCTTACTTTGAGTTGATGAAGGGAGCATTGACTGAGAAGGGTGTAATTACCACGCAAGCAGAAAGTATCTGGTTGCACATGGACATCATTGCCAAGTTGAAGCAAGACTGTAAGGAACTTTTCCCAGTTGTTGAATACGCGTACACCATGATCCCAACTTACCCATCCGGGTCAATTGGATTCATGGTATGCTCAAAGAATGAGGGACTCGACGTTACCAAGCCATTGAGATATGACTGGTCTGAAGAGTTTGTTCAAAAGAACTTGAAGTACTACAACAAGCAAATCCACGAGGCTTCCTTTGTGTTGCCGACCTGGGCTGACAAGCGCTTGAACAAAGATTGACATTACTGATGCTACGAGTTGTTTTTTTACCTTTGTTTGGTTAGATAAAGCAAAACTGGGTATAACGTAGGCATGAGTGATGAATATATGAACAAGCTAAACTAAGAGCACGAGTAAAGTGAGTGCGAATTGTAGAAGAGCACGGGTGAAGTGTGAATTGTAGAGTAACTGAAGAGCACGGGTGAAGAGTTGATTGTAGAGTAACTAAAGAACACGGGTGAGTGTGAATTGAAGTGTAATGAGGGAATTGTGGTGAGAGAATATTGCACACTGCTAAAGTCACTCTTGTAGAGTCATTTTCGTAATCACTCTTGTAGTCACTCACATTGTGTAAACCAAATCAGAATACAAAACGTGTAATAAACGTTACGAGCAAAGCGAGACAAAAGAGCCAAGACTGTTGGTTAGGTCAACGTGTAAGTGTCACATTCTAATAACTAATGATCATTCAGAAAACGAGATATCGAGTCTAAACAGCAACGAACGCAATCATGTGTTGAAGTATCATGGGGAAAATGCGGAGTATTTATTTTTAAATCAAGTTCATTTGTGAATCAATTACAAGTGGTCCAAAGTATCAAGGATCTCAACTTCTATTTAGTAGTTTATGGGGTGGCCAACCTAGCACTGAAAAGATACGAGCTAAGATAAATGTCATCACAAATACCACAATAAAGAGAATTCTGGGGTCCTCGATTTGGGTTGATAAACTGCGGTCACTTGACAGCTTTGCTTGCAGATCATACGGGTTTAAATCAGTTTAGGGTCATATAAATTACTAACGTCTGATATATACCGCAAAACCAATCAAGTTGCACATTATAACTTTCATATCTTTCATATCTTGCAGTCATATTTCAAAATGACGTGTGAGGCCACTCAACTTTAAGGCTATACAGATTTTTCACCCTTTGGTTAAGATAATTTACTGTAGTAGAGTACCAGTATTTGGTTGATCTACGTCAGTCCAATCAAAATCCCTCACTCGTATCAACTCGTATCCTACCTATCTTCGTTTCTATCTACTACCATACCCTTACAATTCAGCCTCATCGAGGCTGAGTCTCTAGTATTCTCTACTTCTTGTTTGGTCACCTCTTTTCGTATACTATAACGGTCAAGTTGTACACATCCCCGAAATAAGCTTTAGAATGATACAGCCATTCGTTATGTACGGTTTACAATGGGCAGGTCCAATGCACTCTAAATGTTTTATGGTTGGGAATGGTGATGTGCCCTTGAACCCTCATAGTTAATGATGCTACAAACATCTCTCTCATATACAGTCTCATATACACACACTCAAATCGAATGACGCGGCAGCTCAGTGCCCCAAACTCTGATCGGCGTGTATTTTGGTTTGTGTCGTTCGTAATACATATTTCCAGGAGAGGAGCGATATAACAACAGGTTCCAAAACAAGGCTGCAAATGAGTTCTTGGTATAAATACAATGTAAAATCCTCTTGTCTCATTTGTTCTTCATTAATTTAATTACATACATATGCTAAAAATGTCTACAATTGAATCGCTTCCAGTTAAGTCTGCTCCAGAGAGACATCCAGATATGGCCTTTAAGGCTTTTGCTAGAGAGTATGATACTCCTGAGCTCAATTCGTATCAGAACTTTATTACCCTGATGGGTAGTATGTTTGGTACGTGTGGTATTTTCTGTTGTCTTTGTACTAATCCTTATAAGGAGGTTAGTCAAGGTGAGGTTGGTCTTGTGCAACAATTCGGTGCTTTGAAGCGTACAGTTGAACCTGGTCTTACTTATGTTAACACTTGGTCTGAGAAGTTGACCAAGGTTTCTATTAAGATCAATATTAGAGAAATCCCAGCTCAAAAGTGTTTTACTAGAGATAATGTGTCTTTGACAATCACTTCTGTGGTTTACTATAACATCATTGATCCTCAACGTGCTATCTATTCTATTTCGAATATCCACGAAGCTATTATCGAGAGAACTCAAACTACATTACGTGATGTTATTGGTAACAGAATTTTACAAGATGTTGTTGAGAAGCGTGAAGAGATTGCAGAAAGCATTGAAGGAATCATTTCTAAGACTGCCTACGATTGGGGTGTGAATATTGAATCGATTCTTATCAAGGACTTGACCTTGCCAGACAAGGTTCAAGCTTCGTTATCTATGGCTGCTGAAGCTAAGCGTATCGGTGAAGGTAAGATTATCAATGCCAAGGCTGAAGTTGAAAGTGCCAAGTTGATGAGAAAGGCTGCTGATATCTTGGCTTCGAAACCAGCCATGCAAATCAGATACTTGGATGCTCTTCAAAACATGGCCCGTCAATCTGGAAGTAGAGTTATCTTCATGCCATCTGCTGAACAAGTTGAGAGAATTGCAGGAAGTGTTGGAGGTAACAACCAAGAATTCCCAGTTCCAAAGCTTGACGACTTGGAAGAAGATTCAGAATGGGCAAAGCCAAAACTGCAACAACAACATGTTGCTGAAACTGTTGCTTTACAAGAAGCTTTAAGAAACTAATACCCTTTCACAACAACAATTGTGGATTGAGATGCGAATGGAACTAGGTGAATAATTTAATAAGTGAGATAAGGGCTTCTAATTACGGTTGTTAGTCTTTTGTTTATGATGAGTTTTTAATTGATATGGATTTATGCGATGACATTGAAATGTAGAGATCTCAAGACTAAAAAGTTGAAAAACTAGAGAGCAATATTAAGAGGAATTAGCTTCAAATGGGTTCATTATCATACTTTGTGTGTTGGAGTTAAGCCGATATCGGTACAAGATAAGAATTTTTTTTTGTCTATTTGTCACAATTGATAGTTGTCTATGTAACAGTTATATGGTTGCTTTAATTGAAATGATTTATGTCTTGTTTGGTACGGATCTGTGTTTATTATAAAGGTGGTTTGTATATTAGGAAAGTAGGGCTGCAAAAAGTCGTCATTGGTAGTTACAAAAATATCGTGAGTTTATATAAGTGAATATTCATTTAACATTTCCATCCTTAATGTCGTCTACTTTGGTAATTTAAGTGCCTCTTGGTTATAAGCTTCTCAAATAATACATAGACTTCAACAATAGTCCGCAAGTATTTGAATATATTATGCAGTGTAAGCAAAAAGTATTGACGGGGTATGAATAATAATGAGTGTTGTGAGTTAGGATTTATTTATAGTCTATAGAGGGGAAGTGAATATTTGATTGTATGTTATTGGAGACGTGTATAGAGTTAAATGAGGTAGAACCACTAGAACGTATAGAAACTAAGATTCTTAAATTGATTGAAGATTTACACGAATGTAAACTTGAAAGAAAGATACAAATACAATTGGATCTTTTTATATGTTATTGAATACGATTTTATATTGGATTCAATCAAGTTTTGTTCAAATCAATTTGATTTATGGATTGCACAAGTATAGGTCAGATAGAGTACACTCAACAAACAACTTAAAGAATTAAATTTGCCTCACTTATAGTACCTAGAATAAATAACCAACTACTTACAAACCCTTAATCTCATAAAACAGATCTTGTATCTTTCTAAACGATCTACAAGCGTCATCAATTTAGTGTCTACTCAGCATTCATTTCCAATTAAAAATTTTCAGTGAAAGCAACATGAATTGTATGAGAATCAAGTAGTAAAAGATACCATAAACCCTTTTAAATCCTTCAAGGAATCGTTTTCCCCAACATAAATTATCAATTATACAATATACCGAACAACTAACGTATCATTTACCATCAATATTCTTCCCCCCTTGGCACTTCTCATAACTATTCTTTCCTTAACACAATAATTACTATTCAAATCAATCATATCTATATACTTTACGCTCTATAGTTACCCGAATAACTCAATGATTCAACCCTCGATTCTAAATCACATTCACATCAACCTCCCACATCTTACATCCCTCTCACATCTCTCCTATCTCAACCCTCTCCACCCTTATCCACCTCCATATTCCCAAGAATCGAACCCGTGCTTTCTCTTAAAAATCAGAACACCAAATCAAAAAAAACTCAAACAACACCAACTGCTTTCTTTCTGTCAGGATCCCTCGCTCTAAGCCCGCCGATTCGTTCCTGATCCATCATCGAGCTGGTCTCCCAATACACGTTGATTTAGCCATTATAGAGTCGATGTATCATGGATGGTTCCCGTTTCGATTGGTTGAACCTTAATCTTGGGGCCACGAATGGGTCACTGGCACCGCCAGTGTCCTTTGGAAGTGTACGTGTCGAAGATCCACGGCCGTCACTGCAAACCCAGTCCCCCCAGCATCCTTCTCAGCATCATACTCTGCCTGTACCTCAAGGAGGCCAAGGAGTGCAGACCCCTTACCCCCAAGGTGGCGCCTCCAACAGCTCGCTTCAGGTACCAGATAACTACTTTTTCAAAAACGCCCTGGCCGAAGAACTTCAACAGCCTCTGCAATTAGCACAGCCAGAACCTCATCGCTCGGTATTCCAGGCCCTCAACAACTCGCACATTCCACATAAAACTAACAGCGCAGATAACTTGTCCAATGACACTGCCTCTGCTAATATCCACAACCAAAGTATTCCTTTATCGCTAACAGCTCAGGAACTCACCCTCCAAGAATCTAAAACCTACATGCGTTGGTACAGCGATATACTATTACGGTCCAACAGCAGAACAATCACCATGCAAGATGTATTCAATTTCCTCAACAACTTTCGCATTGCGGCAGCAGTAAAAGAAAAGATCAAGCAGATATTCCTGAAGATCTTATACTCCATCAACATTGGTGAGTTTTTTGCCTTGCTCCGGTTAATTAGTCACACATTGAACGGACTGGAACCTCTGCGCATGTTGATCAAGGTTCAGGCTCCAGTACCTGCTCCACCATCAATCTTGTCAAAGAAAAGACACAACGAGGACGAAGGAGATGGCTCTCTGTCACCAGAAGAACTGGAAGACGCCTCCGAAGATGCCTCCAATATAGAGAAACCTTTAGATATAGACAGTTTCACGCAGTTTTTGCTCACAGGTGAACGCCCCGAAGAAATCCCAAAGAAAAAGCGACTGAAGAAGCTGAAAACAGTCAAGTTTTTGGACCAGGTTGTCACCGACGTGCACGAAGTGGGTACCCCTGAGTCTGTTGACTACGAATCTTTGTCTATGGGGCAATTGTTGAAGTTGAAGGAACAACAAAGCCAGCAGCTGCAAAACCTGCAGCTGCAGCAACAACAGCAGCAACAACAACAACAACAGCAACAACAGCAAAATTCGCAACCTCAGAAACTTGACGAAGAAGACCGCGAGGTATTTGCTGAAATGGGGTCTCAGATTAACCATTTCCAGCACTTGAATGCAGTGGACACTGCACTGATTGGCGGTACACCTACAAACATTCATGTTAGCCATAACAATAACAATGGACTTTTGCGGCCTAACATGACGGGACCCGCGCAGATGGCACAGATGTTTTCGCCATCACCAGAACCTGAGGGACAGCCAGAATTGTTGAAACCCAACATGACAGGTCCCGTACAAATGGCCCAGATGTACACGCATAGAGAAGATAACAATCTTTCACCGCTAAGACCAAATGTGACTGGACCTGTAGACATGGCTAGACTTTTTGCACCTAGCGAGCAGCAGACATCGCAACTACTTCAGCCATCACCACACCAGCCGCAGCAACAGCAACAGCAACAACAGCAACAGCAGCAACAGCAGCAGCAGCAACAACAACAACAACAACAATATAACCAAGATAACCACATGATTTCACTACAATCGTTCACTTCACAAATGACAGGTAGCACACAAGCAAACACGATGCAGAACCGGGTAGTTCTGGACCTGACTTACAACAACAACAACAACTACAACAGGCCTTTACCACCACCGCCTGTTCCTAACACACGTAGATCGAGGTCAGTGAGTAGTCCAACACCACATTTTGCGGGGCAGCCTATGTTTACGGATGCACCGCTAGCACCTAGAACCATCAGTGGAACTGTCTCGCCCAACAATGGATCGAGGGTACCACCACCCCCACCACCGCTGAGACGTAGAAACGGTTCGCAGACTGTTGCGCCACCACTCCCACCAAAGGTGAACTCTCTGAACCCGTACCTGGAAAATTCGATATATAGCGACTCGTCAAACAATAGCACTGCCAATATCTTGGACGACTTGAAAGCATTACAAGAGGAAGTGGATAGGATTAGAAATATGACGGGAGGATTTTAGTTTATAAAGGCTCACTTTACAGTGATTTAAGATGTGAATGTGTAATATGTATGGAGAGGTAGGAGCTGATTCTTAAAGTTAGATAATATGCGAGTTAGTTTGTTGGTGAAAGGATCAAAGAATAGAGAAGTACCTGGAAGTTTTTATTAGTTTGTTACTACGGTAAAGTATTGATTAATAGACGTCTTATTTAGAGTTATTTTGCAGCCATTCTGTGAGATGGGTATACTCTGTAAACTGTTGTATTTGGATGAAGTAGAAGGGAACAAACACTTCACTTAATACTTGAATCATAGTGTTTGAAGAGTTTATTAATACTGAATGTCTTGGTTTGTGAGAATGTGGGGTTTGGGACCAGGGGTCGGAACTCTTGAAGTGAGAATAATTATTGAAACTACTTGTGGATGTGCTTGGTGGAAGAGTTAAAAGGTGTGAGTAATTTCTCACTATTTCAAAGCAGTAAAGAGAGAAAGTATCTTTAGATCTAACTATCAATAATTGAAATGGAGGTAGAATTTGAACTGATCTTGAAGTCCACTTGAATATTAAACACACTCAAATTCAATAGAGAAATAATTGATTGAATCTTGAAAGAGGATGAAATAGATGAAATACTTAATTAACTGATCTATGCTCAATTCATGAACGTAGAGATATTCTAGATCAGCTCATTGTTAACCGTACATGCATTATCCCAAACCCTATTATTATAATTTCTATACCCTTGAAAAACACTGCAACCTCTTTCTGTTCCCCGAATACATCAAATAATTATCGTACAATTCTTACAGCAGATTATATGAATAAGGCGTCACAATCTTTGCAGAAAACTCCTTCGATTACTTAGTGCTGATATCCGCAAAGAAGGATCTGAAACAATTTCATCACCACTATGAATCTTCACTCAAAACTAAAATCACACATTTGAATCATACATCAAAAGGACACACTGGAAATATAAATGAGAACAATTGATCCAAGTAATGTAAACCTTAACTTATACTAAACTCCTGCCATTAGAGCTTAATTATACAATTGAAAACTCCTTCTACATTCAATACATGAGCCTTCTATCAATACGTCAAACATTTTACCCACCGTACGGCATCAGATTATGTACCTGAATCAAATGTGTGAATTTTTTATCAGATACAGAATTTTGAAACTTGATTGATGTAAAACAACACAGTACCAAGAAATAGTTGTTTGGCATGTTTTATCAAGTTGTATGCTATAAATACTATAGAGTGTTACTCTAAGAGTTTCTATTCCAAATTGTACTACTGATGCCTGAACCAAACACTATTCATGAGACAGTACTCACTAACTTGAACAAGTCTCCTTCTGGTAAAACTTTCGAGAAAGACTTGAAGGATATTTATGCTATGATGATTGTCTGCCTTGATTTGAAAGACACCGTTAGTAATGCTCGGTTTCGCAATCCTTTAGTACGCTGCTATCCATATCTGTTTCAATTGCTACGTGCTGTGGATATTATGAAAGATTTAAATGCAATTATTGAACTTCCACTGACAACTACTTCAATCTCATACAGTATTAAACCCGACTTGGGAATATCTTTAATAGAAAGATTTTATGAAGCAAAATTGCTACATTCTCCGGCTGACCGTACTCGAAGCCTACCTAAAAGTGGTGTTTTACTACAGCCTACACCTAAGGGTGTTGCCATAGTATTGGAGTTTTGCTCAAAAATAGGTATGAAAAGTGACCATTTCCCTTCAATCACTAGGTCCAGCTTTAATTCAATGGAATTGCTAAAATTTGAAAGAGACTTGGTAAACGATAAAATTGTATACTCTGACTACTTTTTATACTTATTGTTTATCAAATTGGTAGGCTCAGAACCTAATGTGTGGACTCCAGAACTGAAACCACAACTTTTACCCAAGTTCTCTCAAGTACAGGAGAATGAGTTTCTGTTGGAAACTACAATGATATCTACTGGTGGATTTGACTTTGAATCTTTCAATAAAGAAAAGATTATCGAAGCCACTAAAAATGTAAATACCACTGCCAATACAATGGTGAGTCCATTTCATCACCGCTACTTTACGAATCCAGAATCAGATTCACATGTGCAATATTACGTTTCCAGTGGTGGCGCCCGTCTCTTTCAAAACAAGACATTTAATGTTAAACCTGGCCAACAAAAGACCTTTAAATACTGCTTTAGTGGGAAAGCCTTGGTTCAATGGCTCTGCGATTGTACTGATTTAATGAGCTGGTCGCAAGCTCTGGAAATTGCAAATCTACTCTTTCAAAAGAACTTGTTTGTTGAAGTACCCACACTTAGGCATCAGATAGGTGTCTTTTCTCCAACCAGAGACGTTTACTACGTCATGAGTTCGTTGGGAGAACTGTTGGTAAACTGGGATGGGGAACCAGTACCTACTAGTAAGTCAATTTCAACAATTGAGAATTTTATCAACTCTGTTCACACAAGATCAGATAGCTACACAGAAATAACACAGCAATCTGCCAATATCGATCTAAAGTCGATTCTAAAAGACCCAGGAATGAGGTACTTGTTCAGAAAACACTTAGAGAAAGAGTATTGTACAGAAAACCTCGACTCTTACCTCCAGTTTAAGATGTTTCACCGCACCACCACCATTCTAGCAAAGCTTCTCCAACTCAAACAAGACGATTCTGGTAGTCAACGAAATTCTAAGATCAGTCGGCTTATTTTCACCTTCACTAATATGTGTTTACTGTCAGCATACAATATCTTTTTTACCTACTTGTCTAATGAATCGCCTTTCGTCTTAAACATTGACTACAATCTACGCAGCCAAATACAACTGATCATGATAGACTCGGACTCCGAAAGCCACCAAGTACCAAACGAATTGTCCAGCGGAGACTTTATTGACATAACAGATACTTCAAATAAGCCAAAGTCGCCGATTGCACCTGACAATGACGACCTTCATACTATAGTAGAAATATCTGCTTTGTTTGATGAAATATCACTTCTGGTATACCGGTTAATGGAGGTGGATCTGTTTCCAAAGTTTATTAGTAGTAGCCTTTTTAAGGAAGCGACACTGGCAATTAAAATATAAATGATAATGAAAGAATGGAGAATGGGTAAAGAAAGAATAGAATTAGAATAGGGTTTCATTCAATAGAAGTTATACCACTTTCAAATACTTGTAGCTGACAAATAACCATACACAAACTATCCAATGTAAAGTAACATTCTCAACTCTTATCTGTATTTCGTGGATAATTAATCCACAAGAACTTTGCAGCCAACATTTTCGCAGCCACTTTCAATTCACAGTACAAACCTTGGAATGGAAATACAAAGCAGTGTCTACACAATGCTCTACAGTTAAATTATCAATAAAGAGCTTTTAAATTAACCTATACAGTTTACGACCCATCCAACTTCAACTCTATTCCAACTCCTGGAGTGTCCTCCGCTCACTCTCTCACTCTATGTGTGAGTGGGCAATCATGCAATCGGCTCCAAAGTAGTACCCTTCTTAATGGTAGCCCATCCAATCAAACGCCAATGCTTGTCGATACGTCTCGACAACGCAATCTTCTCATTAATTTCTGTACATGCAGGTGAAGTTGTCAACTGTAATCTGGCCATATCAGCCTTAACGGCAAGCACACGTGCACCTGTAGCGGTCGAACCGATATTCACCATCAAAACTTCGTTTACCTCCAATTTTCTCACCTTGGCACCCTGCTTTTGTCCGTCGGTTTTCACACCGAGCAATCTTCTCAACAAAAAGTAGTTGATTTCGATGTCTGTGTAGATCAGTGGCAACTCACCTCTTGCACCCACAACTTGTCCGACCAATCTGTCAGCTCTACATAAGGTAGGGTCAACCTTTGTACCCAAACCGATTAAACCACCTGGAACGGCGAATTTCAAGTCGTTGTTTTCAGCGAAAAGCGAGACAATGTTCGAGAAAATTGGTTGACATTGGAACTTACCATTGTCATCCTTGGTGACAATACCAGGTCTGATTTCGATTTCATCACCAATCTTGAACACACCGTTCAAGATGGAACCACCGGCAACACCTCCCTTCAAGTCGTCAATCTCCGCACCTGGCTTGTTAACATCGAATGATCTGATAACAATAAGTCTAGGGGATGCGGTGAAGTCTCTCATTGGAAGAGGGATATAGTTTACAATGTACTGGTTTACAGCATCGATGTTGTACTTCAACTGAGCCGAGATCGGTACAATTGGTGCACCATCTGCAATGGTACCACGGATGAATGATAAGATCGAACGTTGGTGGTCCAATGCAGATTCTTCTCTCATCAAATCCACCTTGTTTTGTAAGATAATAACGTGTTTCAATTTCATGATTTCGATGGCAGCCAAGTGCTCAGATGTTTGAGGTTGTGGACAGCTTTCGTTACCTGCTACAAGCAAGAGTGCGGCGTCCATGACGGCCGCACCAGACAACATAGTACTCATCAAAATATCGTGCCCCGGGCAATC
The DNA here is from genome assembly GCA_030568835.1 of Kodamaea hsintzibuensis (nom. inval.). Lineage (NCBI taxonomy): Eukaryota > Fungi > Ascomycota > Pichiomycetes > Serinales > Debaryomycetaceae > Kodamaea > Kodamaea hsintzibuensis (nom. inval.). Next base: position 425,652 of record JAJMJA010000002.1, read on the forward strand.
GACAAACGAGACGTGTCTCAATAACTTGTAACGACCATTACATCCCTCGACAACGCACTTTGGGTGAATCTCCTTGTCGGATTCGAATGACTTGTAGCATGCTGGTTCTTCACACAGTTCATTGTCACATCTATAGATCTTGGCGTTGGCGTAACCCAACTTGATGGTAATGTTTCTTTCCAATTCATCCTTGAAACGAACAGTTTGCACACCTGAAATGGCTCTAACTACAGTAGACTTACCGTGCGCGACATGACCAATAGTTCCGATATTTATAGTGGCTTGTCTGTTGATAATTTCTGGGGAAACAGGGGTCATCAGGGCAAAATCTGGGTTGTCTGGTTGCTCTGGAAGTCCTCCACCTTCTTCAAACTCTCTCTTAGCTGCCTCTTCATCAAAAAAGTCGTCGCCATCCAAGTCAGCAAAAGCTACAGATTTCTTAGGTTCTTCTTTAGGAGCATCTTCGGCATCGCTTTCCGCATCATGCTCGTAAACATACTCCTCTTCGGCATTGCCTCCAATCACAATGTCGGGAGTAGCGTTCTCAATATCGTCGTAGTAAGACATGTTGGTTAGTGAAAATTTTTTTGGTTGATGATTTGCGATATAGGTTTTTTGGTTATTATGTAATCAGAATAAGAAGGGTTTGAAAGAATAAAGAGTCATATATGGGAGGCTTGAAGGGTTATTTCGTGAAGTAGTGGGTAGGTGATTAGGTTCTATTGAATATGGGTTAGGTTACTTCATGAATATTGTATAAGAGATTTTGGAGTTGTTGGACTATTGGTTGTATTGATTAGTTGTTTGATATAGAAGAGAAGTTAAAGTATGAGTCAACTTGGGTCATGATGTTTCTAGATGGATAGAATTAAAGTTTAACGTGAAACAGTCGTCATACATATGTGTATATGTATATATATTTACGAGTATGTACATATGTATGTAGTGTACCTTTATCATAGGTTATCAATCTTGTAGTATGATATTGGTGGTAAGCTTCACGTGTGCATTGTTGCAGCCTTATATTTGTCACATGACCTTATAATTAGCAGCCAAAACTGTTAACTGATGATATTGGAGTAAACAAGTGTTGAGAGAGGAGTAACTCCAACAACTTTTCATTCCTAGTGTTGTTGTGATCACTCTGATTAGATGCAAGGTTTCCGATTCGTAAGGTATCGTTGGACAGTCAAAAGGAAATCATTTGGATATCCTGCTCGTATCAAGAAGTAACAGCATGAGATTCTTCAACTGGTAAAGAAGTCAGGAAACTACGATTGGCCCAAGCCTGATGATCTTGGTAACAGTGGCGTTTAAAATGAATTCACTTACTTTACAGCTAACGCTAGGGTACCAAATAGTAATGAAGACATTAGTGATCAGATTTAGTGATAGCAAAAATATTTCAGCCATTTATTTCAATGACTACCTCTATCTACTGAAGAAATCAATGTTATAACTGATCGAACACAAAGTAGACTTCGAGACACCATACACTAAGGTTCATTTTATGAATCATTGGCCTTATACTGTGCTTCTGAATAGAAACTACACATGGCGATTGCTTCATACTTCAGCAACTGGTTGCAAATGTATAAGAAACTTGCTCGTTTTATTTCTCGTTAAATGAAGCATACAAGTTACAAGTTTAAGTAATCAACTCTTGCATTAACAATGGTTGTCATGCACTTCTTGTTTAAAGCTACACCAATTTTTTGCAGTCGATCGAATGTAATCATTTGAAGTACTGCTGAAAAGTCTATATATAGTACAGTTCAATCCTTCAGTTTAAAAAGCCAACCTACCAACATTACTCCACAGTGAATCATATCACAATTATATTAATACAGCGTATGGAATCCAAAATCGTTCATCACTGAATCCAAATCCTTCCATAGCAAATCACTAGCTAAGTCAAAGCTGCCCTCCAAGTTCTCCAATCCAGGCAGTTCATCCTGTTTAGTAGTCACATTTTGCAATGGCGAGTGCTTATAAGTAGGAGAAGGTGTAATTTCCTCCTCCTTCTCTCCATTGTTAACCACTTTGAAAATAGTACTTCTTTTTGCGCCAACAGCAATTGGCTGTGGGTCCAATGGGATTGTTCGAATAATTTTTCTAGCCTTCGACTCGGCGTTGACTGTATTCGAGAGTGACCTTTGTCTGCGTCTACCCAGCGACGTAGTACTACCTGGGGTCGCTGCCTCTTCTTCTGAAACGACAGCTTCCTCTCCTTCTTCTTCTTCATCGTCTTCTTCTTCCAACAGATCTTTCAAATCTGTTCTGCTATTAAGCTTAAGCATACCAACTTGGTCTCGGAGCAAATACATACAGTCAAAGAATACAGAAGCGGACATTCTTGTTCGCACATTAATGCTCAAGCTTGTCAACTTCTTATCATCCAATGTGCGGAACAACTGCCACATATTTCTCATGATTCCACTTGATCTGTGAGCAATGTCATGTTTAAGAATGGATGCTCTTGCTGCCAATGTAATGGCGGCAGAATAACTTTGCTTTCCCGATCCCAAGTCAAGTACTCTTTTCAATGGCGAATGGTACAACTTCCCTACAATACATGCTGCTTGCCAGATATTCAAGATGTAGACACTAGGGAGGTATCGCACGAATCGGCGATCGCGTGCATGATACGAATGCGTGTGGTTGATAAGAGTGATGGCAGCATTGTAAAGACGAATAAGTCCTTTGTGAAGTTCAAACTGTGCCATACGCAGAGAATCGAGAAAGTAATAGGTGAGGAGGTGTACCCTGGTACAATAAAGCTGAAAGCGACGGAAACCGTCACCTGGTAATTCCACCAACATCCTAGCTTCAATTTCATCTAAACGCAGCAGAAGAACCTTTAAAAGTGGAAGTCGTTCCGCAGGATCCACTAATCCGTACGAATCCATCAGGTTCAGATTGAGTGTCTTTGCTGCCTGATCTTCAAAATGTGCTATTTCTGTCATAAATTGGACTGACTTAGGCATCTGGTACAGTCCTCCGGGTCTGCAAACTGCTGTGTCGAACAGCACAAAGGCTGGGAAACCGAAAGCAGTTGCGATTACCTGCGAGGCAATGTTGCAAATCACCCAAGTTTTTGCATTCTCTTGTGCTATAGCTATCTGTGGGGTTGTTTTCCCTTGTAAGCTACTTGGCGAGTGTAACCCTATACGGATTGCTTGGAACTGTGCTACACCAACAGTAGAATATGATGAATCTGCACTAAGAGAAGATGTAATTGGTGGCCAGTACAGGTAGATAAGAAAAGCTTGTACTGAATACACTGATAATGCATTCAATATCGGCTCGTCTTCTTCAGTGGGGTTGTATCTTGATATAGGAGATATCATGATTTCCGCAAGAACTCCCTTTACTAACGGAGACATCTGGATGAGAAGTGCCTTATCTTCTGTGAAACGACGCAACAGTACAAACATTATAACCCAAAAGAGTGCAGGGCACAACTTATAAATACGCTCGGGTCCTTTGATGATGTCTACCACGGGAAGTATAGGATGGTAGTGATGTACATATTCGAGGTAAAGTGAACGGATAGTCTCAGGGGAAAGTGAAATGACATCTATGGTCTTTTCTTCACAAGAAAGAACGTATTCTGGGAGAGAAATCAACTCGTCGTTTGGAGAATTGTATGGTGGGGGATAAATTGAAGGATGAATTGAAGGAGTGTTTGATTCCAGGCCAGAGTGCCCATGGAAGGAATTGTTTTGTATACTTGGAGTTCCATGTTGATGATGCATAGGAGCCATATGGTGTACTTCATGTCCCATTGTCGTTTTGTTTACTTGATTCGTGAAATTCACAAGATTCCCTTGGTTAACTGGAGACTGTCCAAGCACTTGATTGACTAAAGTAGCGGGATTTGGTGTTCCCATGATTTGGGGTGGAACTTCCATATGGCTTCCTAAACCCGGCTGGATGTCCATTCCTAAATGTTCCAGTCTAGCTGGTGAAGGTGTTGCGGTAGTTGCGTCATTTAATGTAGGCACCTTTCTCAACAACTCTGCAGCCTGGACGTTTGTCAATGTTTTCTTCAATTCAGAAAACTCTCTTTCAATCTGGGCTATTCTTGCACGTTTGTAAGTTCTCTTGTAGTCTGGAACAACATCACATCGAAGTCCCTTTTTCATGCATCTTGTACAAGGCTCTGGATGTCTTTCATGTGAATCGCATCGAGACTTCTGCTGTCGACACTCAACACAAGCCATTCTCTTAGGTTTGTTACTTTTAGTCTCCTGAGGTTCCTTTAATTCCTTGTTAAGGATTTGTAACTCATGGGACATGTTTGCAATATGAGCTAGATTGTCAAGAGATGACCCGTTATTATTGGCAGGCGTGTTTGCTGCACTAGTAGATGCACTAACGCCAGCACTAATACTTGTTCCGCCGTTACTGGGTGGACTGTTTGTACCGTCCTTAGCCATTAGTGAAGATGTTTTTTTTTTTTGTCCTGGGGTTGAGATGGATCTTATACGAATAGAGGTATAAGAGTAGTCGTATAGAGGAGGAGGCTCAGTGAGACGGAGGCTGGAATTTGTGGTATAGACATATTAGATTGTAAAGTGGTGCTGTATAAGAGATTAGCCGTATTGTGATAACTGTTGTTGTGGAACTAGAATCCTTTCTAGGCTACTTAGATTCAATTGTGTAACTAGAGGTGAAGAATCAAAAGAATTCAGATTGAAGTATCTGTTTATAAATAGCAATATCTTATAGTGAGTGAAATAATGGAGCCTTTGAATAAGATATATATTGATGAAGAATACTGAAGGTTTAATAGAGATTAAGATAAGAGAAATAGGAGAAGTTGAAACGTCAAGAAAACATAATCCATGAATCGAATAAAAACTCAACAACATTGGAACCTAGATGAAAGATGGAAAGAAGAATCAAAGAAGATTTAGAAATCAAAAATAATAACCCTGGCAACTTACTTTAACATATTCTTATAAGCTCACTTAGTAAATCAACATCTTTTCTCTGTCACTGAAAACTTTTCGTTTCTCTGGCTGCAAATATTCTTGACAGAATTCAAAAAAAATACTTCAGAATGATTCAATTGTTAACAAGAAAGGATATTGACATATGTCAACATTCGTCAGATGAGTTATTATTTAACCTCGTAAATCTAGTTGGGAAGCGGTGTAAATGGTCTCAATGGGTGATAGCCTTCTCAAACCCTTAATTACCCTAAGGCATTTTTAAAGTTTTTCCGGTTGTATAGTTATGCTTGGTTACTTGTTTAGTTGACGGAGACACACTGAAGATTAAATAAAGTTAAACGATTAAACACGAGGTTCTCGTATAAACTCATTAAGGGTCCTAATTCCTAATTCCCGATAGTTAATACTTGCAACAGATGATTTAAACGAATTAGGTTGGATGTGATCTGAGTAGCATTTGTATGTTTATTTATGCCTCAAACCTTACTTTTCAAATTGAAAGCTTAATAAGAAAGTGAGGCTAATAATTGTAGTGTTTAACAACTGGGGTATTTATTGGGTACAAAATACACTAAACCAGAGGTGTGGTATTACGCAGTTATAATATGTTGAGGGTGTTTTTATCGATATTTTATGTACAATTACTAGCGTTTTGAGCTAATCATTTCCCTGCTCAAAGTGCTATTTCCTTGTTTCGGTATTTTATTTACATAGACTTAAACTTGTTGAGTACTTTCGTATTTATGACCAACTCCACATCCCTTCATTCACCCACTCCAAGTCAAATTCATGGCTTTCATGGTCAAATCTTCTCAACATAGGTAAAACATTTGGCAACGGAGCATTAATATCGTAGATATACTCAACTCTTCTGTTCACAGCCAACATCAGCTCATGCAGCACGTCTTGAGGTAAGTCACCAGTCGAAACGTAGATCGCCTCAATGTTTGGTACTCTCTTTCTTGCAACATGTGAACAAGCCTTCAACAAGGATTCCAATGGCTCGCTACTGGTAGGAATATCAGTATCATTATCAACTTGGACAGTTCCGAACCATCTAGCATATATAGACAGCAGCATAATCGTGTGCCAGAGTGCACAATGGATGGTTCCATCTTCTGACTTGACAAGAGCACCTTTAATTTTTGTATATTCAACGACAGTTTGATTGCCAAGGTCCTCGACAGCTTTAGCAGCAGCCATTTCAGTTTGCAATTGAGGACTGAGGATGTCAATATTTGATGTAAAAGTAAACTTCTTTCCTTCACCTTTACTAAGAGCTTGGATGTTTAACTTATCCTTATTGTCAATGATCTTCTCGATGATCTTCTGATCTTCTGGTACTTCACTATTCAAATAACGAACGTTAGGCTCAGGTAATCCAGCAGGGACAGTATAGAACCCAAGTGGATAAGATTTGAATCCAAATCTCTCATAAAAGTTTCCCACTGCAGAGTATAAGCACCAAAAGAACTCCTTGTCCAACTCCAGGGCCAGTTTATTAGATTTCTTAACCAATGCCTCAGTTTCTGCAATAGCGTATTTAATCACTGTCGAAGCCAAGTTCTTCTTCCTGTGCTCGGCATGAGTAAATACATAGGATATCATCAATCCATGGGCAGGAGTCCCATTGTTACCCCAAGCTGGATAATCAACGACGATAGTACTAGCAATAATCACTCCATCTTCACTCTTAAGGTAATAGGCTTTGGTGTACTCGTACTTGTTATATTCAACAAGCTGATCTGTTAAGGCCTTCGAGAAAGTATCCATTGGGAGCGCACCTCTCCACTCCGATCCACATAACTTGAATACTTCGAAAAGTTCTTTAGGGTCTCTTGTGTTATGAAATGTGTAGCTCATTTTAGTTGGATATTAGATTTCAATTTTATTTAACAATAGAAATAGCAATAGAAATAGCAGTTGGTTAATCAATTGATTTGACTACTGATTCAGTAATTGGTCCAGGAATTGAGTCTATTAAATACAAGGAAAGCTCAGCCTTGAAAAGAATAATACGGGATAAATCTAGGCATCTTTCTGGTCCATTTTTAAAACTCCTAGAAACGGATTCACTTCCATATTAAGCCGTTTAATGTATCATTATCTACAGTCATAACGACAGAATGTGACCTTGCTAGGTTATTCTCTACTTAAATATATATGGAAGTTGGTTTAATCCCAGTACCACATATTCAAACGTCAATCTATTCCAATTCAAACGTTGTAATATCATTCCCGAATCTTAACATAGGTACTTTATTTGATTCGGCCGCGTTAACACCAAAGAGATGCTCAACTCGTTTATCGTATACTACTAGTTGTTCGTGTATTATTTAATTTGGTAGATCCTGTGAGAAGATCCTATACATGCCTCTACGTTCGGTAGTCTTCTCTTAGCAATGAATGAGTATGCTTTGAATAAGATCTATACGGGTTCTGTTGCAATTGGAACCTTCCTCTGAAAAGATTTTGTCAGGGTTCCCAACCATCTTACACTACTGATACAGTTGATTGAAATGTATGATAGAGTGTTCAGTGTACAGAACCACCCTTTAACTACACTAATGTACTCTGAATCTTAGAGGATTCGATCAAAAGTAGGCTTTCTGTTCCTCTGACTTTCGCAGCTGCTGCCACTTCCACTCGTGACTGCGGGCTGAGTGATTTATAACGAGATACGATGGCAAATTCGTTGCCTAATCTTTCTTAGAGCCAAGAGGTTTAATGTATCCTTCTTCCGTATGATATTCCGAATAAATTAATACTCATGAAGCCATTTAATGAATAAGCTACTTTCTATCTCTAAATCATTTCTCATTCCACTTTATACCTTCTTGAAACTATTCCCAACTCCACATTCCATAGTCTACCCATTCCCAATCAAAATCAACATCGCCGTTTCCAAATCTCCTCAACAGCGGGATAGAATTAGGAGAACCTGCATTAATGTCAAAAATGTACTCTGTGTCTTTGTCAATTCTCATTATTTCTTCATGTAACCCATCTTCTGGTAAGTCTCCAGTTGAAACAATAATATGCTTGATTTCAGGCAGTCTCTTTTTAGCAACAAAAGAACAAGCCTTCAACAAGGATGCCACAGGATTACTAGTTGTTGGGATGTCCGACGCATCGACTTTAATTGTTCCCATCCATCTTACAAAAACAGATTGCGCTTTGATGGTATTCCAAAGAGCATAGTGAACCGTACCATCTGTAGATTTAACCAATGCACCTCTATAATTAGCAAACTCAACAGAATCCTTGTTGCCGTTTTCCTGACCAATTCTTCCTTGTAACTGTTCCACCTTCATGTACGGAGTAAATATCTCAGTACTAGATTGGAAAGCAAACTTTCTGACATCACCTTTAAGGGCTTGGATGTTGCGATTGTCCTTTTCCTTTAATATGAGGTCGATAATTTCTAAGTCTTTCTTATCGTCATTCTTCAAGTATCTAACACTTTGTTCTGGATGTCCAGATGGAATACTATAAAAGCCAAGAACGAACGGCTTGAAGCCAAATCTTTGGTAAAAAGGACCAACTGCAGAGTACAACGTCCAAAAATAGTCATTGTCCAACTGTTCAGTGGTTTTATTGTAGTCTTTGCAAATCGTTGCTTCTGTTTCAGCAATAGCAAAGTTGATAACTGCCGAGGCCAAATTCCGTTTTCTGTAATTGGGATGAGTGAAAACATAACAGATCATGAGAGCACGCGCTGGGTTCCCATTCGAACCCCATGCTGGTAAGTCAACCACGTTTGTAGCTGCGACAATATCATCTCCAATTTTTAAGTAGAATGCTCTAGTATACTTGTTCTTGGTGAAAAAAATATGCTTGTCAGTATGAACTTGAGCAAACTGTTCAACAGATAATGGACCTCTCCACTCGGCAGCAACAAGAGTGAATATTTTCGAAACTTGGTTGTAGTCATTGGTAGAGTGAGATGAGTAGCTCATTGTTGCTGAAGATGCTTGATACAAAATATGATTTATGTTGACTTCGCTTCAAATGTATTAGTAATACTGGTATCAAACTCAATTTTATGCGAATAGTTTCTTTGTGAACACACTGATGAGTGAAAAATTGGTAGTTTCTACTTGTATTATTAACTTGAAGCTGTGACTCAATTAAATGTGTATTTTTAAAAAGATAAGATCGATTCCAGGAACGTCCATAAGCCTCGTTTTAGAAGTATTGTAAACTCTAGCCTTAATACTTCTTGAAATCTCAATTGAAATTCCACTCTCTCGCAACTTATCACTGCTCGATTGATATATATCAATTAGCCCCTCAATTTGAAACTAGGTATCTGTTGTGCAATGAATTTAACGTCAGTATACCTGAAACCCTCTGATTACACTGCATTTTGCTTTATAATATGGTTTGGGTGCAAAAAAAAAATCCATTTGAAGAACGCAATTATTGAAGCTTCTAGGTTGGAAAGTGAAGCCTACAATGTCAGCAATACCCGTAGCTGCAACCTATAGCGTAGCTAAAGGTTACAAGCATCAATACAAGAACTAAACTTGAAAAATCATTTCTTTGACTTTTGTACTAGGAACACCAATCGAATACTTACAATTACATCATAGGTAAGAATACTTACAACCCGTTTTTTTTTGATAAGTGAAATAAAGCTTGGTGTGATTCAAATACAGGCCAAAGTAAGGTAACGCAAAGAATAACCCCACAATCGTTAGGCTGTAAGTTCTCCGATAAGAGGTGAGTACAGAAATTATTCTTCCAAGTACATCTTGTGATGTACATAAAATCAACAACGCCTACAAAAACACACGACTACCTAATATGTCACACGGAAAAAAGAGATGAGCCTGTTGGTCTTGCCTACTGTGAGCTGATGCAGAAATGACACTTCGGGTGTCCTTAAATAGAAGACCACGCAATAAAACGTCACACCACCTAGAAAGTAAATAAATTTTGGTAATGAGCACGCTAAAGTTTTCAGCAAGAGTTACAATCAAGAGAAATTCAAGAAACCTTCCTATGAACCGAGACTACTTTCCAGATAGAAGTCAAACAAAGTCAACGATGCTTCTCCACTTTTCTCCACGTAGATCTCGGGAGTTAAGATGGACTGTACGGCTTTCTTATATAGTAATTGTTTAGAGTTTTGTCTAGGCGCGGCTTTTCTTTTCTCATTTTAGGTTCACCTTGTCAGGCAAGGTCTTTGTGATGGCCTTCTACGCCTCCATCATATCCTTTACCGGAAACAAAGGGCCCTGCTCCGGTCTATACCTACCGTTCATCGGTCTACTAAACCCAAAATGCAACCATCTTTGCTCCAACCTTCCTTTTGTGGAAACAAGAAAAGACTTTTGCGGCAAAAGAAAAATGCGATGTAGGGTAAGACATGGACATATATATATAATCCAGTAAATGTCCAGTCTTTAGTTTCGTTTGATAATTGTTAAAAATGCTGGTAGAAAAGCGTGAATCTGAAAACTCTCTGTTTAACGAGTCTCTGCCTCTGTATTCCACTCCTGGAAGATGGCAGAATTTTAAAGATTCATTTAAGAAACCAGAAAAAGATTTAGAGCTGAGTAGTATAGATGAACCTCAATTAAAGCAAGGATTGAAGAAGAGACAATTACAGATGATTGCACTTGGAGGGTGTGTCGGTTCGGGTTTGCTTGTTGCTTCCGGATTGGCTTTGAGAAATGGACCAGGCGCTGTTTTAGTTGCCTGGGCTGTTGTGTCAACTTTTTTGTATTGTACTATGCAGTCTCTTGCTGAGCTTTCTGCAGCATTCCCAGTTAATGGTTCTTTTGCTACTTATGCAACTAGATTTATAGACCCATCTGTGGGTTTTGCTATGGGTTGGAACTATGCCATGTTTTGGATTGTTGTTCTTCCTTTGGAATTAGTTGCACTGTCACTTACCATTAACTTTTGGCCTCTGCACATCAACTCTGTGGCCTGGGTTACTATTTTTTATGTCTTGATCATCGGACTTAACTTATGTGGTAATAGCGGTTTCGGAGAAACTGAGTTTGTTTCTTCCATTATCAAACTTTTAGGTATTGTTGGTTTTAATATTCTCGCAATTGTTTTAATTGCAGGTGGTGGTGACCAAGGGTATATTGGAGGAAAGAACTGGCATCACCCAGGTGCCTTTACCACTGGTTTCAAAGGATTCGTTTCAGTCTTGATTACTGCAACCTACTCGCTTGCAGGTACTGAATTGGTTGGTCTTACTGCTACCGAATCTAAGGAAAACCCTAGAATTGTCTTGCCAAAAGCTATTAAACAAGTGTTTTGGAGAATTATGATTTTCTACATGTTGACCTTGACCTTGATTGGATTTTTGGTTCCTGCTGATTCCCCTGATTTGATCAGTCTGTCATCCAATGCATCTGCTTCTCCATTTGTTATTGCAATTAGAGCTGGTGGTATTAAAGTTTTACCTTCAATCTTCAATGTGGTGGTATTGATTGCATTGTTGTCTATTGGTAACTCTGCCGTCTACGGTTATTCTAGAACAATGTTGGGATTGGCTCAACAAGGATTGGCTCCAAAAATGTTCACTTATGTTGACAGAATGGGAAGGCCACTTGTTGGTATTGCATCCTGTGCAATTTTTGGATTACTTGCATTCGTGAGTGCTTCTCCAAAACAAGGTGAGGTGTTTGCTTGGTTGCTTGCGCTTTCTGCATTGTCGACCTTGTTCACTTGGGGTTCTATTAATGCATCTTATATCCAATTCAGGAGAGCAATGAAACACCATGGTAGATCAGTCGATGATTTGCCATACATTTCGAAAACAGGCGTTTGGGGTGCCTGGTACGGATTGATAATGAACATTGTCGTTTTAGGATTGCAGTTCTGGATCTCTTTGTTCCCATTGGGTGAGAAACCAAGTGCTGTAGTCTTCTTTAAAAACTACTTGGGTTTTGTCATCTTCTTCACCTACTACTTTGGTCACAAGATCTACTCACGTAAATTGAGATTGTTGGTTAACTTAGATGATGTTGACTTGGATAACGGTAAACGTGATATGGATGTTGAACAGTTGCGTCAAGAAATCAGAGAGGAGAAAGATTTAGCTGCTGCTCAACCATGGTGGAAGAGAACGTACCTGTTCTGGTGTTAAAAGTTGCTAATGGTACATTCTGGATCAATGAGATCATAGACCTTCCCATTTAGTATATATAATGAGTCATGAATCCACCTTAAAGTGGTGGTAAAATAAAATAAATATAATGATTATATGAAAAGAATAATGATAAACTGAATTTATTGTAGAGTTGACAGGTTCAACAAATAATTGTGACTCTTAATGCAGGTGAATAATTATACACCAGCATAACTTAGAACTGAAGGTATAGATTTAAATGCCCGAACTAATCCTTCATTTAATTGGACTTATATTCAAATCCATTATCATGATATTGAGTGTAATTTTCTTTTTTTTTTGCAGCTATTCGAAATTTTGTTTGAGGTTTCTCAATTGAGTTGAATGTGTTAGAAAGTTTCAAATGTGTTAAATTTATTGGATGTGTTGATACTCCAGTAGTATATAAGGTCATAGATCTCTCAGGTTTCATTAATATATTCTTATCCTTCAAAATATAATGATTGCTGAACTTTCTAAAATTGAAGAAATTCGCCATACAAGAGTGATGAAGTTTTGGCCCCCAAGACAAGGTGAGGACGACAGCAGTGAGGACGAAGTCACTTTTACTTCTACTTACACTGAAGTTACAACGTTTAATCGTTCTATAAGCGAACCCCCTAGACGTCCAACAGATTTTCTCGATGGCTATTTAATGAAAGCGGTTCCGATTAAACATGATCCTAATTGTCCCAATCATGATTGTGTTCATGAATACCATGAATCTGATGATCACATCATTCCAGAACAGTTTGTTCCTTCTAGGGATTTGTCTGGAGTCTGCGAGGTTGAAGGGTGCATGTTTATATACGAACTGCACGAACACTACTTGTCACACATACGCAAGTCTCATTTTATCAAGTATTGGTTAGCACCCAAGTACAAGAAGTTATTAGGAAAATACTTCATCGAATGTGAATTTGACGCTTGTCAACGTTTGTACTCTGCAGAACGCAGTTACTTACTCCATATCTATATCACACATACCAATCCACTCAGCGACTTCAACTTGGGGAAAGAAAAATACACTAACTTTATCTGCCCAGCTCAGAAGTGTAAGGGAATTCTTCCTATTATGCGCTTGCAAGAAGCTCGCAATCATATTTTTGAACACCATAGAACTGGCTCTTTCACTTTAGAACACCACAACCAATTGGTAAAGTATATGTTTCAATGTCCCAACTGCGATTTGATTTTTAATCAAAGAGCTAAATTCAAGAAGCATAAACATTCTAAATGCTGCCTTTCAAAAAGTATCAAGTAGAATGATTGCCATAATATGAGTGGATCGATGAATGCAACAGTCTCTATTTGGCTGCAAGTGAATAAATTTTCAATTACGTAATTATGTAAAAATTCTATAAAAATTTCAAACCTTCTAAACCCACACTTACCAATGCAGTATCAAGTCCCAAATTAACACATTTTCCTCCGTGATTGTGATTGGTAGAACATTCCATTAAATATTATTAAAACTAGGAACTTGTTCGGTTAGTACGCCAAGACTAGACATTTGCAGCCATTTTTTTGGTCTGGTTGTTAGTTATTGTTCTGTTGTTGCAGTATTACATTGTTCTCGTATTTAGAACCTCTTTCTCTCCCTCCCTCAACAACATCTCAGATAAAGGCACTTGTCGACATCTGATCTAGTTATTGCAACACACGGAGATTAATCTTTTATTTCCATTTACAACCTTTCTGGTTGTAGAGGTCACTATCGAAAAATAGTCTTCGATCCATAGAATTTTAAAATAGCATCACTATGCATCTTCTTCTATCATTCCAACAAGCAACGACAGATATCCATATACTATGGATATCTGTCTTCCTACGTCTTATGAGCTATGGCCTAACTAACCAAGTGCTTACTCTCCAGTTGGAACTTCTAGGCGTTTCGCCTACTCTAATAGGTGCATTTATGACATTGACACTTTTGGGAGACACGTTAATTCTGTACTTTTTGACGTGGAATGCCGATAAGTTGGGTAGGCGTAGGGTAATGCAATTTGGTGCTGTAATGATGGTCCTCTCAGGTATTGCATTCGCTACGAGTGGTAATTATTGGTTGTTATTACTTGCTGCTACTATAGGTGTGATTTCTCCATCGGGGGACGAAACTGGCCCATTTAAGTCAGTAGAAGAAGCTTGTATTGTCCATTTGACTCTGGAAGATCACAGACCTGAGATATTTGCCCTTTACGGTTTATTCACCACTGCAGGTCAAGCTTTAGGTTCGCTAGTTGCAGGCTATCTTGTTGACTATCTCCACTTGCGTTGGGACCTTTTGAGCAGTTATCGTGCTGTTTTTGTCGTCTACACTGTGATTGCCTTGGTGAAGTTTAGCTGTATGTGCTTTCTTTCTGAGGAGTGTGAAATCAAGCCTGTGGAGCTTGTGGACGAAAACGAGCAGTTGATTCCATCTCAAGACACCGGACTTTCCGAGCTGACTAAACGCAACCTTAAACGACTTTTGATTGTGTTTATGATGGACTCTTTAGGGTACGGTTTCATGCCTGCTGGTTGGATTGTCTACTACATTAAGAAAACGTTCGACGTAAGTGCCTCGGCAATCGGAACATTGTTCTTCGTTAACAACAGTATAAGTGCCATTTCACTGATTCCTTCTGCGTTCTTCGCTAAATGGTTGGGTTCTATTAGTGCTATATTGTTCACTCAGGTACCCTCTGCTTTCTTTATGGCGTCTGTGCCGTTGTTTCTGTCGTTCATTGGAGTTGCAATTGCCGTGGTGCTCTATTATGCAACATCCTCTATGGATGTGATCCCACGGCAGATATTGCTTGCCACATTGTTTCCAGGTCACGAATTAACTAGAGTAATGGGAGTGGTGAATATAGGAAAGACCTTCGCAAGGTGTGTTGGTCCCATTTTTACTGGAAAGTTAGCAGTAGCAGGAAAGTTGCACTATGCTTTTGTTATTAATGGAGCTTGTGTATTTATTGCAGATGTGGTATTAGCAGCGTCATTTTGGTGAGTCAAGCGCCACTGCTAAGAGAGATACCCTACTCCAATTCAAGGAGTAATTTTAGAAGGTACTTAGAGATGAGTAATGTCTTCAAATGATATTGGGCATTTTCCTGGTGAATATATAGACAGTCAATCAGGATCCATTAGTTGTTAACAACAACAACTGAGGCTCACCCCAAATTTGAGAGTCTGACCAGATTTCAAAGCATTCTACAATTAGACACGTTTATCAAGAGTTTATTTCTTCTATGGTGTTGAATCAATTGTTATTCAATTGCAATACTATCACATATACAATTTTAGAATTTATAGCTCACCAGCTTTATACTATACCTTTTCGTTTTCTCTATAACCATGTACTCCATTTTGGTAAATCACATCCACAGTTCTAAGTTTCTACTTTAATGAAGTCGAATCTACACACCACAAACCCTTTAAAAGTAAAACTATATTAATTTACATATCATAAAAACCGAAAATGATATCAACAATGACTGAGATCATATAAAACGTATCCAACATACGTACCACTCATTTGAAAAGTTACCATTTCTGACTCTACCTAGTGGTGTGAATTCCCTCATAATCATTATTTATTAGTCTTACAGGTGTATATGAGTTGTTTCTCAAGATTCCGAGTGCGGAGACGGTTGCCAGAAGCATCACAGCTTGGTTGACCTATTAGAAGAGCATGTCCAAAGTACAGCAAATACACAAAGCACCTAAACACGCAGCTAAAATACCACCTGTGGCACCACCACCACTGCTGGTCTTCTGTTGAACATACATGGGTTGTTGCTGTTGTTGGTAATATCCTTGCTGTGGAGGGTATTGTTGGTAACCTTGTTGGTATCCACCTTGCTGATATCCACCCTGTTGGTATCCACCGTAACTTTGAGGCGGTTGTTGTCCACCGTACCCTCTTTGGTTGTACCCACTATCATAATTTTGATTCTGGTGGCTCGACAGTCCTCCTCCGAATCCTCTATCCTGAGTATCGCTGGTGTATGCAGGTTGTGGTTGAGTAGAGTACCCTTGGTTCGTATCTTTCAGAGACCACGCTGGTGGAGGTCCTGACGGCGCTGAATGGTCTTGTTCTTTACTCATACTATTCCAATAAACTGGACGGTGAATTTAAATTTGTATAAATTTCTTGTAGGAAGTCATTTCTTGATATTTATCCGTTTGTCCCTGTACAGGATTGTGTTGGCTTAGAAAGAGGGAGGTTGATTCTACGCATACCAGGCAGTGCAACCCTGGGGAGAGTTGTGGAGTTAGTGATCTAGTTAGGGTATATGATGTAAACGAGAGTTTGATACTTGATACTTTGTAGCAACCTTACATTGAATGTATATTTAGATGGGCCAACATTTTATACGATCAAGGACCACATACTGGTTTCTGCAACTAACCACGTTCATGATCTACTTTTTGCAATAAAAGCGGACATATAGAACTGTGTTTAGAAGATCATTAGCGTTATCTAACGTACCTAGTAGAATAGTACACCTCATCTCTATACATTCTCGTAACGTAGTCATTCAAGCAAGGCTTGGCAAATACGGCATAATTCAATTAATCAGCTATACTTGGCAGGCAAAAAAATTCAAACAGTAGTTCAGTACGTAGTTGGTTTCAGTTATTCAGAGATTAAGGAAAGGTTCAGAGTTGTTTGAATGGCTTTTACTTCCCTGTTTAAAATGTGCTCCATTATTGTGTTTTTGGCTCGTGAAAATTATAGTGATCAGCTTTCTGTATAGAATAAGCTTTTGAATGTAACACAGTCTTGGAATTCTGTCTAAATACTCAGCCTTGTGGAGAAGAGTAGTAGCGTTGATGATTGATTCATCCCTGTCAGGTACCTCTTCTACTTTATCAATTTTTGCATTTTGGTATTTGATGTATTGGAAGAGGTGACTTGGAATGGAATAGCATGACATCTAGTCACGAAACTCATCATTTGCTGAGCCTTGTATTTGGATCAGATGAAGGAAAAGGTACGTACAGATTGAATATTCTAATTCAACTTTCAACTACTGAAAGTCAGCACCCCATAGCTAACCAGTGCAAGAACGACACTACTATGGATTCTTCAATCCCCTTTAACAGCTCATTTGGTTTAATAGTTCATGAAAGTTTATTGTCACTAAATATAAACAATAGTAGTAGCTACTTGTTACAATACAAATCAATTGTCCTGTAAAGTACTTTTTAATCGATTGAAATTATAAATGACATTGTTTAGTCCACAGCTCATATAATCCACACCTCTTTCAACAAAACTGTTGTTGAGGAATTTTTACCACAGTCACTAATTTCTGTAATCTAATCTGTCAGAGATCATTTGGGTACTTCCGCATCCTAATTCGATCTGGCAGGCTCAGCTTAATTTTTAGTACTGGCTGCAAAAAATCAAAAACTAACTTTAAGAAGTGCACAAAAGGTAAAGGCAAATAATGTTGAGGCTAAAACTGAATCTATGTTGACACTGAACCTGCTTTAAGTGAGCGGTTAATTCACCAAAGACTTAATTGAAATAGTGATAATGTAAACAATACAACGCAAGAATAAAGTACTTTAATATCTCAAAATATGAACCCATTGAGAATGTTGGTTTTTCTTCCTCAAAAGATCCAAGCTAAATTGAATGGCAATTTCATTCACTAAAGGCTGAGTAAAGGTAACCAGTAGATAGTAACAGCAAGTGGTACACGAACCAAACGTCTGATGTTAGGTGAGAGTGTTAGATTTAAATTGAAAACATTTCACATGCTTGTAATGATTGTTGTTTATTCTCCGCTAAGTTTTTTTTTGACTATTTTTGGGTAGAAGTACCGTCTGATTCGTCTGATTCGCTTCCTGGAATACTGGGGTGTCCATTGCGGGACTACTTATGCTTCAAATTTGTTCGGCCCGACGACCATCTAAGATGGGGTAAACTCGAAAGCATTAAATGCATACAATGGGCTCGTCGCAACAGTCAACTGACAACCGATCTTCATATTTCAACTTACTTTTAATGGTTTTACTCTTAGTATATTCGACAAGAAAGTTCTTATTGACTTTCATTCAAAGTCTTATTTCTTGTAAAATGAACTTCTAGGCACTTTCTCCACTCTCTGCTCCAGAGAAAATAGAAGGAACTAGTAGTAGCCACTTATGACCAGTAGATCTGACTCAAATTATGCGTGATTTAAATGTTACTCACACCATGTACACAAACAAAAGTATAATGATCTGACTCAATCTCTCCTGCTTATTAAAAAGTTACGACCACTTGTATCTCGGTGCTTCAATTCCAATATTAAAATTAACTTTGTGACGTTAATTTGCTACGTAAGTCCGCTGCAAATGACAAGTAGTTAAAACTAGAGATGAATATCTCATCAACGAGTAGACTCTAACAATATTCATGTCAATTTTGCAAAATTCATTGCACTCGTGATTTGTATTAAACAATCTCATCAGCGATTTATTAACTTCTCCACATTAATACCAAGCGAAGGGTATTAGAATCAAGTAAAAGATTTCACCTTCATTACAAACGGGATTGCTCTCCGCCGTGTATGCCGTGAAAAAAATAAAGAAAAGCGCACAAACCGCCTTAATTAAAGCTATCATCCCCCACAAAATATGAGTCAGTTGCCGAAACAGGCCCGTAGCCTTGAATCAGTAAGTAAGCAACGAGCAGAATATGCCCACCTAGCACACCATGAAGCTACTATTGGGTGTAGATAAGCACTACTTCTCTATATCATTGGGTAGTCTGCTAATTAACCGATTTGAGCGGTTTTATAATTGAAGATCCCGGCTGGTCGGAAAAGTTTTGTGCGAAACAGGACGTCAGGTTACAAACCGATCTGCAAACATTAGACATCACCCCCACATTTCCATTGAAATAAGCCTTTACCGGAGTTCAAATGTTCTGCCTCACAGGCGCCTTTGCTACCTTATATATAATGACTAGATTCTCCTACAATATATGGTTGAAAAGCTTGCAAAATGACCACTGAGAAACTTAACATAGAGAGTGATCCTTCTAACCATAGCCAGGATGAAAAGATCACCCTGGAATCGTTTGAAGACAATGAATGGGTAAGTGAAGAGACCTATGAGGCAGAAGTTGCACAAGTAGCTGAAGAGATGGGAATCGACCACCGTAAGTTGATGTGGAAAATCGACTTGTGCCTTATCCCTCCATTCTGTCTTCTTTACTTTTTGTCCTTTTTAGATAGAGTCAACATATCGAATGCAAAATTGTACAATATGACTCAAGACTTGAATTTGACAGGAGATCAATATAATGTCGCTTTGACGGTATTCTTTGTACCGTACATCTTTTTTGAGGTTTTCTCGAACTACATGTTGAAGTTTGTCAAGCCGCACATATGGCTTAGTTTTTTGATATTGTGTTTTGGTGCCATTTCCATTGCCATGGGGTTCGTCAAGAACTATGCTGGACTTATTGTTTGTCGTTTATTAATTGGTGTGACCGAGGCGGGTACCTTCCCAGCTTGGTAAGTATCTTTTTACTTTGTTTTTATTTGGAACATTTACTAACCCTTACAGTTTCTATATTCTTGCTAACTTCTACAGCAAAAACGAGCTGCAGAGAAGATTTTCTGCATTTTTTTCAGTTACATCACTTGCTGGTGCCGCTTCAGGTGCACTTGCCTACAAAATCCACGAATTGGATGGAAAGCATGGAATCGCTTCGTGGTCGTGGATCTTTATTATTGAAGGTGCTGTTACTTGTGGTTGTTCTATTATTCTTTTCTTCACAATTGCCGATTTCCCTGAAGAGGCTCGTTTCTTGAAGAGTAATGAAATCGCTTTCCTCAAACGTAAGTTAGAAATCTTGAGTGGAGGTACCAAGTCCGCTTTCGAGATGAAGAACACTTTGAAAGATGTTATGGGGTGTTTCAAGGACATTCTTATTTGGTTGCCTGCATTATGCTACTTTGGGTTGATTATTCCTGCGTATGGTTATGCATATTTCGCAGCCACCATCATCAAAGAGATGGGATACACTGCGGTTGCAGCCAACCAGCACTCTGTCTACCCTTGGGTTACTGCCTTCGGAGTGTGTAACATTGTGGCATTTTTTTCAGACAGATACAAGAAGAGATTACCATTTTTGATTCTTTGTTCTGTCGTTCTGATTGTTGGATTGGCGATGGTTTTGGGTGCAACGAACAATGCACTGGTGAGATACGGGGGTTGTTTCTTGGCCGCCCTGGGTCTCTATAGTGGTATGCCATTGATTGTGTGTTGGGCTGCTCTTAACAACGGTGGTCATCTTAGAAAGTCGGTGGGAACTGCATGGCAAATCGGGTTTGGTAACATTGGAGGAATCATTGCAACATTCATCTTCTTGGCAAAGGACGCTCCTGTTTACAGACCTGGGTTGCTGGTTGCCATGTCGGCGGTGGTCTTCTCCATGTTGATGGCTGGTCTCTACTTTTTTGCCGTGAATAGATTGAATGGCAAAAAGAGAACCACTAGCTACAAGGAAAAGTTCTACTCGCAAGATGAGAGAGCCCAGTTGATTCTTGGTGATAGAAATCCAAACTTCAGGTACCTCTATTAAGCGGTGCCAGCAAAATAACAAAGAGTGCCTAATTCGTCTGTTCCACTGGGTGGAATAGATCTAAATTTGTAATGAAATTTAATGTACAGAATTCGAAATTTAAAAGCGTAGATTTCAAAGTAATTAGAGTAAGGGAATACTGGCATTAGTTAAACCCAATTATGTGATCATATTCTGTAACAACACAAAATCACTTTTTCAGCCTTATGTTGTTTAATTGTACGGTTCATTCACGATTAACATGATGAATGCAATCAACTATTTGAAATAAAGACTATAAAGGTGGAGGTTATTGTATTAATGATTATCTAGAAACCTTTTATAGTTTTGGGGTTACTTTGACTGATTTGAAAGTGATTAGTGGGGTAGTCAATGCTTTTTAGTGAAACTAATCTTAGTATGAACATCTCCAATGTAGAAGGAGTTAGCTCAAATTGTCGGAGAAGTATTTACCTAGTCATACAACTTGGATCACTCAATCGCTCACAGTTTGAAGGGATCTACCTCCTCCTACGTATCCTAGCCTTTAAGACCTTATCTTATTGAGTTGATTAAGTAATACATGATTAATCAATTTCAACATACCTAACATTTAAAGCTAGGCAAACAATCCAACAAATACCAACAATCCAATGTTCACAGCTACAAATACTTTATCAAATACCTACATATGAATGCTTACAATCAGATAGTGAAACAAACAACAACAAGGCACTAATTTTAAAGGGTTAACTAGTGCCCACAGTAAACTCTTCAATATCACGTGTGATATTCTAGGGCTTCGTATTCTTCTCTCACATGACCAATCCCGCGATAAAATCCCTATATACACGCATGAAAATTTTTCTACACAGGCCGAACACATCCCAAACGATATCACGAAAATTTGCTAACAAAAGAATTTTGAATACTCACTTTCTCTCCTATAACCAAACCAACATGTCTGACGTTGAAGAGCAACAAATCGAAGAACAACCAGTTGTCCAGGAAGAATTGCAGTTAGTCGAGTTGGCTACTGCTATTCCAGCTGAGGTCCAGGCTGCCCAGCAAGAGGTCAAGTTGTTCAACAAGTGGTCTTTTGAAGACATTGAAGTCAAGGATGTTTCCCTTGTTGACTACATCCAAATCAGACAACCAGTCTTTGTTTCGCACACTGCCGGTAGATACGCCGCTAAGAGATTCAGAAAGGCTCAGTGCCCAGTTGTCGAGAGATTGACTAACTCGTTGATGATGAACGGTAGAAACAACGGTAAGAAGTTGAAGGCTGTCAGAATCGTCCAACAAGCTTTGGAAATCATCTACGTTTTGACTGAACAGAACCCATTGCAAGTCTTGGTTGACGCTATCGTCAATGCCGGTGCCCGTGAAGACTCCACCAGAATTGGTTCTTCCGGTGCTGTTAGAAGACAGGCTGTCGATGTCTCTCCTTTGAGAAGAGTCAACCAAGCCGTCTCCTTGGTTACCGTTGGTGCCAGAGAAGCTGCTTTCAGAAACATCAAGACTATTGCCGAATGTTTGGCTGAAGAATTGATCAACGCTGCCAAGGGATCGTCCACTTCTTACGCTATCAAGAAGAAGGATGAGTTGGAGAGAGTTGCCAAGTCTAACCGTTAGGGAAGTTATAAAATTAATGATTTTGATAAGGAGGATGTAGATCCACGAGTGGACTCTTACTCCAAGGGGAGTAGGGTCGACGACATGGTGTGTAAGATGTTCTTCGAAGTGGTGTATGTGAGGAGTATACTCACATGTATATGGAATGCAATAGTAGATAGAGCTTAATAAAAGCTGAAGTTATGTCAAGTGTAGAGATGTCATGATGATTTGCAGCAGATACTTTTCAATAGTCGGCAGATTCAAGTTCCAGATTGATCTTGTTCTAAATTCTTTTCAGTGATGAAAAATTTGAAGTTTTTATTGTCCAAGCTTTGATTGACTACAACAAAAGAGAAGTTGAATTGCATGAGTGGTCTACTAAGAGAACACTAGAGGTTTAAAATAGATCTATGGTGTGAATAGTAAGCTGGCTTTTAAAATACACCGAGAGTAAAGAGTTTCCTTATTCCTAATTCCTTTAGCTTGAAAATGCTTTCTGAACTATAGGTTGCAAAATAATTTAAATTTTCAGTAAAATTGAGCCAAATCTTCAGTTAAGTTGAATGTCAGAGTAACGAAGAATTGATTTTTGAGGTGTCTGTTACATACTTATTGGTGCTTGAAACATTCAGGTGTCAATCTAGAGCTTCACGTTCCAAAGAGTTATTAGCTGAATGAAAAATTAAACGTATCGATTGAAACATCTTTCTACAAGTTTGGCATAATTTATAGCAACAGATTAGATTAGCATATGTTGAAGTGTGTAACAGTGATAATAAATATCCTTCTTCTTTTTATAAAACTGAGCATATGAACTACCATGGTATTAATTGGGTTCAGGAAAGTAATCAAAATTGATTCAATCTAAGTATACAACACTTTATAGATTAACTAGTTTGAATTCTGTAAAAATTGACTCTTAACCCATGTATTTTTTAACAACTAATTGTACTGATTAACCCAACGCTTCATCGGTTCCATTTCATTTAATGTTAGTGACTTAGAGTCGACAACTGCAGCGGTAAGTACAACAAAAACATACATCTATAACAAGCCTACACGAGTTATTAGTACCAAGCTAGTGATGTTGATGGAAATCCGACATTTTGGATGTCGCAATAAATGTCGTAATCTAAGTCCCAAAACGAAAAAATAATGACTCCTACGCGGTTCGAACGCGTGCATCTTTACGATAGTAGAACTTGAGTCTACCGCCTTAACCACTCGGCCAAAGAGCCCTTTTCTTGAAATGTTACATAGCTTCAGAATCATAGCAGGCTGATTAAAAGGTCGAATGAGCCTATACTTCAATAAGGATCAATTCTTTTCCTGATATCAAAGATCAGCATCACACTTAGATTGCTGCTAAGGATCAGGAATATACCCAGGACATAAACGATTACATGTGTCCTATTTGGTTAAATATGCCTGGTTGATCTGGCAGTCCTGTTTACAATTTTATATAGATTTAAAGTATAAAAGAAAAATTTAGCAAGGACTAAGTAGGCCAAACCTACAGAAAGGCCTAACAATCTAGGGTCTTTAGCTTTATAGAACGGAATCCAAGAAGTGATAACTGACCCCACAAAACAACACTGCACATAATACCTACTTGTATGGCTCTCCGATTACATAGTCACTCGATATTCAGAAGACAGCACAAGGGAAAGCTTCGCCAAAACAGCCTTTCTATATGAGGTGATAAATGTAGGCGAATAATCTTCAGAGTTGGGCGATTGAAATAACAGACGGCGGAGAGAATAGAACTGACCAGCGGGAACTATCAATAGATTGAATGGAAGTATTGTTTTGAATATATTAAAACTAATTCGATTCTTCATTTATGAAAGAATCTGCAACTGAATCTAGATGAATGGAAGTATTTTGTTTGAATCTGTAACTGAATTTAAATAAAATGTGTCTAGCAAGTTGGTTAAACCTCTTCTCATCATCTTAGCTTCCTATACAATTTATTATGTTCACTTTTCTGCTCACAAAATCCTACGAAGTTGGAAATTTGCAGCCAAATAATTTTCCACACCTCACTTATATAACATTCATCTACCAGAATATAATAGACAAAAGAATGAGCCCCAATACACTGGAACCATAGACTTGTGCAGCTACGTTAGTATTTGTTGCTGATACCGATGAAGCTGAAGTAATAGATTCAGACGCAGTCTTGGAAATTTCTTCTGTCGAGTTAATTTGGGATGATGGGGTCATGAGTGCAGCGGCAGAAGGAGCTTTAGAAGTACCAGTTTGATCATAAGATGAAACATCAATAATTGCTTTGGTGGTTCCCGGTTGAATATCAGTAGAGGCCACGAATATTGGAGTCAGGACCGAATTAATCAAAGCTGAGGTAAGGTTAGTTGCGCTTGATGCAATTGTTTCCCCATATACTGAAGGGTTGGTTGAAATAAAGCCCCCAATGCTCTCAGTGGTATATGCGGGACTAGATGAAATTGTTCTTTCAGTAGAGCTCTTCGAGAAGACGATATCTGTATGCGTACTTGACTGGCTTGGCTTGTTTGAGGATTCAGAGGCATCACTTTGAGTTAATGGAGAAGAATCAAAAGCAACGGATCTAGTAGTAGTTGATATTTCAGATGGAAGTGTAGTTGCATCAGAAACCAAAGACTTACTGGAGCTGTCTGATGACGCAGATTCACTATCTTCTGTAGCGAAAACTGTTTCAAAGGATCTAACACTAGACTTTGAGGTTGAAGCAAAATCTGACAAGGAAGATTCAATTGAAGGGATGGAAACACTAGAACTAAATGTAGTACTGGACGAATTAGAATAAAATTTGGAACTTGTAGTACTCAGTGTAAGTACTGGTGCAGATGACGATGCGGAAATCGGCGAGGCGTTTGATATTGACGAAGTAGTTGAATTCGAAGAAGTTGAAGATGCCGGCGAAGCTTCAGCAATAGACGAAGTTGTGGAATTCGATGGTTTTATAGAATTCAATGGAGCTGTAGAATTCGATGGTGTTGTAGGTGAGGGCGAAGACGATGAGTCAGACAAAGATACTGATGATGACAAAGAAGCAGTAATCGATGAAGAAAAAGATACTGAAGACGACGAAGATGCCGACAACGATGCCGATGACGATGCCGATGACGATGCCGATGAAGATGAAGAATCAGACAAAGATACTGATGACGACGAAGGTGCAGCAATTGATGAAGAAGAAGAAAATGAAGAAAATGATTCTGAAGACGACGATGCAGATGCAGATGCCGATGACGATGAAGTTGAAGATTCAGACAAAGATACTGATGAGGACGATGGTGAAGAAATCGATGAAGTTGAAGACGACGGAGTTGCAGACGACGAGGACAATGAATTGTTTTGACAAACACGATCCTTGAAAAGTGTAGCTCGATCCAAAACAGTATTATCGGATGATGAGACGAACTCATGTGTTAAATGGGTACAATTATGAACCGTAAATCTCGACCATCCGTAGTTAGTGTCTTGGGCAAACTCAAGGTAATCTGGCATCTGTTTCTGTTTCAACTTATCAATTCCATCATAGTGCCCAGCAATACCATTCAAAATGTACCATGGTGAAGTTGGATTGTTGAGACCGTTGGGGTCAATCTCATCGAATGCAATTGGAGTCATTCGTTGGTAGTTATGGACATGACCAGCGAAGACAAGATCCACACCATACTGTGTGAGCAACCCCTCAAACGCAGTCTGGCAGTCTAGACATCTGTTTTTCTTCTTAGCTGCTACATACCAAGGACGGTGACCCATTGCGATAACCCAAGGAGTTTCAGTTCTATTGACAGAGGCAAGATCATTGGCTAGCCAATCAACCTGTTCGTTTGCATAAGTTCCAATGTGACCGTTAATACCAGTATCCTCTGCGCCCACGAGTCCATTACCTAGGTCTGTTTCAGTGTTGTATTGGATAAAATGTACAGATCCATAGTTGAACGAGTACCAGAAGTTTCCCTGTCCTCCAGATTGATCTCCGGGCATGTTAAAGTGTTTGCTGAAGCCTGTGAAATTAGTTTGTCCAGGCATACAAATAGAGTTGGTGTATTTAATTCCACTAGCTTTATCATTTACTTCACCATCGACGCAATCAGCCTCGTGATTCCCCGGACCAACCATGTAGGGCTTTTTTGAGGTAATAGGCTGCAATTCTTCGTAGAACTCATTGAGAATCTGGTCATAAACCTTATATCCATTTGCAATTGACATGTTCGACAAGTACCCTTCGATCTCTTCCTTTAACCAATAATCAGCATAAGCAATATCCCCTGGATGCAATAAGAAGTCGAAGGAGTCCACATTTTGCGTCAATGAATCAATTGTATTCTGTTCACCTGGAGAAAGTGCACCACCAGCACCATCGCCAGTAGTGTCACTTAAACCAAGCGAGCCCATTGTACCCATGTCAACAACAGCAGCAAACGTGAACGAATCGGTAGAACCAGCAATCTTTGCAGTGGTGAACGAGTATACAGTAGCATCGTTTTGAACTTTATAATAGTACTTGGTCAGAGGCTGGAGACCAGTAATTGTAACATGGTTATTCCATGTGCTTGAAGTTTGATAAGTTTCAGAAATACTACTCTGTGCCTGCTTATCCAAGTTGTTAGCATCTAAACCGTACTCAACAGTAGGACTTTCAAGCTGGGAGTAGGTATTCCAGGAAACAGCCATCCCACCTGGGCCAGCAAAGGCCAAACGATGTTGGATAGGAGTTGCAAGGTCTTCTGGTAAATCCCTAAGCTTAAACGTATGGCGCGGGCTCAAGTTGATTATTTCTGCATTCGCTTGGGTGCAAAAAAAAACTGTCAATGTCAAAGTGGTTAGAAATTGGATGTGCATTGTGGGGTATTGAATTTTTAAAACCTTCAAGAAT
This sequence comes from Kodamaea hsintzibuensis (nom. inval.), assembly GCA_030568835.1. Taxonomy (NCBI): domain Eukaryota; kingdom Fungi; phylum Ascomycota; class Pichiomycetes; order Serinales; family Debaryomycetaceae; genus Kodamaea; species Kodamaea hsintzibuensis (nom. inval.). Next base: position 452,810 of record JAJMJA010000002.1, read on the forward strand.
TAGCAAGACGTAATCTTCTGTTTATAACCGATTGATGTAGCTACTTTTGTAGTCACACTATAGGTAATGCTTGTCGTTTAAAGTAAATGGCAAACATGCTTGTGGTACGCAAAACACGTGGATTCATTGTGAGTGGTGGCTGATATCAATTTGTGGACCGTTAAGCATTTGGAGTTACACAATTCTCTCAAAAGTTCGGTAAATTTGAGGGTCCACTTCCCACGTTCGTAATAGATACGAAATTTTAAATATGATCGTGGAGAATACTACTGAGAAATGCCTCAAGTTTACAAAGTTGGTTTTACAACCAAGTATTTTTTGAAATTATTTATTACTTATTGAAACGAATTATAGTGCAAAAAGGACTTTCGCAAATCTCGTATTGAAAAGCGATGCCTTAAATGGGGTGTAATTAATTGGATCGATGATGTCAAAATTAAATGGACCCTGTAGTAGATTTTCTTGAATCATTATTCAAGGTTTTAGACGTCTAAACTTCGTCTTTTCCGGTTAAAATTTTTTAATGCTTGTTATTTTTATGCTAATTCATCATGACTTAAGTAAGATTATACTTTGAGGACCATGCAACATCTCCTAAAGTAATTACCAAAAGTCATTGTCAACAATGATTCCAACTTTTCCTTCTCAATTTTCGAGTCTTCCTCATCAAACAATTTCTCCAATTCTATTACCATCATTTTCAATCTTTTCCTCACCAAGAACTCTCGAAGGACAACCATTAGTATAGCACCAACTACAAATAATAATCCTGCGAGTATTTGGGAATGCAAAAACGGTTTATCTGCGCCCTCTTGTGCCAATGAAAATGCAATTAAAGCTGCCACTAATGTGATAGGGGTATTAAGAACGTTAATTCCTCCCCAGGCAGCGGGAATCTTCAGTTCTAAAGGTCCACCTTCAAGCAAGTCAATACAAATAGGAAAACACATTGTAGAACCTGTTCCACAAGTCAAGCCCAAAATGATACCATATCCTACCAATGGGCCAAACGTGGTCGCATTGATCCAGTATGCAAGAATAAGGATCGCAACAACAAGATTTGCTGCAATTGTGGTGTTACTCCTTCCAACTCTATCACCAATGACACCCACAGTGGCCCGACCAATAACTTGACCAGCATTGATAAGAGAAGTGATAATCAGCCCTTGTGATGCAGAGAGCCCAACGGCTGTACAGTAACGCGATGCACTGAAAAGAACCATAATGTAACCAAGAATTACAACGTTAAACCACAAGGTGATCACAGCTAGTTCATAATTTTTAAAGAATATCTTAAGATCACAAGTTTCTTTAAGAGTTTTGATAATAAACTCTTTATTCATGGTTTCATTGAAGGGCCGTGGCTTGACTTTATAAGGTTTTATAAGAATTATTGCTATTCCTGTTGCAGCAAAAGTTACGAAGCAAACCATTCGTAAAGCCCATTTATGATCACCAGTCATTTCTATTACTTTGTTAATTGCAAGTGAGAAAACTAACCCACCTAAACCAGTACCTGAGATTGCGATTCCCATAGAGGTAGCTTTTTTGGTGGTGAACCAACTGGAGAGAACAAGTGTAACTGGAATATACAAGAGTGAAAATGATAACCCAACTAGAAGACCTTGTGTAAGGTATATTTGCCACAATTTAGTAGAAAAAGATGCAAGGAGGTATCCAAGAGTCTGAAGTATTAAACCAGATATAACAATTGGTTTATAGCCTATCATTTTGTATGCGAATGTCAGGAGTGGGCCCAAGATCTGAGCAATAGTTATAACAAGACCACCCAAAAGTGAATACGCAGTACGTCCACCGCCTTCAAATTGGTTAGATGTGACATAAAAGTTAAGAAAAACTCCAAAACTAGCACTGGGACCCCATGTTGAAAACATCACCAACATTGCTGCAATAGAAACAACCCAGCCGTACCCACCGTTAGGAGGAATGATTATTTCATCTTCTTCTTTAACGTCTTTTTCAAGATCATCCAGTAATGTGGGCTGGTTTGAAATATTAATATCTTTATCTATAACGTTTGATGTCATTTCCAACTTGTTATTTAATCAAACAAAAGACATATTAGGTAGTCTAAATATACTAATTAACACTCAAAAGAGGCTTACAAATAGTACCTTGAGGCCGTATACAGAAGTTCAGTGAGTCATTAGAATAAGAAACGAAACTAACCTTAAGTTAGAAGGGATTCATCACCCGAAAAACACAATACCAGTTTTAGATTGTATAATTGAAGTAACTAGGGCTTTGGGTGTGGAGTTTCAGTTGAGTCGATTTGATTTCCTCGGCCTATAACGGCTTCTTGATGGAGTGGGATAAAGTGTGGATGAATAAACTGGTTAGTTTATAGTCCTTGAGCTCTCAAGTACTAAACACGTGAGAAGGTTCCAAGAAATCGTTGCAGCCTCATCTCCCAATTTTAGGTGGTGCTACAGATTTCTGCCGGGCGGGGACGTTGAAATTCCGACAAAGCAAGTGAGGCAGTTGCTTGGGCTGTTCCGAGTCATTGTGTCACCTAGATTTGACTTCTTAATCCTTACACATAAGGACAGAAATCAGGGTGATTAGAGGGGAATACTGTTAACTTTGAGTCAACTTACTAATGGCATTTTTGGTTGTAGTTGTAAATTTCCTTGTCTTTCTCAGTTGATGATAAACACGTATTTAATTGTGGTTGAGATTAGTAATCCCCAAGTATTGAGTCATTGGCATTGTGCACTGGTCAACAAGTGAAATAAATTGCATATACTATACTTTAATCGAAAGGTTGGTAGGCTTGCTTCTGAGAAAAGTGGTTAGATTAATAGATATTTTGCACCCAATAACAAAACGGAGAGCGATGCGAGGTACTTCATTCTTATACAATGACTCACCAATTGGACGCTGTCAAATAAGAAGGTCCAAGGTTACTTACTGATCACTAAGTTCAGATTATGTTAGTGAAAAGAGATACCAATACAATGACCAATACCAAAAGAATAGAAGAATACAAATAGGACTATTTCTAATTGTGGGAAATGATGATCCCCTGGTACGCTAGTCAATGCTTAGCTCTGTCATAAGGCTGGATTAAGATTGGAGAGAGTACCTTGCACTGCCTTTTCCACTGAAATATACCCTGCTTAACTACCATCTCTACCAATTAGCTTAATACTACCACACAGTGTCCAGTCACAGCTACATCTGATACTTCTAGTATTTCTGGATCACCATGGCTGCAAAATTTAACGTTGTACGATATCAACTACAGTTTAGTGTTCTCCCAAATATAATATGAGACAGAACTCAATAGTGAACTTAAAGCAATAGGCTAAAAAGATATTTGAAATTAGTGGAAGGATAAATGATGGATGTCGAGATATGTTATGAGTCTCTGCTTCAAAAATAAGCATCACTTCATTTAGGAGAATGAAGTTTTTCAATACTGAGCCGTTCTTTATCGATCATCAATTGAGGGCATTGATGGTAATTAATTCACTAAACATATCACCTTGAACTATAAACTATTCATACAAGTTAATAAAACATACTTAATACAACTCTAACTTTATTATTATCTTATCATTACTAACCTGACCTTCAACTGAATGACTCTACCTTCGCATCACTTCATTCACTTCATTCTCCACACTAAATCTTCGTCGAGATCTAGCACGTGACCGATAGATAGACCCCCTTTAACCAAGCCGATTCCAAATCTTTTAATCATCATGTCCAACTCAGACTTCTTATCGAAAGGGATCGATCTCGTGCAGAAGGCTATTGATGCCGATACTGCGACGCAGTATGAAGAGGCCTACAAACTTTATTATAATGGTTTAGATTATCTTATGTTAGCTATTAAGTATGAGAAGAATGCGAAGGCGAAAGAGATGATTAAGTCGAAGTTCACAGAGTATTTGACTCGTGCTGAACAATTGAAGGAGCATTTGGAGAAGCAACTGAAGAAAGATGAGGGAGGTGGTAATGGTTCTGGGTCTGGAGGTTCTGGAAGTGTTACCAAATCCAAAAAGGATGGTGGCGATGATGACAATGAAGATACTAAGAAGCTCCGTGGTGCACTTGCTGGTGCGATTCTTCTGGAAACTCCTAACGTCAGCTGGGATGATATTGCAGGGTTAGAAAGTGCAAAGGAAGCCTTAAAAGAGGCTGTTATTTTGCCTGTCAAATTCCCACATCTTTTTGTGGGAAACCGTAAACCAACCAGTGGTATCTTATTGTACGGTCCTCCTGGTACTGGTAAATCGTACTTGGCCAAGGCTGTTGCAACAGAAGCAAACTCTACGTTTTTTTCTGTATCGTCATCGGATTTGGTATCGAAGTGGATGGGTGAATCTGAACGTTTGGTGAAACAATTGTTCACTATGGCTCGTGAAAATAAACCGTCAATTATATTTATTGACGAAGTAGACGCTTTATGTGGTCCTCGTGGTGAAGGAGAGTCTGAGGCACTGAGAAGAATCAAAACAGAATTATTGGTTCAGATGAATGGTGTAGGAAATGATGCAAGCGGAGTTTTAGTCTTGGGTGCCACAAATATCCCATGGCAATTGGACGCAGCTATTAGAAGACGTTTCGAAAAGAGAATTTACATTGCGTTGCCGGACGCGCAGGCGAGATCGGCAATGTTTGAGATCAACTTGGGAACAGATGTACCTTGTCAATGTACACCACTGGATTTCAAGTTGTTGGGTGAAATGACTGATGGGTACTCTGGTCATGATGTGGCTGTTGTTGTGCGGGATGCATTGATGCAACCTATTCGCCAGATCCAACAAGCAACTCATTTTAAGAAGGTAGACGTAGACGGCAAAGAGAAGTTCACTCCATGCTCACCTGGAGATCCTGGTGCCGAAGAAAAGAGTTGGATGGATATCGAGTCCGACGAGTTGAAAGAACCAGACCTCACAATTAAAGATTTCGTAAAGGCCATCAAGAGTAACAGACCAACTGTGAATAGTGCTGATATTCAGAATCATGTGAAGTTTACAGATGATTTTGGACAAGAAGGAAATTAAGATAAACTTCAATTTTATGATGTCCTCAAAAATAGATTCAATTCACCCTGATAAAAATAGACTGAATTGGCTGTATAGATTAATAAAGTCTTATAATTATGGATTAATGTATTATTGGTATTAGTTACTTGTAAGTTTATGATGTTTCTGTTAATACAAAATTTTAAATAGTACATAGCTTAAATTCGACATTATCTCCCTGGAGATCTTGATCTGTCTCTCATTTTGTAAGCAAACAAATCCTCTTCATCATCTCTTCTTGATCTTCCTTTCAATCTGTCAGCAAACAAATCATCTTCTTGTCTTCCGTTTCTATTTCCTCTTTTACCAGCAAATAAATCCACATCTTCTCTTTTCTTGTTTGCAAATAAATCTTCATCTTCATCACCTCTATTCCTTTTCTCGGCTCTTCTTCTACCACCTTCTCTTTTAGGACGATCTTTTTCGAACTTCTTCTCAATGCGTATTCTGTCTGGTTCTCCATGAATCAAATAATACCTTGAGTATTGAGCTGCATTTTTAATCTTTCTATCGGATTGAAATGCTTGTCTCATATTTAATACAATGGTTGTTTCATCTTCATCCATGGCACCCTCTTCTGGTTCTTCCTTTTCTGGTTCTTCTTTGTTTATTCCCAATCTAGAGAGTAAACTTTGCTTCTTTCGGAATGCAAGTGCTGGGTTGTACAGTTTGGTTACTCTTTCTTCTATGATGCTGTTAACATAATCTGTGTTTTCCAAATTGACTTCAACCAATTCTGGTGTCACCAAAGAAAGCGTTTGGAGTGCATGTGATGCATTCTCATGAGTCTTAAATACAACAGCAACAGTCGAATCATTAATCCATTCAACACGGAACTCGAGTTGTGTGTCTAATGCTTTATATTCTCCATCCACTTCAGAATAATTTAAATATACATCAATAAATGCACTAATATCGTCGGTGGAAAGATTGTCTACACCTCGTACTCTCAATGCTTCAGGACGAAGAGTCTCATCAACTCCGTTAAATGAAACAGTAATCAGTTGGTCTTTTAATGTAGCTTCTCTCTTTTTTTCGTCCTCTAAAGGTTTGGTCATAAGACCTCCGTAAGGCTGTACAATTGGATCCATGTTGCTTGTTTTTTTTTATTTTATTTTTCACTTGGTGAAATTTGAACATTGGTTATTTGGTATAATAGAGGTGATTATATTGATTGTGAATAGTGTTAATAGTAGTATAAAGATGAGCTGATTGCAGTTGGTATTGTAAATGATGAATTTATAGATTGTTCCAATGATCTTACTTTATCAAAACTATATTAGATGTTGTATTACAATTGAAACCTAAAGTATGTTAACAAATTTAAATATAATATTACAAGGATTGATTGTTAAATATAAACTGGATATATATCAAATAATCAGATCATGAAACCATTTTGCGGGTTTAAGTGGGGCAGGCAGATACGCAACTAAAGGTGATAAGGTGTGTAAATGTTGAGATGCGTTAATTTTAAGACGTGTAACTTGACACATTGCGCATGTTTCAAGTGATTGGATAAGTAAAGGTTAATGAATTAGATGAACTTCTTATTTAATTTTGTGGTTGTAGTAATGAAGGTAACTATGTTATTAGGTTGTTCATGATATTCCTGATCTTGAATCTATAATAAGTTTAATTCCTCCGTTTCTTAGGATTGAGATAAACCATAAACCTTGAACGATCATAAAATTGAATTAGTTATTCACGATCTCAAGGAATTAGATAAAATCATCTCTTCTAATGTCATCAAGTAAAATTTGATCACTCACATGTTCACATGAATTCACCATTCATTCCTTCATTCATTCATCCAAATATTTACATTCACTACTTCGATCTCTTCAAAGTAACATTTCTGAGAACCAAACTTGACCTGGGTCTATCACTCATTGCTTTACTCCCTCTTTCGCTTATTCATTTGCTCGTACGCTCTCTCGTATAAACAATACATTATTGCATCTAATGAAAACTTCACCAATCATCTCTTCTCCTTCATAAGTATTGTCCAACTGAATATTCATATAATTATCAACCAGAACTAATCTCCCTCTATATTCCGTCTTATTCCACTTAAGACGAACCACAATCTCCTTATCCACCAACGTCTTCAAAAACGGCTTCGGATTGATAGGTTGAAACTGCTCAGTAGACATCTCTAATCCGTTATGTTATTTTTTTGTTTGTCTGAAAAATTAAACGTGTAACATTTGTAAAACTCAAGTGAATCAAACATCTGTGGGTGTGATTGGGAATTTGTTGTGTATAATTCTAATGAGCAAATTGGTTCAGGTTGTTATTATAGGGTCGCTTATTCGATTTGCGATACCCACTTTCTTCCCCGAGGCTGTGGATTCGTTAGCTTCATCGAATTTACTTAGTTCTCCAGTTCAATCGTTTAGATCGTTGAAGGAAGCTTTCTACTATTTGAAGTTTAATATCAATTTATATGATGGTGGGTTGAATCATAATCCTCCATTGTTGGTCATACTTTTGCTGTTTCTTGACCATCCGGTGGTTTTTAATTTATTGTACACCGTGTTGGATTTAGTTATCGCGTTGCGTTTAGTTAAAATCAATCGATGGTATAACGATTACAATACAAGGAGGACGGGCCAGAGAAAAAGCGGTTTCAATGATGATTTGATGGCTGCTTTCTACTTGTTCAATCCTTTATTGATATTGAGTAATTTGTCAAAGTCCACATTGGTGTTTACCAACTTTTTCATCGCTGAGTCGTTATACCAGCTTTTATTTGGAGGGGGAAGCTGGGTTCGTAGTGTGGTTGCTTTGGGTATTGCCACTTACTTGTCTTTGACACCTGCTGTGTTTTTGCTCTTTTCAGTACTTCTTTTGGGTCGTACTATCCACGGATGGACGGTCAAGAATACCGTAGGAGCAGGTTTGGCATACGCAGGTGTTGTGGGTGGATTGCTCGCGGCATCCCAAGCGGTCTTGGGAGGATCTACAGAATTCCTTTCGCTGTGTTACGGAACTATCCTCAAACACTCGAAAATCGTCCCAAACATGGGCTTGTGGTGGTATCTTTTCACTGAGATGTTCACATTTTTCACACCCTTTTACGTTGGCTTGTTCAACTTGTACCTGTTTGTGTTTGTAGTGCCGATCGGTCTCCGGTTTGTGGAGGTTGGACCACGCGCAGGTGATTCGTTTTTTGCAGTCATTGTCACTTTGATCTGGCTCAGTTTCACCAAATCCTACCTGTCAATAGGAGACTTAGGTTTCGGACTTGCTTTCTTGCCAATTTTCAAAGATACAGTTTTACCTCATTGCAAGTACGCATTTCTTGCCGGAATCGTGCTTTTGGTGAGTGCTACATTGGCCCCAATTTTCTACTACAGTTGGATTGTCTTGGGAAGTGGTAACTCCAACTTCTTCTACAGTATCACATTAGTGTGGGGAGTTGTGCATATCATTATTCTTATGGATTTGGTTTGGGGGAAGTTGACATATGATTATGTTGAACAGCATAAGGTTGTTGGAAAGGCGATCAGATTGACACAGGGATAATTCTTTATTGGATATGTGAAGGGCACATTGAGTGGTTGGATGTATTGCATGAAGTACTTGGAAAATTAGACATCTACAATGAAGTATTCATTCCCTGAATTGAATTGGGCGATGCAAAGTACCATTTCTCTTCTTGTATTAGATTGTATAAAATTTAATGATTATAAAATTTAGAGTTTAATGTAACGTCATATACAAGCAAGAGGTATACAGAGAAGATGGATTGAGTTATCGTCGATGATGTAAAGAAAGTAAACGTATGGAGAGTACTTGGAAGATTTTATTCACTAAGTTCATTATTTATCCTAAGCACCGAACTCTTATTGATTATTTCATCAGTTACTCTAAAAATCTCCCACAATCTATTCTCTTTCTTCTACTTATACATCAACAAAATTTCGCAGCCATTTGAGTCTCATATAATAATTCATTAAGTACTCAAAATATCTCATCCACAGCTGGGTTCTTGAACATACTCACATTCTAGACTATTCCCATTCAGTATTAATCTTCTTACGCTTGCAAATATCATCTTCTGCTATTGGTGTTCGCTTTGCCATCTCTCAAGTATACTCAATACTACTATGCCATGGGTTTCGAATCTCCAAAACAAAAGTTTAATTCAGAAATGAACTATACTATAGAACCCGCATTCCAAACTTCACCTCATACCTCCTCCCTCACCAACCTTAACGCAACTCTTTTAACAACCCACTCCAGCCTCATCTTCTCTATCTATATATCCTGTACATAACTAACTAACGATTCAACATGTGACGTTGCTCACATGACACTATACCTAATTTCCAAACCAATCAACTTGAGCCAAAAAAAACATAAGCTGAAAAAAAAAATCCACATCAACGCCAACCCACTATGTTGTCTCACACTGTTCGTCGTTCCCTCAGCACTTCTGCTACCGGTGTCAAGATTGCCGCGCGTGATGCGCCAGGCAACTTGTCTACTTTGTCTGTAGTTGTCAACAATGCCGGATCATCTGCTGGCAAGAGCGGTGTCTCACATTTGCTTTCCAAGTTCGCCTTTCTTAACACCACCAACAAGTCTGCCTTGCGTTTTACTAGAGAGGCCGAGTTGTTGGGAGGTGTTTTCGGATCTCAGGTTACCCGTGACTCCATTGTGTTGCTGGCTCTGTTTTTGAAGCAAGACTTGCCATACTTTGTTGAGTCTTTGGGTAATGTTGTTTCCCAAACTGCTTTCCGTCCACATGAATACACCGAGGTTGTTTTGCCTGTTGCCAGAGCCGAGTACGAGGCTGCCCATTCATCCAACGAGTTTGTTGCTTTGGAAGAATTGCATCAATTGTCTTTCAGAAAGGGCTTGGGTCACCCATTGTACTTTGATGGTACTACCAAGATTACACTTGAAGAAGTTGAGCAATTTTCCAAGCAAGCATTCACTGCCAACAACATCTCGATCCGTGCCTCTGGTGTCAACACCGAAGACTTGACCAAGTTTGTTGGTGAATCTGCTTTCGCTGGCTTAGCTAGCGGTGGTTCCGGTGTTCCTTCCCCAGGTCTTTTCAAGGGCCAAGAGTCGAGAATCAGAGCCAGCGGTGAGAACGTTGCTGCCATTGCCATCCCAGTAAAGGCCGCTGACTTTGCCAAGTACGAAGTCTTGAGTGCTGCTGTAGGAAACTCCGTCTTGGGTGGAGCTTCCTCCCCACTCTCTAAAATTGCCGGTGCCACTTCTTTCTTGCACAAGTACCAGCAAGCAGGTTTGTTCGTAGTCCAGGTAAAGCACACCAACGCTGCACATGTCGCTGACGGAATCAAGAGAGCCAAGGCTGCTGTTGAAGCCGTAAAGAGCACCGACTTGACCGGTGCCGTCAAGAACGCAGAATTGTCGATTGCATTACAGTCAACCTTTGCTGCCCCAGTAGACTTCAAGGTGGAGGGCGCAACCTCAGGTGCATCTGTCAGCGAGTTCAACTACGTGGCTATCGGTGAAGTTGACGCTTTGCCATACGCTAGTGAGTTGTAAGCTCTTTAAGAATCACCCTTTTCCACGGAGTGGAAATGGGAGTAAGAGGAGTGTATATACGAGCACAATTCATTCCATAAGTGGAGTGAAGATGAACACTCTGAAGTGGAGTGAATAATAAAATATAAACTGTAATGAGATCACTTTTAGGTGAGAAAATGTAGATATTCCGATCCAGAATATGAAATCATAGTGTTCTTAGATTTGAATCGTTTGCCCTAATCATTCCAATATTACTCTCACTGATAAGACTTCAAGACTTTTACAGGAATCAGATCAAAAGGCTGCAAATTTTTCGCAGCCATTCTGTATGTAAGCATCTGAATGAGATGAGCTCAATTGAAGGTTCGTTTCATACGTAATGATTTGGTAATATGCTGCAGTATTTGATTCATCTACTTAAAGATTCGCTTGAAGTTGGTCACATGGTAGATGCTTTCGTGATTAATATATATATATACCTTGATTTAACAAGCTAAAAGCGAATATTGAAGTATAACAATAACCAATAACAAAATAACCAACTGAACCCTTCTATAATTATAATCTCAAGTCATCTTGTGAGGCATTCTTACTAATAATCATTACCACAAGTACTCCTTCTTTCCCCATCACATCCTCATCTACTCTTCACTATACCTTACAAGTCAACTGAAGGTCGTGCATTTTCCAATTCATCACTTCAAATTTTTCACATCACAACAAAAACCCTAACACCCACACCATGTCAGACCTTGAGGAGAACGCATTCAACGAGGGAGCTGAGAACTTCGACGACTTCGACCAGGCCGAGCACTTCTCTGAGGATGAATTCCAGGAACCTGTTGAAGCCAACGGTGCTGAGAAGACTGCCGATGGTAAGACTATTGTAAATGGTGGGTTTGGACCAGATGATGCTGCAGTCGCAAGCAACGGTCCAAGACAAAAGACAGTCAAGGAGTTAGCAATTCCTAAGGAAGACAGATGTACCACTCCATACATGACCAAATATGAGCGTGCACGTGTATTGGGAACTAGAGCATTGCAGATTTCTCTCAATGCACCTGTTTTGGTTGACATTGAAGGAGAAACAGACCCATTGCAAATTGCAATGAAGGAGTTAGCTCAAAGAAAGATCCCATTGGTAGTAAGAAGATACTTACCAGATGGTAGTTTTGAGGACTGGGGATGTGATGAGTTGATTGTAGATCATTAAACATCTATATTACATACTCCATGAAAGGAGCAGGGAAATTAAGACAAGTGATTGGTTCTTCTTTAACTATGGGAGTATTTAAACTCTGAGCAAACATCATATTATCCCTTTCACACAAAACAAAGAAGTCCAACATTCAATTAAATAACCTTCAAATTTTCACTTCAAAAGGTGAATATCCCATTTAAATTGGGTTTAATTATCCCTTTACAGGATACAAAGTACATTGTGCAGTTTGAACAGAATAGAGTAAACGAATAACGAACCAAATAGTAGATTCTGTAAGCAAGAACAAGTTATCCACTTGTGAATTTCTGGTTAGATAACCCTGTAATTTACATTCTTCTCCTGATATGAACTTTCTTTCATTCACTACAAGTATTACTTTTATTTACTTTTATTGTTCCTTGATGGTTTGTTTAAACTATAGGATCTAATCAATATAGGCATCCAACCACTTGCTTGCCATAAACAACTTCTTTCCATCAATTTGCTCTTTCACAAATCCATCTACTAAGCGGTCAAACGTGGCCCTCAGTAAACGATTATCACCTGAACCGATTTCCCCTAACTGCACCGAACAACATGCTTCCTTTAATCTGTCCACATCTATGATCAAATCATCTGAATACTTGCGTGGATCCAGCTCTTCCGCGAACACCTTGAGTGCATTGTAGATGGTCATTCTATCTTCGAACTTCAGAAACTCCTTAGCCATGATATTCAGAAACTGCGTGAAATTCACTCCTTTACCGTCGGTGTTATCCACAGTTATCATTTGAGTGAGCTGTTCATCACTGGGAGGTTTAATACCCAACTGAGTGTAGAGTTTCACCAAATCGTCTTTAGTGATGAGCGAATCTCGCGACTCACCATCTATGAGTGTAAACGCATTGCGTAGTTGTGCTTTCTGGTTGTTGGAAAGGGTGTTAAGTGCCAGCATTACTTCTGCTTGTCTTTTCTGATTTTGTTGTTTTGGTGAGAATCGCGACGCGAGAACTTTTGAAAAGTCTAATGAGAATTAGGAAGAGAGTGTAAAAAGGTGATTTGAAGTTTTATACGATGTATACGATGTATACGATTTATACTCTATGATTATCTTCATGAATGAATCTGGAGAATATACAAAAGCTATTATCTGTCCCTTGGGGTAGGTTCTCATTGGGTTGAAAATAATTAGGTTAATGATTTGTAAAGAAAAGATACGTATTAAATGTTGAACCCCATGGAACAAGAAGAGACTAACAATGTTATGTAATGAAGTGAATGACAAAAGTAGATAATTAGGAGCTGGTCTACAGTTATTTATTGCAATTCCAACAAGCTTTTGGGATTTGGGATTAGTTAATACCCTAAAATAGGAACTAACTGTCTCTCTCTACTAGTCACTTCATTTCTAGCACTCAACAAAATAGATTCTGGATGGAATTCAGATCAAATACTGTTCTTAGCTAGTTGCAGTGTATATCTAGTTCAGCGTCAGCTAGTACGTATAAACATATGTTTGGTGGAATGGATTAAAGCTCAACGATACTACTGCAAAAATGCTACCAGTGTTAAACAGAGAAGCAAATTCACTATTGCAATACAAGAATCAAAGTTTCTGGCAAGTAAAAGCATAAATTTAAACCAGATCGAACCCAAATCTTGAAAACGGAGCTTAGTTTATAAGATAGCCTTTCCACTCAACGTAGGTATTTCCAAATTTAAGCTACTTCAACTAGCTTACCTACTGTTGAGATCAGTCTATTGTTTCGTTTTTGGCTAGAATATACTTCTGTAATAGTATTGGCGAGAGTACTGGCAAAGAACCAACTGTAATACCACTTCACCTACTAAGTAGTCCTCACTGCTTATTAAATTAATTAACCTGACTGGCAGGACAAAGACAACATGTCGCGGTTAAATCTTGAACGAACTGAACTTCAACAATAATACTCATTGCATAACTTACTTAACTAAAAATATATTTGGCTGCAAAAATTTTAAATTACTAGAAAAAAATTCCGACAGATAACTGTCACACCTAGTGTTAGAATACGACTTATACGAAAAGAAGAACACAATTGTAGTCTCTAGAATTCACGAGCGCTCTCCTTTAGATATACAATAGGAAATATTAACAATTCATATATTTTGGGTATACAGCATAACTCATACTTAAGATGATTCAATTAACCTAAGTTCTCTATCATACTCTCACTATCTCCAGTGCAACCACTGTTAATCAGTCGAGGTAGAATTAGTACCTATCGTTCCTAACTTTTCTTGCATGAAACTTCCTTGAATCACCAGAACACAGTACTTGAACAATTCGAATCCTCCTGGCAAAAAGATATTGTTGATTCTGGTTGTTTTCTGGCAGCCCTTAACTGGTTCCTTGCCCGCGAATCTATCTTCTATCCATTTGAACGCGCCCGGTGCACCTGCCACATACTCAAGACCATGTTCACTAATCTGAGCTGCATTGAACTCATACGACTCGATTCCCCAATCACACCAATTGTCGTACACTCTTTGAGCTTCATTAAAAGGAGCAATCTCATCGGTTATACCATGGTGAACCATAATTGGGATTTTGGGCATTTCATCATTCTTCACTAGAGCCAAGGTGTTCTCTTCAAGGATCTTCTTGGCGATGGGTACCTGGAAAACACCAAATCCATCCTTAAAATACCTATCAGGACCCGTGTAGAAGTGTGTTCCAACAAATTTAACAACTCCTGGAACAAGACATTTATCTGCGGCCCAGTTGAAGTTATCAACTTGTTCCTGTGTCTGCATCTCGCCATCGAATGCTTCTCTAGCCTCAGGATACACGTTGATTAAACCATGGAATGCGAGTGCACTCAAACCCGCAAAGACACCACCGTCAACTGAAGCGGATGCTGCGCTGATGTTTGGAATGAATCCTCCGAAAGCAGCACCAATTATTGTGCCCTCCAAGTCAGGGGCGTAGGTAGGCTGCAATGCAGCAGCCCAACTTGTTGCGATTGAACCACCAGAGTACCCGTACATTGCAACCAGGGCGTCGTTGTCAATACCAGTGAGGTTTCCGGACTGTAAAGTACCTTTAATACCGTCCAAAACAGACTTACCATTGAGTCTTCCAATAGCATAAGCACCATTGAGTCCTTCATAATCAGTAATAACAACGTAGTACCCTTTGTTCAACCACAGCTGAGCGAAGAGCATTTCAGCTTGCGAAATCAAGGTTGAGATAAATGGAGCACCAATCTGACTTGCGTACGACACAGCACAGTCTTGAGCAGGAGAGTCTGTTGCTGTTTGGTAGGAAATAAGCTTCTTAGGGTCGGCATTGAAAGGTTTGAGAACGAGAGCCACGACAGAAGTAGCATTGTCATTCTGGTCATTCGATCTAATCAATATCTGCCATGCTCCATCCACTTGCATTGGAAGGTACATGGAACGCACTTGGTGTGGGGATTTTCTAGACTTTAAAATAGTACCAGGCTCTGCGTCTTCAAACCCTGGTGGGTTTGAGTAGAATGGATCCTGACTAGGTACGAGGAACCCATCGTCTGATGAAGCAGCATTGCCAATCGATATGTTGAGCAATATCGAAATTGTCGCAAGAATAAAGTGCCAGCTCTTCATATTTGCAGTGTCAAGTTTACCTTGAACTTCCATACGCGAGATCCGGTATTATTTATATCTCCTGAGGTTGCATAAGAGCTTAAGACTAATCGAAACTCATCATCCACTACACCCTCTCTTGGATGCAAAATAATATCCTATTTAGGAAATCATACAAGTTTCACAGTCTTCGAACCGGCCGTCGTTTTGTTTAACAATAGCTTTGTGCTGTTCATTTCTTCTTCAGTGATACAGTTTTCTTCTTGGTTAGTACCTGGATGTATATACTATAGTTCAAACTTTTGTCTACTCCGAAGTGTACCAAGAATATTCGTACCTTCATTTGCATAATTGATCATTAAACTCACTTGAGTTATAAATTGTCACTGAGTGGCTGCAAAACTAGCAGGTATATCTCTCGAGGCTCAACGTTTTCTTTCAGGGGTACTGTTCCTTTGTGAACATACCGCTAGCCAACTAAAGGTGCAAAGTCCTAAAATGTCTACATTGAGGAACATTCGTGCTTTCAAAACAATCATTATCCTTCCGACGCCTTAAAAATACCGGGAACGATTTTACGGGCAACACCTTAATTAGGTAGGTTTTGGAGAAGAATAAGGTTTGCCGATGGTGGGGTAAACCCTAAATTCAGCGGAGTTCCACCAAGAACTAAGACCTTCTGTATGATTCGGGTTCTTCATGTTGGCGTTTTCAAGGTGTTAGTTTCTTATTGCTTGGAACCGTTAAGTTGGATGTTTTCTTGAGAGCATTGTTAGTTCTAGGTAATCAAGTATTAGGTAGAGATTTCTAACATTTCTTTCTGGAATTGACTTCTTTCAGAAGATATGGAATACACATGCGTTGGAACGAGAGTTACCAAAGCTCATATCGATGACACCATTAAATCCGCTTCGTGCGTTTTGGTCAGTAGATCCCCCCATCCCCCTCAAAAAATTGTCCACATTCAGTATAACGATGACTGAGAAACGTTATTTGTAGATCCAAATCATAATAGTAGCTAATGATAGTGAGGGGCTCAAAGTGGTGTAATTGCAAAAGAGTTAGATAGAACCATAGGTTGGGGTGAGCTTTACTAAACTTGATGCCCGACGGGCAATAATTGTAAATGAGATTGGCACCGCGAAACACTTAATGTTGTGCGAATTGTCCTATTATTTAAGACAAATTGTTTGAAACCATATTTATATGGTAGTCTCTGAGCATATACTTATGTAATCAAATTTCCTAGAGCATAGAGAATAAGAGCCTCTAAGTTATATTTTGAAACTTCTTAACAGGTTGAAGGATAGTAGCTACTATATACAATTTTCCAAAGCATTATGCAAGATTTTATTTGCTCACTTTGCTTTTCAATAAAATTGAAATGAGTTTAAGTCTAAGAGGCTCTAAGTTATATTTGAAACTTCATAATCGGTTGATGGATAATAGCTACTATATACAATTTTCCAAAGCATTATGTTAGCTTTTATTTGCTCATTTTACTTTTCAATAAAATTAAAATGAGTTTAAGTCTAAGAGGCTCTAAGTTATATTTGAAACTTCATAATCGGTTGATGGATAATAGCTACTATATACAATTTTCCAATGCAATATGTAAGATTTTATTTGCTCACTTTGCTTTTCAATAAAATTAATTAGTTTAAGTGAGGCAGAATGGAAAGCTACTTCACAGAAACCATCAGCAGTTGATGTTCGCAAGGTAAAGGTACTCGTAAACTTGTAGAGTTATGGTGATTGCTTCCAGAGTGACTGTGGAAACTACCTGATGCAATTGTATGACTCTATGGCTTAACTCGTATTTACAGTTCACGTGATTCGCTTAGTCGGTAGCCTTTGGTCCTTTTTGATTACAAAGTACACTTGTGACATGACGTAGTGCGATCATTTTTTTTCATTTTTTGCAACCACTTCGGATGAAAGTATTCCAGAAGACAGGAGGATGGCAATTTAAATCCGTCAGTGTGTATTTTGAATGATGAGGAGTATACTAGGTTGCTTACTTATTCAACCCTTAGAGGTTAGTTTGTAAGCTGGATACAGAGTGAGCAGGATATACTTGCTGAACTTGATCACCCAATTGTAGGTATGGTGTGACTAATCTAAAGAAGCAGCCTTGTTGTAAAGAGGCTCAAGACACGTTTGCCAAATAGAGCTGCATATCTCGCCTCAAAGGAACAAAATTAAGCAATTCCAGAAGGAAAACCGCTCTCAGAAAGGACAATAGGCGGGATAAGGCAAAAGGCGCGCTTACCAGTGAGCCACATTCCATAGACTGATTATGTTATTACTAGGTAGAAGAACAGAGTTAGTATTCCAAAGGAACTATGGTGAGTAATAAGTGGTACTTCCTTTAGCTTTTGTCTACTCGTTGGTCTGCCGGGCTAAAAAGATGCAACGCTGGTTCATTTGGATGCAAATTTAGATATTTCAGTTTTGAGCTCAAAAGGGAGAGAATGACTGTTATGGACCCCCCGCTACTAAACAAGTAATGAGAATGGGAAACTGACCTCCGATTCTATATGAGTAATGAAACAAGGGAACCTTACGTCCGTTATTGTATGAGAGCTGATATAAATACAGCTGTATTTGACATCTAGATAGTTATTCCTCATCAAGAATTAAGAATTAAATAATTATGACTATCACTGTTGGTATTAACGGTTTCGGACGTATTGGACGTTTAGTAGCTAGGGTTGCATTGCAAAGAGAGGACATTAACATTGTTGCTATTAATGATCCATTTATTGCTGCTGATTACGCAGCTTATATGTTCAAGTACGACTCTACTCATGGTAGATACAAAGGTGAAGTCACTTCCAAGGGTGATTCCTTGGTGATTGACGGCCATGAGATTAAGGTCTTCCAAGAGAGAGACCCTGCTGATATTCCATGGGGAAAATCCGGTGTTGACTATGTTATTGAGTCTACCGGTGTGTTCACTAGCTTGGAAGGTTCCAATAAGCACATTCAGGCTGGTGCTAAGAAGGTCGTAATTACTGGGCCATCTTCTGATGCCCCAATGTTTGTTCCTGGTGTGAACCATGAAGAGTACACTCCAGACATGAAGATTGCTTCCAACGCTTCGTGCACTACTAACTGTGTTGCTATTTTGGCTAAGGTCATCAACGACAAGTTCGGAATCGAGGAGGGATTAATGACGACCGTCCACTCTACCACCGCTAGTCAAAAGACTGTCGATGGGCCATCCCACAAGGATTGGAGAGGTGGTAGAACTGCTTCCAATAATATCATTCCTTCTTCTACTGGTGCTGCCAAGGCAGTGGGTAAGGTGCTTCCAACATTGAATGGTAAGATAACTGGCTTATCCTTGAGAGTCCCAACCGTCGACGTTTCCGTTGTTGACTTGACTGTCAGATTGAAGACTAAGACAACCTACGAGGAAATCTCTGCCGCCTTTAAGGCTGCTTCTGAAGGTGAATTAAAGGGTATTTTAGACTATACTGAGGATAATGTTGTTTCAACTGACTTCCTTGGTTCGCCCTTCTCTGCAACCTTTGACCAGAAAGCAGGTATCTTGTTGTCACCAACCTTTGTTAAGTTGATTGGTTGGTATGATAACGAGTTTGGTTACTCCACTAGAGTAGTCGACTTCTTGGAGCACATGGCAAAAGCCTCTAAGTGATAGCTCTAACCTATTTTGAGCTCTTCTACATTTAGAATGAGTTGTTGGTGATTCTACAGGTTGTCCTGAGAGTTATGGGTGCTAGTATCATATATAGTTGACAATTTGTAATCATTAGACTGAATAAATTTGGAAGCTTAACTATTGTAGTTTGTAGATGACTCCGCAATCTTGGATCTTCGACGTATCAGCTTCACTAAAAACGTAAGCCTTGTCACTAGCTAGTCTATCAAAAATGACACCTTCATCAATTCTTATTCGCTACCAATTTTGATTGAACACTGAACATTCATCTCAACACCTGTTCTTTTATTATAACAATTGAGAGAACTCCAAGCAGAACCTAGATAGAATTTACAAGTCAGAGCGTAGGCTTCCAGGAAATTCTGTATATTTAAGCTTATCAGACCTTGGACCCTCCATCCATTTACTAATGAATTACCATACTCTTAATTTGGTAGTCGCCATCTTTAAGTCTGTCTTTGCTGCCAATGGTCTGCAAAATCGTTGAAAAATTCCAAAGATATAGTAATCTAAATGCATTCTTGAGCTGTGAGACGATGACAGTTAAACTAAGAGATGTCATATGTAGATAAGATTGGGATTAGGTAAAGATTAGAAGCATTGTATTAAATATTCGTAAGTATGGAAGTATATATTTATTTTGATAATTTTCACACGACTTGAGAATTTGCAGCCAATTCAATGTTAGTTAGAAGCTCGAGGAAAAGACATATTATTAGGCATCCTTTCTCCCTCGCACCTTCCTTTTCTTTATTATTTACCCAGGCTTTCGTCTTGCTTACGTTTCTAATGTAGAGGCTTCCTATGCAATTTGCACTCCTGTTCTTCACTCAATCATCCTTTCCACGTTTGTTGCAAGCATCTTCCTTTTTTAAAAACTCCATCGACTATTTCTTATTCTTTGCGAATATACTGTCAAGACACTTCGTAATTTGAATCTGGCTTTACTCTTTATAATTTGGGTATAACCAAAATAAGGGTGGAGAACAGAATGTGGGATAAGAGAATTGAAGAGGAAATTGTTGATGTTATGAGATATCGGCGAACAAGACTAGTCTATTCTCAGTTTAGAGAAAAAACGGTACAAATACATTAATTAACTCAGAGTTCTACTATGGTCTGATGTTGTTTTTTGAAGCTCACAGTATCAACTAGCTTCCTACCTCTGGAGTTATAGTGCAACAAATAATGTATAATAGAGTACAAGAGAACTGAGTGAACTGAAAACTATTGAAACAATCTGGTAACTAAAACTGTTTGATCTCTGGAATATCTGAAAATGTTTTAGTCCAGGAGTTGGTTGCTATAGATTTGGCTGCAAACAGGTAAAAACTTGATGGGAGAGGGTAGATTTTATCCATATTTACTCTGACTTCTACAGTTTACAATGGTGAGTACTTGTATATTCGTTTGCTTGGTCTAAATGCTTATCTATGTAGGTTAGAGAATCTCCTGTACCTATGACACCATCTGGTAAGGAGTAGGTGTCGACTATGAATCAGTAGTACAATAGGGAGATGAAGAATCTTGTTTTGAACTACAAGAAAATAGTTGTGGTGGTTAGTAGAAGATGAATAAAAGATAGGTTTATGTTTTACTTAAGAGAAACTTCATCCTTGAGGTCAATGAGGTAAAGAACCTCTTTACAATTAACATGCTAGATAAAAAAGATGAAGATTCTTGGACTTTTATAATCAATGAAAAAATACTTTGCTTCTCTTAACTTATCTCATAACTTAAGGTGACTACCTTTACTGAATACTACGTGAGACACAGTGAGCATACTTCCAGAATGAACTACAATCCATATTGATTACTTGAATGTTCTCACTAAAATTGTCATTAAATTTTCAAGCTCCTACAAACTCTCACTAGAAATTCGCGTGTTGTGTTTTCTTTAAATCAACAAACATATGGAGTCAACGCTATACAATCAGCCTGTGGTTATAGACAACGGATCCGGCAACTTGAAAGCTGGGTTTGCCGGAGAAGATAAACCTAGGACATATGCATCTGCGATTGTTGGTAGACCCAAGTATTCGAAGATCATGGCAGGTTCGCTTGCAGGAGCTGATATGGACGAGGATGAAGCACGCTTAAGTCGGAATCTTGCGTCGAGTGAGGAGACATTCGTAGGTAACTTGGCACAACAGAACCGAGGGCTTCTCAAACTTCGGTATCCCATCGAACATGGTATCGTTAACAATTGGGAAGACATGGAGAAGTTGTGGAATCATACGTATACACAAGACCTCAAAACAAATGCTGAAGACCACCCACTTTTGATCACAGAGGCACCTCTTAATCCACGTACCAATAGAGATAAGATGTGTCAGGTGTTATTTGAGCAGTTCAATATTCCATGCATCTATATATCGATCCAGGCCGTATTGTCTCTCTATGCCCTGGGCAGAACAACGGGAGTGGTGATAGATAGTGGAGATGGAGTGCTGCATATCGTACCAGTATACGAGGGATTCTCACTTCCTACATCAATCAAAAGAATGGACATTGCAGGTAGAGATATCACTGAACAATTGCTGTTCAATATGAGACGTATGAGTGGAATAAACCTTCAGTCGAGTGCAGAACTAGAAATTGTACGCCAAATTAAAGAAAAGGTTTGCTTCATTTCAAAAGACCCAATTAGAGACGAAAAGTTGTATGCTGCAGCATACAACAATGCAGAGCTTATGCTGACTTATAAACTTCCTGACGGACATGAGATCCAGTTGGGAGTGGAGAAGTTTAGAGCACCAGAAATTTTATTCAACCCTCAATTGATAGGGAATGAGTCACCAGGATTACACGAACTTACTTCCCTAGCGATTGCTAAGACAGACTTGGACTTGAGGCCGACGTTATACCAGAATATAATTTTGTCAGGAGGGAACACACTTCTTAAAAACTTTGGAGACCGTTTACTTGCTGAATTGAAACAGCAACAGTCATCACAAACAACAGGAATATGGAACAAATCTGCATTGGAAAACTACAATACAAAGATGAAGGTGAAAATATACGCACCTCCAGAGAGAAAGTACCTGACTTGGATAGGAGGAAGTATTTTGGCTGGATTAAGTACCTTCAAGAAGATGTGGATCACACTGGCAGAGTACCAGGAGGACCCTGGAGTGGTACATGTGAAGTGTATGTAGATAACACTCGAGTGAGACCCAAAACTAAACAATTAGTATTAACACAACCAAAACAAGTAGGTACAGTGTACCTGCTTATGGCATTACAGTCATGTAATACCGGACTTCTAGATTGGTAGTCAAAGTTACAGATAGAATCAGCAGTTCTATCATGCAATGGGGGCATTTGAATTAAGTGTATAAATGGATAGTTGGTTCACTACAGAGCTAGCGATCTTGATTTTTCATGATTGCTTAAAGGATACGATGACAGAGATCATCAGTTTGAGCTTCTCCACTATGCATAAATGAGTAAAGCTTTTCAATACTATATCCTCCGATGCTCGTGTTTCTCAAACACAGGGTGTTTGTAATTCTTTCAAGCCAGAGAATGATTTTTAGACTCTTTAGTTTAGTTTAGACTTTCGAATTGTCTTCATGTTAACTTAAATTCAGTTGCAAAGTAGACCAATGTTGATAACGATAGAGATAATTTTTCCAGGATGTATTTCCTTATCAACTCTAAATCCTTATAATGACGTACATTCTATTGAAAGCGAACATGACATTTCAGTATCATTTTATCACTTCTTCGTATTCATATCTACATGAATTAAACTTCCAATTCTTTATATATATGCTTGTTTTCTACGGAAGCTTATGAACACAGTCCAAACATAAAAGGGAATACCCTACTGGGTAATCACTTAGATACAGTAATATCTGTCACCGAAATCACCCAATCCTGGAACAATATACTTGTCTTCATCCAACTTCTCATCAATACCACCGGTGATAATTTTCACCAATGGGTACTTTTCTTGGAAAGCCTTAATTCCTTCTGGGGCAGCAAGCAAGTTCAAGAATAAGATTCTGTCCATTTGGACACCTCTAGCCAACAATACCTCAACAGCCATCATAGCAGATCCTCCAGTAGCTAACATTGGGTCAAGTAAGAAAACATAACGTTCAGCAATGTCTTCTGGCAACTTAGCGTAGAATAATTTGGGTAAAGCCGTTTCCTCATCTCTTTGAATCAAGATCTTACCTATTCTGACAGAACGACAACATTCTCTCAAACCCATTTCCATGGACTCACCGGCACGGACAATGGATACACCACAGATCTTACCCAAGAACTTGGCTCCTTCGTATTCGTGGCCCCCATGACACTTGATAATCTGCTTTTCAACAGGCAATTGGTTCAAGCCTTCCTCTACAAGCAAACGAATGATTCTGTCAGAGTAAAAGACAAAATCACCACGCTTGGTAGTCTGGTCTCTAATAATAGAGTACAAGCCAATGAGCTGGTTAGTCTGGGGAAGTAAGATGACGTTCTTGTTAACTTCAGAGGCAATGGACATGATGATGGATAAGAAAAAATTTCAATCTCATTCACTTGAGATCAGTCCACTGGATGATGAAGAGTGGGGAAATCAGAGATTCTTGAAGATTTAATAAGAGCATCTAAGGATTGTGATGTTACAACTTTCAATGAAGTGAGTGATGTGTAAGTTCAGTCTTACTGTTATTGTCATATACATGTCCTAGATAAGGTGATGCCTTATCTGGAAAATCTCAAGAAACATTGATTTAGATAAAGTACTCTACCACCAAGTGGAGTTAGGATGAGAATTGAATAAGACGTAATTAGATGAGATTATACAAGTTTAATGATATCTCTTTACTACACTGGGTATTTAGGTGTATGATATTTAGAAGTTATTTTGCAACTACTTCCCATTAGCAAATTGTAGTGAATATTCATAATGGTTTGCCTCCTTTAATACCGATACTGAGGTACTTGTTAGTTATAAATTTGCACCCAATTGATCGTCCTTGTTACTAGAGTATCTCTCTCGCAATTTCCAAGCCACTCCTGGCTCATACCTCTATTAACACATTTCTAAAACACCTCTCAAAAATCACACTAACTGAAACATCTCTGCCAGCTACACAAGATCTCCTCTTGATGCTTGACCCTTGCTGTGAATGAAATCCAACCATCAAGCATTGAAGTGTCATTCCCATCACTTATGAGAACTACAGTATATACCAATGTCCATTCTTACTCTATTTAGTACAATTGGTTTGTAAAACAAACCTATAACTCATGTGAGCCACCACTATAAAATTAAACGTAAACTCTTTGAAGTATTGAGTTTTCTGAATTGGTGAGTCTGTTGACATATGGAACACATTCAATGACACCACATTTTAAATCTTCAAACACATCCTGATATCGTTCACTTATTAAACATTCAATCCTTTATCTACTCTTGCACAAAAGGGTTGTCAATAATCTCGCTTCCATCTACCGGTGATATGGTCAACAAGTTGTTTCCCCTCACAACAACCAAGCCCAAGTCTCTGGTCTTGCTTGTCAATACAGTGTCATCATCTTCTGATCTCACATTCTCAACAACATCCTCCAAAACCAAGTTCATCAATTGATCAAATCCCTTCAACGTTCCTGTGATCTGTCTTCCTCCAATGAACTTGACACGGATCAGCTGCTCTTTGTACTTGTTCAAGTCCAAGATAGCTTCTCTCTTAGGTCCATCATGCTTGGCTCCCTGCGAGTTATTGTTGTTGTATCTTCTTCTGTTATTGTTGTTATTGTTGTTGTTGTTGCTGTTGTTATACCGATGCTGTTTCGTTAGTTCTGCTGTCCTCTTTTGGAAGTCTTCTCTCTCTAGTTTACTTACATTATCACTCATTTTGCTGGTGGTTTTGATGTTCAGATTTTTTTTCAACTCAACTCCATGAAATGCATTTGGTGCGAACTGAACTGTGTGGTGGAAATTATGAGTAGAGAGGATTAATTGAGAGGAAGAAAAGGACGAAGAGCAAGAAGAAGAATGCGAATATGTCATATTGTGAGGTCAGAAGATATGTTACATACTGCTGCATTGATAGGAGGGATGATAGGTGGACTTAAAATCTATCATGACAATTTATATTATTTGATAAAATTCCTCCAAATATTCCAAATATCCCAATAATATGTAAAACCAGTGCTGTGAATAACTTAATCTACGAGTCAATAGAGAGAATATTATAGATCTGAGATAAGTTCATTGATTACTGAATATATTAAGTTGAAGATTAGATTCTTCAGAACTAATTCGAAAACATTATCTGATATTTCCCCAGATTATGTACTTACTACTCACGAATCCTTACCACTCAGACTCTGAGTTAGCAATCATATTGAAATCAAACCCTCTTCATTTACTCTTTTCAAGTATTGGTCACGTGTTTTTTTCTATGTCAGATTTATGTCAATTACTCGTGGTTATGTCAAATAATTCTATAGCTAATTAAAGCTAAAGTCTTTACGATTCCTAGCATTAGACAATAAGATCTAATAACTCAACCGTAATCTGATATATTGTAATAACTATTACCCACTTTCATGAAGCTCGTAGACGTAAAAAACTAACCTCTGTTAGCTACTAACAAAATTTTAGAAGAGCTATTTTAAATTAATCATTTGGCAAACTAGAAGATATTAAACTCAACAACAGTCCGATATAGTGTAACGGCTAGCACGGTTCTCTTTCACAGAGCAAACCCGGGTTCGACTCCCGGTATCGGAGCTTCTTTTTTCCTTCCAGATTATCTGCTCTATTACACTTCATTTGTATGTGTAGGTTATCGATGAGATGCGTTTCATTTTTGTGTTAATTATTTTTGTTGTGAAGAACAAATAGATTAAAAGTCGTGAATAATTTCAAATCGATCCTGGCGTATTGATTCAATTATTTACTAAGTACGAAACTTAGTTATGTGGAACTGATTATCAAATCATTGAAACCTACTGGAAAACAATACGATTACTAATAAATTCGCTCGGACAAACTCGAAAGTGGATAATATGCATAATTTGAAAGAAATATCCGATATTTCTAACTTACCTGGAGCTTAGGAAAACAACTACAACAACACTGATTGAGAACAGGACACAAGCACGCGCATTAAAACAAACAACATAACAGACAGTTAAAGTTGCCGATGAACAGGTTCAAAGAACAAAGTTGGGCAGAAATAGAGAGGAGCCAATGACACAAATCTCAGTATAATGAGTTTTGACTAAGGAACATGGCTTGGAAGGAGGCTATGGAAATGAGCATAACAAATGGTTAGAGTACAATATCTACCAACTCGTCAATACACCAAAAAATACTTAACTCGCCATCGTCCAACTAGTTAGACTGGCTGCTAATTAAGTCGCGTTAAATCCACTAACTATTATATAGGAATTGCTACAGGTGTGAGCATTGGTTTTTTTGATTTCAAAGAATCGTCAATGAAGAGTTATGAATGATATAGGGTGCGATTTATGAGACATCTAGTTTGTTTGTATTAAACGAGCTGGTCAAACTGCCCACCCCCAATTCATTATAACCTTAATAGAGATCTTCTTAATGTTGCCAAATTGCTTTGATAAACCCTGATGCGCAGCTTTCCACCTCAATTTTTGCATACTACACCCCAGATGTCTAATGGGTGCAAAAACAAAGAGTTAAGCAGCCCAAACCCAAAAGTGTACACGTTATTAATATGAAAAAAAAGAATGCGTGGACCGGGAATCGAACCCGGGGCCCAACGATGGCAACGTTGGATTTTACCACTAAACCATCCACGCTTCTGATGAATATTTCCGATGAATTGTTGGCACAACTTTGGTAGGTGAAATCGTCCAAAAAAAATAGTTAACTACTCTTAAATTTTTGAACTGGTTCTTAGTGGCTCCGTAAAAGAAAAGTATACTCTGAGTTAGCTTGAGTATAACTGGGCTCAAATTGTTGTACTACACTTCCAAAGAAGATCTACCATCCCTTAAGTATCAATGAAGCCCTTAAATATAGATTCTAATCAGGAACACTAAGCCCTGATTGTCTCCACTTTCTCGTGTCTTCCTTACATTTGACTTCTTCTATTACGACAACAGTAGTACTATAGTGATGAAGTGAACTATTGAAGTGAGTGTGTACAGTTTGACACCTTAGTCATTGATTATTCTGAAATTGTAAAAGTAGGTTTCAATAGTGACGCATCAAGTAACATCCAAACCATTCAATCGTACCTCTTCTTTCTTTATAAAACCTGATGTCATTCCCTCGACCCCACGAATGATCCCCGTAATTATTATAAAAAATAACAATAATATATATACTTCACTTACATTAATTGATCTTGGATCGAGGTCTTCTCTTCCGTTTGGGTTGTTGAACCATAATAATTCATTTTAGTTTCTCACAAGTGAAAACTACCGCTAAAACGATTTCGCTTAACGAGTTAATGGATACTTGATAGTAAGCCCTGGACAGTGTATCTCCTCTCTTAAGTGAAACCTAAAAGTGGACTTGGAGGAGTTTGCCTAAAAAGATCGCCTCGCCGGATTAACACAAAGATCCCTTCATCACCCAATATCCGGGGTTGAAGGTTCCATTAATTTCCACAGGAATTGTATCCCTAGTTTTAACGTTTGAATGGCAACCTGAATCACTTCCTTGCACATAAGAATGAACAGGTCCCTTCAAGCTGTAAATTTTAAGTATTCATTCTACCCCCATTTTGTTCAACAAAAGATGAACTGCTAAATAAAGATTGAATTAATGGACTCCGATTTGAGAGTCCAATTCTACAATCCATCTACAAAGTTCAACTTGAATCGTTATCTGAATATCTAACAGCAGTTTAAACCATTAATCATAAAAACAATACAAGCCCTTTCTACTTTCTTACTCCTTGATTCAGCGTGTTGCAAATACCCCAGATCTGTAATGTGGTCATGGATTAAATTTGGGGGATAAACTATTGCGGAATCTAATTCTGGGGACTCCAACAAGTTGTTACAGTAACACAAACGGATAAGTACATTGCAAATGAATTATAATATATGTGCTAGTGACTCCTATTTCGGAATAACTACTTTAAATCAACATGTTGATTCACACACTCCTGCCTTCTCACCCCACTTGCTCACTTCGGATGTAAATTGCTTGTCGAAATTACCCATCCTTCAGTCAGTCCACTGGAGTGGAGTGAGTTCGTCCCCACTTTTAATCGTTTGTGTTACTCTTCGGAGATTTAAGAGACACAGAAAAACCTACCACAATAAACGAAACACATATATTTTTGGGCAGACTAGCCTGGGGAAGACGCGAGCGTTTCCTAATTGGGGACTCATCCCTACCCCATCAAAGTAAAAGTCTGTGTTCACAACCACAATCCTAGTTTTATGTGTAGTACTTGGATCCGAGTATACTAATCGAGAAGTATACCCTAGCTCCCTTTAGGATCCTCATTTTTGGATTCTTTTAGAAAAGGTATAAATTGGCAGCCCCCCCCACCAACCTCTTTCTGATTTTTATATAATTATAGTCCTATAAAGAAACTTACGATGACTATTCCCGTTCAAAGTCCCGATGTCAAGCTCGTGAAGCATGAGCAATTGGATGTTGAGCAATTAATCCAAGAGCTTAACTTGTCGGAGAAAATTTCACTTTTGGCTGGTGCTGATTTTTGGCACACTGTTCCAATTGATAGGTTGAATATTCCTTCAATTAGAGTAAGTGATGGTCCAAATGGTATTAGAGGTACTAAGTTTTTCGACTCTGTTCCTTCCAACTGTTTCCCCTGTGGAACTGCTTTGGCTGCTACTTTCAACAAGGACTTGCTTGTCCAGGCTGGTGAAATGATGGGAAAAGAAGCCATCATGAAGGGCGCTCACTGTATTTTAGGTCCTACTTGTAACATCTTGCGTTCGCCATTAGGTGGTAGAGCTTTCGAGAGTTTTTCCGAAGACCCTTTGCTTTCTGGTGTTGCTGCAGGCAGTATCATCAAGGGTATTCAAAATACCAAGGTTTTAGCTTGTATCAAGCATTTTGTTTGTAACGATCAAGAAGACTACCGTTTTGGTGTCAACTCCATCGTCACAGAACGTGCCTTGAGAGAAATCTACTTGAAGCCTTTCCAGCTTGCCCTTAGAGACTCAAACCCTAGATCTTTGATGACTGCGTACAACAAGGTTAACGGGGAACATGTCTCTCAATCCAAGAGATTATTACAAGATTTGGTCCGCAAGGAATGGGGATACGACGGTTTAATCATGTCCGATTGGTGGGGAACTTACTCTTCTAAGGATGGTTTGGATGCTGGCCTCAACTTGGAAATGCCTGGTCCTACCAGACACAGAACTGTTCGCGAAACTATCCACAAAGTCTCTAGTGGAGAAATTCACCAAGACGTTATAGACGACAATGTCCGTCATGTTCTCAACTTTATAAACGAGGCTCTCGAGATTGGTATCCCAACTAACGGTCCAGAACTCCCAAACAATTCTCCAGAAGCCTTTGAATTCTTAAGAAAGCTTGGTGATGAATCGATTGTCTTGTTGAAAAACGAAAACAACATCTTACCACTTTCCAAGAAGGCTGTTCCAGGACAAGAAAAGATTGCTGTTATCGGACCTAATGCTAAGGCTGCTCAGGACTCCGGTGGAGGATCTGCCTCTTTGAACGCTTCCTACGTTGTCACTCCATACGAAGGTATTGTCTCCAAATTAAAGGAAGGCGGAAATACCGTTTCTTTGGACTACACCTTGGGTACTTTCTTGGAAAAGACTGTACCAGACGTTGGATCTCTCCTCCTCAACGAGAATGGAAAGGCTGGTATCACTGCCAAGTTCTACAGGAACCCACCTGGATCTAAGGACCGTAAATTGTTTGACACCAAGCACTTGAAGTCCACATACGCCCACATCAGCGACTATAAGCACCCGACATTCCCAGAAGATGACTTGTTGCTTTACGTCGACTTTGAAGGAACTTATACACCAGAGGAAAACCAAGAATTGGAGTTTGGTATTGCCACTGTGGGAACTGCACAATTATTTGTCAACGATGAATTGGTTGTTGACAACAAGACCCACCAAGAGAGAGGTGACGCTTACTTCTTTGGCCTGGGAACCAGAGAAGAAAAGGGTTCTTACAAGTTGGAAGCTGGAAAGACTTATAACATCAAGGTCGAGTTCGGATCTGGTCCAACTTCTGAATTGTTGAGAGAAGGTGCTGACAAGGGTGGTATCAAGTACGGTTTTGCTCTTAAGTCAACTCCAGAAATCGAAATAGCCAAGGCCGTTGAGTTGGCTAAGAAGGTTGACAAGGTTGTGTTGGTGATTGGTATTTCTAAACAATGGGAATCTGAAGGATTCGACAGACCTGACATGGACATTCCAGGTAAGACCTACGAGTTGGTTGAGGCTGTTGCCAAGGCTAACCCTAACGTTGTTGTCGTCAACCAATCAGGTTCTCCAGTTACCTTGACAAGAGTTGTTGACAAGGTCCCAGCTTTGATTCACGGCTGGTATGGTGGAAACGAAGTCGGTAACACCATTGCCGATGTCTTGTTCGGAGACGTCAACCCAAGTGGTAAGTTGTCGGTCACCTTCCCAAAGAGAATACAAGATGCACCATCGTACCTTAACTACGGAAACACAAACGGTAGAGTATTGTATGGTGAAGACGTCTTTGTTGGTTACAGATACTATGAGAAGACTGAGAATGACGTGTTATTCCCATTCGGATACGGTTTGTCATACACCAGCTTCGAGTTCGACAACTTGAGCGTTGGTATTAAAGGTGAAAACGTTGTAGCTTCCGTCAAGGTTACCAACACTGGAAAGGTTGCTGGTTCAGAAACCGCTCAATTGTACGTATCACAAGATTCACCAAGTGTAATCAGACCTGTCAAGGAATTGAGAGCTTTCGAGAAGGTCTTCTTGAAGGCCGGTGAATCTAAGACTGTCACATTGGAGGTTTCAGTGAAAGAAGCTACCTCGTTCTGGGAAACTTATAAGAACAAGTGGGCTTCAGAAGCTGGCAAATACACTGTCAGTGTGGGTAACTCTCTGTCGAATGTACCTTTGACTGGATCTTTCGAGGTAGAGAAGAGTACCTACTGGGTTGGTCTTTAGTTTTATGTAATAAAATAAGAATACGATAATATATGGTAAACAAGACTAGAATCCCGAGAATTTATTTAAGGGATATTGGGAGAGTAGAATATTAGAGGTTGTGACTATGGCTAAAATAATTGACTATCCAGATTGTAGTTTTGAGGTATTAACTCTCCGCATTGCAACAGTTGCCTCATAAATTCTTGCAACTTAAGTGCCTAAACTACCAATCGTTTTGGAGTAGTAGCAAGTTGCGACTATCTGAAACTCATCCCGATTGTAGAGTTTTGATTGTCGTTCCTAAGCTACAATAGTCCTAAATCCCAGGATGCACTTGCATTAGTAAAACTTACTTTCCTATTATTACAATGGGTTTAGGTGATTGCACTGATATCCTGTTAATGTAACTAGCTTGCTAGCCAAAGTACCGAACTGGGTATTCTTACCACAATTTCTAGCGACAGTTTTCGACCATCTACATAAATTGACATCTTACAGATATCCTTACACTTACAATGCACAATTGTTTTCATTTGATTTCCTTTATTCTCACCCATTCTATAGTGTTACTTTATACTTATCCACCTCTTGGGCTTGTCCAACTAGTTGGTAGCTATTTACATTAATATTCTCCACGCAACCACATCATGGCTCTCTTCTTTCTGTCCACCTCTCTTTGGTTCTTTGGTTCTCTTTTCGAGCTCGTTACTCCAGTGAAAACATTCACCTTCTTTGCGTCAATGCCAAACTTCTTCAGCAACTTACTCACAGTCCAAACGGTAGGGTTTTCTTCTCTCAACTTAATTATCTCTTCCACTGTCTCTGGGGTCACTTCGTACACTCTATCTTGTGGTGCTGCGTACAGGTTGATGATTGGGTAGCTGGCTAATTCTTCACTAGTATACTCGACATTTCCGCTGGCCAAGGTCTTTCTAGGGTCTGATTCAGGCAAAAATGCTCTTGCAGTCTTGATCAGGGCCTTGTGGATCGACGAAGCTGGGTTGTAGACCACACCTTGTGTTCTTTTAGGCTTGATATTGAACGCAGAACGCTGTTGGTTATATGTGTTTAATGGGATAGGTTCATACTTTATTCCCTTGGGTAAATTCTTCACCGCCTGGGTAGACTTGTTACGTATAATCGTCTTTATCATCTCCTGTTCTGAACTGTTGTCTTGTGGGTCTTGAAAACTTTTCATTTTTTTTTACTTAAACATCACGTGAACATTTTTGCGACAAGTTTGCAGCCTCACACAGATATGTGGATCATCATTGGAGTAATTCTGATGGGAGCTGGAGGGAAGTTTGAAGTCACCCTGTCACGTATGCATACAGACGTACCAATTTGCCAATCAATGCAATTTGTAATTTGCTGTCATTATTTTTCAAAACACGTTTCCGATAGCCGAAGAGAATGCTTGAAAATAGAACCGATTTCTGATCCAGATCGTATGAAGATATTAGATGTTATGTGCGGGTTGTGTATTATATTATTCCAGTCTCGTCATTCGTCATTTAAATATTCTCTCTATTTAATAGTATTCTACGAGTTCGGGATTATAATTGGCATCACAAAGTACATTCAGAACGGGAGTTACCTTGGACAAACAAATAAAGTTTCTGAAGGGCTAAACAAATCATGGCACTAAAAGATATGATTAATGTTTGAAGTGCTGCAAAATCAACGCGGCCTTATTTGACTTGTTTGAGGCATAATCCAACCATAAAAGTTTGGAAGAGTAATAATATTAGGCTTTGTAGAAGTGCGCTTACGAATTCCAAATGGCGTAATTTACTTCATCGATTACCACCTATCACGCCTACCTTTCTTCGCATCGCTTGTGAGTGTCTCACCCTCATTCTCTGAGTTGTACATGTATCATTTGAACCACTATTTCTTTATATTGATAATTAATTTATACATGGGTGCAAAATTCCGTCATATTTTATATTTGATAGGTGTCTGCTTCAGATGAAAGGCATTTCCAGACATTGAAATGGAGGTACGAAATTCAGATTCAAGACATGAAATGGAGAAGTCGGGCTGTATCGAATTAATGCGTGCCCTGGGGACATCTTGTGGTGACTGTGATTATCAACACCCCCTCACTCACTCACTCCGTTCACTTCATTTCCAAGCTGTCTCACAGAATCAACAAACAAAAAATCTGGTGTCCATTCTGAAAATATCCTTCTTCAACACAAAAGGTATAGTTTAACCTTTTCGATGTGCTCAGTTAACGACTCCGTTAAAATGCCCAGGAAGAAGTTCTTTCGTATTATAGATAACATTTTTACATTCAGACGCAAGCAGCTTATTTCGTAGAGCGGATTCCTCTGAACTTGGGTAGAAACTTCATGTGTACGAAACTTGAGAGGGTGCAAGAGGCAGAAATGCCTTGAAACACCAAAGTACGAGTTGGAGTGTTTCATAACAAAATCTATGGTGCTTGTATAACATCACGCGAATTAAGGTTTCTTCTCTCCTTCTTTACCGTGTACACCTCATATTTCTCGTCGCTTGAAGCTTTTAATTAGCACTTACTCCATAAAGTATTAATTTAAGGAGGTATTGTCTTTTGAGTTTGGCTAGGCTGGGACGTCGAAAAGGCGGTGAGTTAAGAAAGATGCCCGAGATTAAAGTTACTTTTAGTGGATTGAAACGTAGGAGTACGCCACATTCTGCAAGGTGCTTATCATCAGTATTCATATGCACCGTTAATTGAGATTCACACTCAAGTGTGTCGAATGTGGCCTACATTGAATTATGAACTGATTTCAAGTAATTGCATTGCAGCTACACACGCTTAAATTAGCACACAAGGGTTTTGTGAATGCATTAATGCCTCTCTCAACTAAAAGCTAGATTTGCAGCCTTGAATACGTTTTTTATGATAACGGAGAAGCCTGGACTTCGTTGGGATTCTAGAATGTAGCCTGATACTTGCATTTTTGGCAAGAATAACCCGAAAGGAACCCCATACTCTAAGCACTTTCTGTAACGCACTGTTCAGTTCGTTAATATCCCTTATTGTTCGAGAGTGTCACAAACAAAATTTTATGCTATTTGCGCTGTGGGTATTTTGTTGATCTTGTGGTGAAACATTAGTGAATCTAGAATTAAGGTTGAACTGAAGGCCTATGATTTGGTGTATTCGAAACTGGTAAGCTTAAGTAGTAACGATAGGATCTATACATACCAATCCAATTGATACTCTTAAATAGACATACTTGACAAGTCCCTGTTTGAAGCATGAGAAAAATAGGAACGGACATGTTGAAAGGATTAATTACTAAAAAATCTTATTATTTAATACATGAATGTTTTCTGGTACAAACGCTTTGACGATGGCATTCGTAGTTTACAAAGCCTCGACACACAAAGAAGGATCTTGTTTGAGTAGAGAGGAGAGCGTACGTGAGAAGATGTGAGATAACCCTTGGTGATTCTGTTTGTTCTCGAGGTGCTGAAACTAGTATGGTAAATCTACGTCAAAAAAGCAAGAGAAATTATCAGAAGTTTAATTCTTTGTATTCTTCGCATATCTCGCTCGCTCTAATGCGAATTAGAAACAACAGCACGGAGCTCTCCGTGCCCCTCAGCTGATTTCATCGTATGAAAACCTCTATTTTCTAGTGTTCTTAGCATTCTTAAGGGTAGTCAATGGCACCCCAACCACACAAACGGATATATTTTTATTTCAATGTTTGGCTCGTAAATCATTCTGGTACGTAATTAACGTTTTTTGTGCACTTTGAATGAATCTCTTGCAAGTATAACCAACGGACTTTCAATTGGTAAAGCTCTACAAATTTAACTAAGTGCATTCACCCGTTGAGCGATTTATGATACCCCGGATCGGAATTCAAGGGGGGGTCTTGTGACGTAGATGAACTGAAATCCATCGCAACTTTTCGTGCTAAAGTTGCAATAATTACTTTTGCAACCTCTTCATCTAGGGTACATTTAAAAGTGAAGTTCGAGACGATAGAAAGTACTAGTTCTTGTGGAAACAAGATAGTTTTGTAGATGATTGCGGCAAGATGTTCCTCTAAAGTTTATTACCCTCTGAAGCTTTGCGAGAACGATTTATTACAAATTAGCTGGTGCAGCCGACACTAAACTCATCTAGTCCTTTATCCTAAAACTAGTCAGGTGAGAAATTTTCAATAGAACTATAGGAGATGTAATAATTTTTGGCAAGTATTCGCTGTAGTTAAACAATTATACTTATCGGAGTTTTCATGATTTATTATTCGGCCATTATTAAACATCTAGTCATATTCGCAACTTCATAAACTAAAGTTGCTCGCCTGCAAGACCAATGCAAATTAAGCTCAGCGACTCATGTTTGCTAAATATTACGTTAACTGCCGGTGTTTCAGTCTATTTATACCAAGATCCTGTTGGCAAGTTTAACAGAAAACGCTAATTTTGTCAATGAATCTTTCTCGGAAAGACGTTTCAGGTGAAACTATATATTTTGAAGGTCGCCCAAGCAGTCCACCAGGGCAGCCTTCAAAGGCATATGAATAAATTTTGCAGCAACTTACTTGCTTAAGAATCCCTCCAGGCTTTTATTTTTCATTTGGACTTTTTCAAACTTGTTATCCCTTCATAATTTTTTTTTTTTTTTTTGCGGATTGTACCTTCTTCGAGGCTTTTGGGAACATATCAACAGTATCGCTTGACTAGGAACATTCTTCTATCAATGGAGATAGTTGAAACTACCAGAACGAAGTGTATCATTACTTGATTGTTGAGAAAAAGCCGTAAAGTACATGGAACACTTCACAACAATAAAAAAGTGCACATTGGCGAGCAAATACGCATCGTTAGACCAACTTTTCTGTGAAGGGGTGCGCTGTTGCCAGGAGCATACTATAGCAAAAATGCAAGGTCGTCAATTCTTGTCATTTCAAATGAAACTAGAGTCTCGCTTAGTTTCGACGAAGTATCTAAACCAAGAAGCCTATTACGAAACTGATTTTGTATTTTTCTGCTTATAATCAAGCCGACTGTTATTTTCGAGTCAGTTGCCCCACCCCCACGTCGGGGAGAGGCTCGTTCCTATAATAGTATCCACAATTTATTGCAACACTAATTTTGTGAAAAATGTATTTACCATCCACTCCTAAAAAATCATTACGTCAACGATTTGTTGTTCGCCCATGCTCGAGAGGTTATAATCTTTATACCCCTTTTGTACATTAACCGTACTTGCTTATCGAGCCTCTGCTATTCTAACACATTCACTCTGTAACTACTAGCAGGCTACCCCTTTTTTTTTGTGCAAATTCCGCGGCCAATATACCTCGATGTATACTTATTCAAGAATCTGATGTGACATTAACAAGACAAATGCCATTCATTCTCAACGGCTGAGTAAGAAAATATGTAGACACAAAATTGTGCATGCATTAAAAAAACGCTCTCCAAACAGAAATACTTGACTTGAGTGGCATTCTCAAAAAATATTTTGACAGTCACAATTGTCAACTTTCAATTCGGTTAAATTAGTGGAATCGAGTTTTGACGATAAACAAAGCATTCTGCCGGATCGGAGCCTATTGTTGGAACGGTTTTGTTTCATTTGGCTTGTGTCCTTGAGATTTTTTGTTAATTTCTTTTGACCTGGGGCAGGACGGAGGGCCACTCCTCACACACACATTACTCCCTAGAAAATCCCTGTCGTTCAAAGGTAGTAGTGCAAATATTATTTATGGTTTTGGATAAGGTTGGATCAGTAGTGGAAATTGGGCGTGCCGTAGCTTTGATTTTTATCTTTGGTTGTTGCTCAATTATATTTATATAGACTGCAAAATCCGCTCAAATGGTATACGGCACCAACAACCATGTCTGCATTTATAGTTTTACAGAACCAAAGCCAGACTGCTAGGATTGCTCGTGATCAGAAGAAGCGTGTAAGGAGAGTTAAGAAGACACTGGTGCTGGCCACCTCTTCTGCATCCAAGTCTTCAATGAGCACTGGTAATGATCAGGAACTGGTAGTGAGTGGCTCAGCTAAGAGTATGGCCTCAGTGCTGCTGCCAAAATCAGATTCTAGCCTTGGTAGTTCTATTATTAACAGATATTCTCTGGCTGCACCCACTGTTAATTCTTCCGATCTGTTTGAAGCCAATAACACGAATCACAGCTCACCTTCGGTTAAAAGTTTACCTTTCAATTCAAATTCGATGATCATGTACCCAGATGATAAGTATGTTCCATACCATAAACGTGAAAAAAAGGTATTCGATGTTGATACCAGCTGCTATAAATCAAAGCGAATCGCATTACTGCCTTTAGAACACAAAATTTCAGAATACGAGATTGAGTTTGGATACTTGAAGGAGTACAGATACCATGATTATAACTTAACAATGAACCAGAGTCGAAACTTTTCAGGTAGTGGAGTTCTCTTTGGTGTGCGTAATTTGCAAATCTTAAGATACACTTACTTTAAAGAGTTTACCAACGACTATCAGGTCATACAATTCCGTCACAATTTGTTCAAGCCTAATGGAGCCCATAAGTTAAGGTATTTACGTAAAATTGACAAGATCTCTAAGAAAATGGGCACACCCAAAATGCACCTGAAGATAAATGGCCTTCCTTCTCTTATAAACGAAGAGGATGAAGATGAATCCAACCCAGCAACAGACAATGAGTCAGAAGATGAGAGAGATGCAACAGTTTCATGTTTTCTCCAGGACCATAATCGTAAGAGCATGCAGGTAGAGTTTTTGAATGTGCGTGGTACATTGAATCTGCATCTGTTCTGGCACAATGTATACCAGGACGTTAAGTTTTCACAGGTGAGCAACCGATCAGGTATTGATTGCTATGAGTTGCTTCCTCCTATCCACCAAATCCGTGCGTTTTTTACAGAACTCATTGACTACACTTTGTACAATATGAACCAATTGGCTGGAGATGTAACCAATTTGCAGAACGTAAGCGACGTTCAACTCATTCAAACTTTTGTTTTCTCCTACTTCAAGGATTACAGTTATGACTATTTGAAGTTGATGAGTAACGTGTACCAAGGACTATTTGGAAGAAACACATTTGTCCATGGGGACTCCGATACTGCTGAAAAAGTGCAGAAGGAAATATCTAAAGAACTCATAATAGCAGTAGCTGACAACTTGAAAGACTCAATGGCAATGATAACACAACGCCAAAACTACGATGAGATATTCACCATCTGGAACGATTTCTTGCACTACATCATTTTCGAGATTATGGTTAAATTAGAAGACGTACATGACTTGTTCAAAAATGAATATAATATGAACTTCACAGAAGGACAAGAAGTCGTTTCAATTGCACAACAAACACGCCAGCAGTCAATCTCACTGTTCAGCACAGCACTGGTGATGTCACTGAGATATAACAGCATCGCACTGCTGGTTTCATCTACCCATAACCAATCACTGCCACCATTACCCTATGAAGTCAAACCTTTCACATCATCAGGAGATATACGCACATTGGTCGCCAAGAAAGACTTGAGCGACGACTTAAGATCATTAGACTTGGGAGCAGCAGTCCAATCTACAATCTTGCCTCAGCATAGGTTTGAAAAGCCTGAAGAAAAGAAGAAAAAGGGCTTGTTCAGTAAGTTCAGCAGAAGAAGTTAACAAAAAGTTTATCCAAGTAAAAGTTAGTGTACCAATATGAGATTACGGTTAATGAAGAAATAAATGTAGAAGAATAGAAGTTAATTGGGTCTGCCAAGAGACCACAACAAATTGCTGGGAGCTCCAATAAGCGAAACGCAAATATTGTGTAGTGTAGCAGTATTGGAGACGTATCGGTAGTGTATTCGAAAACACGAGTATGCCCCTCCTTACGAGAAAGGCTCTAGCCTTCATTAATTCAAGGCTATGCAATTGTGTTATAATTAAACTTTGGTATGTAATATGCACCCTCAGACCTTTAAAACACGTTTGTGCAGCAGGAGGACAGAAATGACAGGGGCACACCTTAAAAAAGAACTTAAACTTCGACACCCCAATCATTTCTCATCATTCCATACTAATGCAACCCTTTCTAATCCTTCTACAAATTGGCATCTCATACCGAAAACCGTTCCTAATTGAAAATTTGCACGAGACAGAAACCTGGATTTGTGTCCTTTAATAACACTAGCACAACAAGTTGTGTACCTCATAACCCCACAAGTTAATGCATTGTAAATTCTCCTTGTGTATTTGGCAAGCATCAACAGGATGATGTCATTAGGGTTAATTGTGCAATATCTAGTCAATTTACGCTCTGACAAAACTGATTGTTCTTGATGCTTGCGGGTGCTCATTGGTTAAAGGGGCCTTTATGTTCTCGTTAGCACCTACGTTCCCTGATGCGTAGTTTATTGTTACTAGACTAATCTATTTTATTGTTGGAAAGTTTTTGTTATTAGTACTATTGTACTACTATGGGTGATGTAGGTGCTCCTATTGTTTCGGTTATTGATTGTTTGGCCGATGTTTACAGTCCGATTGCTGCTATCTCCCCACGCGTTTTGCCTAGTGTACAATCTGCAGCCTGCGATGAGTATAACAATACATTAATCTCTACCAATGCTCTTGATATTGGACCTCTTTGTTTGTGACAAGAAAAAGGAAGGTCAAGGGGTTGGTTCATGTTAAGTGTGATAAAGATTTTAGTTTAGCGGAGGGAACAAATTTCAAGCCTCTTGTTGAATGTTAAGGCAATTGTATATATAATAGTTATAACCAGTTTTATTGTCAATGGGTTCATTCCAGCAATTTCATTCAACAATACAATACCAGCAACAACAGCAGCTCAATACTAACGGTTCATTACCAGCAAAACTAGTTCAGGCTGAAATTTACATACTAAATGTCCAGCAACCTTTAGCCAATTACAGAGATGGCAAGTGAAGAATAGAGACGGATTAAGCACATTAGAACAGCGAACTAATAATTGACCAGCTTCTCATATTGTCCCGTTAGTCCCTTAAACACCTCCTAACTTGCACCCTTTATTATGATTCCAGCCACTACCCCCTCCTTCGTCTCCACCTCTATTCTCACCACCATCTCACCCCGAAAAACGCTCTAACAATTAACAAACTTCCTTCGTAAGCTTTGCTCATAAATAACTCACAAATCATTTAATACTGTCCACAAACTACTAAAAACCAAGCACAAATAATTGAGAGAAAAGTGTACATAATCTTGCCAATCCATCACATTCTCCCAAGCAAAACTAAATTCTCTCATCTTGCTGCAAAAGCCAATTCTGCAACCAATTTTTTTTTTCTGGTCGATTTTCAACTCTTTTGTGATGGCTGGTCACCATTTGATTGAACGTTGTGAGCTCTAATCAAAATACTAACCAGCAACGTTACTACT
The DNA here is from genome assembly GCA_030568835.1 of Kodamaea hsintzibuensis (nom. inval.). Lineage (NCBI taxonomy): Eukaryota > Fungi > Ascomycota > Pichiomycetes > Serinales > Debaryomycetaceae > Kodamaea > Kodamaea hsintzibuensis (nom. inval.). Next base: position 493,370 of record JAJMJA010000002.1, read on the forward strand.
GCTTTACAATGCTCACAATTTGTTCTGAGGCAGTTGACAAACGTTTCCCATGTTTCAAGGACAATCCAACAAGCTTGCCTTATCGTCAGTACAGAGTCGCCTCACAGATCAAATAAATCATTAGACAGAATTAAACCTTAATTGAACAAACAACAATAGTGTTCTTGTAGATTAAACTGAATCTGTTCTAATTAAGGGCACCTGTACTTAAAATTCCAGGGTTAAGTACCCTTATTAGATCCTATTAGTTATTGTGAAAATATTGTGGTATTGCTCGTTTATCTGATGGGTGTGGATTTTTTTTATCTCATTAGTATTTATAGACCTGATCTGCTCTGTATTTATTTTAAGGTTTTTGAGATTAGATATTAGAGATTGTACCAAAATGATTCCTTTACCAACCACAGATAAGACATTGCTTAAAGAGCATGCATTTCAAGAAACAGGCAACTTAAAACACGTTTTGCCTTTCATAAAGTACCAAAGTTACGACTTGGTACACAAGTCATCCAACCATCTGTACTTTCATGAACAAGAGTGGCCAATCTTGAGTTTACTCCTTGTATTTTCCGTGCTTTTTGCTTGTGGGTATTTCTTCAAGTATAGACTACAAGCCCTTAGGAGTCCTCAGAAACTGCTCGTTTGATTTCGGAATCCTTCTTGTGTTTCATTTACGTTTTAGTCATTATTGAGGGTATACGGTACCTTCTTTCGGTTGCATCTTCATTTCTATATATTATTAATTCATGGCATTTTCAATTAATATTAGCCTTCAGGTGATAAAGAACTGTAGTGAAGTATAGTGAGGTTAAGTTATGATATATTCAAACTTGGAATACTCTTCCTCATAATCCGCACATAACTTTCCCGTTATTGGTTCTATAACCTTTAAGGTCTATTCGATCAAATATTGATCTTAATTAAGTCTTTCCACAAAATCCCTCAAGCTACCTTCTAAAGGAGTCACTCTAACTATTCTTAATTAGCCTTACCTTCATCGATCTTCATCATCTCAATATCCCAAATGTTCCAGTCATACCAAATGACAGTAGGAAATATCGTGAACAAGTGCCATATCGCATGAGCGTCCAATAATCTCCCGTACGGTTCAAAATCAAACACTTCAAAAGACATTCCCAAAACCAACCACACATTAAGAAATATTGGTATTATTGGAATCAACTTGGGCTTTGATATTGACAAGTAGTTGAGTTTGTTCAAAATCTTTACTTCAAATGGAAGCAATTGGATGGAGTTGTTGTACACTATGTAGTTATTCTGGTACTTCTTGCGAACCCTGAGTGAGTGGAGAACCCAAAGAGTTAAGCTGGATACCCCTAAAAGCAAATTTATGGCAGTGTTGTACAGGTAGTCCCAATTTAACTTCAACTTAATACAGTGACAAACAAAGACCCCAAACATTACTAACTTCCACAACCTTAATTTAGACGGGTACCTAAACAATTCAAAATAACGTACAGTAATTGCACTGAAGTTACTAAGTATAATTGCAAACGCCCCATAATAATCTAATGTCTCTGTCCAAGGGTTGTCGCGCATATGAAACAAAGTACTGAAAACCCACCCACACAACAGAACAATAAGAAGTGTCAAATACTCCCAATACATAGATGCTATTCCGTCACTCTGCTGTCCAGGAACATTCTTCTTATTCTTATTGTACTGTCTCAATACCTTACCAACGTTCCTATAATTGACTGCAAAATTCCCCATTGAGAATATAATCGAAAAGATTTCCTGCATACCAAGCACTCTAACAAACGGCCACTTCCCATAAAACTGGACCATGGAGAGGCCAGCCTGCTCTCTCAGGTCAGACACCATCTGTGTACATTTGTAGCGGCAGTCATCATCGCATGACCATAGCACACGGAATAACGGTGATAACTGGTGGCTTTCTTTGAACTGCAGAGTGGCGTACGTCTCTCGCTTAGCTATGTGAGGGTTTTCTTTGGTTTGAAACACATTGGTGCAGCCCATAATCACATTGCAGTCACGAAGACATCTCTTGAAATCGGGTAACTGGTCACCTATAGAACATAAAGCTGTACCACTTAAGGTTAAAGCTATAATGATCTGAGATATCTTCATGCTTGAGTTGACTATGATTTTGTTTTGTTAAAAAATTGAGATCGTTTTCAACAGACTCGTGATATTAAATTTCGATCTGCAAGATAGGTGAAACTCGGATTGGGTGTGGTACGTTTAAGCTGAGAGATGTGAGGGATGGGTAGGAGTAGAGATAGAGATAGAGTGTGTGTGAGTGAAAGAGAGTGTGTGTATGATACACTGAATGTTTGACGAACGTAAAGCGGATACTGTAAATGCTATTATTAAAAGTGTAGTATTAAACTAAGCAACTGCGAAAGCTTTTTGGTGATCGAGCTCTTCAACTTATCAATGAAGTTTAAACCTGATCGATCCTTCGCTGGTCTGAATTTCTTCTAAGCCAAATTTCTAATTGAATCCTTATTTGCAGCCAGCCTTAAATCTTACTGTCCCTACACTATTTTTTAGTCTTGAAACTACCTCACATTGTTCTTTACTTTAGTTGCAAACAATCCAGGGACCTCTACGAATACAAACGTACGATTATATTGATTCTGTCACTATTTGAGAGTAATTTCAATGTAAAAGGTATACTCAAATAGTTTATGTTTGAAAGAATGAAATATCTCTTAATAGCTTCACTTAATTCAGTTACTTTTAAAAGTGCTTTCAAAAGCTATTTTTAAGAGGTTTTGCGTATCTAGATCAGTAGATACGTGTGCCACTCCTCGTGAGGCCAGATCAGGTAAATTTTAAACTAAACCTGCCTTCTTCTTTGCATACGCAAGACCTTCTTTTCTACAGTACCAAACAATAGATCCACCAATCACCACAGTAACAGCAACTAATATAGTGTTGATTGGTCTAGGATTCATGTCAAATTCAAAATGAGTCAAATTGTCCAAGTATGATTGCCCAAAGTTGGCCACACCTGAAATCGACATAATCGAACCGTAGACAGTTCCAAAAGTCTCGAAACCGAACACTTTAGCGCACACGTCAGAAATTGTAGTGTAAAACAATGGTCTGAATGAAACAAAGAGGCACACGTTTATGATACCGGCAGCCCAAGAGCCCAGCAAACCCGCAAGTCCGTAAACCAACGAGATTACAACCACAGAAGCTAAAACAGTCACTTCTGAGAAATTGTCCAAGAAGTAACCAATGAATGGAATGGACACTAATCCTCCCAAAGGCAACGCAATGTCAAAGAATCTGTTCAACTTTTCAGCTTCCAAGGTGGAACCAAACAAGTATGTGTATTGGGTTCCGATGGTGGCCACAAAGTAGTTAAGTCTCAACATTTGCACTGACGAAAAGATGCAAATTAAGAGGAACCAATAAGTTCTGAGTTGGTATTGTGCAGAGTATCCGTGCAAGATACCGAAGATACCAGAGTGGGCCACTAATACTTCTTCACCTTCTTCAGCGTATGGTTGTTTGATGGCGTCCCCAATGGAGTCTCTTCTTCCAGCAGGTGGTAAAAGTATGCTATGTTCGGTTGGTTCTTCAGCACTGGTTATCTCAGAGACAGCAAACGATTCACCGGCAGCCTTATATGAGTACCATTCCATTACGAAAATCTGTGCCAAGGTGATGAACAGAGGAACAAGAAGGTACAACTTGAAGAACTTTTGGATGGAGAACAGCCCCTTAGTTGCATTATAAAAGACTCTGTAGATCAAGAACACTGCACTGGAAGCGTCAAAGGCACCTGTGATCAAGGCCAAGATCACACCACTTTTTTTGGGGAACGAGTTAGATAACTGGAATGATGAGATGAATGCAAATGGCCCACCCAACGCAAGGAACGCATAGCCCACGAGCCAAGGGTCTATAGGAGTGTTCGTCTCTACCCAATGTGAGTTAATAAATATGAACAGTGCAAGATAAAGGAAAAATGCGCCAATCAAGCCACACACCTTAGGTCCATAGACATCTAGCACTCTTCCAATGAGTAAAGCAGAAACGTTAGTTAAGACAGCAGCCACTGTGAACATCATGTTCAACTTCAAATCCTGAGCAGTACACTTTGAAACAATGGTATCGCTTTCAAGGGCACTAAAAAGTGGTGCGGAAGCTCCCGAACTATCAGAACTTGTAGGGTTTATACCTACATCGCAAGTATACTCGTAGACTCCCTCAGTTATTAAGATTGGTTTTAAAGCTGCAAAGCCAAAAATAGGTCCACCAGATACTACACACCAGAATATGGCACAGAAACATTGAAGAAGCCGTCTGTTTCTTGGTACGTCGGTGGAAAGCATGGTTGTTGAACTTTCTTGAAATTATCCATTCGTAAATTTCAACTCTTACACTAGATAAGAGTTTCGGTACACGCACGTCAAGGGGCTCAAAATAGATTGGCTGAGGATAAGGTTAAGGACCCAAGAGTCGCGAAAGGGAGAAGGAGTCAAAGTGTTTCTTGTGCAATTTCAATCATGTGTTTCTCCGATAGGTTCTAGTTCGGGAAGTAAAGGAAATTAAGGTTTAATCAAAGTTGTATTAGTCTATCTATTGAAGGTATTAGTTAATAACGTTCCTAATTGGGACAAATATTTTTTAATTTTGCACCCAATGATAATTCTATAAGATTGGAATGCGATGTTTAATGTTCTATCGCTAATGATTGTTCTTTAAACATTCTTGATTGATCCGTAAGAAGTGGTAGATACTTCTAATTCAGGGTCAGAAGAAGTTTCTTCTTCTTTTTTAACAGGTCTATCCAAAGCAGTGAAAGGTGTACCCTTAACCTTACTGATGGTGTAAAGCACACCGAGTCTTAAAGCAGCACACATCAACGAGAAGAGAATACCACCGACTGGAGTGATCACAAACGCACCAAATGGACCCCAATCTTCTGGGTTGTATAATCCGTTCCAGATAAGAAGTAACTTTCCACCTTCTTTTGCAGAGTTGTAGTACACAGTACCAAATACAAACACTCCAAGTAAACCTCCTAAACCTCCTACCATTACATCTAAACCAGTAAGGAACCAGAAGTACTTGTCGCTCAAACCCAAGAAGATCGCAGGTATTGTCAGAGCAGATACCAAGTCAGCAATCAAGTAGATTTGCAAGATATTGTTTGCAACTTTAATGGCAATAACAACAACTGGGACCATAACAAGAAAAACAAGTCCACGAGTGTACCATATGTTGAGCTTGTTTCTGAATACATCATTGGAAATAGTGGTAACCATAGCTGATTGTAACGAGTCCAAAGTACAAGTACTCAAACTGATGGAGAAGATAAGAACGAAAGCAACAATCCAACGAGGCATCTTTTCAAGCAATACGAAAAAGGCATTGGCTCCATCTGGATCATTGATTTCCAAGTCACCACTCCAAACAGCTAAAAATCCAGAAGTTCCCACCAAGGTGGTGATTGCAAATGTAACTACCGCAGCAATCGAGCATCCAATCCACAAGTCCTTGTTGGTCTTGGATGCAAACGTTCTCAACCAGAAACCAGCCATAAAACAGTCATTGGTAATGATAGCAACTGGTAATATATACAATAATTGCCATCCCAACTTGTTTGCCTTTAACAAACCTGAAGGGCCAACTTGACTGGTATCGATTTCAATGTATGATCCGAACCCTGCACCACAAATGATCACCAAAATCACAACAAGAGCACCTTGGAAGTTGTCAGTGATGAAACTAACTCTAAAGCCACCTACTGATGTGTAAATTGTTGTTACAACACACTCAACAATGACTGCACCAATAGCATTCAAACCAGTCATAGTCTCCACAATCCCACGGATTGCTGCTAACTCAGCAATCAAAAACAAAAACATGGTAAGAAGTGTAAAGAATGAAAGATAAAGTGAAGCCACTGGACCATATCTCTGCCTCACCCATTCTGTGAAAACGAATCCTTCAGGACATTTAGCTCTGATGATGGGTCCAAAAAGAGCAAACCCTAAGATAGGAATCGACCCTGAAAGAGTGTACACCAACAAGCCATGTAAACCAGCTGTATTACCGATCTGAGCATATGTAGTCAAGATACCACATCCCATAGCCAGAGCAATAAAGTTTAAAGCAAGTGGGATACCCCTCTGAGTACCATTGCTCGCCAAAAACGTATTGGCACTAGCATACTTGAATGCAAGGAATAGACCAGTCGCTAAAAGGAAAGCGTAGGTCAAGTATATAATGGCATTATTGCCTTGCGATGAGATCTGCGACATGCCGTGCCCTTTTCAATGCTCCGAGAAGTCACTGTCATTTTATACAAATCTAATCAAGCTAAAATTGATGTATGCGTTTAAAAGTTTATGCGTTTATGAGAGCTAAATGCATCATCAGATGATCTTTTATGTATTGCTGTATGAGGAGCAAAAAAGAAAGAGAGAGAAAAAAAAAAGTAAGGAACTGTGGATTAATGCTCCACGGCAGGTTCGAACTGTCGACCTTCAGATGGCACAACCGATGAATGATTATGAGACTGACGCTCTACCGACTGAGCTAGTGAAGCGTTCCATGGAATTTTTGAAAATGTGCTGTGCTATGATGGGACGTTTTTGAAAACTTAACGAGGGTTTGAGTGGTACAACAATTGTAACAAGGTGCAAGTTAACTTAGAAAGGCTTAAGTAGTAGTTAACATTGATTATGTTGAGAATTAGGTATTCTTTCAATGAAATGTTAACATATAATGAATATGTATTGATGTCATAAGAGACTTAAAGTGGCTCTAACTTTTCAATACTGAAAGAATTTCAAGTGAGTTAGTGAACTTTACTGAAAATTATGTGAATACTCTACAAAATACCAATTTTATTGAAATTATGCCTCACAAGTTTACCAAGCATTGAATTAAGACTCTTTTGTCCACGTTACAGGGCACTTCTAATAAACATCCACATAACATTGGGAGCGAACAAAATTTCAACCACAAGAAATGGATTCACTCGCCAATGACTTTGATGGAGAATTCGACTCGATCAAACAACTACCCGATGAAGAGATTGCAAAGGATCGGTTCTATCAACGGTTGAAACAGTCTAGAGACTCCAATGCCAACCAAAACGTAACTTTAGAGCCGGAAACTAAAGATGAGGAGGAAGAAGAGGTAGTGTTAGTAGACGAAGTTATCATAGTTAAAAACACAAATACGCATGAAACAAAACTGAATAAGACTAACAAGAGAAGAAAGTATTCGAAAATCAATCGTATACCTCTTGTGAATCCTTTTATACCGAAACCAAGTGAAGACGCAGAAGAAGTTGAACTCTTCCAAGAATCAAAACAAGATCCCAAGCAAGTAGAAGAGCCGCAAGTCGAGGATACCAAAGTAGGCCAACATCATAATACCGAAAAGACGTCTATATCCATCGAAGAACTTAAAGATAACCCATCAACAGAGCAATTAGAGATCATGGACTCACCAATGATTGAAATCAATGATAGTTTTACAGATGAAGAAACGTCTGCTATCAACACATCAGATGTAAATATAATACGAACACAAGTCACAGCCCAACTTCTTGGACGTTTCGATAACTTAAAGCTACTGCCTAGCTTATTGGAAAAGTACACAGAAGTCTACAAAGTCTTAGAACATACCGTCCGAGATCATGAAGGACACTCGACACTCTTGATAGGTCCTCGTTCGATAGGGAAAACCTCGATAGTCGATACAGCATTACTTGAGTTATCCACCAAGTACCCAGATCAGTTCATCACAGTCAAGTTAAGTGCATTTTTACACTCAGATGATAATGTTGCATTACGTGAGATCGCTAAACAGCTAGATTACAATGTGAGTAAAAACCAAGAAGAGACCAACGAAGTCAACTTTGAACAGAGATCTATAAACGATACTTTTGCCAACATTCTTTCGATCCTTAACCAGAAGACTTCAGGAGAAAGGCTCTCAATTATATTTGTAATTGATGAGTTTGAAAAGTTCACCAACAACAATAAGCAAACATTATTGTATAATTTATTTGACTTGACTCAAAATAGTGACACCCCAATGTGTGTGATCGGAGTTCTGACAAGACTAACTGCTCGTGAGCTGTTGGAAAAGCGAGTTAAATCTCGTTTCTCTCAAAGAATTATCATTGTGAATAAGTCCAACCTGGTTAGCGACTTCTGGCAAGAAGCCAGACTTAATTTGATTGTAAATGATAAAGTTATTTCAAAGTTGAAGAATAAACAGTATGGGCATGATTGGAATGAGAATATAGATCAGATTTACCAGAATCCATCCAACTTGCGCAAACTTGTGTTTCAAAACTACTTTTCAATCAAGAACTTTAAAGAGTTTAACAACTCTGTTATCCCTGCACTTACGAAAGTTTCACCTTTGCAGCCATTTTTGCAGGATGATAATTTCACAGTGTATCAGCAAGCTCAAATGAACAACAATGTTCAAGCAATGGTAACATCACTCTCTCCGTTAGAGCTTTTACTTGTAATTGCAGCTGCTAGATGGATAGAAAAGTACGAATTACAAGTCATCAACTTCAATTTGGCATACACAGAATACAAAGATATGATCAAGAGATTCAATATCAGTGCAACTGCGAACACTGTTGGATCGAGTGGACTTGATAGCAAGATGCTCACTAACATTAAAATCAACCAGAAGGTATGGCTGCCTTCAATCTTGAGCAACAGCTGGGAATTTTTATACAAATTGGGACTTCTACTTGATGCTTCAGGTGTTACTACAAATAATGATGGGAATATTATTACAAATATCAGTTTGAATAGGAATTTGGTGATTGAAGCAAATAGACTGGTTCAATTGGATATTACTTTAGATGAGTTGGCGATGTTGTTAGAAGGACATAGTTTTAAGAAGATGACTCAATTGTGAGTTTATCTTATGGGAATTTTCTTTACTCGAATTAGTCTGTGTTACTAAGGTTAACAATTTGATAACTCCACTTCATTTATATAATGTGTAAAAATACAATAGTAAGTGCGATTGATTGGTACTTGTACTCCATGTTAACTAGAGAAGAATCACGGTATCTCTACAAGTCCTATGATTTTCCTAAAGTATTCTACACTCAAGGATATTAAAATTTCAGTAGCAATTCCAATCTACATTAACTCCAAGAATCACCTTCACTCGATATAATGATAACTACATCAATAAGCACAAGGTTAATAACACCAAACTACAACATTTAATTAACTAACATATCAATTATCCTCAAACCTCAATTAACAGTACATACGATACATCTACACCATCCTCTAAAGATTATCAAGACTTTCTTATTAATCTTAGTTAAGCAACTAAAACTGATCTTTTAAGATCTCGTTTTCTGATTTTTCTCTAGTTATTATTCATAATTAGTCAACATGTCAGTACCCGACAACGTCACATCCCTTCTCAAGTCTACTCGGTTCGTTCATTTAGCCACATGCTATAATGATGTTCCTCATGTATCTCTTATGAACTATACATATTATAAAAAAGGCAACTCCGAACATGAGATTATCATCTCTACACCTAAAGATACAACCAAGTATGAGAATATAGTGAACAACCCCAAGGTATCTGTTTTGATTCATGATTGGATATCAGTCAAGACTCAGAAGGAGACTGAGGAAGCTACTACTGCTCCACTGGGTAGAAGAAACTCATTGTATGAGTTGTTAGCTAACATTAATAAGAATGAGTTGGGCCGTTTTTCAGTAATGCTTAGTGGAAGTGCAAAGATAGTGGATCCTACTCTGGAGCAATATCAATTTTACAAGCTGTTGCATAAGAATAATAGTAAGATTGAAGAGGCTCAAGTTAAGACATTTATTGAGGATGATGAGAGTGCTTTGGTTGTGATTAGTATTATTAATTGTAAGGTTACTGATACCGAAAACAACATTCAAGAATATTAATCTCTGAACGGTTCTACTGTGATGGTGGTTTTGCTTAAACATTTTATTGAATTAGTTAAATTACAAACACATATGAAACTGATTGTTATTATGATAGTTATGCTAATAAATTTAACATATACAATGTTATCATTTCATTATAAGAAGTTGATTCTTGGTTGTGTATACACAACCACATTATTATTATAGACCACTTATCGACTTCATCTCTTCGTGGATGCATTCCTATTATTTTCAGTCACAACTCTTGTAGATTACTCATTCCCCTCTTGACATTTCAATATTAGGTGGACTTGGATTCAGGAGAACCGGAAAGTGAACTTATTCTGGGCCATACCACACAAAGAACCTTCCCTATTACTAATGCTTGGCTTACAGGACCGAAGTTATTGCTATCAATTGAATGGAATCGATTATCACCTTCTACCCATAAATGGTTTCTTGGTACTAAAGACTCTGATTTAGGATAAGGACTCTGTGGATGAACAACGTCGCCTTGTATTCCAGTGACTCTCTTAGTGACTATCTTCTCTGGGTTATGAGGAGAAGTAAACATAATGATATCACCTCTTTGGTATGTTCTTTCTTTAGCATTATACTTGGATACTAACACTATATCATTAGTTGTGGTTGTAGTACCTGGATTAAACGTAGGAGTCATTGAAAAACCAGATACCTGATATGGTTGATAGAAATGGTTTGTAAATGTATAGACCACAGGGATCCACGTAAGCCCTAGAAGCACATTCCTTATAGTGGACATTGGCCTCTCTCTATTCTCTATTGGTGTGATTTTAAATCCTACAGTAAATGTATGCAGGAGTTTTGGTTGCAATAAAGTGGAGGAAGTGAAGGGAAGAGGAAGTCACAAGACAAGTGGATTAGAATGAGATGATAGCTGTTTGTTTGATAATAAATATTCATTTATGAATACAAGTGTTCTTCAATATTGTCTTTAATTTATCTTCATCTCTATGGTTAGTTTATTAACAAAGTATTGTAAACCTTCTTCAGATCATTTAGTTATAATGATAATACTAGAGTATGTTAATAATTATGAAGATTCTCATTAGGTCTTTAATAACAGCATATCAATTGTAATAAATACATAACATTCAAATATACATTACCCTAAGTACAATATATATTCACCTACTAACAAATTACTTGAATCAACTCAATAAAGGTCGTTCGTTCTTTGGTTGAAAAATAATTTCGGCATTCATTCACAAGCATTAACCAAACCCACAATACCTTGAACTATTGTTCTTATAATTAACATTCATTGATATATAATTATTGCCGTGAACCCATCGCATTCAAATCAATCGTCAAGAGTTACAGAATAGACGGAAATCATCAACATACACTACATTATGAGTTCCTTAGATCAGATCTTACTAGAAGACATTGCTCGTTATTGTCCTAAACAGTTCTTAGCATTCCACCAATGTATGTCCAAACCAGAAGGATCATGCGAAAAAGAACAAGTTGCTTTGACCCATTGTGTTCGTACAGCTGTTCCTTCATTCCAAAAGATTCAAGGTGTATGTGCTGGAAAATTACAAGCTTATGAAGCTTGTTTGCGAATGAACGGAAATGACCAGGAAAGATGTAAATCTGACTTGCTGCTGTTGAGAGACTGCGCTACGGGTTCTTTAAGTTGATCCATAGTATCACACTCATAAGTATTATATATTCATCAAAAATTAGACGTTAGCTACCCCTTTTATTCATTGACTTATGTAATGTACTAACTATGTATTCGTCTCTCTGGCATTGACAATTCACCTTTTACCCCATTCTTCACTTTCTTACCTTATATTTGTCAGGTACATTTTCTAATCTGATTTCACTGAGGAAATGAGAAGTGAACTCACGGCTTGGTGCCAGGTCATGCGATTCCTCAATGTCATGTTCATGATGTAATAATTCATGCTCGATATCTTCAGGGTGCTTAATCAAAACATCTGGGTCCTGATCAGCATGGTATTTTCTCCAGTGATGTTCTTCGTATTCACTTTCAAAGTCTAAATGGTGGCCTTGTCCGTACCCAAAGTCAGGTAATTGGCCTCCATATTTCATGAATTCTCTCCATTCTTCGACACTAATCTGTCCATCCTTATTACTGTCGAGTAACCCTAAGATTGTAGTGAACACATGATCTTTCATTTCATCAGTTATCGATTCATGTGCTTTATCTTGATGTTCACCCATTCCCGAACCATCTCCAATGTTCTCTTTTCTCATTAATCCGTAGATGTTGAGAATGTCTGAACGCTCCCACACTCCTGTGTTAGCTAAATTATGCATCTTGAAAAAGGTATCCGCGTCATATTCATCTACACCGTGTTCTTCCTTCATATGCCAATCTTGCCATGAAACCCCGTCTGGTTTCATCACTACTTGCTCACTACCATGGTTACCATGCGCAAACGCGATTCCAACTTGCGACAATACTAATACCGCAAAGGCTGTGATCTTCATGACAGTTGTTCTTTGACTTGACGTGTTGGTTTATTTTTATCTCAAAATGTCACTGATTTGGATTTTTTTCACTATACGAGACAGCACAGATGTGGAGTTTAGAAATTGAATGTGGGGAGTTACCTGAAGGGGATCTTGAGAGATGTGTATTGTGAACATGTACATGTTTATGTTGATACATATTTGAAACTGGATGTGCTTCATTTATTTTAAAGTATTCAAACTAAGTGTCTGTTTAGCTGGAGAATGAATCTATTCGTTAAAGAGTAAAATAAACAGAATTAATCTTTGAACCTTGAAAGAGTGACGGTTTAAAAGGTACTATTAAACGTATTCAAATAGACTACTTAGCTTGACATTTAACCTACTAAATAATACAAATGCACTACGTCTTCTATATCTCAAACCTACTATAAAATTTGTACGTAACTTTATGGGGTAAAGAGTCATATGCTAACTATTACCTAAGCAATTTTGTCATTTATGACTCCACGTTCGAAATGAGATTTGCTCAATTTTAATAATACGACTCCCTAGCAAAGGATGATGAACCATAATTTACCTACCAAACCTACTGAATCTCGTGTTGGAAGACTGAACCAAAGGTATTCCGATGCAGGTTCGCGTATGGTTGCTGGATGTATTTGCTTGAATAATGAAAAAGACAAAGTTATCATGATTCTGCTGCTGCTGAATAAAGGCAAATGGGTTCTCCCGAAAGGTGGGATTGAGTTAGATGAGAGTGATGATTTTGTTGTCAGTGCAGTCCGTGAGACTTGGGAAGAAGCAGGTGTAGAAGGTAAAATTGTTGGAAAGCTTCCAATTGTCTATGACTCGAGAGGTTCTAAAGCTCCCATCATTAAAGGAGATTTCGATCCTGAAACTTCACCCATCCCAAAGTCTGAATTCCACTTTTATGAACTTATTGTTGATCAATTGAGCATCTCGTGGCCGGAATCAGACAGAAGAGAAAGAAGATGGTGCACTTATTCAGAAGCAAAACATGAGCTTTTGAAAGCGAAAAGACCTGAATTGGTTTCAGCCTTGGATCTGTCTGGAATAGTCAAGGATATTGTTGGAGACTACTAAACTCCTCTTAACATTATCCAGCTGAAAGTGTGAACTAGTTTATCTGTAGAAAACCAAAAAGACTGACTTGACACGGCAACTTTTATCTTGTAATATAACTAATTACTCTAGTTTCATCTGTGGATTATTAATACATATTCAACTTACGATCTGTGTAACTTTATTTACTCCATGTTGCTCAAGGAATGTCAATTTCAAAATTGGGTGCAAATTTTATTATTTGGGCTACGATAAGACCTAAATTCAGTAAATCCGTACTTGTCTATTAATTGGTTTTTAGCTACTAGAATCTCATTGTGAAGTTGTTGATTTGTCTAGAAGAAGCTATTTAAAGTGAATTAGAAGTAATTGGGTAAACTAAATTGTGCATCGACTTCTCATTAATTCAGTGAGAGAAATTTACGAAGTCTAATCAAGTCCAAAACTTATCAATACACAAACGTTGCCAAGTCTTTCTGTACTGTACTGAATCCAAAATTACGTTAATCGACACATTTGTTAACCCCTCATCTCCAATATTAGTCTCCTCTCTTATCTCATTTAAACCATTCTTGTTGGCATCGGCCATATGGTTTACGCTTACAAATGGCTGCCCAACAGATATAGCAGTGTATGAGAGGCTTTCTGATGCTAAAGCCATTGGGAAGTTGCACAAAGTAGTGTTTAAGCGTTCCAGGAACTTCTGTTCAGTTCCAAAAGGCTGCATATGACATGCACCCTGCTTAATTGATAATAATCACAATTACATTTATTTGTCAGCTGAGGTATGAAATATGGTATCTCAGCCCTCGTATGCCTTGCATACGGTATGGCATTCTAGCTGCCACGTAGTCTACTATGGAGAATAATTAGTAAGTTGAGGGATGATATGATGATATAAAAGGTCCAAGTGTTTTCTCTTGAAGAGTACTTCATTAACAAACACAAATTCGCAACCAACCAATATAATGACAGTACCAAGTTTAAAATTATCTGATGGAAACACTATTCCAGCCATTGCTTTCGGTTCAGGAAGATACTTCAAGTATGGCAACAACGAAGTTAGTCAACCTGCTGTTGACGGGATGACTGATGTAATCAATGCTGGTTTGCATCATATTGATGGTGCTGAAATGTACTACACTGACAGAGAAGTTGGATTGGCTGTAAAGAAGAGTGGGATTGACAGAAGCAAGGTTTTTCTCGCAGACAAATACTTTACAGGTGATAGAGATCACAATGGAAAGACTTTTATGGTGAATGTTTACGAACTTCCAGGTGCTCATTCTCTCGAAGCTAACCCTTACGAAGCATTGAAAGCTTCTCTTAAACGTTATCAAACAGATTATGTCGACTTGTATTTATTACACTCGGCACATATCAAGAAGGAGACTCACGGATTCTCGTTGCTTGAAGCTTGGAAATATGTTGAGCAATTGAAGGACGAAGGATTAGCAAAGTCTATTGGAGTTTCTAACTTCAGTGTTGCAGACATCCAAGAGATCTTGAACTCCAACCCTAAGTACAAGCCAGTTGTTAACCAAATTGAATACTCTCCAAATTTGCAACACCAAAGTAAAGGAGTTGTTGAATTCTCTCAAAAGAATAAAATTGTTGTTGAAGGATACTCTGGTTTGGGAGGCTTGATTGAGAAATCTGAAAAGAACAAGGAATACCTCTCTTACGTTTCTGAAGTTGCTAAAGCTCACAACAAGACCGACGAGCAAATCATCTTAAGATGGGTTTACCAAAACGGAGTTGTGCCAGTTACTGCTTCTGCTAACATTGAAAGAGCTAAATCATACTTGGAAATCTTCAATTTTGAATTGAGTGAAGAAGAACAATCTAAGATTGCTGAATTAGGTTCAAAGTACCATTATCAGCAATATCCAAGTTTGAGTCCTTTCCCAGAAGCTTAAATAGATAACTCTTTGTTTTAATAGTATTATAATCTACAGTCTTCTGTTTGAATAATTGCCAAAGATTAATTTCATGTAGATTCATTTTTTAAATGGGTGCAAAATTTGTTTAAACCAAGTCTGAATTGAGTACTCTGAAGTTTTGAGGCAGAATTTGTTTCTTAGGTAATATGGAGGCATTTACGAAAGTCTAATTCACGGAGAACTGAATGTACTTTAGTGTATACTTCCTAACTTGAGTTGGTGATTTGTCAAAATAATTGTAATCGAAAGGAATTTAACCTCCTATCATCTCAACTAATTAAGCCTTATTGCCACTCAAACTTACTGGGTAAACTTAATTGAATAGTTAAAGCCGCAAGTTTCTATTCTAAACTCACTACCTCCTCAAATTCTTCCATTCTAAGTAATATTTGAGTCGGACCGTAGTATTGTTGCTTACTAACTTCTATACAAAAAAGGTCAGAGCTCAGCATGCTTGCGTTTATCCATCGCTATTTCACACCTTCATAGGAGCATAAAGAGTTAGGATACTTCAACTGAAGGTTCCATTGAATTCTAAAGGTTATTACCAGCATGATTCCGTTTTAGTTTGCGCAGTTTGAATAAAAGTGCTTAGAATATCCGAGTTATTGAGTGGGTTGTACCAAATGAATTGTATATGTCAGCTAAGTACGTTGTATGACATGTGTCTGCGGCTTCAAATAGTAGCTGAATTTCTATGTTTCGGAGGATATCAACCGGGTTAACATCGTATAAAGTAGTGAGTTGTTGGCTGCAAAATAGTGTTCTGTACAATCAACAATCACAATGACAGTACCAAGTTTAAAATTATCTGATGGAAACAGTATTCCAGCTATTGCGTTTGGTACAGGAAGATACTTGAAGTATGGTAATAACGAGGTTAACAATGCAGCAGTTGAAGGAATCACTGAAGCAATTAAGGCTGGACTCCACCATATTGATGGAGCAGAGTTGTACTACATTGACAGAGAGACTGGATTGGCTGTGAAGAAGAGTGGGATTGACAGAAGTAAGATCTTTCTCACCGATAAGTATCTTACAGGAGATAGAGATCACAATGGAAAGACTTTTATGGTAAATGTTTACGAACTTCCAGGTGCTCATTCTCTCGAAGCTAACCCTTACGAAGCATTGAAAGCTTCTCTTAAACGTTATCAAACAGATTATGTCGACTTGTATTTATTACACTCGGCACATATCAAGAAGGAGACTCACGGATTCTCGTTGCTTGAAGCTTGGAAATATGTTGAGAAGTTGAAAGACGAAGGATTAGCAAAGTCCATTGGTATTTCTAACTTCAGTGTTGCAGACATCCAAGAGATCTTAAACTCCAACCCTAAATACAAGCCTGCTGTTCATCACATTGAATACTCTCCTAACTTGCAAAATCAGAGCAAAGCTATTGTTGAGTACAGTCAAAAGAACAACATTGTTGTTGTTGGTTTCTCTTGTTTAGGAGGATTGAATGAGAAGTCCGAAAAGAACAAGGAATTACTTTCTTACGTTTCTGAAGTTGCTGAAGCTCACAAAAAGACTGGAGAGCAAATCATCTTTAGGTGGGTTTACCAAAACGGAGTTGTACCAGTAACTGCATCTGTCAATTCTGATACGATTAAATCGTACTTCGAGATCTTCAATTTTGAGTTAACTGAAGAAGAGCAAACCAAGATTTCTGAGTTAGGTTCGAAATACAATCTTCAAGAATATCCAAGTTTTGCCCCTTTTGAATGATCCTAAAGATGTAAATGAAACTTCTTGTATAAAGTTTGTATAAAGTTATTAAATGGGTGCAAAAAAAAATTCCAAACCCAAAATCAATGAACAATATCTATATCTCACTACAATTTGATTGAAGTATTAACAGGGCTATGGCTATACTTAAACATACTTCAAAAGTCATCCATAAAGATTAATTATTTTACTCTTCAAACATACACCTAAATATCCAACTACTTAAATAATCCTCCCATCAAATTAGCTAACATGTTTTGTTGTCCTCCTCCATTTCCCAATTGCAAGTCAAAGTATAAACGCCCCAAGTACTCCACCGGTTGGGTAAGACCATTCTTTGCAAGTAATTCTTTGTACTGGTTGTACAATTTGAGGAATTTACTTCCATTATCCTTACTAGTCTTCAACGTTTCTACCAACAATTGTAAGAAGTTCACCAATGAATTGTTTTTGTATAATTTGACTCCCTCAACAAGTTCACTTTCATCCTTAATTTCAAATAAAGCAATTGACTCTTGAGCAAACTTGATGTTTCTCAAGTATGCATAGTTCAATACAGCTCTGCTCAAGAAGATTCCGGCATCGACTGGTTCCTCGGTTTGTTCAGTAGCAGCATGTTTGTACCATTGATTCAAGAATGATACGTATATAGGTAAAGAATCGTGAGTGCCCAAAATCAAGTGCAACTCGGCAAATGCAAACAACTTTTCAGTCTCGGAGTCCTTAGCTTCCAGTTCTTGTAAACCACGTAAGATCTTGGTTCCGAAGAAGTGATGTAAATCGCTATCTCCAAACTTGTTACTTGGAGTCTGGGACCATTCTATTGTTTGCTTGGATAAATCCAATATGGTACGTTCTTCATCAGGCAACAACAGCAACAACTCAATCAACTGTAATTTACGTTCTTTCTCGGCTGCTGTCACGCCAGCTTCTTTGTAAACATCCAACAAATATGAAATCAAATCACTAGCACTTGCATACTCTTTGTTCTGGCCCAATATAAGTGCACCTTGGTGTAAAAGGTCGATGGCCAGAGTGTATTGTTTCAGGTGAATGTAACGATTAGCAATGGTTCTCAACGTTTGGTGAGCTTCATAATACGATCCTGTATCGATTTTAGCCTGGAAACGGGCTATAGTTCTTTGTAATTTGACGTCAGTCATCTTGAATTGTAATAGTTACTATGGGTTATTTGAACATGTAACGTTTTCTTGTTGATTTAATCTCCAGAGTATGCAGGAAATATGCATTGCTAGTGATTGAGTGAGTGAAGCAGGATGGTGACGTTGGGTAGGTAGGAGTGGTGAGGTGGAGGAATGTGAAGTGGGGTTACGGTTCACTTGAATGAGATTGTAGGTATTTTATTTAAATGTTAACTTGAGTTGGATAGATTGTACTGGTAATTGTTGAAGAGGGTTTTTGATACTTTTTGGTACTAAATTGAAGAGATTAGAGTCTAAAGATGATATGAATTTAATCTTAGTCCGATACTGATTTACTAGTAAAATAGTTGAATCCTAAATTCTTGTTGAATAATCTATGTACTAGTCATTTGGAGAGTAAGTAATCAAAATACATCAGCTTACATTTTGGTAGCTTAAGAAATCGAGTTGATTTAAAAATTGACACATAACATCAAATAATTATGTGAACACTAAATCTATACACACCAATTTTATTGAGGTTCTTGTAATCTTAGCAAGATGACAAAGATTTCACTTGAATATTCCTCATACAACTAACAATTTAGAGGCTCCTCCTATTCTCCAATCTCTTGAATTACTCGAAATACTGTGGAGCCTCTCGACCATAAATAAGGGCTCGTAATTCTCGTTTGTCAGTTTTGATTCACTTTTCAACATGATAAAAATGGCAGATTCTTGCTCCTCTTGACTCGACATCTGAGTCATCTGAATTATGTTCAATATGATACGGCTTAAAGCTAATGTGAGTTTTACCTTATCATTCTTTTGTTCAATTATACTATAATCCAATCTCTATCACTAATCTTTGTTACTTCTCCCTCCCAACACTTCATATTCTCTCTCACTCCTTTTCTTATCTCTATACATTTGTCACCTGGGTTGGCAAACAAGTATAGGGGTTTTTATATCCTCCGTATGTATATTTCCTTCTCCGTTTTTGCCCTTGTTGACTCCGTCATCTGCACGGTTGTAGATCATGTCTATAAAAGGAAAAGCTAATCCACCTTAATTTTTGTCCCTCCAACGCCATGGTTCAGTATTCGCGTGCACTTAGTTATAGTGAGATATTCAATAGAAGTCGAGATGCAAACGGGTTCTTCAGAAACTTTCTGATTTCTACTACTTATGCTATTACATTGAATAAATCGTTATTGTTCAAGGCACTTCGACTGATTCTTCTTGAGGAATTAATGTTTGCGAGCAATGTTTTCAAAGATACAGATATTGGTAAGTATGTTTACCGTCCTTTAGAAAGTATTAAACTTGGACAAGTTTTATTTGAATTGAGTGAAGAAGAGTACTTGGAGGATGGTTTAGTGAATGAGAAGTTAATGAAAAAGGTTACCAAAGAAGAATTTACGCACGGTGTTCAAGAACCGTTATTCAGAGTTTTCTTGATTGGATCTAGAACATTGACGATTTGCTACAATCATACAATTACAGATGGAATGGCAGGTGCCCATTTACACGAATTGATTGCAGATAAGTTAAAGCTCTTCCAGAATGATTTGGATGATATTCCCGTAGACTCAGAAACTGAGATATTCAACTTCTCTTTAGACAAAAACTTGATTGTGGGTGGAATAGTAGACCCAATTGATGGGTTTGTTGAAAGTTATAAATTGGACTATACCTTTGGGGATGCAAAATATTTTGATAAAGAAATACCCTATGATCTTGCTAAGTGGCCTGGAAGAACTCCAGCAAGATTCGAGCCTTCAATTGCTTTCAAGAGAGTCAATTATACGCCACAAGAGGTTGGAGTTTTGTTAAAAGCATGTAAAAAGGAAGGGGTTAGTTTGACCTCTTTTATTGAGGTATTACTTGCACTTGCGATCCAACCGATTATTGGACCTAACTACCATACCACTAATAGAATTGCCATCAACATGAGAAGATTCCTTCCAGAAGGAACTTTCGAACCGAATAGAAAAATCATTGCAACAATGGCACATGTTGGTTTCACGCATAGATTAGCAAGAGTAAACGAGTTTTCTTGGGATTTAGCAAAAGAGATTCAAAATAATCTACTGACTGGAATCAATAATAGACGTTTGCTCAATGTTAACGTAAAGTACTTTGAAAAGGTTGATGAAGATGTTTTGGGAAACCAAGAAGAATTCTTTCAAGGTCTCTTAGATTTACCAAAACAAGATACTACCAAGCTTTCGAACTTGGGTCAAATTAAACACGAATTAATAGAAAATATGGTGTTTTCACAGGATCTTCCACCTCAAGTTGCTGATTTTATGCTTAACGTTGTATCTACTCCAAAAGGTGGTATGAATATGGTGTTAAGTTACTTTGATGCAAGCTTTGAAGACCTGAAGTTTGACAACTTTGACCATTTGTTGAAAGATATGAAGGAAACTGCCTTGAAAGTAACAGGGCTTTAATTATAGAAAGTAATGCTAATTTATTAGATAATATATAATTTAGATTCTGGCAGTGTAGATCCCAGCTGAGAACTCATTAGAATACTTTCAACTCTTTCTTTATTTCCTTCAATGCCTCCAACCTTCCAGTAATCCAGGACCAATGTTCTATGTTATTCAAAACCGTCTTGGTATATAAATAATCGCTTATATTGCTATACTCGGCGATAAAACATGGTTTCCTGTTGTTTCTGAACAGCTTGTTCTGTGATTGGAAATCATAGTACCATTCTTTCATTGCTGAGCTTGATATGGTGTCCAAAAGTAAAAGCCTAAGAGAGGGTAAGCTATACTCGACAAAGAATGTACGGTTAAATACCAACGAGAAGTCCAACTTTTCCAAGGCAAGCAGACGTAAAGTGTTTCTATTCGTGTCAATGAGGGTGTAAATTAAATTACCGAATCCGAAATGTTTGTGGTTGGTCAAGAGCAGCAGGTATTTCTTTATTAAAGTTTGGTCCAAGTAGCGCAGAGAAAGAGTTTGTGCAGAGTCGGACTTAAACGTTAGTAGAAGAAGCAATGAGTGGAAGCTCGTGTAAAGTACAGGTTTGTCTAACGAAACTGCCAAATGTTGAAGGTTGGACTTTGATTGTAGTATTGAAAGTTTGAGGGCATTTACCTTTTCGATCAGTGGTCTTTTCAACTTTTCAAATATAATCAGTAATTTCATGAGCAGAGGAGCTGCTCCAGAACCTATCCACTCCAAGACGTCGACGGAATTACTTTTTATTGATAAAACCTTCAAACTTGTTAGCTTCAGTATATTCTCTACCATCAATTGACTAAACGAAGGGCGACCACTCAAATGCACAACATTCAAAACCAGAATACTAGTTGAAATAAAAGGATCTTTTAGTAAAACTGTCAGCTGGTATATATTAAAATGTCTAGGTTTGGTCAGCGTTTTAGACAAGTCCAAAGTTATAGGTTGCATTGAATAAAGATAGTGCCTAAAATGAGAATAATTGTAACTGGAAGTAAGCAAAAACAGAATCATATCATTATAACTGTTGGATGGGAAATGAAGAAAGTAAAGAACTCTACTAATCACCTCATCAGGGAATAGATGAATACCCAGAATCAGACTCATGAACCACTTCCTAACAATATTAATGGTTGCAAATTTTTGTTTGTAAACCCGGAAGTACAGGAACAGGAACAAAAAAATGCCGGGGGGAGGATCACCAATTAAGACCGTTTTTTTTTGTTCAGATAAAACTACAAGCAAATATGAGAGCTACCACTAGATTATTGAAGCACGTTCCACTTATCAAGTTTGTTGGAGGACCACACAAGGCTGGTATGTATGAGTTTATGGGAGAAATAT
Organism: Kodamaea hsintzibuensis (nom. inval.); assembly: GCA_030568835.1. Lineage (NCBI taxonomy): Eukaryota > Fungi > Ascomycota > Pichiomycetes > Serinales > Debaryomycetaceae > Kodamaea > Kodamaea hsintzibuensis (nom. inval.). The sequence continues at coordinate 515,507 of JAJMJA010000002.1, forward strand.
TAATTGAATACTAACATTAGGTAGCACAAGTTTCGAAGGCTGTGAAAGCACATCCTATGGCCCCGGAAGGAGTCGTTCCAAGTGGAGGTAGCAAGAGTTACCTGTCTTATGTGAACAGTAACCCAGTACAACCACAGAATGGAGAGTTCTTCTCGAGGTCTGAGTTATCACCTAGGTTTAGATATAAAGCACCTAAGGAGGAAGAGATTGAGAATGTGATTACTGGTGGTGCTGAGGTTATTTTCTAGAGAGACGAATATGATGTGAATCTCCACGAAAGAATACTAATTTGGGTTGAACTGAATGATATGGGTTCACTGATGAAGTGTTGCGATAAGTGAAGAGACTCGACTTTAAAAGCAAATTATTATAAGTATTGAATGAAGAATTAGAACGATTGATTTGTAGAGTGAAAACATACACGATTCATCATTTAGTGGTTGGTGATTTCCAAGTAGAGAATGCTAAGAATGAGTGAGTTTAATGTTACTAATAGGTACAAAGATGAGTTTTTCATTTTCCTTGAACATGTTACCTTTTCTTACATTTGAACTTGTAATTGTAGTTGTATAGTTGAACTGTACTTTTGCTTAAGAGCTTCATCTCATTTGTGTACTAACAATTGTACTTAGGATATAGTTATATAACCAATTTAAAGGGTGTAATTAAAGAGCTAACAATCCAGTCTTTCTACAATTGCCCAAGACAAGCAATATTCCATACTCTTACCAATCATTCCGAGTTCATCGTGTCATTACAATGTATTTAATATTCTCTTACTTGCTAACAAATCTACCAATAAACCAATACAAATAAACAATCAAATAAAACAACTTCTCAAAAGAAAGTTTCAAAATATAACTACATTACACTCTTTGTAGTTACCCTACTCTTCCTACCCTCACTCTACCCTCCCTTCATCGTCTCACTACTTATCTCGTAATCATCACCATATAACAATTATCCTGCATACTCCACCCAACCAGTGGCAACTTTTTGGACAAAAATCAAACCTCAAAGGGAATCAGTTAAGTCTTTAACAGCATATAAACAGTATGAATCACGGACCACTTGCTTGGGGTAGACCATCTGATGCCACTTATGGTAAATATAATCATGCGATTGCCAATGCTAAACCACAACAGCCAGAAACTGGGGCAGACAACTTCCCTAAGATGAACTCACAGCAGCCTATAATCACTACAACATCAGTGATTGCACTCAAGTATAAGGATGGGATAATAATGGCAGCAGATACAATGGGATCGTATGGTTCCTTGCTTCGTTTCAACAATGTCGAGAGATTGATTAGAGTTGGAAAGGAAACTGTTGTTGGTATCCTGGGAGACGTTTCAGACATGCAGCAGATCCAGAGAATCTTGGATGAGTTGGAAACAGGTGAAGAGTATGATAATGATGGTGGACATGATTTGAGAGCACCTCATGTACATGAATATTTGTCGAGAGTGATGTACAATCGTAGATCGAAGGTGGACCCATTGTGGAATGCTATGATTGTTGGAGGATTCAATGATGATGGCACTCCATTCTTGAGATATGTTGACTTGTACGGTGTCACATATGGTTCGTCAGCATTGGCAACTGGATTCGGTAAGCACTTGGCTGTTCCATTGTTGAGACAATTGATTCCTTCTGACCCAGAGTACGTCAATGTAAGCGAAGAGGAGGCTAAAAAGGTGGTGATGGATTGCATGCGTGTCTTGTACTATAGGGATGCTAGATCATTGGACCGTTTCTCCATGGTTACTATCAAGACTGATGAAAGTACAACTGGTGACTTCACCACACGTCTGGCTGACTTTGCGCATGAAAAGAATATTGAAGTTTCTTCGCAGTCCTGGAGGTTTGCGGGAGATATTAGAGGATATGGTAGTAGCCAACAGTAGACTCTTTATGCACAGAGTGCATAAAGTATGAAGTAACAGAAGAGCCCCAACACTCCATAAGAGTAATAAAAGATATAAAAAATTTAGTAATGTATTTTTTAAATTAAACCAACAGAATTAAGCTTCATAGTTCTTTGAAAGTGTAAAAGAAAGTCTCATTGGATTGGATTGTTGATGTGGATATTGAAGAGTACTTGGAGAAATCTTGTATATATTAATTTATGAAAATTTTAATATGGGTGCAAAAATTGGATTGTTAGAATTAGATAACTGGATGTGCCTTTCAAGGGGAAGGACTGGAGAACGGAGTTAGTGGAGTCGGTGTAATAAGAGCTGGATGGTAAATATGCATATTTGAAACATCCTCGGTGGCTTTTGCTTCATTATTGTGCTTGCGAATAATGCTTTGAAAGTGCCACCTAAACTTATTTGAGTATTGGAAAGAAGAATAGTTTCCAAGTGTGGTATCTCTACAGAAGTATCATGTTTTCTTCTATGGAGTAATTATGTTCCTCCTACTCATTCTCTTGAATAGCGATAACCGAGCAGTTCAAATTTAAAGTTATATATTAAAACTGAAAGAAGCTGAGATAAGGAACGCAATATCTGGAATCTCACGTATGGAATAGTCGGATCGGTATTCACAAAACAATAAGGTTCGCTAGAAAGCACGTTAATTGTGAATTTGTTGAGTCTCATTTGCTTGCAAAGTACTCCATAATGACTTGATTTGTGTTCAATATCCTCTTATATTGTCAGTAAATGTGGCACACTTGAATGCATTAACGGCACTGTTTGCAAAAACATTTTGTGAAGATTATGCAGAAGATGAAAAGTATTAGGGATGAGGTAAATTCACAAATACGTTGCTGCATGGAGCCTGTAAAAGAGTACACACATTGTTAACAAACAAGGCTGAATCTAATTCTCGTTGATCTTCTAGGTTAAGATATTTTTCATGTTAATTTTCATCTCTCTTCGTTATGTTTACCAAACTGACCAATTTGAAATGTTGCCTTGAATACCTCACATACTACGTCATGTCTACTTCCCTTTTAATCATACTCTACCTTCACAAAAGTCTCTCCACATACCATTGTCCACAATGTTCATACTCCTTTCGTGGCGATTATATTTTCTAATGTACCCTAACCTTTATACCATTCACCTAAAAGGCTGTGCTTATCTTTTTATTCGTAATGTGAAGTTACTAACCATGGAATTCTTCAAGTTGACTTATATTCGTAATTCGTTTGGGCCTTTGCCACCTTATCAAATCGTTACAACTACCTCTTTCAACATCTAACTTCTGAACCCTCCCACTTTATAAAAAGAATACTTATGATCTCCTTAGCATTGTCACAATTGTTTGTGTAGTAAATCCAATTAATAAATTTCAAAATATTCATACTCCGCATCCTACATCTCCCTGCAACATATCATCCGATTCAACAAATAATTGCTGCACATTTGCATCTCGTCAGTATTCTCATTCTCTTCTTCGTTCCACACAACCACACTTGAGTTTGTTATTTAATTTTGTGTTTACGTGTAGTTTGGTATGGAACACCAAGACTAGGTTCTACTACGGTTTTTAGAGGTCTCTCTACTATTTCTAAATCCATTAATTAATTACCGGTATTAAAAGATCAGCTCTCAACAATCCCAACAATGCACTAAAGTTACCCTGCCTTACCTTCAAACATTACTCAAACTCTCCGCTACAAAATCACTTAACGGCCAAAACGGTATGTCAATCTTCTAGAATACTGGAATCTTACACCCGAAAATTCTGCAATACTCTAACAATCACCATCTGTGCTTCGTCTTATATGTTTCTGTGCCCTTTTCATTATCTTTCTGTGTTTTCCCTCCATCCATGCGTCTGTACCCAATCTCATTTCAATTGTCTTCCCTTTTGTATCACACTTATCTTCCCCCCTCTTCCTATCTCACAACCATCCTCATTCTCGTCCATGCCACTTGTTTCTTGGGTCTTGGTCCTTGTGTACTCCTAATCTTTAATCTATTGGTGTTTTCATATATATAATATAAGTAAATTACATTGAAAACAAATATTCTAACCCTACAAATAAATGCCTTACCAATTTCCCAACACAGACTATCTCTATGTTCATACTTGTGGGGTTCTATCACGTTACGAGAAAATTCCACTCTCTGCCTTCTGGAGATTACGCATCACCCTCACCAAAAGGTGTCTGTGTCCCTCTAGTTACGTCTATGAGAAACTCCACTTCTAAAATGATCACAGTACATTTTCTTTGTAGCTTACGTATTGTCAACTCTACAGCTCATCTATTCACCCATAATATCACCCCAGCACCCATTTCTTACCAGCCCATCCCAATCTAAACTCCATCCGTAAACATGGACCAATCAATGTTAACTTGGGGTTGTGTACTCATTTTCGTACCTTTTGTGTCGCTTCCGAATTAGATACCAGTGGGCTCTGGAATGCCCCGCAAGGTGTTCTATACATTTAAAGATCTAGGAGAAAAAATAGAAGCCCATACGCTTTTCATTGAAATTCATTTGACGGTGAATTTGCTAGTTGTCAGCTTGTATGTTTGAGGTCACCTTTTTGGGAGCTTCTGGTGGCCCTTTAGATGTTGGGACTTGTGCTTTGTTGGTCAAGCCGTATGGTGTTTCTTATGCTGATTTGATATCTGAGGATGCACTTGATCGAGAGTTGCTAATGGTTGATGCTGGTTCTGGATTATCTCTGCTAAGTGAGATTATTCTAGGAGAGAATTCAAGCTTGGAGGCTGTTCCTCGTTGTAGGCCCCTTGACTATTATGATGATTCCTTACCAATCAAACTGTATGTTAAGGTTCCTTTACTGACTCCCTTTGCAGGCTTAGGAAAGAAGAATGCCTTCGGTTTAGCACAGAAGATATTACTGGGTTGCGTCAATTACTTGATCTCTCACCCACACTTGGACCACGTCAGCGGAATGGTAATTAACCTGCCCTTCTTTGCAAGAGTTGAAAAGGGTTCAAGAAATGTCTTTAGCTCTCAATATACTTGCGATCTGCTCAAAAAGTATATTTTCAACGGCATAATATGGCCCAACCTCCCATTCATAAACTTCAAACCATTAGAATTCAACTCACAAACTTCATTACCAAACTCAAACTACTCAGTCACACTCTTCCCATTAAACCATGGAAAAATCTCAGAAGATACAAACTATCTTTCGTCTGCATTTTTGATAACATACAAGAAAAAAGACCACATCCTCGTTTTTGGCGACTTTGAAAGTGATACTATTTCGAGTTTAGATTACAATAGACAAATATGGCGATCGGTGGCGCCTTTGGTGGCTAATGGCCTGCTCAAAACAATTGTTTTGGAATGCTCAAACACAAACTCAATCGCACAATCTGAACTATACGGGCACTTGAACCCGACTTACCTTGTGAATGAACTCAAACGTTTAAAGGAAGAATGTTTGGCCTTGGGTTCTTCTGAACATCCTTTGGAAGAGGTGAATATTATAGTAACACATGTTAAAGAACATATTTCATCAGGAGAATTGAAAGAACCTCGAAGAATCATTTTAGACGAACTTGATCTGTTGAATAAAGAGGAAGATTTAAGATTAAAGTTCTCTGTGGCATTAACAGGAGTAACAATGATTGTTTAAACTTTTTGCGTTCCCTTGATACTACTTAAACCATTATTCACTCCTGGTAGAATATACTCTCGATAACCAAACATACAAATTGGAGAACCGACTCATTGAGTACACGGTAATTTGAACTACAATCCTGGAGATCTAGATTCATACACAAGGAATGAACAATACCAAGAATCCCTTTATCCGCTTGGTTCATTGTTCTCCTTAACAGAGAAGATATAGAAGTTAGACATTTTTCTTATTGACCGATTCTGATTGGGAAGGGCAACGGGCAGAATTAGTCTAATTAAACCAATCAGGACGATAAGGTCGGATACCAGACAACTGAATACATCATTTTTAGAAATTAGTTGCTTACCTCTAAGACACTTGTGTGTCGTATTCATTAGTCCGAGTGGCAACTGTAGTTATTGTTTAGAATACGCTAAAAGATTTAAAAGCTATATCAGAAAGTAAGCAATCGCTTTTAAACGCCATACAGCTTCTCCTAAACCTGCTTCTTAATTACATCAATGTGTCAAATAATTGTGTCAAACTTATATTCATGTTAAAAACTACATCAACCCCATGTTACTCATAAAGTTGAATTGTCTGTAGAATTTAGCTTTTAATCGTGTTGTCATCACAGAGATTGCACAATTAAAATTATTGGTGACAAGTTTTTTACGAGTTGTATAGTGGAATCAAAAAAACCAACCTTGAGTCCAACAACTGCGGAGAATCTGTTCTTCAGAGCTCACTATAGTGTTACTCGTACCATTCAAACGATATAAGAGCCTCATTACTTATAGCACAACTTTTCATTGAGAACTTCATTGATAGTAAGAGAACGAAATCATTACAGATTTGTGAAACCATCCAATTGACTGTTCAAACGATTCAGTGACATCTAAACCACTAAACAGATCTGCGTCCTTCCAACGACAACGCATTCTAACCTACACTACTCAACAAAACCTGAACTTATTATGCGATTCAAAATTTTATTTTGAAGTTATACAAACTAGATACATTTGCCCCAATAAAAATGGAACTGCTTAATGTGAAGCTATTCTCTTGTTTCTACTTTTTCCCTTCCAAAAGGGAACGTTCTTCTTTATTCTTCCTCATCCATCTCGAACATTCATTACCTAAACGTGTCCACCTTACATTTTAAAGGCACTTTTTTTAGACAACATGATATTCTTCCGTTACCAAATTGTACTTCAAGTCAAATGGTAACAGTTCCTCATCTTCACTCACTCCTACTACATCTACCACATTTACCTTTCCTAATGTTACGTCACTAGTCAAGTCTTCCAGGTTCGAGATCTCAAACTGCAATTGGAGTGGGAATAACGAATCTTCGTCTTGTGCTGGGATAGTGAACTCGAATGATCCACCATTAGCCAACTCCTCAATCAGGGTGTCAGTCACAGAGAATACAACTCCGTAGTCAGCCACCTCGTAGGAGATGTTTTCATACTCTTCTGCCAACACAACTTCGTCGGAATTCACAGGTACCAAGATCTTGAATTGACTAATAGACAAACCAGGGTTTTGGGTGTATGCTTCTATGATCTTTGCGCTGAGCTCGTACTCCAAGGTAACTTGTGCCACTCCCAGGTCGTCTACGCTAACCCAAGCAGTGAACACCAATGGAACAAACGATTGGTCTTCCTTTCCACCAGACGCTCTCCACTTCAACACACTAATAGCTTGGTCGTTTGAAGGAAACAATTTAGTCTTGTCCTTCAATCCAATCACGCCCTGGCTGGTAAAAAGTTGTTTGTCTACACTAGGGTGTGGCTTGTATTGCACACCGGCAGCCTTGTCTGCTGTCTTTGCAATGATCTTGAAATGAGCCAAGTCAGGGTTGTTGATTCTTAATTGTAAGTCACCCTTTGTTTCTGACGATACAATAGCACCATCACGAGAGATTTCGGCATTCACCTTCTCGGATACAGTGACAAGAATACCATTGTTAGGGGTCTTTGGGGTTGCCGGTACGGCTGGGCGTACTGTGGGTGCTGGTGCAGCGACTTCTGGAACATAGTTTCTTGCAGCTGCTGCGGCGCCTGCGGCTGCGGCTGGTGGTGCTCTAAAGGATGGTTTTTTAGCAGAACCCAACTGTAATCCACCGCCTCTTAATGGTGCTGGAGAGTGTTGCGTTTCAAGCAAACCACTTCCCTCGCTAATTGCAGTGGATGGGTAGCCTGGAGTTGATGGTAGAGATCCATAATCATTTTGCAAGCCATTCTGGTTACCCAAACCACGGTAAACATCGTTATTATCTTGCCCTATTATCTTACGACCCTCCTTGATAGCCAATTCTCTTCTTTGGATATCCTTAGCCTTTCTCTTCTTTTCTTCGTTGGCCTCAACAACCTTGTTTCTCTCGATAATATCAAAGATCTTCTCTTCGTGCGATTCCATACTCAAGAATGTCAGGATTTGAGACATCGTAGTGTTCTCCTTGTATCCCAAGTTGATAATCTCATCAAAGGCACTGATAATTTCAAACGCGTTGTCGAAAATTTCACGCTCCTCAACAACCCTAAGAAGGTTACTCACTGTCAGACCAAACAAGTGTAATGTGTCAATGTCCTGCAAGATATTGGACGACTTGTTCGTAATCAATACAATATAGAACTCTTCCAATGGCTGGTACACATATCTAACGCTGTCGTCCTCAACGCTGGTCTGCAGTGACCCCAGCAGAATAAGAGTAGGGAAGTTGGCCAATAACTCCTGGATTCTATCCTTACTCAAATCACGGAACTGTCTCAGCAACAATGCCTTACCACCACGCGTACAAATAGATGCTGCCAATACAACCATAATGGATCTACTTTCAATGAATGTGTGTTCTTTAAATTTCGATCCAAATTTCGATTCCGTGTCAACAAGAGGGTCGTGTATGTGCTAATTTATTGATGATAAAATCAAAAATATAAGAAAGGAGTTGACACGGACAGGAATCGAACCTGCAACCGTTCGATTTGGAATCGAAAACTCTACCATTGAGCCACCGCATCACCCTTAGAGGAAATACGTTAAAAGGTAATTATGTGGTTTTGGAAAATTCAGAGTTCAATGTTTACATCCAATCTACTGTTACTTATAAGGTTGACGTTTCTTGGATTTACTTCATAGTTTTCACTACTCAAAGCTCCTTAAGAGGTACTTTTATCACATATTATAAGTCGGCACTCTTTCTTAAGACTGAAGTACACCATGTCTTCAGTAATGTTGTTACCTAATTAGTAAACGTAACTGCACATGGCAGCACGTAGCTAAATGACAGTATTAAGACTCAGACATTAGAGAGTTAGTAAAATTTTGCAGACAATTAGAAGTCAGAATTCATGAAAAGTGCTCTCCTAAGTACAACCTTAATGGCACAATGCTATTATTAACCGTAGGCCTAGCTTCTGATGCGGACCAATGAAAGATGCCAGTTCACTAATAAATAATCCGATTGTACTCATCAAATTGAATATATTCTCGACTAGTAGCTCTGCTAGTTTAAAAGCATAGTTCTGCTGTCCTAACAATCAATAACAAGTGTATAACACATCTGTAAGTCTGTATATTGAAAAGTACAAATTTGGGGCAAGATTTGACCAGAATCTCATATCAAATCTTTCCAAACTATCAGGAACTACTAAATTAACTTAGGATGGCAGTTTTAAACCACTCATACTAGGTTAACTCTTTCTAAAGATTCGATATTTTTTGATGCTTCGAGATGTGGGGTTTTGTGTTATTTTTGTTTATTTTTTTATTCAGTGGGTTTATTTTTTTGGAGGCATGATATTAAGGCACTTCATGGCACCTTTCACAGTAGCTGGTGGCAGCATACATCCAATTGCAGCACTAAGCTTATAGCTTGTGCCCAATTTCATTTCAATTTGTCTGCTTAATTCAGTGTAAAGGTATATCCAACTCAATTTCCAGCATTAACTAACAACCTTCACCAATTACCATGACTTGAAAGATTGAGTTAAGCGTGAACACTCTGTCTGGCAGTTTATAACAGTACTTCGAAGGACTATGTTTGCCTAGTGTTTCAAAAACGGTGGTCTTTTACTTGAAGGCATACCATATTGCCTCATTGTCTGGTCGTCAGTTTGTCCATCATATTAGGTTTTAAACTACTTCGATGCTGTCTTTCACCTTCACTGACTGCTCAGTTTGTTATTGTGTAGGAATAAGTAACAAGCTCTGAGTTCAGCCCCTCAATACTGAGTTTTTGACAAATGACATGTCAACTATTCCTAGTAAGGTCATACTGTCAAAAAAGAACAATTGGTGCTGTAACGAGGTTCAAATTGTTTCATGGCAGTTTTACAATACACTCTAGTCACTTTGTTATATTTCCAGGATAACTTTTCACATACACACCCCACAGTTACCTGTGCTTGATGATTGTAATGCATTTAAGTGCTGACAACTTCATAGAACTTGATGGTAACAGCTCACTTTCTAAACCCTGGTATTAAGTCTGTCAAGTCTCGACTAAAAGTAATTTTCAATTCCCACACCTCGCAACAGGAACTGAGCTCAAATTAACTATAGCAAACTCTCTTCAACTAAACCTTGAACATAGAAGAGGGGATTTGAACTTTATACAATCAGATTTCTATTCAGATTTCTGTTCAGATTTCAAGTCTTCTGAAAACTTGGAAGTACTCAATAAAGAAAAGAAGAAGAGTATCAAGATTCATTTCTGAATTCAAACTTTGAACAAGTAACCAACAATGCTCTATTTAGATCAACGTATAGAGAAGGCTTGGACTCAATGAACTCAATCTGTGAGCTATGTAAGGGCTCACCCGCAAAGAATAATACTGCGCGAAAAATGGTGCTAAGATCAGCCTCCTTTCTAAAACATTCAGTGAACCAAATTATGTTTCAATTACACTTCGTTTTCAAATTTGTGGATTGTAGTAGTTCAATAGGGGAATGTTATTGGCGTTTAGTCTACATTCGACCTCTTTCACTAGACTAGTGTCTGCAAGATCCAAACACTTTTGTGAGTAAAATGTTCGACTGTCCAAATTGGGTTGATGTTGCATTATCAATTTCAACCTAATGCCTCTACCCCTGAATCAAGTTTCAATGCCTTTTCGGATAGCCTCAAGGTGGTCATGTAATGGTTTCGGTTTCATTTATTGTTTCACTTATTGCTCTACACTTAGCCTGCCTTCCTGGGCTCAAGTTGAAACAAACTTCTAATTTTAACATAAGACAAATTGTTTAAGTGAAGACGAGAATGTTGCCTTAACTTTAATTGAAACACGCATATTAGTGATACTCTGTAGGAGTTGTGTATCTCGAGACTGTTTCAGGCCCAGCGCCTACTCCCATCACCAGACGATAATGAGTATGGCCAAGTTGAAACGTTCGTGTTTTGGGAAATCACTTCTACTGATTTGTCTAGATCATGATCACTCTAAAAGGACAAGTATCGAAATTGTCCTTGCTTACATCTGAAATTTAGTGTAGACTTTTTAAACTATTGCAATTCTTTCCAAATTGACGTGACGGAGGATATTTATCATTTCCGCTTCATGCCATGGTACAGCATTTGATAAACTGACGAGTAGACCATAGGGTCTCGCAAATAGTTTACTCTCGAAACTTAAAACCTGGTGGCAAGAAACTACAAAGTACTTACTCTTGATCCTATTGGGGCTCACCTCGTAATTTTGCAAGAAGCCCCCTCTTTACCAATCCTCTCTCAGAGTGGGTAAGATTTTGAGCTCTAGTCGCCAGACTGTGCAATGAAGTAAACAACATATCTAGGCTATGCACATTCTCTCTGGATGTATGTGGGTTTCTGTACATCCGCCATGCTCATTTTGAAACGCAACTCGGCTTACCAGGGTGCAAGTTCGATGAAAAGGATTTACCTTTTAACGAAGCCTTCATCCAAACCAATTAATTCCCAAAACGTAAGCTATTATTGTTCTAATTCCTGTTTGTAGCATCTTCGCGTTTCCAGGCCACGATTGAAGAGGTAAATTCCCAACATTTGTTAATCTAAGAGTATAATGTTAGATCGAGCGGTGTGAAACAATATAATAAAGCTTAATGTTTTTTTTAGCTATGTTAATTTGCAGTCACGAATGGCTGAGTTTACTGCGCTTACTTGGTTACCATAGCTCCAACGAAGTACATTACGTATCGTGCTTCAGTGAAACACAGTCTTGCTACAGTTAAACGACTTGTGTCGCTTCTTCCCCAATTTCATATGACATCAGGTAGGTTGATTTAATTAGGAGCGTCGAATAGATAGCAATAATATTTTTTGTGCTTCAGCATACTGTCACACGCCTCAAATACTGCATGGTCTCATGCATTATGACGGAGTTGTTGTTTCCCATTGAAGACCCAGTGTAACTCACGTAACTCAAGTAACTCGCGAATGGTTATTGTATTTCTTGTTCCTCCTTGCAAATAACAAGTACTCATTGATCATAACTCTTCTACAATAGGTCTCTATTGCTTCCTTTGTGAGCTTTAGTACCTTTTTCTTATTGTTGTAGCAGATTTTTCTTTTTTTCGTTACCCTCAGGCCCCATGCCGCGTGCCTCGACTATATGTCTAGGATATGTAACACAAAGTCTCGCATCCCACACAAACCCTGTTTGAGAATCTGGGTGTGGTATATAGCATGTGTTTACCTACTCCTAGCAAAACGTCAATATCTATATAAACGGCTGGATTTGCATGTTATTTGCATATCAAAATACCACATACACTTTGATAAACCATAATCTATAATTCATAATGTCCCTCTTAGTTGACACCACTTTAGTTACAGCCAGCACCCTGCTAGCAACTGCTTCCCTCACCAGTTTACAATTGGTTACTGCTGTGAGCTCGGAGACTCTTACATCGGAGAGTCAACTCCAAAAGAACAATAGTCCTGAATCAATCTCCACCGAAGGTGCTACCAGTAGTTTACCAACTACTGCGTCGCTTCTCGTAGCTACAGATAGCTCATTTAGTTCGGTTGCAGACATGCAAACTTTGACTTTGTCTTCCGCCAGTGCCACCGCACATCTGGGTGCCGCATCATCCTTTACACCTAACCAAAGATCAACAAAGATCGCATGTATGTTGGGAACGCTTGTTGCCTTCTCGTTTGTGTTTACTTTGTAAGGTACAACATACCTTCAAGCACAAAGGTGGAGCACACATTTACTTCACTCTGCGTTGCTGCCGCTACGTGTATGCAAGATGAGTGTTGTATAACTAACTGTGGAGTCCCCTGTCGCTTGCCCTGACAGGGCTTCACTGCATATTGAATTATCCATTCCTTTCCATTCCAGGCACAGGTGCACCTTTCACACACCTAAGCTTTCGGGGCTAACACACACACTTTCTTCACGATTAATGACTTCTTCAATTCTCATCCTATCTCTTTTCAACATTGTACATTGTTCCGTTGACAATCTTCATGTCTAATTGGTCCCTTTGTTTTCTTGTTAATAAATGCATTCCATAATTGATTGTAGCTGGATATACTTACAATAGAGAACTCACAAAAGCATTGAATCTAACGGGGAATGCAAGAAAATAAAATACACGGTGTATCATTTTCCATTATGAGCTCTTGAAATTCTTCTTTTGATCTATTGTTGCGAAAGACCAAAAGGGTAAATGTGTGATTGTTGCAATTAAAGAGGACACATACAAGAGACCAGACATTTTTTCTGGTAAGAGATTGTTCCTTCGTGTTTGTGGGTTGGTACGAGATATGAAGAGTCAGAGATGTTAACCTGTAATTAGTGGAGTGCTTTTTGGTTGTTTCGTATGACGTGTAACATCCCTTGATCGTTGTCTTTGTTTTGTTTACTTTGTCAATAGTTCGTATGTTCCAAACCTTGACATGCTCCAAACCAGATGCTAACCATAAAAAATAGATGAATTAAACTATGAACTCTGGACATACATTGACTTGTTTTACAAACTATGAACTCTGGGGAACAGGAGAATTGAGAATTTGGTAGGCCACGGAATAGTCGCATGCTCACAACTATGGAATGTCTTTGTTAAATCTCTTAATTCCAGTACACAAACATTACTCGAGGAAAGTTTGACTTGCGGAATGTTACATAATCTCTAGTAATCATAATCGATCTCACATGGTACGTCTTTCCAATGGCTAAACGCGCCTTTGAAGAAGCGAACCCCCAAGCCCACGTCTTTTGCACCCATTATACTTCTAACTGAGTGCATGCTCAAAATAGGCATACCCACGTCTATCACCAACTTAGCCCCATTGAGTCCTCTACGTCCGTTACTCATAATAGGCCCTATAGTTCCCCCGGATCGTGAGTCGTTTCTGATATGAAATTGTTGGAGTTTTACCTCGGGCACATACTTCTCGCACAATTGCTGCAAGAAATATTGTCCTATACTATCCGTCAAAACGTGCTGGTTCAGGTCAACCTTTATCGTTGGACCAATGTTGGGTCTTGGCATGTGTCTTTCTAAATAAGCCTCGTGAAAGTTGGGGTTGAGGCAGTGGGTCACATCTGACGAGAGACAGATAGTGTTCTCTGTAAGCTGTAATAATGCTTCTTCAGCGACTCCTGCTCGTGAGCTAACCAACGTCTTGAAAGTGTCTAACAAAAATCCACCTTGTGCACCTGTTCTCAGTCCACTACCAATTTCCTCATGGTTAGTAAAGTAAACACCAACTAACCCATCATATTCATTGATATCCTTCTCCATAAAAAACGTCTTACTAAACTCGAGTAAACCGTACATTGCGTCAAACGAACATAACCGGTCGTCCAAACTAGATGAGTAAATGAACTCACGCTCAAGACCCCCTCGTGTAGCCTCTTGGACGTCATACAAATGTAAGTCAAAGTTTACAATTTGTTTCAAAGCGTACCCACTCAAATTGCTAATATAACGCAAAAGCGCCAAAGAGTGTGTTTCAAGCAATGGAGATTGTTCTTCCTCTTTGGTTGGAACGGGCTTATTTTCGCTGTATCCAATTATTGGGGCTGCATTTCTCTGGACGTTGTACTTACCATTTGGGCCTAGTTTCAGTGCCTCAGGTAAGAATTCTGGGATAGACGCAATGGTTCCTATAGGTGTTTTCGAGTCAATCAATACTCTATCATAATCGCCATTTGGTTTTTCGACAGTGACTGATCCTGCCAATCCCAAGTCACGTTGTACCCAAAGCCCGTTTATTGGGCCACTGTACCCAGCCACACCAAGCCTTTCGTACTTGCTGGATTCATCATCAATTTTCAGACCTCCTGGGATGACTTTAATTCCAACAGCATCTACATGTGTTCCTACGACTAAACTTCCATTGGATGGTTTCCATTTCCCTCCAACAATAAACCCAAATAGCGTTTGGTCTTCCAACGTCGTGTAGTAGAAGCCTGGCTCAGACAACAACTTGACATTATCGGTTTGAGGGCTAAAGTACTCGAATGCATTGTTGTCCAATACAGATTTAAAGTGTTGGACAAAGTGATAGGTAGTTGGGTTTGCGTTCATGCAATTAATGTATTCATCAGCATACCCTTCGTAGTATCTCTCGTCTGTACTTTTCACTTCTTCAACATTGGTCTTTTTAGGTGTTTGGGTTTTAGCTGCCTTTTCAATTGGCTTCTTTGAGGGTTTTGCATCTCCTATTCTTGAACTCATGCTTAATGTAGGGACTTGATAAAGATATTGGCTGGAAACTGGTGGCTGGCTCTCAGTATCTGTTTCATCATCTGTCAGCAATTCCTCTTCCGAAGTGATATGGCCATTTTCACACTCAGATGCGTCTGTCAGTACCATTCCATCTTTATCTAAAAGAGTGAAGGTAGCTGCCAAGTCTCGGAGTTCTTTACTATCTTTGAAGTTCATGTGGAGTCGTTGGTTTTTTATCAAAAAAACCGAATTTTGAGTTGAGATAATGGAGGAACATAGGGAGGTGGAGTATTACCTTGAATGCTACAAAATTGTGATTGTTATTTGAAAGTATGATATAAGTATATATTGATAAGTGGAATAGTTTAGATCTTGTATACTTTACTTAACTCTTTATCCCTTTAATCCTTCAATTTCTTTACTAGTTTCGAAAGTTGTCTCTTAATCTAAAAATTACCCTTCTATCCACACAGTGTTAATGATAAGACTATTGATATGAAACAGATTAACAACAAGTTAAAGATTAGACTATAATAAGAACAGTTACAAGTTGGGATTGGCTACATTTCAAACTTCACATTATCAGAAATCAATCTAATCAACCACTTTTAATGCTAACTCACTTACTTTTCAAATAAGCATCAAAGTAGTTTCAAGATACGCGTCCTACAAATCTTTAACATCCACTTCTCTTGTCATTAAATATTGCTCACTATAAATCACCCTGTAATTCACATGTCTCCTTCTTTTTCCCTTTTCCTTATTTTCCCTCTGCTTAATCCTCTTATTCCTCAACACTCTCTACCTACTAGCCTCACCAACATTGAACATTAAAATTCGCATCCAAATTTTTGAACAACAACTCAAGCAAAGATGAATGCCACTACGCTCACGATCCATTGGCATAACGAAACGCAGCCCATCTATTCTGTTGATTTCCAGACATCAGCATCAAAGTCACGGCTTTTCACTGCTGGTGGTGACAATAATATACGAGTTTGGACCCTTTTCAAGGATAGAAGAATAGAGTATTTGAGTACTCTTCGTAAACATACACAAGCAGTCAATGTTGTACGATCTTCTCCGTTAGGCGATTTACTTGCCAGTGCTGGTGATGATGGAACACTTATACTTTGGGTGCTTTCCCCAACTATACTTAAGAATTTCGAAGAGGAGGAAGAAGATGAGGCCCAAGAGAGCTGGAGAAGTGTAACTCAATTAAGGTCTTCTCAAAGTGAAATCAACGACATTTGCTGGTCCCCAAATGGACAGTTTATAATAGCGGGTTCTATGGATAACACAGCAAGAATATACGAAATCACTAGATTCAAAGAAACTGGGTCTGAATCAGATGCCGGTACAGACAAATTGAAGGTGACTGGTAAACTAATACATACAATGACAGATCATACACATTATGTTCAAGGTGTAAACTGGGATCCATTGAACAAATTCGTGGCGACTCAATCGGCAGATCGCTGTGTGAATATCTATGACTCTACTGACTTTAAGTTGATTCACAAGTTCCAAAAACACGACAACCACTTCTTATACCATTCAGAAACATTGCAGTCATTTTTCCGTAGGCTCAGCTTCTCGCCTGACGGTTCCTTCTTGGTGACTCCAGCAGGAATTGATGGGTCTGAAGAAGAAAATGCTGTGTTTGTATACACTCGACAGAGTTTAACGTCGACTCCAGTATTCAAGATTCTGGGTTTGACTAAACCTGCAACAGTAGTTCTGTTTTCGCCTATATGGTATAAATCTGAAGATTTGCTGATGTTTAACAGCGAATACAAGATGATACTTGCAGTTGCAATGTTGGATTCGATAGTGATATATGGTACTGACAACTTCAAACCAATCGGATATGTGAGTAATTTACATTTGTCCTCGATTACAGACTTGGCTTGGGATTCAGATGGACTGAGAGTGATAGTTAGTTCTGCGGATGGATTCTGCTCAGTAGTTGATTTTGAAGAGGGCATTTTTGGAGCTAGATATGAAAGGACCAACAAAGTGAATGAAAAGGTGGATGAAGAGGTGAGTGAAAGTCTGGTTATTGAGAAAGACAAAAAGGGTATTGAAGAGATTGATAATAAACAAGAAAAGATCAATATACTGGATAAACAGGATAAAGAAGAAGTGAAATCCAATGATAATGTGGTAATAAGTACCATACCAGAACCAATTGTTATAGAAGTCGGTAATGATAAAGAAACTCCAGAAATTATAGACGTGGATATGGAACAAACTGAAAAGGCGAAACCAACTATCGATGCATTCTTTTCTAAAGAACCTAAAAAGAAGCGTATAACTCCGACATTGATTCGAGATAACAGGTAAATTAGTTAGAGTAATAAAAGTTGGTTAGATGTACATGAATTAATCATAAAATTTCTATACATTGGAGTGAGAGTGAGGATTAAATAATTAACGAAGGTCTCGTGTATACTTCCCCTCTATTCGTTAATACTTTGACACTTCATTTATTGCTCCCATTTCTTTGGGTACAAATGGCATTTTGGCATTCAAGTAACACTTTGTCATTTTACTTTAATAAAACATAAAATACCAACCTCAGTAGTATGCTTTATATCACAACTCAAATGATGGATTTAAACAGTTTTTTCATTTCCCAATTGTTTAGCCAATCTCTTTCTGGCAGCCAAAATCATTTCTTGCTTTCTACGCATAAGATCCGAGGTTGCAGCTGAATCCTCTTCCAAGGTATCATCCAATTTAGTCACATCTATTTCATATCTTTCAAGTAAATTCTTTGGTTTTGTCGAGATTGGTTTTTTGTTTCTAGCGTCCAGTTCTTGAGGAGCAGCAGGAGCAACGGATCCTGGTGGAACAGGCAATGAACCGGTCTCCAAGAATCTCTCAACAGTCAGCTCAACAGATCCACTTCTACGTAAATCATGTATGATCTGTTCACGTGTGAGATGAGGTGCAAGGGTCTGCACAACCTCAATCATGCTCTCAGTAACTTGTCTTCTGGAGTTGGACGTAGTGGTTCTCGCTGATCTAGTAGTCTCTTGTTCGAGCTGAATCTCATTTTGATCAGGAACAGGCAGAATTAACCATCTCAAGAATATAAATGCAAATGTAAGCGTAACAATGAAAATAATGGTTGAACTGTCCATTTTGCTGAATAGATTTTTTTGAAATTCCTGAACACGCGAAATACTGGGACTTATAACTTGTGTTGATGAGGAAGATAAGATAGAGAGTTTGGTGGCGAATTTAAGAAGAAGAATGGTGAGATGATTGTGAGTGGAATGATAACGAAGATTCTATGAGATTATTTATACATTCAATACGTAAATACGTATAAACAATGAATATAATAGAAGTGGTGTTTAGATGTTTGAGGAATGTGTTGATCTGATTTCGAAATGAGATAATTCCTTAAAGTTGAATGACGGAATGACGAATGTTTAAAGTTTTTCTTAACTTGATGTTAGTTTTCTCATTAGATTTACAATTGTCAAGCTGTAACTGGTAAACCTTTTTTTATATAGTACTTTATTTTGATATTGAATCTGTTGATCTTTATACTTTTTCTAAATACTGGTTGATTTTATGAAATATTAAAATAATAATGAACATTTATCTGAATGATGTGTTCAGTTATGGGAATGGATGAGTATATATTGTTACTAACTTTATTTGTTTACCGTTTATTCTTATACAATACTTTTTATTATTCAATGAGTTATTCACTCTCTCTACTTATACATTTTTTAATAACCTATACCTGAGTTGATATGGAGAGGAACAACAGAGTAGTCAACTCTCCCGATACCAGAGTAGTCAACTCTTCGGATAACAGACTCGCTCGCTTCGCTCACTCGTCATCACTTAAAACTTAACTTAAAATCATTCTCCTGATTCAGCACCTTGTACAAGAAATTCGTAACAATCTCATTCTCCTTCACTGGTAAACTCAAAAAGTGACCCTTCAAATGTGCTGCTAATTCAGGCTTGCTGATACCTCCTGGTCTCTGTACTTGTGTTCGTTTCGAATGTGTCTTCTTCCCTATCTCACTATTCAAAATATCATTGTTCACTGACTGTGGATTGGGGAGTCCCAAGTTGTACCGCGTGTTGTACCGCACTAACGTCTCATCGTCAAACTTCTCAAAGTCCAAGGGTTTCACCTTAGGTTTGTCTTGTGGTCCGTTGGAGTTGATATGCTTTGAAAGAAAAAGCTGTTGTGCTTGAAGTGCTGCTTGGTTCTTCGCCTTGAGCAGTGACTTTCCTGCCCCACCTGCTGTATTCTGTGTGAGTTTACTTGACTCCGATTCGGAGGCTGATTCTTTATGTCCACGGGCCATTGCTTTATTTCTCAGTCGACTAATCCTTTATTCTTCGTTCAATAATTCTAATCTTTCGTTTCTTGACCTCTCTTGTCGTCTTCCTCTTCTATAGTTGTATTGAATTTATCAAAATCTCACCCACTTTTTTTATTCCTTATGAGTGCCTCAAAAAGTGTAATCTCTAGTCATTAAAAATTTGTCATTCTCGGATAGTTAATAGTTTATGTGATAGATATTTGTAGTCTGTTTTGTCGGTGAAGCTCTGGTACTCATAGTTTCAACCACTGTTATAGGGCTGTGTATAGGTTGTTAAGTCAGGATATTGTCGCAGAACTCTTGCGACACATTAGTAATAAAAAGTGTTATTGATAACATTTTTTTAGACACAAGACAAAAAAATAACGACAACTGCAGGATTCGAACCTGCGCGGGCAAAGCCCAAAAGATTTCGAGTCTTTCTCCTTAACCGCTCGGACAAATTGCCTTTATTCGAGGAAAGACATGAAAATATTTCTTTTAAAGGTTCGGATTTGTGCTATTTATACTGATTTTTGATTGCAACCATGTGAATATTTAGGTCAATAAACAACGTTTAATATAGACCTTCTACTTTCAGCTAATTAGTATCCATGCTTTATACTCTGACTGTAGAAACAATACTAAATTTAATAAACCTGCTAGATAGGGCTCTGTCGATTATCAGTATAAGACAAATCTGGAAGGGAGGGAAGGTAACTACTCTATTGGTTGTGTTAAAAAGCACAACAAAAGTACTTTCACATATAGATAAGATGTCAATTAAGCTTTAATCCTCAAGGTAGTTTAACCTCATATCTTCATCATAATCAGAATTGTTCATTATATCCAATGACCGACATTACTCACATCATGTTAATTGTCTTAAATTATATATTCAGGATTAAATTCAGCCGTCCCTGTAGACCCCCAAGTTTTGATTAATTGACTCCACTACATTCTAAAAAGTATCAAATAGTGAATTAGCTCCATATTGTATATTCTAATTACAAAAAATCATATATTAAACTTTTGGCTGCAAATTAAGAGTTCCACAATATATTTCTATACAGATAAAAACAAGACCAAAGTTAATACCACTTCTATAGACAACTATTCACCAATGATATAAATCATAGATAACTTTAGTACATTCTCAACATCACTAATTACACCACTTCATTCTACAATCAATAATTAACCTATTATCCACCATCAACCGAAATACCTTGAGTCATGGTACACAGCACGGGACTTGTACTGCATCGCAGCTGACCAATTTTTTTTGTTCTAGAAAGATATGGAAATTTTTTGAAAATTACTTTAAGACTAAAGAAGTCGTTGAAAAGTAGCTTGAAGTTGAAGATTAAGAAATATGAGAAGGTTTATTAGCAGGCCATTAGTTAGTAGTCAAGCATTTCGTTCTAATACACAAAGAGTTCCTAAGGTATGGGATGTTCCACGGTTCAGAAACTTCCATTCGAGTTCAAGACTTTTGATAGACTTTGATCCGTACAAGGAGCTTGGAGTTGAAAAGAGTGCAGATGCTAAGTCGATCAAGAAAGCATATATCAATTTGGTTAAGAAGTATCATCCAGATGTGAACAAAGAGAAGGATGCGCAGCTGAGATTCCATAAAATCCAGGAGTCGTATGAGTTATTGAATGATAAAGAGAAGAAGGCTCAGTATGATCAATTTGGAGCATCTGCTTTTGATGCGAATGGTAACGCCAATCCTTTTGCTGGTGGAGGAAACCCATTTGGAGGTGCAGGCAATCCATTTGGAGGAGGAGCCAGCGGAGGATTTGGGTTCAGTTTCGAAGATTTATTCAAAGAAGGATTTGCATCGGGTGGAGGAAGACAACAAGGTGGAAGAGGTGGGTTTGTTATGGAACATGTAGGAGACGATATCGAAGTCTTGAAATCGATTTCGTTCAAGGAAGCTATCTTTGGAACCAAAGTCAAGGTGAACTACAAGGCTGTTGAAAGCTGTACTACATGTAAGGGTAGTGGACTCAAGACTGGAAAGAAAAAGAATACCTGTCCAACATGTCACGGTACTGGACAAGCCACACACTACATGGGAGGATTCCATATGTCCTCGACATGTGGTACATGTCAAGGAACTGGTGTGACCATTGCACAGTCGGATCAATGTGGAAGCTGTCATGGCCAAGGAGTAGAAGAGATTGCACGTTCGACAGATGTTGAATTCCCAGCTGGTGTGAGCGATGGGTCGAGGTTGAGGGTACCGGGAGCAGGAGATTCGCCTATTGTAACAAAGGACCAATATAACATGACACGCAAGGGAGATTTGATTATCCGGATCAATGTGAAGGAAGACCCAGTGTTCAAGAGAAGCGGCAACAAGATTATAGTTGAAAGAGAGCTCTTGATGACGACCGCAGCTTTGGGAGGTGAGATAATTGTACCTACTGTCGACGGAGCCAACATCAAGCTCAAGGTAAGACCAGGAGTACAAACAGGACAAACACTCACGATTCCAGAAAAGGGAGTACCAATCAACCGTAACGTTAACAACAGAGGCGATTTGCAAGTTGAGTTGAAGGTAAAGACATTGGTACCAGAAACCCCAGTTCAAACCGCGTTACTCGAAGCATTGGCAGACTCATTCAACGACAAGAATGCTGCGAAAAACCACCCAGACTGGAAATTGGACTTGGAAGAAGACATACCTACAACCGAGACCAAGGAAGATCATCCAGCCAAAACGAGAATAGGTAAATTTCTCAACAAGATATTTAATAGCGAGAAGAAAGACAAGAAGGAGTAAAGAGGGAGTATGGATGGTTTGGGTTTCGGAGCAAAGTGATAGGCATAGTTCCCGAGATAGAATACCGGCCGACATGCTTTCAAGTATAGACTGTACATAGACCTGTATATATTCAATGGTATGTAAGACTAACATAGACACAATAAAGTAAGCCTAAAAAGATTGTAGAGCACAATAACTAAAGGGGGGTGGAGACAAAGAGAAAGGCCGTAAGGTGACAGACAAGGAGTCGCGAAAGAAAGAGGCTTTGAAGCGAAAGGAAGTGAAAGATAACTGAGATAATCTATCGTGAGACAGGTGTGGGAAATACTGTAAGATATACATATAAAATAAGATATATCTCTAGCTAAGTTTTCACGAGAGATTACGATTTAGAGAGACGGGTTTGCTTACACAGATGGAGTGAAAGATTTTTAATAAAATCGAGATGATATGTATGGTGAACAGATTGTGATGCAATAATATAAGGAATTGCATTCTTTACAAGTTGATGTACATCTTTGAAGTGAAGCTGCGCATGTGCGTTTCAGTTATCATCTCTCTCAATACTTCTCCTAACCATTTTCTTTACATATACTTTATACCAAGAGATATCATTACAATTCGTATACTGACATTTAGTTCTAATTATAAAACAGTCTCTCCCCACACTCACATACACATGTCTAATCTCGACCCATTTCTGGGAGACTCTCGTCATTCACGTCTCATACATTCATCGTTGGAAGATCACTCGACCAACCTCGACGGTCGGATCGCTAATCTTATGTAGGCGCAGTCAAACAAAGTATAAGCAAGCTGCAATGCACGTTTTATAACATTGTTAATAGGATTAAGCAACACTCATCAATCCGTTCTCAAACATTCCAGAAGAACTAACAATACATCCCCACATACCAGTAGTTCTTCTCTTTCGATTGATCTACGAATTGGTTGCGTTATTCTACGTTGTTCTTATTATTGGGCTCGTACTGATATACTTTTGAACACTTGTGAAGGATGGCAAAAAATGTAAAAATACGCGTTACTATGCAATGATAGAACCAGGTTCAAGAGTACCTGGATCACAAAGAGTTGAGTGAGGGATTAAATCACGGTTTTGGCCTGAACCAACCGTACCAACCGACAATAGTTTAAATAAAGGTGGAGAAAAAGATGGAGCAACATATGTAGAGTGCAACAAGTGAAGTGTAGAAGGCAAAAAAGAGTGATAGTAAAGTGATGAAGGTAACTAAAATAACCATACCAAAATAGATAAGATTAAAAGATATACAGAACAACAGAATCAAAGTAAAGGGTACACCCTACATCTTCTCTCCCTCCACCATACACCAAAAACGAATACGAGCTGGATTGTTGAGAGTATAGGAGCTCGTAATCACTAAATTTAGAAACGTCCAATGAATTCTCAATAAAGAAGTTAGCTGTCCACATTAGGACAAATGAAAGGGTGTTTGTGCAGGATACTACAGATTTTAAGCAACCTCCTGCCCGTACCATACAGTGCCCAACTTTAAGAGCACATACTCCAATTCTTAAAGTGAACAAAAACAACAAAAAAAAAACACGAGTCGGCAAAACAATACGTAATAATAACAGGAGTTGCTTCACAAACGTGTAAGTAAGGCCGGATTGAAGAAGAAACGGAGCCTTTTGGAAATTAGAAGGTGAAATTGGCTTTGTTTGTCTTTGTTTGCTTTGTGTTTGGTTTGCTTGTTATTTGGTGTATTTCCCTTTTATATATGTTTATAGGGCCTTTTAAAAAAAATACTTCACCAAACGATTTGATGTCCATGGGTGGAGCTTCTGATAGTAATATGCTGGACGTTGTTTTTCAACAGATGCATCAATCTTCGGGTCAGTTGTATCGGAAAAACATGTCAAAGCATACTCCTAGTCCTTTGAAAAACCAAATGTCGCGTCTGCTGCTGGTGAGTTCTGGTGGGTCTACACGATCTGTTGGAGCTGTTTCTTCAGCAGGTGTTGCTTCTACAAACTCAAACCAGTATATGGTTCAGATAAATAAAACTCCTACAAACTTGACTCCACTGCAGAGATTGAAACTTCGTAAGTCTCAGATTAGTCACTCTATTGCTAAGTTAAAGACTAGTGATGTGGCTACTGATGAAATACAATCTCCACTGCAAATTCAATATCAACATCAACATCAACAGCAACAACAACATAATCAATACCAATTTCAACAACATCAACAACATCAACATATACAACTTCAACCACCTGTAAAACAGTTTTATAATGAAGAATACGATTCTAATGATAACGACAATGACGACGATGAAGACGACGACGATGAAGATGAAGATGACTTAGATGTAACATTCGACATGCCTGTATTCAACGCACCTCCATCAACTACTTCTACAAGACCATGTTCAGTACTCAGTCACGATAGTTTTGAAATGGGCAATAGTTCAAGCTCACTTTTCTCCGCAGTCCTGCTGCTGCTGCTGTTATCATACAGCTCATACGATGACTTGTCCAGAAAACTGGCTGCTGAAGACCCACTCAGCTCTCCAATAATGTTCAACCACAGCGAATACTTACAGATCTTTGAAGAATCTAGACAACGTAGAAAAATGTTGAGTGGTCTCAAAACTCCACAAGTCCAGGAAGAACAACCAACTGCAACTAATAATAATAATAATAATAACAAATTAGCGAGAGTACGAGAACTCCCTGAACTTCCTAAGGTTGTGGAAGAAATCAAGAAGGCTCCTGCTAAAATAACAGTAACCAACTTGAGAAGCGTATCATCACCAAACGTTTCTATTGTACCTCCACCAACACAAATACCTGCTCCAGTGCGAAGTAATTCGGTCACTTCAGTACCAACTTCACCAGTCTCCACATCCAAATACTATACTTATACCCGTCCCACATGGTTACCACCCAAACCACTGGTAGACAAACTGAAGCATCAACGTGAAGCCGAAGATATAATATCCAGAGCAATCGCACGAGACTCAAAAGAACAAGCCATTAAAATACATACCCTCGAGAAACTACAGAAGCTTCGTCATCTGGACATGTCACACTGGTACAATCTCCTCAACACTATTTCGTTTGAAGAGTTTGACCTGAAATGGAAAGAACTCGATAGCCAAGTCTGGTGGCGTGGTGTAGACCCACGTCTTAGACCACAAGTATGGTGGAAGTTCTTCCACAACAACCAAGGCAAATATAGTTGTTCTTACTTGGAAATGGCTGTAGATACAGAATTAAATGCAGCCATAACCAAAGACTTGGTTGGTTTCCGTGACCCTGGCCTCATCAAGGTTATTGCAGCATTTGCTCAATACTTGCGTGCAGACGCAGGAGGTGCCAACGTCATGGACCACTACTATCCAGAACTTAACAAGGTAATCACAACCCTTTTTGTCAACTTCAAGAACATCTTCAAGACATTTTCTCTGGTGTGTCAAATGTATAAATCACACTTGTTGCAGTTGCTACTTGCACACAAACAAAAGAAAACAACCACATCCGAACAAGCCATAATCAAAGTCTCAATCAACGATTACTTTATGAACAAGTTTGATGAGAAGCTTGCTACTTTATTGCCCCTGTTATCAGCGCACTTTACACATCGCGGGATTTCTAGTTGGGATTATGTGCCGGACTTAGTGCTTGGATTCTTACTGCAACAAGCAAACTACCCGTTGCTTAATCATATCATTGATGTATTCCTTTTTGAAGGAATGGATGACCAATTCTTCAGTTCCTTGATTTTGGGATTCTTACAACAAACGCAATTCAAGTTGTTTGGAAGTAAAGAAGAGATCTTGGATAACTTGAAAAAACAAATGCCAATGGGTGCAGACCATGAGTTTATCCAGGTGGTAAAAATGATTAAATGAGTGTTATAGATAAAAGTCATTGTTACTTGTAACAATGATATGACGATTAATGATCGTTACTTATTTTATTAACGGTATGGCCTTTTATAGATGTAGAATATGAATATAAATTACGAATCCAAATCGTTAATGTATTGAGTTTATTTAATGTACATGAATCACTATTGCCTTCTTTTTGGTACTGCTGTTTAGAAGCATTCAAGTGAACCTTTTCTCTCTCTAGCCCTTTTGCTAAAGTGTTAATGAACTCAACAAACTTTGTCCATCTTCTGGTGTCTTCACCTTTACAACGTATGTTTCCAATTGTTTCTCCACATTGATTACTGGAACTTTCACCATCAGTCCATTGCCTATTGTGGAGTATGTTATGTCCTTGGAAATGATCGTGTTGAAGATGGTTCTTAATCCACCATCGGCTCTGATGAGAATACGTGATTTGCCAGTCTTGGGGTTATGTAAAACCTTCAAATCTCCAACTCCCTTGTTGATATATTCTTGGGTGTCAGTCTTGTAAAGCATGAGCTTGGCACGTTTCGTGTATTTGATGTCCTCATCTTCTTCACCTGTGCTTACTGCATCTGCCTTTTCTTTTAATTGTACTACTGGCTTAAACTTTGCAGTGCTTTCTTCATTGATGTTTTCGGTTTCCTTTACTTCTGTTGGTTCTTCCTTCTTGCCAAAGCTGAAGGTATTAGTTGAACCAAGTCCAAATGCTGGCTTCTCTCCTTCTTTGTTTAAAGTGAACAGAAATGCAGGTTTAGGGGCTTCAGTTCCAGCATTGGCCACTGGTTTGAATGAGAATGTGTTTGCTGGTTTCGCAAGATCGAGTGCAGGTGTAAGTTGACCTTCTGGTTTAGATTCAGCTGGTTTCTCAGTTGTTCCAAAAGAAACAGGGGCAGAGCTTCCAAACGAAAATGGTTTACTTGCAAATGAAACCTTTTCTACTTTATCACTCTTCTCTGGTTGTGCACCAAAGCCAAAAGCTGGCTTATCAGATTTAGGTGCTCCAAAGGAAAATGGTTTGGCTGGGGCAGCCGATGCTTCAGTTGGAGTATCAACCTTTGTGTCGCTCACAGCTTTGTCATCTGCTGGTTTATCCGAGCTTCCAAATACAAATGGTTTGCTTGGGAATGCAGGTTTACTGGTGGCACCAAAGGAAAACTTGGGTGCTTCTTCTGGTTTCTTAGCTGGAACCAGTGGTTCAGTCAGGAATAATGACTTCGAAGTTGCTGGTGCTTCCTCCTTCTTTGCTTGAGATAACTTAAACACAGGGTCTTGGATTGTTTTGTTGAAGGTGAATGTTGGGCCCTTCAATTCCACCTCGGATTCGGAGTCTGAATCATCAGTCTTTTTCTTGACTGGTTTTGGACCGAAACTGAATGGAGTATTCTTTAATGTAGGTTTCGTGGTCAAGGTGAATTTAGGTCCTTCGATCTTGGTTTCTTCTTCCGAGTCTGAGTCCGATACAGTTTCAATCTTGGTTACTTCTGCGGGCTTTGGAGCTGCAGCCACAGCTGTTGGCTTAGGTGGTTCAGTTGGTGTAGGTTTCAAGAATGAAAATACATTCTTTGGTCCAGACTCTTGAACTGATGGTGCTGTTGTTGGTGTAGGTGCGAAATTGAAGGTAGGTTTGGTATTGGTGGTGGTTGTAGGTGCAGGTGCAGGTGCTGTTGCTGTTGCTGTTGCAATTGCGCCAAAAGTGCTTGAAGATGGAACAGAAGAACTGACAGAGCCAACTGTACTCAGCAGTTTCACATTATTAATATCTTCATAGTATCCAATATACTTTTTAG
This sequence comes from Kodamaea hsintzibuensis (nom. inval.), assembly GCA_030568835.1. Classification (NCBI taxonomy): domain Eukaryota; kingdom Fungi; phylum Ascomycota; class Pichiomycetes; order Serinales; family Debaryomycetaceae; genus Kodamaea; species Kodamaea hsintzibuensis (nom. inval.). The sequence goes on from JAJMJA010000002.1 coordinate 543,543, forward strand.
CCAACAGGGTGAAGTCAGCAATAGTTCCAGGTACATTAGCTTTAGTAATGGCTTCCACAAACTTCTCATTCAATGCTTTAATTTTATCATTTGATGACGTAGATCCGCTTGATCCATTGGCATTTCCAAAGCCATTGAACGCATTGGTAGCTCCACTCCCACTCCCACTACCACTACCAGGCCTACCTCTACCTCGAGGCTTCAAGATCTTTCTCCCAGCCATCACTTCCGCCAGAGCAACTTGTGGGGTAACATCCTCATCATTACTATCTATAGGTCCATCCTTGGTTATCTGAGACTCAGCAGAACGCTTCGTTACACCGGCCATACTGTTTTATTATATCTAGAAGTCCCTTCAACTGATACAATATCAATTAACTTCTGCGATGTTGTTTTCACTCCACTTCTATTGAAAATCAAAGTAAAAAATGAAAATGAAAATTGACCATTCTACACGACCTTTGGTTTTAGCAGCCAGTTGAAGGTGCACTTATTATGGTCACTTTAGAGTTGTAGAAGAAGCCTTGACGAAGGTGAGAAGGTATGAGATGGTATGATAAGTGGCAATGGCAACAATGGAACTTTTACAGTTAACATTATCTGATATTGATAGTTCTGGTGTTTGGATATGAGAATTAGCTTTTAATTATATACATTGTAGAGTTGTGATCACTTAAAACTATATATACACTTGACTTTGAAGTTGAGTAAAGTGTCACAACTGGTTGCAGTTTCAATTATGTACAACTAAAACTACAAGCAATTATTGGAGAGTTTTGTTACATTATCAGATCATGTCTAGTATCTTCTGCACTTCCTTTAGGCTTGTGTGTACTTGCGGATGACCGTGTTCCATTTTTGGATATTCTTCCTGCTTAGTTCGGGGGACTCCACTGACTGAGGATCAGTTGTAATGTATGATTATCAGTCAACCAATAATTTCGTAGTAAAGATAATGTTAAAAAGCTCATACGTAATACTTTTGAATATAGCTGAGTGCATTCTACCTTGTGAATTACTGTGTCTCTATCTTTACTTCATAAGCTCACGTAATAAATTAAGTTACTGAGGATTATGAGTTAGTGATTGTCCACAAGGAGTACAGTGGTATAAGTTAATAGAAATTCATCAAGTCATTCTCTACTCTGACGAGAACCTTCAGATTCTTGAATTGATAATGGATGTTACAACGCTTAAGTTGGATCTGTATTTTTTTTTCGAGCTTTTGGCTGCAAAATACAAAACTTCAACCTTCTCATTTGAGTTGAATTATATTCAAATACAAGTTCCACAACAGACCATTTCATCAATTTAAAGGCATAAAACAGTAAGTCATCATCCAATTAACCCTTCAATGATCTAGATGTACTAGCCAGGAAAATAGATCAATATCCTCTAACTATAGTAGTAGAAGTACAGTGGAAGTAACACAAGATGCTAAAATTCAAGAATAGCTATTCACCTTAAATCTCGAAGAATTAGCACTTCATAATTCAGGTACTTGCTTAAGCTGTGGCTACAGTTCTTCTAGCACCCACAAGTGAGAAAGAATTCTCTGTTGTGGTGTTTCTCTGGACCAAAGCGTCAGCCTTGCCTTGTGAAGATTGTGCTCTCTTAAACAAGTAATTAGAGGTTCTACAGATCCCCCACTAGTATTTTGACTTCTTTTAGAGAAGAAATTTGAAATTTGGCAGTTGTCCGCAGTGTTCCACCACCGTTACCACCGTTTCCACCGTTTCAACTGTTGCAGCCGGTACATTCAATTCTATCGAATAGATCACTCATACAATCTGAAGTATCAAATATATAAATACGCTAATTGAAATATTTGAAGCCTCACGAGTAACATTAGTTAGAGACTCTCCTGCATTTTTTAAGGTATTGAAGATGTTGTTGTAGTTTAACATCCTCTTAGATTTCTCTTTAAGTTCGCATAGTGTAGACAAAATGAATATAAATTAACCTTCAACCAATTCAACACTCTTTATTGGAAGTATAAATTGTTAACGATCATTGTGATGATACGAGTCTATCTCATTTGTAATATGTACAACTCTTGTTAAGAATGGTAACCTGGGGAGTCATTTGAATCAAAATACTAAATTATCGAAATCTCAAACAACGGCTCATGACAGTGAATCTGAAAACTGGCAAAGGTAAAAGTATTTGTGGTTATCGATATACTAGTTATGAAATCGGAGGAAGTATTGAGGTGAATTCGAATAGACTATAACGCGAAACAGTTTCAAGTGGTAAGCTAAAATATTGAGTTGATGTACTCTGAGCAATGGCTGCAAAATGTTGAAACCATTTATTTTTCCTTTGGATGGACTCAGCAAGGCAAATTAGTGAGAGTAGAGGGTTAGGCTCAATTGTGAACAAGTGTAGCACTATCCACTGTGTTTCAGCTTTTATTTTGCAGCAATTCATATATTAATAACATAGAAATATGTATGAGGGTAAAGCCGCAAAAATGCTTCATTTAATCGCTAGTACTGAACATGTACTTACCTAGAAATTCGCACTTAGCTTAGCATTTAGCTTAGCACTTAGTTTAGAACTTAGCTTAGCATCTAGCACTCAGCTTAGTGCTTAGCTTAGCACTTAACTTAGCACATAACTTAACACTTAGCTTAACACTTAGCAACTAGCTAAGTTGCATCCCAACTCACACGTGCTATTCACGTTTACAATAGGTCATCAACCCTATTAAATCCCTATATCACGTGTAAATCCTCAATATTCCCTTGATTTTTTTCACTCATAATAAACCCTCACGTGACGCTCAGAATCCCAGCTCCAGCTCCTTCACACGGAAAATTTTTACAAAAGACTTTTCATTTAATCTTTTCTTGTTTACTAAGAACTAACAAGTATGTGAGATTGCGATTGAAGCTATTGGAATTCGATGAAACGGGCCGTACAATCTGTTATATGATGGGGTAGTAGCATAGTGATCATGTTGTGGAAACAGAAGATCTAATGAATGAGTTGAAGAGTGGGAAAAGTAGTGAAGAAAAGATGAAAGATGAAGATGAAGATGAAAGGTATCAATCAAGTAAAGGATTGAATGAAGTGAACGAGTATCCAGTATTATTATCAGCATCCTTGTCATTAGATTGATCATTCTATGCATTCATCAATATTGTATAACGAGAGATTGTTGAGGTGAAGTCACGCATTGAGAAAGCGTTGATGAAAAGTTTTAAGAGTTTTGATTTTTGAATACCGAACATTGTACTAACAATATTAGCATGGCACCAAAGGTTCAACAAACTAAGGCTGCTAAGGCCGCCGCTGCTTTGGCAGGTGGTAAGAAGGGTAAGAAAAAGTGGAACAAGGGTAAGGTTAAGGACAAGGCCCAACACGTTGTTCTCTTGGACCAAGAAAAGTACGACAGAATCATGAAGGAAGTCCCAACCTACAAGTTTGTGTCTGTTTCCGTCTTGGTTGACAGATTAAAGATTGGTGGTTCTGTTGCCAGAGTCGCTTTGAGACAATTGGAGTCTGAAGGTATCATCACTCCAGTTTTGAAGCACTCCAAGCAAGCTATCTACACCCGTGCTGCTTAAGCAGGATGTGTATAGTAATGAATAATTAAGATAGAGAATGATTACTCGGGAGAGTGATGAGTGTAGAATGTAATGAGATTGTAGATGATGATGATGATGTGGTGTGACTGTTGAGACTTGAAGATGAGAGAAGAGAAGATACTGGTAGTTGGGAGGATACCTAGATGGGAGATGAATAGTAAGGTACTTCATAGTTCGATTGTCACTCTTGGTAGTCACTCACTGATAATCACCCTTAGCCACTGTCACCCTTAGAATACTCTTGGTAGTCTTGGATCACTCTTGGCAGCCTCAACCACCGATTGGTGACATCAACTTTTGAATAAAATTTCACGTTGAATCACCAAAAACAAATGCTTGTGAAGCCGTTTGCTCCTGTCATCAGAGGACGAGGCAGTGTGTTTATGGTAACACCAGTTGGAGGGGTGAATTTAGTGAGGCAGTTTCTTTCACTCCCGTTCAATTCACAAACTCATAAGGTTTCCAAGCTCATTGATGCTCCAGTCAATCAAGTGTATAATGTAGTTTCTGGGGTTGATAAGTACAGTCTGTTTGTACCGTTCGTTAAAGAGTCTTTTGTGAATGATAGAACAAGTGATGGGATACCTACCAGAGGAGGACTCCGTGTGGGGTGGAAACAGTTTGATGAGGTGTTTGAATGTGACCTTATATGTGTACCTAATGAAAAGGTTGTTGCCAGTAGTGTCACTATATCATTATTTGAATACTTGAACACCGAATGGAAGTTGCGTCCGTACAAGAGTAGTGTTATTAAAGGACAAGAGAAGTGTATTGTTGACTTACATTTAGAGTATAAGTTTAAGAACCCTTTATATAATACTGTTAGTGGGATGTTCCAAGAACAAGTAACAGAGATTATGATTGGAGCTTTTGAAAAGAGAGTTAAACAAGAGCTTTCTCGTTTACTGAACAATCACAGTTTGAAGAATTAGTAGAGAGAACCAAAAGGAAGATCCAATAGTAAGATCCAATAGGAAGATCCAATAGTAAGATCCAATAGTAAGATCCAATAGGAAGATCCAATAGAAAGATCCAATAGGAAGATCCAATAGGGAGAATCAATAGAAAGAACCAATAGAAAGAACCAATAGAAAGTACCAATAGCAATAGGAAGAACCAATAGCAATTGAAAGAACCAAAAGCAACAAAAGATCTAATAGCAATAAAAAGATCCAACCACTTTATCAAATGCTACGGTCTCTAATAGTATAATAATTGTATATAGAATAATAGAGTGAAGTTGCATGTGAAGATGATGGGTTTTTCCGACTGGATAACGTTTATACGAAAGATAAGACATCTACTGGATCGGAGAAGTCATCAATATGTAGTGAAGACATTCCCTTTTTATTGTTAAAGATTCGGATAGATGGACCGATAATACTCCATAATAACCCATGACACAGTTATGGTTTATTAGAGTTTATTATCGTTACCATTCGACCAGTACAAGTTGAATCCCGGGACTTAATATCGAAATACTTTACTACTATCTAATATTAAATTAAATTGATTCAACTTCTCCACATTTACGTTGATGTTTTGCCAGTTGATATCTCATCCTCTCCTCTTCTCTGAATTACAACATCATGCTCTATAATTTCGTAATGTATAGATCACTGTGGTGGTGGTAGTGGTGTCTTGTTATCTCTATTAAAGAGCTTACAACTTAGAACTACGTACCTTCAAATTAACAATAGAAACTGTGGATGACATTTTATGTGTACTTTTAGACTTGATCCTACATTCCAAGACACGGTGTATTTTGATTCAACGATGGTCTTAACAACGATGCCTTGCAATTTGGGTGCAAAAACAAGTGTTGGGTTGCAGTGTGTATTTGCCAAGCCAGTAAAGGAGAAATTAAGATAGGAGGTTGAAGCAGCCTTGCGATGCCCCCTATTTGATAGCAAAGTGTTTTAATAGAGGGGAAGTATGGACACGAAATGGCGTGAGGCGTACTGATTTGGTGAGATGAGGAAGTGTTAGCGATGAGGAGAATTCTAACTTTAGAGTGTATTGATTATGGTTGAATCTTGCAGTTTGAGAGTGAAGATTATGGTTGAATCTTGCAGTTTGAGAGTGAAGATTATGGTTGAGTCTTGTAGTTAGAGATTCCATAGAGAATTGTTCGATCTTACAGTCTCGAATTCTACGATTACCTACTCTTCAATTTCTTATAATCACCACTTCATACTCTCTTCTTATTCTATGCAAGTATATTAATCTATCTAATGCTAAATCAAATGTTCTTTGGAATCAATCCATGAGCACCAACTGTATACTCTTTTACAAAATGGTTTGGGACCTTTGTCAATGCAGAGTCAGGTAATGAGAACCCCAAACCTGTTGGTGTGGTTTCTCCTCCTCTACTTGTCTTCCTATTTCTTCCTCCACTAGCCAGCGAGTTCATGCTGACCAAACTAGTGCTACTAGATGGTGAAAAGAATGCTGAGAGTGCACTTCCTGTCAGTGTGTGCACGTAATGTTGTGATACTGAGGCCGTGTTATACTTGACATTGCGAAGGTATGCAAAGTTCCAAGGCGACATCAGCGCTGGCTTCACAAGTGGACGACTCACCCATGCCTCATCTGCTGTAAGTGGCTTAATACACCGGAGACAGTTTCTGTAGTATTTACGCATGGTCTGAGTTCTTTCACCAGGATTCCACTTGTAGTCTGTTGCTGGAACATACACCTTTTTCCTTCTTGGTGATCCAAGTGGGCTCGGTGGCAGCGTATTCGTGGATTTGGAACCTGGGATCTGTGAGCTTTCTTCTTGTACTAAAAGTGCATCTGCCCATTCTCCACTAATAGGTTCATCTTCCTCATCTTCATCCGAGTGGTGTAAATCACTGATGTTCCGAGGCTCATCTTCTTCCTCTTCAGGTTGAGCAACTTCTACTGTGCCTCTTCTTTGATCTCTGGATAACAGTTCGTATGCTTCTTCGTCATAAAAGTAGTCATCATCTTCATCGTCAAGCTCAAACTGGTGCTCGAAAATGTTGGGTGCTGATGTAGATCTTACTGGGGTGATGTCGTTTGAATGTGTCGTGGTGTTAGGATTAGGCAGTAAAGGAAGTCTTGCTGATCCTGTGGTGGATGGAGGTGCGACCGGAGGTGCAGAATCCTTTCTCATACGAGTGGTTGATAACTTCAGCTTGAGTTTCAGAAGTCTTCCCTTGAGTTTATGTGCTGGGTCTGAGTTGGAACGACTTCGTCCTGATGCACTATTATAATCACCAATGAAAAACATATTACTCAGGTTCAAAGAGTTCTCGATGGCTGCTGCGGTTGCTTGGCCTTCAGTCAAGTATCCATTCAGAAGTGAGGAACTGCGCAGACGTGCTCCAAAGCTTGTTAAACTTGTGTTGCTGCTACTACTTGATACACTTGTACCTCTTCTTCTTGGGACTGTTCTGAATTTGGGCATACTTCTCTCATTCAAGTCTAATGCAATATCGCGACCAATTCCCAAAGCCATGTTCCAGTCAACCAACTCTTTTACACTTGGAAAGTGCACCAAGATTTGTTCACTTTCGATTCTCAATCTGAGGACATTCGGCCTCTTCTTGTAGTCAGTTGCGATTCCAAATTTGCAATGTTGTAATGAGTATGACCGTGTTATTTTCCTTGCGGCAGAGCTGGTATTAATTTTCTTAGTCAACGTACGGACGTCACTTACCACCAAGTCGTCATCTCCTCCAGCAGACCCTGCACCCAAGTCGACAGCCAACTCGTCCAGTAGTAAATGGTGTTGCTGACAGAATTTGTAGAATTGTAGATCCAGGTCTAATGTGAAGCCTGATTGCATGTTCTTGAGTTCCTCGGTCCCAAATTCCTTTTCAATACCTTTGGATTCTGATGGGGTGTAAGATAACAAGTCTTGTTCGACAGCACTAGGAACTTGATAAAAGTTGACCTGGGTGGAGTTAAGTTCCATGATAGTATATTTCCATTGACGTGCTGGGCAAGGTTCATATGGAGTGAGCCATTCCACCTTACGTGCAACAACAGTGATTTTGTATATGGATGGAGTATATGAAGGAAGCGAATCAACCAAATCACCCTGAGGTAATACAGGGAACCTTGGACACCCACCAGGTGGGAGAGTATCATAATTTGGAGGCCTCACAGCAGATGGTTCCATCAAAGAAAGAAACTCATCTTGAGCAAATGTAAGTTGTTTTACCACCGACTCCGATTCTTTAATGAAGGGCACAGTCCTCGGAACCATTTCATCATTATCACTGCTACTAGTAGACAGTCTGGGAGAAAAGTCCAGCAGAACCCCCTGAGTAGCAGAACTAACAGGACTTGTATTATCCATATCACTGAAAAGTGTGGCACTGTTAGCAGGATTCCTAAGAATCATTATTGGTGATGATGATGATCCCATAACCCACTACTACTTTCAACAGAAGAAAACAAATGAACTTTTAAAACTATTAAAAGATCAATGTTCTATAAGTACCCTAACCTATCCAAATCGACAATTACCTTTAAGATATTCCAAACTCTGGCTCAAACTCATCCACTATCCGATGATCTGTAATTTCACCTTAAATGCCCCTATTCAGGAATCACTTTTCTTTTTCGATAAGGAACTTATTGGTTAAGTACTATGAAGAAAAGCACCAAAGATAGTTTCAATGAAGCACCTGGGTGGGTGTTAAGTCGATATATATATATATAAGTTGTGATGCAGAAATATCTGTCTGTGGTTGCGGCGGAACTTGTGGTTGGCTGGGTGGGTGTGGGTCACAAGTTCTGCTATTAGGATACTTAACGGTTATACAAAAAGAGAGAATAGTAAGCCGGATCAAAGGGTAAGTATGTCACAAACTAACAGGGCCCGTCCAGTCCGGAGGTTGTTTTTTTTTTTTTTTTGGAGGGGGGAGGGAGGACAGGTTCTGCTGACGTATAACGTTGCCAGATTTGCTTGGAGGGTGTGGGTGTGGTCTGTAATTTGATATGATCGCTCCCTAGTGGGTGAGCATGAATATTGTTAGTCACCATGGTTTGGTGTAATGTAGTAGGTTGTGGGGTACAAATGGAGTCGACATCATGAGCCGTACATTTAATTGGAGAGAGTTCCAAACGGTTGCTGGCAATGTAAACAGAGCATTACCCTGAGGGGTATTGTTTTGTGGCGGAGCCGACTTTCGAAATAGTTGAGTTTTCACTTCTGATTGCTGGAGGGGAATACGATGCCGTTTAGTTTTACAAGGAAGCAACCAGTCGTTGATGGCACGATTGCCTTTTATGGACCTTCTCTTTGTGATGAGTTTTCTCCATTGAACAAAAATAAATTTGGGGGGTATACCCCAAATTTGCAGCCATGTAAGAAATCGCATCAAAATATGTAGAGTATAAGAGGCTGATTTATTGTGTAAAGAGTTGAAAGTCATGATGTGTAAGTTAATGGGTATGTAAGCCTGAGTGAGGCTGGGTGAGTGGTTCCCCAGAGAGGTTATTGTCGACCTAATGATAATTCCAGATTCAACAATACGTTTCTTTATCTTTATTTCTAAGCCTTTTTGTTTCTTAAAAGAAATAGATATGTACCCTTTTCACTTCCAATGAGTAGGCCAACTCACCAATCACTCTCCTTCCTTTACTTCTCACTTACTACCGCAATACACTACCTTAACCACAAAGCTCAAAAACATTCACTCACACAATCTCAGGTCTCAGCGAAAACTTTTCCGATCTTTGATTATCGGAATAACTTCCGATAGATTATAATTTTGAAGTTGAACTTTGAAACCTTGTTATTTCTTGAAACAAATGAATCTTTCTATTGTATTTCTTATTCAGTATTTTTAAGAGCATTTTTTTATGAATATATTCTTGCTTATCATGTACTTTCAACTAAGCACAAATATTTCACTTAATCAACTTTGTGAATTGAAGGTAGGCTGAAATGTATTTTCAAGCGAAAGATCGACATAGGTAGTCAGTAATTCGGTTAGCTCGGTGCTATTTGTATTCACAATGAAAACTCTAACGTAGGAAGGGTAAAATTACTCTTCTCGTGTGAGGAGGGGAGAAGATGAGTTGGGGGTGAATGAAGTTTTTGTTCTGAATTATTCTCAGGTGCTTAAAGAATGTAAGCGAACTGTAATTTGTTAGTATTATCACCCCAAGCTTGATGTGGTATCATAATCTTAGTTACCGTAAACTGTTTTGGGCACTCAAGTACTGTCATTGCGGAGTATTTCTTGTTTACACTAGAAATAGAAAGACCTATATTCTACACCCCGTCATGGTTTCATCAATTAGTCTTTGTAGTTACAGACTTAGTCACTCCTCTTTTATAGTCTCCCCTCATTAGAATGGTCCACACAGCCTACTCTTTAAACAAACCAAGCTTTCCTCTCTCAATTAACATATTTCATTCTGGTGTGAGTTAAACTCCTATTGTTTCAGATTTGTTCATTCTTCAATCATAATGTTTCACAATTTTGTCAACTAACAAGGCCAAAATGATGTAGGTTAATAGTACACATGATTGAAACTACTTTAACCACTTTAATAGAACCAACTAAATTGAGATCAATTAGCGCATCCTCATTCACTAAAGATTATGTGTACATTTCCATGTATTATTGGAGAGCATAGAACATCGACTTGAGATAGCACCACATTCTAAGTCCAAGTATCATATCCCAAAATGGAGATGCTTCCTGGTAATATCAATGTAACCTTATTTCTTGTCTCCACTTCACTTGATGCTGGACTTATGATGAAGATGATATCTTTCTTAGAATCGTCTAGTTACTATTCATATACTCAATCTGATCCCCTTATAACATATCAATGTTTATATACCTTTTGGCATATGAATACATGAGCCATGCTACTCATAATTATAAGATTTCAATCAAAAGTATCTTATAGTCTCTAATTATGCATTTAATTCGTCTAAAGATAAAGAGAAGATACTCCATTATAACCGAACGAATAGGGGCAGGTTAACCATTGTATTCAATCTTGTCGTATAACTTTTCAAAGAAATGCAACCGGTTATTTCTACATATCTGAATGACTTATCTACACTTGAATGCTTGTGGGGAAGTTTAACTAATCAAGAATTGATACATTCCGGGGATTCGATTCTTCGGAGAAACTGAACCTCAATTGACACGAAATGAAGATTCTACATACAAAATAGAAGGGAAGCTGAGAAGTTTAATACCAGTAATCATCACCCATGAACGCTTCCTCATTTGAATTATACATTTCTAGATAATTAACCCCACCTACTGCCGACAGATAACCTTAGATTCTGCTTTAGTGTAAGACTTTTTGATGTCAAATGCAATGGCACATTGTTGCAAAAGTTTGATTGCATCAGTGTTGCATTTCTAAACGACAGTGGTGAGTGAAAGATAATAGAATGTTAAACTGCTAAGGAAAGTTATCAATGATACAACATGAGGATTCACAACCAATCTATAATCAGGAACAATTTAATTATAAATAAGGTTCATATAAATACTGATTGACCGACGTCTTAGTAGTGTTATCGAGACACTAAAGATGATTTTGAATATCTCGGTGCTTCTTTCGATATTATCATTCCTTCCTCTTGGCCTTGCTGCTGTAGCCAATCCATTACCTGTACCAAGGAGCATAACATGGAATGAAGGATCTCTGGTTCAGATTGACGTAACATCGTTGAAGTTGCAAACAGATCAGTATAATCAAATTGTAAGTAAAGCATTTGAAAGAACCGTTGATTCTGTTGCTCAATTGAGATGGTACCCTGCTGCTGTGGAGAAGCCAATTTCTGCTTATCCTTCTTTCCCTTCGTCGGTTCCAGGTAAGAGACAATTAACTTACTCTAATTCTACTACACCCGATGCTGTGAAAAATGTTGCTGTTAGCATCCAAGACTACAATGCTGAATTGCAATTGGGAGTCAATGAAACTTACAGTCTCAATATTGATTGCAATGGAATCAACATTGAAGCTGGAACTGTGTGGGGTGCATTGCATGCCTTCACTACTTTACAACAATTGATCATCTACGAAAAGGGAGAGTTCAAGATCGAAGGTTCAGTCGAGATATGGGATGCTCCATTGTTCCCACACCGTGGTATCATGATCGATTCAGGAAGAAACTTCTTGACTGTTGAATCGATATTGAAACAAGTTGATGTCATGGCTTTAACAAAGTTGAATTCTTTGCATTGGCATTTACAAGACGCTCAATCTTGGCCTGTTGCTTTAAAGTCTTACCCTGAAATGGCGCTTGATGCGTACTCGGAGAGAGAGACCTACTGCTTAAAAGATTTAGCCTATGTAGTTGAGTATGCTAAAAACAGAGGAGTCCGTGTTATCCCTGAGCTTGAAACTCCGGGCCATGCTAGAGCTGGATGGGAACAAATAAATCCACTGTTGATTGCATGTGGCTCGTCTTGGTGGTCCAATGATGTGTGGGCTGATCACACTGCTGTAGAACCACCACCAGGTCAATTGGAAATCTTGAATGATGATGTTTATGATGTTATCAGAGATGTCTACGTTGAATTGTCTGAAGTATTTCCTGACAATGTTTTCCATGTAGGGGCAGATGAGTTGCAAGCGCAATGTTACAACTACTCAAGTATAACTCAAGACTGGTTTAAGGCCAATGAGTCGAGAACCTACAAAGACTTGTCTCAATACTTTATTGATAAAGCGTATCCTATTTTCATGAACCATACCAACAGAAGATTGACAATGTGGGAAGATGTTTTAACCACTCCCGAAGGAGCCCACTCAATCCCCAAAGATATTATCTTGCAATCTTGGAACAATGATTTAGTGAATATTCAAAACTTGACTGCTCAAGGTTATGATGTCATTGTCTCATCATCATCTCACTTTTACTTAGACTGTGGATTTGGTGGATGGGTTGGTAATGATCCAAGGTACATTGACAACTACGAAAATACCGAATTTAATACTGGATTAGGAGGTTCTTGGTGTGCTCCTTATAAAACATGGCAGAGAATATACGATTATGATTTCACAGCCAACTTAACTGCTGAAGAAAAGTCTCATGTCTTGGGTGCTGAGGCTGCATTGTGGTCTGAACAGGTCGACTCTGTTGTTATCACGCAGAAACTTTGGCCTAGAGCTGCAGCTTTAGCTGAATCTACTTGGTCTGGAAATAAAGACGCTAATGGTATGCTTCGTACTTCCCTGTTAACTCAAAGAATCTTAAACTTTAGAGAATGGATAGTTGCTTTAGGTTACGATGCCTCTCCATTGATGCCAAAGTACTGTTTGAAGAATCCTCATGCTTGTGATCTTTATCAAAACCAAACTGCTTTTGCTGGTTACAATGTTTAACAATTACATGTCTGTCTTTTGTATTTGTATAGTAGTATCTTAAAAGAATATACCTAATAGTTATAGTGTTACAATCAAGTAAATTCAATGAAAAGTGTGTGAAACCTTTCTCATCTATTCTACTACCTCTACATACAACCTCAATCTCCTAATCAATCTCCAGTCCAATCAATTCCACTCACACAACCAATTTCCTCTTCAGTATCGAAATCGTAAATTTCGGTCTTTTTTTCAAAATCGATGAATAATTGAAGATCAAATATCAGAAGAGATGGTTGATTTTATATCACTCAAGGAGTGTTTAGGTCATCTGACAAGTATCCTGGAGTCTGAATTCTCTGAGAATATTGCATTTGTTGGTAGTTTACTTGGAAGTGGGCCATCTCAAGATATACATGAATGGAATCACTTGAAAGAAATCATTCAACTGAATCCTCCATCAGATAATAAAGATTTATCTACTTTATACATACGACTTTTGAGAGGGGTTGTGTTGGTGGTTAGAAATAAAGCACCTACTTCTTCAAAAGAAATCGCTAATGATGTTATTCCATTGCTTATAAGTAGTCTCGTTCGGTTCATTGATGATACTTCAAAAGACCCATTTTATGAAAAAACCGTAATCAGCTACTTGGAGGCATTGGCCAATTTCCGGGACTATGATTCTGATAAGGTGCTGATTTCTGATATCAACTTGTTTGTTAAAAGTGTTCCTGCTGCAGGCTATGAACCTTTAATTTTGTTTCTTGCACACTTCTTTGGTGATGGTTTAAACATTGACATCGACCACAACGAAGTTGCTTATGAGTTACTTAAAAATGAACAAGAGAACAATATATTGGACTTCCTTTTGAATAGATTTGAACAGGTAGAATTCACTGAAACCCTGGAATTGCCTCCTTCAGAACAAGTCCTTGTTAAACTTCTTAGTCAAATTATCAGTCATGAGAGCTTTGGAAAATGGCTCCTGTCGTTTGTACTACATGATGCTGAGATTGAGAATATACAGTTCAGTGATAACATTCACCCTGACTTTACTAGATGGCTCCAAGCAGCACAATTGTTAATCACAGCTCAACAATGGGGAGACTATCAGTTGACACCATTGCTCGCTTGGGTTCAACAACTTTATGTTGATTTCCTGAAAGATGTTATTAGAAGCATAACTGAAGTGAATGAAGATAATAGATTACAAAAGCATTACGCTATCATTCTTGATATTATTAGTGACTTGTGCCAGTATAACCAAAGTAAGAAGTTCTTTATACATTATAACTTGGTGGACTCATTAGTTCCTGTGTTCCGTTCAGTACATGAGAATATTAAACCTATAACGATTAAACTGAGAAAGGGTATAGATATCCTGCAAATGCAGAGGTTTCCACATGTCAAGTCAATTATCATTGAGATATTGTCATACTTGACAATCGAAGAGTTTTCCATTCAAGAAAAGATCAGAAGTCTTCATGCATTAGAGATCATTCTTTCAAGCTGTATTATAGATGAGAATAATCCTTTCATGAAAGAAAGAGCTATTCTCTGTCTTAGATATGTGCTAGCTCAAAATGCAGAGAATCAGAAGTTTGTAGCTGAGTTGGAAGCAAGGAGACCTGTTGATGAGAATGTTTTGCTGGAAGTGGGTTATGAAGTGGAACTTGTTGATGGCAAGATGGCAATTAAGAAAAAAAGTGAGAAGAATAGTGAGGTTAATGAAGAGACTACAACATAGAGTGTGCATCACTATCGAGCTCTTTGGCCTTGGGATTAGAGTGATACTGAATATAGAATAATACGTAATAAATTTTACCAGTTGCCAAAAATTAGTAAACTATTGAGTTCAGTAAGATATTTGAGGTCACCATGGACCAAAATCTCTAGTTAACATGGCATTACGTTAGAAATAGTACTCACTATCAGTATATCAAAAATTTAAAAAAGGAAGCTGGAACTCAGGTTCGAACTAAGGACCAACAGATTTGCAATCTGCTGCGCTACCACTGCGCCACACCAGCTTCAATATTTGAAAAAGGGCTTCGATTGTATATGTCGTGCCTGGCAAATTCCAATTTGCAGCCAAAAGATAACTTGAAGTTAAATACATTCTCGAGTCTTGTAACAGGTTATCACCATTCCTACTTCATCAAGTGCTTTTCAGTTCACTATTAGTATTAAAAAAATGAGAATTATTAGACAAATTTAAGTTCTAATTTGCAATGTCAAAAACAATTTACTCCATAGTTGCTACCCCTAGTATTAATTAACTTCCAGAACAAGGAGTGAGCAACGTCATATGATACAATAGTAATGCTGAAGGTTCATTGTTGAGTTGTCGAAATACAATTTATCCTTAAACAGTTAACTTTGACAGTACATACCTAAGATATAAGGGAAAAGAAAATTCAAGTCATCAAACCTGTAGAGTTCTGTTTAGGAAGCACTAGCAGGAAAGCTCAATTACATGCATTAATTCGTTCAGTACACACCCTCCTCCAATCACAATGTAAACAATAAACAATAAACAATGTTATAATCTCTTGTGTAAAGATGATATGTCTGCATAAGATAAATCGTAGATTCTTGTTGAAACTTTACAAAAATTAACAAAATCCTTCATAGCCAATACAATATGAATGCAACATCTTCAAGTAGTTAATAATACAGTACTCAAAAAATTCATTCTAGTAAAGTACAATCCAAATTCAATTACTTTAAATCAATTTATTAAATAACAAGAATATACAACGCTCTCCAACATCAAAATCGATCATTTAGTTAGGTCAACTTAGATATAATAGCCTTCTTGACCTTTTCTAAAGAAGCTTCATCTATCAAGGTGATTCTCTTTTCCTTGGTGCTCAAAGCCTTCAATTCAGCAGGTAACACATCTCTTTCGAATGAGTATCCCTCAAAAGAATCCAAAGCTTTGTTGACAACTTCAGAGAACTTAGCAGGGTGGGCAGTTGATAATGAAATGTATTTGAATTTTTCACCCGACTCCTTTGCAATGAATCTCTTTGTGGTGGCCACACCAACGGCGGTGTGTGGGTCTAACACGTACTTTTCTGGGTTAGAAGAGTAAGTGTCCTTGATAGTGGCAACAGTGACTGAGTTATCGATTCTTTCGGAGTCAAAAGTGACTCTAGCGGCTTCAATGACTTCCTTAGGAACAGATACAGAACCAGTTTCTTTCAACTGTTTCATCCAGCTGTTCAAAGTTGAGCCGGCAACCAAGTCATCACCGTCTGCAGCGTTGTTTCTGGCCAAGTACCATAACAATCTTTCGAAGTTTGAGGAGATGAGAATGTCCATTGCTGGGGAGTAAGTAGCCTTGACTGCATCTTCACCGGCAACAGCCTCACTCTTTTCGTAACGGCCAGTCTTCATGAATCTGTCCAAGATATCGTTTTCGTTGGTGGCAATGATCAACTTGTCTACAGGTAAACCCATTTCCTTGGCGTAGTAACCAGCCAAGATGTCACCGAAGTTTCCAGAAGGAACCACGTATCTAACCTTAGAGTCGCTGCCTGCCAATTTTCTCAATTGGAAGTATGAGTGGAAGTAGTAGGTCTGTTGAGCTAAGATACGTGCCCAGTTGATCGAGTTGACAGCACCCACGTGGTATTTGCTGTTGAAGTCGGCATCACCAAAGATCAGTTTGACAATGTCTTGACAGTCATCAAAAGTTCCCTTGACCGATAAGGTGTGGACGTTTGCGTCTTCTACGGTGGTCATTTGTTCCTCTTGGATAGGTGAGATTCTACCTGTTGGGTATAAGATGAAGACAGATACGTCCTTCTTACCTCTTAAACCATAGATGGCGGCCGAACCAGTGTCACCCGAAGTGGCACCAACGACGGTGATGGTATCTCTTGGAGCACCAGCTTGTTTAGCAGCATTTCTTCTAGTCAAGAAGTACTCGAAAAGGTTTCCAACAAACTGTAAAGCGACATCCTTGAAAGCATAAGTTGGGCCATGGAATAATTCCAACAAGTAAATGTCAGAATCTATTTGCTTCAAAGGAGTAACGTCAGGAGCTCTGAAAGTAGAGTAAGACTTTTCAACCAAAGATTTCAAGTCACTGTCAGGGATCTCAGAATCATTAATATAAAGTCTCAAGATGTTGAATGCTAACTCAGTAAAGCTCAAATCCTTCCAGTCCTGCAAGAAGGAAGATGGCAACTTAGGGATTTCAGAAGGTAAAAATAACCCACCGTCCTTGGCCAAACCGGTCATGACAACATCTTCAAAAGACAACACCTGGGCCTCGGAAGAACGTGTGGATCTGTATACTTGGGACATATTGGATATGAAAGTGTAGTTGAAAATTGTGAAAAATTGATGCGTCATAGATTTTGAATACCTGTACCGGGACGGTCATGTGACATAGTGTAGCTGTGGTATCTGTGTAGAAGTGTGAGGAGAGGTTGATGAAGGATGAAGTAAGAGGTTAAGAGGGAGAGGGAGGGTTGTGTTATAATGATTAGGGTGAGTAAGTTTTTATTAAAAGTGACTCGATTTGACTGGTATGGTTGTGGATCATATGAACCCTTTTATGAGTCTCTTCTTTTTTTATGGGCTCTGATTTTGGTCTGAGTTTGATAGAGGATGCAGATATGAAAGGAGAAGACTTACATAGATATAAAGAGGTAGAATTAAGTTTAGTAATAGAATATGTAGAAGAAACTGAATGAGATAAGTTGATAGGAAAGTAAGCCAATCAAACTCACTTTAATTACAATTTAAATACCCTGCTTCTAAACACACGGACAAAGTAACACGTATAGTGATTAAACTGAGAATAGTCATTATTCAACAAGATTAGCGTACAGATCATCCACACAAAAAGTAGTCAAGCTGGTCTCAATTAAAGTAATATTGCGTTTGAAGAATTTACCTTTCATAACTAAAACATGTACATTCTTTACTGACACGTTAATTACATCTTGATTAATTTGCTCGCTTCTTATTCCCCATCAATATCATTCATTAAAGTAATGGAGATCAGTTACATATTCAATCTACATATCAATCTCTACTCCTTATAATCTAAAACTTCTATACCATACTTAAGCCCAGTCGCCTAAACCTAAACCTGAAACTTCTAATCTCACACTTTGTTTAAACCACTTCTACCTAATAAACTCTCGCACTCACCATCATAATGTGTATATGATGTCACCTAACAACTCTCTCAACATAACAATGACTTCCATGTCAAATCTCCAATAGCAACTATCTATTTAAACTCCTGCACCCTGCACCCCCTGTCAACCCCAAGCTCACATCACAACCTAGCCCTGTACTTCCAACCCCTAAACTCAGTACCTCTCCCTACTCCCTTCGCACACGACTCCCAATTGATCGCCTTCACCGACCAAATTGGGAACTTCTCATAACATTTTTTTTTTTTAAAGGACACTCAGTTTGAATCTTTATCTTCTTCTCTTTAGGTATGATTGGGAGGAGAGTGGTGCTTAGATGTACTGTTCGTTTCAATAGTACTGTTTCTCGACGTTCTAACCCCCCATATGATTCGTTCAATTCGTTTTCATACAAAGGAGCTGACCTGAAAGCCAAAGGTAACTCGGATATCGTGGAAGAGATTAAGGAGATTGTAAGAACAACTCCATATTCTGATAAATACTATCATCCTATTATAAGCGAGGGGTCCCGTGGACTTGAGAAGTTGGTGATTCCTGCTGGATTTGTCGCCAAAAACCAAGAAATGGAGTTGGCTGATGAAGATTCAGTAGCTCAACAAAAACATTTGGAAGATATCGTAGACGAATTCGAAGCACCAATACAAGTATCAATAGGTTATGGTTCAGGTGTATTCACTCAAGATGGATACTCCAAAGAAAATAATAGCGAAGTCCAGATCGACTTCATTAACGTGGTTGATAACAACGAAGCCTTCCACAGAAAGAACTTGTTACAATTCCCACAACATTACCCACTTAAATCCCTCCGACTCATCAAATTGATCCAGGGAAGTAATGGGATATACTTCAACCCGTTCATAACAATACGAGATCGACTCATTAAGTATGGTATACTTTCTACTCATGCCCTGTTGCTCGATCTCAGCGAATGGACTTCCTTATATTTTGCAGGTAGATTGCATAAACCTGTAAATTTCATCAAGGACAATAACTCTATGATTAAGTTCTTGAACCAATACAACTTGAAAAATGCTACGACACTCTCGGTGTTGCTCATAGATGAAAACAAATTCACGGAACGCGAGTTGTACGAACAAATCACAACCATCTCATACTTGGGAGACTTCAGAACTTACGTAGGTGGCGAAAACCCAAATAAGGTGAAAAATATTGTCAACAGACAATTCAGCCAGTTCAACAAGTTATACGAACCCATCTTAGACTACTTTATGTACAAGCAAATTTTGATTGCCGACAATGCTAGTCAAGATGGATCACGAACCTTCAAAAAGAACTTGACTGTGAACAACAAAATCAACCTTATTAGTACACTTCCGTTGCAATTCAGAATCAAACTCTACCAGATGTACCAGGATAAATCGATTAAAGAGATTGTGAAGGATAAGAACTTACTGAACAACTTAACAAAGATTGTGCGTCGCACAATTCAGATTTCGTCATTCAAACAAGCAATCAGAGGGATGTTCAGCTCGGGAATATTGAAGCTGATCAAGTATATGATTGCAAAACAAACAAAGTTTTGGAGAGGGAAATTTGAGTCAAAGATTTTATAGAAATAGAGAGCTTACTCCCTGAGGTGGAGTGACATACTAAAGTGAAATGATTTTATTGTCTGAGTAAGAAACTGGTGAAGTACTTGCGTAGTGATGTAAAGAGGGATTGACTCTCTCTCTTGGTTTGAGATTTGACATCTCGTCAACGGTTTATACTGATGTACCGATCCACAACATCTAACCAATGTTATTAGAAACTGGTAGTGCGATAACATTAAATAAGGTACGAAAGACGTGGGAATTTGAATTAGGGAACTAACAATTAAGTTATAATTGAAGAACTACTGCAAACTTGAAATCCCCTCAAAGCATTTATAACTCTTAGAAGAGAATGGAGTTGCGAGAATCACTCAATAAGTTTAAAAGAGGGTCCATCTAATTAAAAAAAAATATAGCTTCACCAAAGACAGTTGAAGAAGGAAACCTTAATAATCTATATTAGAGTGATATGATTAGAGTTAAGAAAGTTAATGTGTGCATGTTTGTGATCCAATGGACTGTCTTTTATGATAAATTTGCACCTAAATTACTACAATTGTAATAAGAATTGAATTGACTTATAAGTACTAGTACTCCGAGAAATTGTACAACTTTACCCTTTCCTAGTTGTTCCAGTTATACGGATAGTAAATAGTGAACATTTCACCATCACAACCTCAATTCAAATAATTACGACATGCAACATACCAATGAAACAAACACCCAAGCAGCAGGCTGATTTGTATTATCTCTTCAAATAAGCCTGGTTTTGGTGATTATGCTTTTCACCTTTACTATTCAATAGTTAGAATTGCTAGAGAAGATGAGGACTGGGGAGGTTTAAAGCCCACGGCGGATTTTTTGTTACCACCTAAGACTTCATCATACAATCCATATATTCCCAATTACTCAGGGTTCATTGACGATTATAAGGTGGTTGAATTTAACACATTTTATTCGTTTCTCGAATTTGTTAAAGCCAACAAGGAACGATTTGAACCAAGAGATTTGATTCTACTGAAAGAGATATTCTATATCCTCCAAGAACCAGATGTACTTAAACTTGCAAAATCAATCACTGTGGAAATGACACTGTCGACCAGAACATCACAGCATACGACATTCATTGACCTGTTACTGGTGGAGGTTCAAAAAATCCTAGACTCACCTTATAATGTTACTGGTCTTAATTTTGGATATCTTACTGGAAACGAGATCAATTGGAACAACTAAGCAAAGTTTTCACCAAAGTTTAAGAATCTACGGTGGACTGGTGATACTTTTATCGAACCGATTACTCTGCTTGAGTATTTAGAGGATTTAAGTATCTGCGCCCCAGTTGGTTCTATTGACTTAGTACAGCTCCCTCCTGGAATCATATCACTTGAAATAGAAATACTTAATATTACAAATGTTACATCTTTTCCATTCCATAGGTTACAAAAGTTGACTCTAATGAATGTACAAGGGGAAGAAGTATAAAACTTGGATATGTCTTCTATATTAACTTTGAAGCAATTAACTTTATATTCACAAGGAGGAACCATACAACAAATAAAATTGCCAAAAAGAATAGAAGAATTGAATCTCCTGTATCCGGGGAGTTTAACAGACATTCATGGCTTGCCTGAACTAGAAAATTTGAAGATTCTTGAGTTGAATGATTGCCCCAAAATCAGTAATTTCAAGTTTCCTGAAAGCCTTCATACTGTGATATTAAGCACCGGCATGAACGCAGAGTTGCAGGCTGAGATTATTTTGGATAGAAGTATCACTTTACTCTCATCATTAACTGATTTAGTAATAACAAACATTGATTGCACATTAAAGGAAGATTTTACGTTACCATGAAGTTGAAAACTTTGAGAATATTCTGGTCTATACCTTCAAAGTTGGTGCTTCCAGAGACATTAACTAGTATAGTGTTTAATACTAGCATTCGTAGCATTGAAGGAATCTGTTGGTCAAAAGATCTTCAAATATTGGATCTTAACCGTAACGTACTAATTCACCCGTTCGGGAGCAATTTAGATACTTTGGAAAGTTTGAAATCATTGTCATTGCAAGTGGAATTTGCAAATAATTTTGATGGCTTATACAATGCCTTCCCAAGAATTTGGAAAATTTGGAATTGTACTCTTACCACATGAACAAACGGAAAGATATAAAGAACTCCAACGTTGAAACACGAGTTGGATTAAACGAGGATCAAGTTTCATTGGAATTTGAAAGATTCCAGGCACATTTCCCAAAGGAATATCAATATTTCAAATTGGTCATGTAACACTTAGGGCAATTAGAAATCGCAAAAGGATACGATGGAACTGCTGCGGTCTCGTCAGGTATATTAATTTCCAGTCTGTTCCCAAGCAATCTAAAGCAAATTGATCTATTTACAAATTTTAATGCAACACCATCACAATTGTTTGCTGCCTTACCTGTTGGGATACAGGAGGTAATTATCCACTGTGAATTGGATGAAGAAGAAGTCTTGCTAAATTTGGAATTTCCGAGCTTAACATCCTTGAGCATTTCTCAAATAGCCAACCCAATTACCTTCAACAAATGTGTGAATCTTTCAGAGCTAGTATTGAATTCTGTGAACATGAAAGAACTTGACTGGAGTTCATTCCCACTGTCACTTAAAGAGTTAGAGGTAAATAATGCTAAGACCCTGAGATTGATAGGCAACATGAACAACTTAATTAATTTGCAGGATTTAACTCTTGATCATAACAACCTTGGACCTTATCTTGCTGAAAATGCTTTAGTGCTTCCAAAGAATCTTATTTCTTTAAGTCTTATTGGAAATTCTCTTCTGAACCTTGATATTCAATGTGGGACAAGCCTTAAATTAAAACACTTAGCTAGAAACAAAGAATTGGATTGGAAGTGTATAGTTAAGTTGCGTGGAAAAGCTGAACCTTTGATAGATGGAAATTCTAGAATAGTTTATCATGAGCTGGCAAGTGAATTCTATGGCGAGTGTGTAGTTGATACTATCGCTGAAGGAAAAGCTGACAACGAAGAAAGAAAGCTGGCATTGCAGGGTCTCGTATATTTAAAACTTTTGAAACAATGTGAACAGGACTGGCGATTGCCTTTACAATTAAGATAAAAATGTATTCAATTAACCTCCATTTGAAATGCATAAGAATGCTATTGCTCTATTATGCATGTCAACTCAAATGTATAGAGCTTTTTGGAACAGATTTTTAGAATCATACATTCTTTTAGAACTCTCTCAAGCAGACTTCACATTCATCTAACGTATTCACAACATCACATCAAAGTTTAAAAATATTTGCAGCCAAGGTCTTTTCAACAAAAAATATCATTTTAAGAGGCTGGTTACAATGCAGGATACAAAGTTCAGTGTTGAAGATGGGCGGTAAGGAAGAACCGGTTCCAATTTTAGAAAGGTAGGGTGAAGCATGGAAGCTTCTTTTCTGAAAACTCTGCATTAATAGTAGAAGACGATGTTTGGTATACAAGTCAGTGCTAAAAGAATAGAATATTGAAAAGGCTAACAGTATGCACAATATATAATCTGTATACTCTCCAAATACTGAAACCTAGTCTATATGCAACATTTTAAAATTACAATTAAATCTTAATACTAGTTGATATTAAAAATAGATAACTGTCCCTTATTAATCAAAATATTCTAATTTAGATTGTTGAGATACCAAACAGAACCACCCCCCTCCTTCATCATGAATACCAACCGACACAGTTCTCCGCATCGGAGACAATTATCGAACCTCGGACATCGAGCATCCGGCACCTTCGTTTACTTCATTGATAAACATAGTTAATGGACCCTTTTGTGACTCCCCAATGATTTACCCAACACCGAAACGGGAACCCCTCTATTTTGGCTGCAAAATCACCTGTCAAAATTACCCAACACTCAACTAACAAAAAAGGTGTGCTCAGTAGGAACCACAAATATAAGCCCAGCAACCGTCTCGTTTACTCACAGCCTTTAGTCAGTCATTATCATGAGGGGAGTAGCTTCCATCCACCCTTAATGAGGAGAATCGTAAAAAGGAGGAGACGGCAAAGGAGGAGATGGCAAAAGGAGGAGATTCAAAAAGAGGGGAGCATGATTAAATTGAGAAAAGTTCGTAACCAAATCATCACAAGTTACAAGCCGCGCCCGGTACAGAGTCTTTCACGAGATGTTAAGTTGTTGTTTGATTGATTGTACAATGAAGGTTATTCATTCATAGATTGACACTCTGGTCTCTCCTGTAGAACTGGTTCACCATTATAATCGAATTGCGTTCAATTTTTCAGATTTTTCACTACATTGACTCATTTGTAATTCTATTATTATTATATATTAACCTAAAACTTCACATCCCACGAGTCCAACTTCATGGTTCCATTCTGTTCGAAGTTCAAGTGCATCTTGAAAACATCTTTCAAGATTTGTGGTTCGTGCAGTGACTTCTTCTTCTCACAGTAGAACACAGCACGGTTATAGTAGTCGAGCAACTGGTCCTTGAAGTCTGGGTGCGCACAGTTGTTGATCACCACAAGGGCACGTTCCTTTGGTGACAATCCTCTCATGTCTGCCAAACCAATGTCAGTGACAAACACATCCAAGTCGTGTTCGGTTTGGTCAATGTGCGATGCCATTGGGACGATACATGACACACCGGTTGGGTCTGTCTTAGAAGGTCTAGCACTAGGTGTGTGCATGATGGAGATCTTTGCGTTTCTCAAGAAGTCTCCAGAACCACCCAATCCGTTCAACATACGTGATCCCATCACGTTAGTCGAGTTGGCGTGGCCGTAGATATCCACTTCAACTGGGGTGTTCATTGCAATGACTCCCAATCTTCTGATAATCTCTGGGTTGTTGGCAACCGTTTGTGATCTGAGAACCAATCTCTTGGTGTACTCGTCCCAATTCTCGTAGAATTGTTCAAAACCGGCTTCGGTCAATCTGATCGATGTTGCCGATGCATAGTTCAAAGAACCACTCTCGAAGAAGTCCAAGAACGAATCTTGCAACACTTCGGTCCAAACGGTTAAGTCTCTGAATTTAGATCCAGACAATCCTTCAATCACAGCGTTGGCAATATTACCAATACCCGATTGCAATGGGTGCAAGTTCTCTGGGATTCTACCATGCTTGACTTCTTGTTCCAAGAATTCAACCAAGTGGTCAGCGATCGAGCGCGAAACTGCATCAGATGGTGTGTTTGGTGGGACTTGGTCTCTGGTAGTGGATTCGACAACAGCAATGACCTTAGATGGGTCGATTGGAATTGCGGTCATACCGGTTCTGTAGTCCACCGAAGTGTGTGGGTATGGTTGTCTGAATGGAGGCAATGTGAGCATGTCAATATCGTGAACTCCTTCGAAAGAAGGTGTGTTGGTGTTCAATTCAATAATGACCTTGTCGGCACATTGGATGAACTCCGGCGATGAGCCAACAGCAGGTCCAGGAACGATGGATCCGTCTTCGGTAATTGCGGTAGCCTCAATGATCGCATAGTCCAAGATCTTGTCATCGTTACGGTATCTAGTCAAGTGTCCGTATGCCAAGTCTTGAGGGAATTGGGACAAGTGTTTGTCATAAAATTGAATTTTGTTAGTGTTGATACCATTGGCGATTGGCTTACCAACTTGATGCGGCGATCTCCTCAAGATCATATCGTTGGTAGCCCATCTAGATTCCTCTGGTCCTGCACTAGCACTCACAAACAAATTAAATTGTAATTTTCCTTGCAAATTGTTGGCCTCAACATGATTTGCCAACGTAGTAGGAATCACCTTGGGAGTTCCAACACCAGTGAAACCAGACCAACCTAAAGTCTGCCCAGACTTAAAAAGCTCCAAACACTGCTCACCAGTTCTAAGCTTATTCAAATATGGCGCGTATCTAACACGTTGCTTCAATAAAGAGGACATTTCGTTTATTCCTTATCAAGAACTTGGGATTTAGCCACCTTATATATACTTGTATGGCTCCAAAAATTGTTGGCGTTTGCAAAAAAAAAAAGAAAAATTCCACCAAAAAAAATAATAAAGAAGGGGAAGATAAAGAGAGGTTTTTTTTGAATTTTTAAACGAGGAAAACGAACAAGGGGAATAAGAATACAGAATTCAAATTGGTTGAGGGTTTTAAAGGAGATCGGACAGAATGTACTGGATAGTTGTTAATGCATTGAGTCATGAAAGGTTACGTATGGCCAGTTTACATCAAGTATACTATGGAACACACGGCTCTCCAAAGTCCGAATAGGACCCAAACAAAAATAATATATAAGGACCACGTGACAAGGTCTTATTCACCTATTGGGATTTACCGTTGGAATCCCTTCCGGACTGGAAAAAATGTGGCTTTGTGTTATGACAATAGCCATGGGTAGTTGCAAATGTTTGTACAATAATGATTTTTGAGATTGATTACCCCAGGATATCCCCAGGTTGTCTCCATGATCTGAGGTGTCATTAACGGTGTGGCCCAACGTGTTCCCCATACATGTATGATTAGATCCCCTGATTTGGGCCTGAATCGTAAGAGTGTGGAAACGACAGAAATCAGAACTCCTTTTTCGTATGACTTATTGGAAAGATAAAGGGTTTATGTTTTTCTATTGAAAGATGAAAGAATCTGTTGAGAGTAATGATTGTTGTGATAACCGTGTATTGGTTATGAATTAGATACAATATGAAATGAAACCATCAAGAATATTAAAGCGACGTACATTAACTTGCTACAAGCAATCGTTGACAACTCCTAACTCAATTCATGCAAATTGCTTTCAAAATAGAAAATAGAGTGTCAAACGCAGAACAACTTTTGATCTATTTATTTTTCTTGTTTGATTTGCAATAACATAGCCACCCGGTTGTTATCATCACTGAGTAATATCATGTTATTAATATGAGCAAATAGAATATGCCCATTTCACATATCGGCCCAATCATTTATCCTATATAACTAAAGACTCAAAATCAATACCTTACGATGAAAAGATTTAGTCACCTCATAACTTCTAGGCTGTAGTTTATTTTTTACTCACAACTTCTTCTTCTTATTGTAAATCCTTCCTTTTGCCCCGCCTTCCGGATACATCCTACTTTTTGCTTGATATCTTGTGGTGTCAAGTATGATGTCGAGGTAGCTAACTCCGACACGTCTACTTTTAGTTGTCTTGACAGAATAGGAGGAAAAATTTTGATATGTATGATGAGGGATAAGTATCATTGAATACATAAATATTCTGGTAGCTTTAAAAGAGTAGTGGTGAAAAGAATATTTGACACCCTCAGGATATAAAACAGGCTCTTAAAAAACCATTCTTTTATGTTTGTACTTTAACTAATCATCTCAAAGATACGTCTAGTGCTTCCTCATTTGTGTTGTCATCATTTTGGTGTCTTTTTACTGGACAAGGACTTAAGAGCATTTCAAATATAATTTGAATGTATACACGTATGGAGTTAAACTTTAGTGCCATTACTGCTACTACACTAAGAATCCTAATACTCAAATCGCAAATCTCTTTAAGTGAAAA
The DNA here is from genome assembly GCA_030568835.1 of Kodamaea hsintzibuensis (nom. inval.). NCBI lineage: Eukaryota > Fungi > Ascomycota > Pichiomycetes > Serinales > Debaryomycetaceae > Kodamaea > Kodamaea hsintzibuensis (nom. inval.). The sequence goes on from JAJMJA010000002.1 coordinate 570,737, forward strand.
CATGGTAATTATATCATTATTCTATAAAACGTTAAAAAGTTATATTACTTCATTTGGGCCATAGTAGCAGCACGGAATCTGCTCACTCTTATAGGATTTCCCTCCTCATCGATTGGTTCGATCTCAAGCTCTTCTTCAGTTTTAAGGTAACCATTATTGTTATTGTTGAGGATAACTTTTTGGCGTAACCTGTGGTAGTTGCTTTCCACTTCCTGGTTCAAGAACTCTTCTTCTGCTTCGTCTTCATCGTAAACGAATTCATTCTCCACTACTTCATCAAGCACAATGGGACCATTTTCGTCATCGTCCTCATCCCCATACTCATCAGCAGGTAAAATCTCATCCATTTCTGGATCAAAATCCTCAACTACACTCTTTTTCTGTGACCTCTGGTGCCTCTTTGGCTGTGGTTTTTTTGGCATTGATTCAATCATTTTGTTCAATACTTCAAAATCATTCAACTCACTTACTACCGGTCCCTCAGTTATTATATCGTCATCATACATCCCTAACACGTAAGCTTTTGCCATGGTATCCATGTCGTCTTGCATCATTTGGTAATCGATTGTTGCTGCTTTAAACTCTTCGTCTGGTGAACCTTCTGGTGTTTCAGGAGAATCATCGGGGGTTACTTCAGGAGTATCTTCTTCTTCTTGGATGACTTCCTTCACAATTGGTATGCTTTCTTTGGTTCTTTGTGACTTGAATCTGGAAAATTTCTTGACATCTTTAGTTTCTTGGAGCTCGGAAGCTTCAGTTGGTACTACTGGTTCCAGGTTGAAATTCTTTTCAACAATGTCACCATGTATCTCCGTCTGAATAATAGGAGCGGAATCATTATCCTTAAGCTTCTGTGCTTTGAACTTGGATACTTTTTTGGGAATAATCTCAGCTTCGTTGAAGTTGTTTACCACCAGTTCATTTTCGAAGTTCTTCTCAACAATGTCGCCATTTATTGAAGCAACAGAAGGAGTTGGGGCAGCCTCTTGGATCTTCAGTGCTTTAAATTTGGAAACCTTCTTAGGTTTCATGTAGTCAGCTTCTTTTGGCATCTCGTTCTCTTCAATCAATTCAAGTTCGTAGTTTTTCTCAACAATATCACCATGTATTGTATTATCCACCACATCTGCGTTACCATTCTGGACGACCTCATTGAATACATTCTCAACAACATCACTTACCGGTTCATCTGCGTTACCGTTTTTTACAGCTTCATTGAATGCATTACCATCAGTACCACTTACCGGTTTAGTAATCTCTTCAACAAGTGCAGTTTCCTTCACTGTTGAAATCTTCTGATCCATTATTTGGCTCTTAAATCGAGAAACTTTCTTGGGTGAAGCTTCAGCAATGGGAGTCAGTTCAGTCTCTGCATCTTCTACCTCTGAAATCAGTTGTGCTATTACACTTTTCCTGTCAATTGGGTCATCTGTAGTCATCGAAAAAGGGATGTCTACCTTCTTACCTCTGGCAAGATGCTCTTTGAATCGGTTGATTCTAGAAACTGGTGCTGGAGCTTCAGCAGATGTAACTCTTTCAATGTCTTCGCTGAATTTCAATGCACTTATTTCTTCAATCAGTTGTCTGACATTTTCAATCTCATCTTCAATATTGAGACGCTGCCTGAATATCGAATGTTTTGGTTGGTATTCCATTTCCCGAAGAATACTACTTATGTTTTCAATTTCCTTGACATCTAACTTTTCAGAAAACCTAACAGACTTCTTTCCCTCTGCTGATTTTTTGTTATCCTTAAGAATAGACCTAATTTCTGCCTTCTTTTCAGCCAAGCGTGGAAGTTCAAGGGATTTTTGTTTGCGCAATTCGAGTACTTTACTCCATAGCATTTCATCTGATGGTCCGTTACCGTAGGTAGCTCCTGTACCATAAAGCATCAGATCAGCATAATCATCGTCGTCTTCGTCATCTTCTTCTAGTTCATCAGTCTCCGAAAAGTCAAACTCCCACTCTTCATCATCGGCGTATCCTAGATCATTTGGTTCTGGCTCGTCAAACTCATCTGCAAGGATTTCCAACTCCAATATGTCATCTCGAGCAATATTTGTTCGACGAGATGAAGTTGGTGTGCTTGTTGATGTTATTTCTTTGGTATCTAACTGAGAAGTTTCTGTTTCCATGTCTGCGTCTCCCAAAATCGAGTCCAAGTTATTTTCCTTGATGATATTTGCAATAACTTCTTGTCTTTCTTTCCCCTTTACTTCATCTAGAGAATTTTCTGAAACGTCTGATGTGACGTTGGAGTTCATAGTTGATATGTTTGATTCACCTTCATCAAATCCTTCTTCTTCGAGTTTCTTATATTCTGCAATGCATATTTGTTTAAGTTTAAATTTATCATCCGGCAGTACTTTCAATTGGTCTATTTTATTCAAAAGGTCGTCTTGGTCGACAAGTTTACTTGGTTGTTTGGCAACCACTTCCATGTCTTCTAATAGGTCAGCAATTAGATCATTCTCTTCTTGTTGATCAGAAGAGTTTGGAGTACTTGGTATCACTTTTGTTTCATCATTTGTTTCATCATTTGGTTCATCTATTTGTTCTGTTATGAATTGCACACCAGATTTGACTGGTTTATTCTCTTGTTCGAAAACTTCATTGTTCACTTTTGCTCTTACTACATTACCTTCCTCATCTAACTCTTCAAGAATATCCACAAAAGGTAAACCCTCCAGATTTAATCCCGATTCATCGGCATTCTCAGTTTTTGTGAATTCTTGGAATTTGTTCACGTTGTCTAAGGTGGTATTTGCTTCGTTGATTCTTGTACCAATCTGTGCAATGGCTTCGTTTAAATGATCAATGCGTCTGTGTAAAAATGCATTTGCTTGGGTTTTACTCATCTCCACAAAATATCCATCTCCCAATGATACCATGACCTTGTCACTAGTATCATCTTTAACACGTATGACTAGATCATTATAACCTTCCTTCAGCTCAAGGAGTACTTTACGTTCTTCCCCCATAATAGCTATAGCCTTCGTTATTTGCTCACTAAGAGCCTTATGATCTGCTCGAAACTGTGCATTCTCCGTCATTTTATATATTGTTCCTGGTCTTAGGTTCCTCTTGCAGTTACTGGCTTCCTTATTACAGCTAACTTGAGGTTCCAGTCTATAGTTCCAAGGGTTACCAATAAAAAAACTTCGTCTCGTCTCCTAAAAAAAAAAATCAGATGGAAATTACGAATCGTTTGACGCAACTAAAAAGTATTCGTTAAAAGGCGGTAGACAACTTGAAAGTTATCTACAAGTTTATATATTTAATTAGTTGTACGATGAGTAAGAGATCTCTTTGTAGATAAGGTAGTATTTATAATTTAGTAAATTATATTTTAATGTCAATTAATTGAGTGTAGTTATTTATGGATTTTTGATGATGGGAAATGATTTATGTAAGAGAGCGACTTGGATGATCTGAGAAATAGACTTCTTAGTTTTAGGTTTAGTTGCTTTCAAAGGGATATGTACTTAATAAAAAAGCGTTATGAGTGAATAGAATGAATGAATGTAAAGTTCTATTATTTATAACATTTATCCACTGATATTGTAATTAATTAATATTGTGGGGTCTTTGGTACATGTATGTTAATTATTGTATTTTATATGAACCATTTTCTATCATTCTATAACCAATCTATATATATATATACATAAATATTTATCTTTGCATTGCACCAGAACCACCTCTCAGGTTTTCCCAATCTTCTAAAGCTCTTTCCCACTCTTCATCTTCTGTTATATCTACATTATTCGATGCATTTCCTTCTTGATCTTGATCATCATGTTCCAAGTTTTGCATTTCCAATTGATCTTTTCTTTCTTGAGCATCATATTCATCTTTAAATTCAACCCATCTTTCATGGATGTCTATTTCTTGATATTCTGAGAGTCCTCCTTGTCTTGTAGCTTCACTCCAGATTGAGTCACCACCTATTTCGCTTCCAAAACTGTAACCATTTGCCTTGTCTATTAAACTGAGAAGGTTAATCATACTTTGTTTATTCTCCACACTTAATACTTCAAAGGATACTAAGCTAAAGTCACTGACTAATTCTGCAATCATTTCAGTTAACTTTACATAGTTTTGTCCCAAGACTGAGTTGGACTCCTTTTCCAAGTGTGGTGTCAACTGATGTAAGTTTTCAGCTTCTGTATAATAATCTAATCTGAAAGGTAATTCCCCATATTGTTTAAGTTTATCGATTTTGGAAATCACATTTACATGTGGTAAATCGAGTTGAAGCATTGATCTCAAACTAAGCAAGAGTATTGAGATATATTGTGAAGGACTTGTTAAAAATATGGAATCAACAAGAGATACCACACAAAGCCGAAGCCTCTTCAGTTTAGTCAACTTCTTGAATATTTTGTATAAAGCATTATGATGAGTAAATAATTCAACTTGACCAGGACAATCAAAGATCAAGTAATTTTTCTCTTTCACCAATTGATCCACTTTACTTATAAATACATCGATTCCTTCATTATCTAAAGATTCAAGTGCATACATCAACCCACCATTTGGACCTAAACTTAACTCCTCCATAATCTCTTCTAATGTAATGAAATCTCGAATATCTAATGCACAATTAGGATATGGTAACCTATCATTAGCAGGATCAAGATTGATTATACACAGTTTTCGTCCTATAGCGTTCATAAACTGATACATTCCATGACAATACGTAGACTTACCAGACCCAGGAGGCCCAATAACTATCTGTCCAAACATCTATTTTATTAATCATCTTCATCTTTATAATGTCTTTTTTTAAGACTATGGGTACTATTTTGTACACCACACGACTCTTTTGAGAGGCAAAAAAAGACCAAGTTGGTTTGTCAAAAAGTTGAACGTTAGTTGTTGAAAGATTTTGAAGTAAGGTCTAACGAATTGAATATAAAGGTACTTCAGGGGGGTCAATCAGTGTAATCAGTACAAGAATCAATGTCGAGCGAATCTACATTTTTGAATAAGACAGTTTCTGTGGCACCATTGGTGTTACTTTCGATTGTTGATCATTATAATCGTGTTTCCAAGGACTCGAATAAGAGAGTTGTTGGAGTTATATTGGGAGATAACTCATCTGATGAAATAACAGTTACCAATTCGTATGCGATTCCATTTGAAGAAGATGAAAAGAACCCAAGTGTATGGTTCTTGGATCAGAATTTCATAGAAACCATGGGGCAAATGTTTAAGAAGATCAATGCAAAGGAAAAGTTGATTGGCTGGTACCATTCTGGACCCAAGTTAAAGCCTTCTGATTTGAAGATCAACGATGTATTCAAAAAATATACCTTGAATCCATTACTTTTAATTGTTGACGTACAACCTAGAGAGGTGGGTATTCCTACAGACGCATACTTTGCTGTAGAAGATATAAAGAATGATGGAACTGCTGCAGAAAAGACCTTTGTTCACGTCCCTTCGATTATCGAAGCTGAAGAAGCTGAAGAAATCGGTGTTGAACACTTGTTGAGGGATATTAGAGACCAAGCAGCAGGTACATTTTCATTAAGAGTCACACAAACTTATCAATCGTTGTTGGGATTACACCAGAAACTTAGAGAAATCTCCAACTACTTGGATAAGGTGTACCAAAAGAAGTTACCATTGAACCACACTATTTTGGGTAAACTTCAGAATGTATTCAACTTATTGCCCAACTTGGTCAACCCATCAGGAAACAACGATAACGGTGTAGATGATTCATCTAATCCATTCCAACTGTCCACCAACCCATTATCAACGGCATTCACCATAAAGACAAACGACGAGTTAATGGCCGTCTACATAAGTACTCTTGTTAGAGCTATCATTGCATTCCACGACTTGATTGAAAACAAGTTGGAAAACAAAAAGAGTAACGAAACAAAGAATGAAGGTGAAACAGTAGAAGAAATCGAAGCTGAATCAGAATCTTCAAAGGATGAAAAGAAGAAGGAGAAGGAATCAGACAAGTAGACTTGATACTTTTTAATCTCAATATAAACTTAAATCATTATAATGTAAAGAGAAGGAGTGTATATAAAATACCACGCCAGATGTAAAAAGTCGTGCAAATTTAAAAAATCAAAGAGGAAAAATTACGAAGGTTAAGCAGTGAAGATAGTAGGGAAGAAGATATAGTCATGTCTCATAGGATCATTGGCTTCTCTCGGTTCAACTCTGTTTCGAGTTGTAACTATTTCTTCAAGAATACTAAAAAGAACTTTGTTGTGACTCAGAGTTTTATAAATAATCAGTTCTTAACTAATTCTCGACCTTTCTTCCAATCCAAGTCGAAGCTTGCATCTTCAGAGAGTTCATCAGCACATACTACTAATACTAAGCTGGTATATGGTAAAGAATCAAGAGAGAATTCGAACTATATATTGGAAAATGTGGCTACGAAAGTATTGACTTGTCAAGAACCAGAAGCACAACTGTCTCAGAAGTTACTGGATTCTAACTCAACCAATGAACATATTCCTTTTAAAGTTGTACCCAAGCTGACGGCTAAGCTGACGGGATTAGGTTCAGTGGCTTTTCCATCTTCCAAAGCAGAATTAATGGCTCAGATCAACCCCTACATCAAGCTTACCAAACCAAACTTGACTATTTTGGTAACACTCAGTTCGATTTGCTCGTATGCAATTTCTCCTTTCACAGTTTCCGTACCGGAATTATTGATCTTAACTATAGGTACTGCAATGTGCTCGGGTGCAGCTAACGCTATAAATATGGGAAGGGAACCAGAGTTTGACAGAAAAATGCCTCGTACTGTAGGAAGACCTGTCGTTCGAGGATTAATCACTCCATTACAATCTTACCAGTTTGCTGCAGTAACTGGTACTTTAGGATGCTCCATGCTTTGGTTGGGAGTTAACCCAACTGTAGCTTGCATGGGATTCCTCAACATTGTGTTATACTCATGGATCTATACTTCCTTGAAAAGAAAACATATCATAAATACCTGGGTTGGTGCTATTGTCGGTGCAATTCCTCCATTGATGGGTTGGGCTGCCTCATCGCCTTTGACCCACCCTGCGGCTTGGTGTCTCGCGGGATTATTGTACGCATGGCAATTTCCTCACTTCAATGCCTTATCTCATAACATTGCAGACCAGTACAAACAGGCTGGTTACGTCATGGCAGCAGCCGAAAATCCTAAATTAAATGCTAGAGTGGCTTTAAGATACTCAATCTTGATGTTCCCACTTTGCTTTGGCTTGACCTACTTTGGTGTCACTGATTGGGTGTTTCCTTTCGACTCTGCAATCGCAAATGGTTGGTTAACATACTTGGCATTTAAGTTCTGGAAGCAACAACAGGAGAATTACAAAAGTGGTGCTAGACCAACTGCTGAAGGAATAGCCAGAGCAAGTATCTACGCTAAGAAATTGTTTTGGTGTTCTGTGTGGCAATTACCTGCAACATTAATACTAGCCATGCTACATAAGAAAGGGCAATGGGACGGGATATTCCACTACCTTAATTTGGGAACTTCTTCTTCGTCTGATGAGAAGTTATCACACACATAAAAACCTGTAAATATTCATTACAATAAGAATGTACATAACTTTAATTTGAAATTGTAGATTTGAATAGATCGAAGGTTGCATTTAGTTACCGAAGCTGCTGGGTACAGCTAAATTAAATAATGGAGTATAAAGACTCAACCTTTCTTATTGATCTCAAGACGGTATAATCGGATTACTAATTCTTCGAGTATACAAATGCATTGTACGTATGCTAGTTGAAACCTTCATTTTAAACTAAATTTTTTATTTTTTTCACCATTTGGAAAAATTGCAGCCAAAATTGATAAGAACTCAATTTAAAGTGGGGACTACAATATCAGCTCATCCATGTACTAAAAAGTGTACTTGGCGAGAAAGGGAATCATAGAAATTGCGGTGATCCATTAGTAGAGAGCTGTTCATAAAAGAATCTCGAAATTAAATTGCTTAAATGTTCCGATTGTTAGGAGATTTGACTCACTTTCTAAAGATTCCTCACTGAGCAGTGAAAGAAATGTAGAGTAAGGAATTAAGCTAACAGCGACATATTGATTGAATAATTTAAGATACTTAGCTGAAACTTCTAGTATGTAAATATAGAATTAGAATCTCCGGCGACGAATACCACTGCGGCGGCCAACTACAACAGTATTACTGCGTCTCCCAACCATCGAACCAAGAAGTAAACCTGCACCAGCACCCATAAGACCAGAAGATACGTTACTGCCGCCCATTGACAGGTGCCCCATAGGAACTTGTTGGTGAACGTGATGAACTACCTGAGGTTGTTGTTGGACAACTTGTGGTTGTTGTTGCACTACTACTTGAGGTTGTTGTTGGACAGGTTGAGCGCGTGTTTGTTGAAGTTCCTGAGGTGCATCTGAAGGAGGAGAATAAGCTGGGGGTGAAAATGGTGGCTCCCACTGCGATTGCCCAGTCTCCAAATTAACATAAAAGTATCTACCATACTTTGGGTCGTATTGAGCAGTCCATCCAGGTGGAACTGAAGGAGCTGGAGGTACTCCAGCGGGTGGTGCTTTTGGTGGATTGGCCATTGTGAATAATTTTTATAAAAGCAGAATGACTGGTTATTTTGTCCAATTAATATACGAATAGAAGAAGATTAAGATCTCACCACACAGCTAGCTCTTGCATAAATATAAAAAATACGTTCGGAAGAAGACTCAAAGAACTTAAAACCGAAGTTTTGTGGGCCAATGTGCTCCTCTTTCTTGCTGATCCCTTTTATATGATCAATACAATCCTAGCAAACTTAGCTTGAGTGCTCTTCAAATAAATGACATGTATTTAGCTTGGCAAGCAATTGTATAGTACACTACGGTAGAGAAATTGTTATCCAGTACACTTTTTTCTTGATGCTATTGATGAAACTTGAGCTCACTGGGAATAACGGTGATAAAGAGAAGATATCACAAAAAGTTTCGTATGTAATAGTTAGCTAATTAATTTAAACATCACTAATGACTTCTTTAATTCAATCGATTGCACTATTCTCAGCTAGCCACGAAAGTCTTAGGTGAAGAAAAAAATAGGTCGTACCCGGATTCGAACCGGGGTTGTTTGGATCAAAACCAAAAGTGATAACCACTACACTATACAACCTGGTTTGTGATTCTGAAATCTCTTTTCGTACCCATAAATTCAAAAAAAATATAGCATACACCAATTGGGTAATTACATACTTAGCTGAAACAGTAGGAACTCAATATAATAGCTTATTTTAATATTGCAACAATAATACAGGTTGTGATTCGTAGAAGAATATCTAATATGAATAAGCTTCAAATTGCGCCAAAGATTCTCGCACATTTGAATCTTGTCAGTGTGGAAGGATCTGAGGTTCGTGATGTAAGTTGAATTACAACGTGAGAGACAAATTCGTAGATCTAGAATGCATTAGTGATTTGGAATTTAAGAAACAGGGCCAAGTATGTGCGCGGAGTTGCTGAAATCTATGTCTTTATTGAGCACAATTAAAACTAAGATTATAATGATCTAAAGACTTTTGGCGCTCAATTACAATTATATCCATATGGACACAAATATGATAATAATGAGAACAATTTGAAGGCTTCAATAAAAATATTCTCTTGTGGTAAAGGAAGGCCAATTTGATGAAGTTATTTACCTCCAAACCTCCGCTGTTTCAGCCAAAGCGAACAAAAAGAGACTTGATTCCTTATCCTTATAATTTTGAAAACAAAAAAATTAATGCGGTTTGTGTGGATCGAACACACGACCTTCAGATTACTTTAACTGAAGTTTTCTTCAGTCTGACGCTCTCCCAACTGAGCTAAAACCGCACTTTTCTGAAACATTTTTTCACGATGTAACCAAGATGTGTTAATGTCAGCGAGGAAGCAACCATATTGGTTGCTGAGATAACTGCAAACTCAACTTGGAGCTGCTACTGATACTACCAATTGACTACCTTAGCTTTATAACTCACTTTGCAGGTTATAATTTGCTAGAATAAGCTGACAGTTAATATCAGATTAATATGGGGAATTGCACAATCTGTTCAGAAACATCAAAGAGCAACGATGCAAACCTGATGAAGAACCTCTCATAAACTTCCAGATTTCATAGGTATACCGGTACAACTAAAAAAAAAAAAACTAATTTAGACAATACATCTGTTTCACCTGAATGTTCAACCAGCAGCAAAAGAATTGCAGCTCAGGAATACACGCATGATCTTATATACAAACATTTGGCTGCAAAATTTGGAACTTTTAGCTGTTATATGGTGAGGGTTATTGAGTTTATCACTCTGAACTTGTAGTAGTAGTTAAAAATGACCCAAGGCTGGGAGATTATCTTTTATCTTTTGCACTTTATTGAAGGAACCACAAGTGTAGAAATTTTGGAAAAAGTAAATCAATTTACGGAAGAGGGGCTGTCATCACTAAACCGACTTCGTTGAGCCAAGATCAAGTTTAACATGAAGCTAAGTTTTTTTTTATCATTTTGACTATTGAAGATTAGGTGTATATATACGAACATTATAAGAACTGTTGAAGGAACTTGATTGTAGAAATTGGAAGGAGGAAATCCATTCAAAAATCATAAATGCAGGGTAAAGTGTTCAACGGTTTGTGGATCATCTCTATGCAAGGACAGTGCTAATCTTCTCTGTTATTCAATCTGCAAGCAGAATATTTTACAGATGGTAAATTCCTGATTAAAGGTAAACCCATTAATCAAGGAAGGGTTCCAAAGTAAGAATAGAAATAATCGGCGGCAATGGATACCTTGTCTGGTATCAACGTTCAAGGAAAAAGGGCCAAGTGTATTATTAATAATGATTTGTCCATATTGTTGGAAGGTAATCAGCATAATATGTTGCTGAATTCGATGGAGAATACTGATTTTAATCATAACAGCTCTGAGAAAGTCAGGAGTGACTCTGTCAAAAGTTTTTCGAATTATTGCAGTCTAAAAATTGAACCTTTTTAAACTGGGAAATATTCTCTTCCATTCCTTCTGAAGCCCTTTTGCCTCTGATCAACAAGCTTATCAAGGGGAGTTGATAGACGACTGTTGATGCGCTTATCAATCGTTAAGCACAGAGTGAGGGCGGCTGGACTCAACTCCGAAACTCTACTATTTATTGAGCTTATCTTTTTTGAATAAGCTTGAGAATATTAATGTTCGTTATATAAGAGAATGCATTGAAGAGTTCGTCAGAAGAAAATTGTTGATCTAATCGCTCAGAGTTCTAGAAGTAAATGCTCTAGGGAAGAATGCGTTGTAATTGTTAATGATATCAAAAAATCCAGAACAGGATGTGCCTGGAATAGGTCAAAAATAATGATCAGAAGCAATCGCAAGCATCTCTAACGGGATCAGTTCTTTTGTATCTAAGTGTACTGGATATATTGAGCAGGGAATTCCCTTGCTTCTTGTTTGATTATATCTATCAACTGAGAACTAATATTGAAGTTAATAATCAGTGCGTGCGATTACGGTATTTATCTCGTAACTTAACTGCTACAAAAAACCACATACAAACACTCAGTACCCAATGGGTCTATCAAAACCGAATTTAAACTAAATATTCAAATTAAAAATGATTTACAATCAACCAAACCAATACTCCGCTTATTCGATTAAGCGCCAAACCAATCGCCAACTATATACATCAACATGTGGCAGGATCACTTTATTTACTTGACAACACAATAGGAGGTTTTAGTGGGTAGTGCTTTCAACGATAGTTTAGTCTCACTCTTTTTTGGTCCATAAATGGATTTCCTTCTTTCAAATCTCTTTCGTTATATTTGTATAATCTTTACAATAAACAAACCTGGTTAAAAAAAAAAAAAGGTACATTTAATAATCAATATCAGAGGTGTGAGTATTGATGGAGTAGAGCTACATATTGACAAAATCTCAACAAAGTAAATACTAATACCCAACCACGAGGCAAACATTTAAGTGCAAATTAAAAACCTTGGCTTTCTTTTGTACTCATAAGCGTCAACCAAGTTTCTGATCACGTTATAAGATTACATTGCCTTTATACCATTTAATATGTAGTTTCTTACTTTCAATGTTCTAAAATAATCCCCAACTCTACAATAAATAAAATGATAAAGAAGAACAAATCAACTAATAATTTTACTTTAATTCTACAAATCGATTCTATAGTATTATAAATATAATTCAGTCAATGTCCGCTCACAGTTCTTAACCATTAGAAAATGACTAGCTCTGGAGAAGCACAATAGACCTCCAGGAATTAAGTGTGCTTTATGAGTAATGAATACTGTATTCTTTGATGTCGAGTTAATAGTTGAACATTATTTATGTAGATTTCCTTGCAATCCAGAAATCAGTACCTTTTTTTTTAACGCGCCCATATACGTTGATTGGAAATTGGTTTGGCGTTTAAATAAGTTTTAACAAATTCATGCGGAGTTGTATTAGTTGGTTATTAATCATTAAGTTTTAATGATGGTTAGTATTGGTTGGTATATCCTTTGGATATTAATTGGTTTGTTTAGGTTTGGGTGAGGAGAAGATGTCTCCCAATTTTTTTGTTCTCGCACACTGAGCCACTAACTTTAACCCTCAACCACGAACCGTTGAACATTTTTCCAATCTTGATAATTACCTTAGCTTCATGTTGAATTTGATCCTGGCTTGACGAAGTCGGTTCAGTGATAGTGTCCTGCGAGGCCACTGTCCGCAAGCTATCACTTCTCATGAAATTCGTTCTATGGTATTTATCTTGTAACCTAATCACTACATTTAATAGTGTTTAACAGGGGGTTTTAGTGGGTATTATTGTGAGACGCACACTCAGTCCGTAAATGGATTCTCTCATTCTAATTTCTACATTTTAGTTCCCTCAACAGTTCTTTTAATGTTGTTATATACAATTAAATCATAAATAAACAAGATGAATATTAATACGGATTAGAGAAGATTTTGAAGTGCAGAAATCTCCAACCTCGTTGTCCACATTTCAAACAGTTTTATGATCTTTTAGTTTGCTTTGATTATGTTGTAGTGCTACTTCCTACAGCCTCTAGTGAGTCAATTCTGTATATACACCACACTTTATAACGTTATTTGGAGAACTAATACTCATAAAAAAATCACCAATATTGTATTACTCCCAATAGAACATAAGAGACTAGCTTTGACAAGTGTGCTATGGCAACGATATTATAATCTTTCTTTCTTCATCCGTTGGCAATTCTTGTGATTTATTATTCTTTTTCGTGATTTTGGATCGATATTATGCTAAATATCTTGTTTTTTGATTTTATCTTTCACCATTTACTTTCAGAATTGTTTATGAGAGTTATACCGAAAATGTACTTGTTCATTAATCCCTAAATCTTCTATAAATAAAATGGAAGAAGAAAATAATCACTTAATTTTTACACTCATACACACTGAAGATTTCTTCCTTACAATTTCTACGTTTTTAGTTCCTTCAACAGTTCTTTTAATGTTCTTTTAAGTATCCAACTTCTTTCAATGTCCTTACAATTATCCAATGTGTTTGCTAATATGCTCATTCTGATAATTAACATAATTCAACCAACCCCCAACTTTTCTGAGCATTTATCAAAATTTATAAGTATTTGAGTATTGTCCATGTGCTAATATCTCGTAGAACCCTACTATTAACACCTTCAAAATAATTAGTGGTTCAAAATAATCGGTAAAAAATAGCTTGCTGATAAAGATTAGATGTAATAGGTTTAAGAGTTCACCTACCAAGCAACACATTTAATGTTGACTTTGATTCTAACTCAGCGAAGTCAGTTCTGTGAATGCGCTCTACGCGATCTTCGTCCGTAGTCAATTACTTCTCGTAAAATTTAGTTTATGGTAATTTCTACACTTTTAGTTCCTTCCACAGCTCTTTCAATGTTTCGAAGTTCTTTAATAATCCTTGGATCTAAAAATCACCATGTACTTCGTTTGAATATAGAGCTTTTATTACACATGTTCGTAAGTAAATATATAATTCTGTATATTACAACTTTGAGTTAGGTTGCAATTCCTTCGCAATCCCTAATGAGATCAAGCGAGCAATTGCCATGGTCGTAATCATGGGATTAGCTCCCAGCGCTGTAGGCATAGCACTAGCGTCTGCGATATAAACGTTCTTACACTCATAGAGTCTTCCCTTTAAGTCAGCTGCACCATCTTTGGGACCTTTTCCAGATATACGACAAGAACTCATCTGGTGGGCAGAACCGAAATTTGCTCCATAGGGCTCAAGCAGAATACCTGCAACTTTGTTTCTCCAGGAAACATATTCCAGATCAGTAATTGAACGCTCAGCTTTAGGTTTGTTTGATTTGAAGTTTGGTGTCCAAGACTGCGGAGTAATTATTTCCTTTACGCCTTCAATGTAGAGCATATCGGATGCAATTAGAAGTGCCTGCAAGATAGCATCTCTATCAAACTTGTTAATACTGTAGTCAATAATTAATGCATCTGGTTTTTTCTTGTCGTAGCTTACATGGCCACTTGATGTATCACGGTCGATTAACAAGACCGCAGCTAATTGCTGGTACTTGAGCAAGTCTTGTCTTAGTTTGTCACTACCGTCCCATGGTAAAAATGCAGTTGCCAAGTAGGGTGTGTGTAATACTGCTTCAATCTTAGCACCATGTGCCTTTCCATCTAAATCATCAACTTCTGTACAAACAGTTGTCAAAATTGGCCTCTCGTGGTGAGGTTCCTGGTTTTCTTTACCAAAATCGCCAAGAACGACACTAACAGGGTGCAATTTCAAATTCGAACCAATATGTTTATTTTTAAAACCTGATTTCTGTAAGACAACTGGTGTATTCAAGGTACCACCAGCCATAACAATCTTCTTTGCTCCAATAATTTCAAACTTGACACCAGTATTGACATCAACACACGATACACCTGTAGCTTTCCCACCCTTGTGTAGTAATTTTTCGACTTTAACCTCTGTCATGAATTCGGTGCCATTGGCAGCAGCATCTTTAAACCAGTAGTTTATTGAACCTTGTTTGATTCCAAACTTACAACCCCATTGACACAAGCCACAGCTATGATCAGCATGTCCACCGTTATTTTGCTCAACTTCTTTAGCTTCGTAGCCCAATTTTTTTGCTCCGTCCAAAATGACTCGATTTGTGAGAGAGTGTTTGATGTTTTCCTTCGATGCTTTCATTTTATCCCAGACATAGTTAGTGCAGTTGTCAAACATCTCTGTAGCAGCCCATTCTACACCATGGTCATCTAGCCACTCTTTACGGACTTTAAATGGAGTCTTAAGGCACGCAGACCAATTAATAGTTGACCCCCCACCAAAAGTAGACCCAGCTAAAATAAACATTTCCTGACTTTTAGTTGCAAGAGATCCATCATTTTCATACATTGAGGATCCTGAAATATCATCTGATTGAGCAAGGTCGGTAGGAGTGAAATACTTCCCCTTTTCCAAAACAAGAGATTTGAATCCTTCGTTTGCTAAGGTGTGGGCAACAACACCAGCCCCTGATCCAGAACCAACAATTATAACGTCAAATAATCCTGTTACATCTAAAACAGTTCCATCGGTACTCGGTTTTTCCTTCAAAGAATAAATATCTTGGTCGATTTCTTGTCCTTCGTATAAATGGTTTCTCAAATCCCGACCTGGAAAACCAGATGCCAGCTTATGCAAATCTGTAGAGAATTTGACAAAGGTATTCACAGCTAATGCAGATATTGTTTTGAATAACTTCCTCTTTGGTGCAATAGCAGAGTCTCTCCAAGAAGCCAATAACTGTTCACGCTCAGCCATTGACATATCATTGATTGACTTGAACGAATAGGTAACTGAAGGCGCCAACACTCTGCTATTCAAGACGCTCGTGATCATAGCAAACATAGTGATGGCATCGGTTGGCTGACTGTCAAATATTCTCTTAATGTACTCCCTAACTCCAGGAATCTCTGAAATACGGTTACGTGTCTTAAGGTACTCTCCCAACTTACTTACTTCAAAGTCTGGGTGAAGGTACGGCTTAATGGATTCTTCAGTAGTTTCATGGATGACTGCATCTGCTAAAAGCAAGAATGTCTCGATGTTTTCGCTATCAACGGTAGTGTATCCCATTTTTGATTAGTCAATTTCAAAAAGTGTCTATATCGTTTGTTATATACGGATTAAACATGGTTTCCATACCCGGCCTTTTATTTTGGCTTCTGATTTTTCTGTAAAAATTATACATGGAAATACGCTTTTTTACCGACATACTTGAAAACAGTCGATTATTGATGGGAGTATGTAGCAGATCCAACCATTCTCAACCATAGAAAGTGGGCTAGAGATCCTATTTAGGAATTCGGGGGAATTTCTGGGTAAACGATCAAACAAGACAGTTGATTTATTCTTCTTCAACCCAGAGTTCGTCGCTTTCACATGTACCTGCATTATCAATTTGTGCTAGCTACCCCGCCTTTTTTTTCAGATTTGATAGGAATGGCAAACACGCTGGAAAGCTATTGCCTGATTCTTGGCTCATATCGCTCACCTGATCGCTAGCGATCAAACCGAGTATCGAACGATATTGGCGAACAATGCAACTCTGTCATAGTACAAAAAATTATTCTGAGGGCAAATTTTTAGGTTCTGGAGACTTCTACCAAACTCCTGTGATATCAATGCCATCCCCCTCATGTTGTCATTCGCTTGGTCATTGAATCATCTTAATTCAAGTCACGCCTTGACTGACGAAATACTTTAATTGTTTTATTAAAAGGTTCCACTCACTTTTATACTAATTTCTAGAAAAATATCAAAAGTTTGATAGTACCTGCAGCATTATATTCCGTAAGCAAATAAAGCGATCAATTCAATCTAAAGTTTACATACCCAATAACTAATGTTTATGTACGGAAAACTTGTTTGATAGAGTCAACTGCTTAAAATACACCAGGGAAGATACATGGTCGTATCCTAAGTCGATTCTTGAAACCGTGAGCATTCTATTAATTCTATTAATTTTTTTAGCAGCTAGTTTTACTATCTATTTGTTTGTATTCATACCATTCAAAAAACTATCTTAATTTACAAAGCCACTTGAATGCAGAATTGAACAACTCGTTTCTGTAGTTCTGTTCGCCTTCGTTTCCAGAATCATCCAGAATTTTAGCCAGTGTCATTCCAAAGCAGTTTATCAAGCTATCAAGAAGCTTCTTGTTTTCTCCTAGGTACTTTTCTTCTTGTTGAAGTATTTCGAAGTAGATACTCTCAGTTTCTGCTTTTCTTTGCTGGAAGTAGCTTTCACCAGCGGAGTATGCAGATGGTGAGGACGTCGTACTGAACAGATATTTTCTTTCATCAATATTAAGCTCATTGTAGCATTGCTTCCTCTGCAACAAGAACGGAATAACCAATACTTCTCTAAACGCCAACAACAAATTATCTTCGATTTCGATTTCAGTTAATAACGATGTTGAAGACGAATTGTTAAACTTGTGAATTGCAACTTCTCTTAAATATTTTTGCAATGGTTGGTATATACACAACAAAAAGAAGCGGATTTTCTGATTGAAGTACAACCAAATCTTGGACAAGGTGATCCAAATTTTAACTAAACCCATCTGACTCACCTCCTTGAATTCTGGTAAGGGAGAAGTCGTGCGAAAAGAACCAGCAGTCTTTGTATCCTCTAAATTAAAGAAGTCCTTTTGCAAAATGCTCAAACACTTGACGAAGAATGTAAATATGTTCTGAGATATCTCTCTAGTGTTGATGTCTTCAATGTTTTCACTGATATCCACCCCTGCTCCCAAATTAGAACTGGCTTCGAAAGAGTTGAAGGAATTGACCTTTTGGAATTTTGTTGATTTCAATTTGTTCTTGCTTGATTTTTGTGAATTGGAGTGTGATAAATTTATCGAATTGGTAGAAGAAGTGTTTTGATCACTGCTAGGAACGTTTATATTGGTAGCGATATTGGAAGCTGAGCCATTTTGAACATTAGAATTTCCAGAATTCTCCATCAAAAACTCACTAATATAGTACTCCTTTATGTAATTCCCGATTTCTTCCATAGAAAGGCCAAGGCACGGATGATGTAGACCATTGCTCAATGGTTTTTGTTGAGAAGGTAAAAACAACGGCCTTGTCATACTCAATAAATTATTGTAAAATTTTGAAGCGAATTCAGGTTGTTCGGTGCTGCCATTGTTATTGAGCCCGTTAAGATTTAACGAGGAAATATCGTTCTCTGAGTTAGCAATTCCGAGTCCAAGCCCCACCTCTTTATGTGAGTGTTTGTTTTGCAGTTCATTAGGTACCATTAGCTTTTTGTGAATATCCAAGAACGCTGAAGAAACAGTGTGCGGGATATCTGAGGGATTCTCATTATCGAACGCATAGTCAGGGTTGGTAAAATTGTACACTAGCGCGAAGTTAATGTCTGATATATACGAGTTGGAATTGTTCGAGGAAAGTGTCATCGAAGTTCTGCCAAAACCATTTGCTTTTTGTTGTTCATCCTTTGGTTGATTGTCATGCGGCGACAAATGTTGTGAGTTGCTATGAGACCTATGGAAGAAATTGTGGAAAGTTGATACAGGAGAGCTAATAGAACCTCTTCTGCCAGAGCTGTTCTCTTCTTTGTTTAGCAGGCTTGAGCTTAGTATTTTCTTCGAAACTTTCAATCCATGATGTCCTCCGGTCTGGATTGTGAGTTGTGGTTTTCCGGCTACCAGAGCCGAGTGTGAGTTGGACAGTGAGAGTGAAGGGGAGCTTTTAAGTTTTATTCTGCTCTTCTTTGGTAGCCTGAACTTCCCACCCATTGAGTTGGAAGGAGGTGTAGAATTATTAGCTGGATTTGAACTTGAATTAGTTGATTTTGCCGACAGCGAGGATTTCAAGTAAGTACTTGAACTAGCAAGATCTTCATCACTATTGTTGAATACAGATTCTGAAGATGGGATCACAGGAGGCTGGAATGAGACATTTGAAAATGATCTATTCTTTGTGAACAACCTCACCAACGGATTTGTCTTAATTGTAGAGACCGAGCTTGTGGAAGACAGGGAGCTATTGGTAGCTGTCTTCTTTAATTTGTTAAACCCAACACTGGACACATGAGATGATACATTCCCCACCAGTGGATGATGGAATGACGAGCTTGTGGAATTGTTGTTATGTGAATAAAAGCTATCTGATAAGCTCGCTCTTGGAGCCAGATGGCTTTCATCAGAAAAACTGATCCTGGGTATCTGGTTGCTTTCACCAGGGATACTCATTTCCACTTCTGAATCACTTTTGAATCAAACAGTATAAGTTTGGATTTCCAATTAAAGGGAAAAAATTGAAATCCATAAAGATTAACACGCGCCGTAATGAATGGTAACTTCCATAAGGAGAAAGCGATTCGTGGACAAGAGGCTCTAGGTGATGGGGAGTACTCCAAAGCCATTAATTACTTTAAGATGGCAATTGATAATGGTGGGGATAGTATATCGCAGAACTATTCATTGAGAGCGAAAGCGTACTATCTTCATTTAAAGGAAGCACATAATCCTACGCAAAGTTGGGCTAAGGTACTAAGTGATTGTACGAGCGCATTAGAATTAGATAAGAGTAACTATGATGCGATGTATTTTAAAGCGTTGCATACTATTGAGCATGAAGGAAAGATAAATGAAGGATTAGAGGAGTTGCAAGGTGTTTATCAAAAATCTATGGCACATCTGAAGAACAGCAAAAAGTACACATTACCACAAGAAATCTACCAGAAAATACTTGAGACTAAGAAATGCGTCAATGAAAAGGAGATGGGCGATCATATAGTGAAACTAGAGCCATTGTTCCGTAAGATAGTCCTGGGGTTAGAAAAGGAATTTCATAAGGATTTGGATGTAATGAACGGTGAAACAGGAACTTCAAGAAATGGCGGAGGATTAGGGTCAGGAGTAAGTGTCAATCATTACAACGTAACAGAACGCAGTATCGAATATAACAAAGATATCCAGGACCTTGTTAAAGTCTTCTCGAATAGCGTCAACTATGGGCTCTTGAAGAAAACTGTGGACCACCCTGATCATTTATGTGATCCCATTTCACTCACTTTATTTAACGACCCAGTAGTAACCCCATCAGGCCATTCATACGAAAGATCATGGCTCTTCCAACACTTGGAAAACCACGAATATGACCCACTAACTAGACAAAAGCTAACTAAAAGCCAATGCTATCTGAACAATTACTTAAAGAAATGCGTTGATGACTACATACGAAGTATGGGGAAAAGCTTTAATGTCTAATTATGGCATTTGTGTCGTTGACATCTAACGATTATATTTATAAGCATTTACGTAATCCATTCAAAAATTTCATTTCCGAAAATGTACAATAAGTAAATATCAAAATAATGATAAACAAACAAACAAAGTCCTAAATAAGGTATGATCTTTTATATCAGGGTTAAATTGCGAGTGGCAGGCGTTATTTATAAAGTTGCAAGTTGAATCTTTATTCTTTTTGTTAAAAAAAGAAGGCTATTGAGATGAATCCTTTTGATGATGAAGAGGTATCTCCTTACAAGGAGAACCATCCCATGCTACCCAATGCTGCGTTCACGAGTGACAGGACATCTCCAAGGAGAAATCGTCATTTTCAAGAAGAAGATGATGAAGAGGAAGGGTTTGTAGCATTCCCACTGTCAGTTTCTCCTCTGAGACAATCACCAAATATCTTCACTAGAAGTACTGCTAGAGTGAACAGTACTTTGAACAGGAATGCCTTGAGCAATACCCCTAACTTGATGTACCACAACCAAACCAATAGCCAACCTAATTCAACTACAAGAGCTCAATTCACTTCAAGAGAGTCACCTACTAGAATGCGTCAAACGAGATTGACTATGGAAGATGAGGAGCTCGAAGAAGATGATACTGGTCACTTTGACTTGAGGTCGAGTTACAATGGCTCGCCTAGACGTTCACAGTTCGGAGGCAGTTCCGTAAGATCAGAAAGGTTTTTAGCACCCCCACAACCTATTTTCTCACCTGAGACATTTGCAGTTGCAAACACTCATGATGAACAACAACAACAACAAAAGAGCCAACAAACCCACGATGATGACGACACTGAAACTATTTCTGAAAAGAGATATGGCTACGAAACATACCAAAAAGCCCATGAGATTGAACAACAATCAATGTACTCTGAATCAACTGCTTACTCGGGCTCTTCATACATCTCTGATGCAGTTCCTGGTAATGAAGAAGAAGTTGATTACTTTGGTCAATCCATTGATGGAAATATAATGAACAACATTAACAATGGATACATCCCAAAAAGAGAAAAGACAATCTCCAGACGTAAAGTTCGGTTGATTGGTGGTAAAACTGGTAATTTAGTATTGGAAAACCCTATCCCAGAAGAATTAAAGCAAGTTTTAACCAGAACCGATTCTCCATTCGGTGAATTCACTAATATGACATACACTGCTTGTACTTCTGAGCCTGATGATTTCGTATCAGAAGGTTTCACATTGAGAGCTCTGAAATACTCAAGAGAAACAGAAATTGTTATCTGTATCACCATGTATAACGAAGATGAATATGCATTTGCAAGAACAATGCATGGTGTCATGAAAAATGTGGCACACTTGTGCTCTAGACATAAGTCCTCCAAGTGGGGTAAGGACGCTTGGAAAAAGATCCAAGTCATTATCGTGGCAGACGGAAGAAACAAGGTAAATGAGTCCGTTTTGCAGATGCTCACAGCAACTGGTTGTTACCAGGAAAATTTGGCTAGACCTTTTGTGAACAACAGAAAGGTGAATGCACACTTGTTTGAATATACAACTCAAATCTCTATCGACGAGAACTTAAAATTCAAAGGTGATGAAAAGAATTTGACTCCAGTACAGGTTTTGTTCTGTTTGAAGGAAAGTAACCAAAAGAAGATCAACTCACATAGATGGCTCTTCAATGCATTCTGCCCTATTTTGGACCCAAATGTGATTGTTTTGTTGGACGTTGGAACTAAACCTGACAATCATGCAGTTTACAATTTGTGGAAAGCCTTTGACAGAGATTCAAATGTTGCAGGTGCAGCAGGTGAAATCAAGGCTATGAAGGGTAAGGGTTGGAGAAATTTAATTAACCCATTAGTTGCCTCACAGAATTTCGAATACAAGATGTCTAACATTTTAGATAAGCCATTAGAATCATTGTTTGGATATATTTCTGTTTTACCGGGTGCATTGTCTGCATACCGTTACATTGCGTTAAAAAACCATGACGACGGAACGGGACCATTGGCCTCTTACTTTAAGGGTGAGGACTTGTTAAATACTCAGGTTTCCGGAAAGAAGAACAACAAAAACAACTTCTTTGAAGCAAATATGTACTTGGCAGAAGATCGTATCTTGTGTTGGGAGTTGATTTCCAAAAGAAACGACAACTGGGTGTTGAAATTCGTCAAGCTGGCAACCGGTGAGACAGATGTTCCTGAAACAATTGCCGAATTCATCTCACAAAGAAGACGTTGGATCAATGGTGCATTCTTTGCAGCATTATATTCATTACGTCACGCACATAGAATCTGGAGCACACACCACAGTTTTGCCAGAAAGTTCTGGTTGCATGTTGAGTTTTTCTATCAAATGATCACCATTATCTTCTCATTCTTCTCGTTGAGTAACTTCTACTTGACATTCTATTTCTTAACAGGGTCGTTGATAGACAACAAGGGCTTGGGTAAACATGGAGGATTCTGGCTTTTCACAATCTTCAATTATGTGGTTATATGTGTTTTGACTTCCTTATTTATCGTGTCAATTGGTAACAGACCACAGGCTTCGAGACATATTTTCAAAACATTGATGATATTGCTAACAATATGTGCGCTATATGCATTAATTGTTGGTTTCATGTTTGTTGCAGACGCCATCAGGAGTTTCAGTCATACGGCTGATCCAGGCTCAAATTATGTGTTTATTAGTATTGTTGTTTCATTGTTGTCTACTTATGGGTTGTACACTTTAATGTCTGTTTTGTATTTGGATCCATGGCACATGCTTTCCTGCTCACTCCAATACTTTTTGATGTTGCCTTCATACACTTGTACGTTGCAAATTTTTGCATTTTGCAACACACATGATGTTTCGTGGGGTACTAAAGGTGATAACAATCCAACTGAAGACAGAAGTAACCAGTATATCATTGAGAAGAACGACAAGGGTGAGTTCGAGGCTGTTGTTGTCGATGTCAACGTTGACGAAGTTTATCTCGAAACATTGTACAACATTAGAGCAAAGAGATCCAACAGAAAAGTTGTCGTTGAAAAAGCGAAGGAACCACCTTTGGAGGGTGAGGACTATGCTAAGGACGTGCGTACTAGAGTTGTATTATTCTGGATGCTTTCAAACTTGGTTTTCATTATGACTATGTTGCAAGTTTACAAACCTGGCCAAACCCTGCGGAACATGTACTTGGCTTTCATCTTATGGATGGTAGCTTTCTTGTCTCTTTTTAGAGCGATTGGTTCATTTGGATACCTTGTTCAAATGTCGGCTAGGTTTATAGTGGAGTCCAAGAGTAAGTGGAGTCATAAAGGAGGGAAGGGCTATGCACTTCCTGGAAAGAATGTTTTAAATTAAAGTTTATATTATACCCTTTCTTTCATGTTTGCATTAGCTTAAATAAAATTATTACTTGTAAGGTGGCGAGCGGATGACCTAGTTAAAATTTTAAAGTTTAGTAATCAATCTATAATTCAAAATATTCACCTGTCCTTGCAGTCTTTATTTATTACTGATGATGCATCATCATTAAGCAACCTTCGAATTTTGCGACAATTTGAGATTACCCAGTTGGGACGGAAAAAACGATGCTATAAACAAAATGGGTTTGAAAAATCAGTTAAAGGTTGAGACGACAAAATGGTTGCATTAGAAAGAAAGAGAAAGGTAAGTGGTAAGCAAACGAATGGAGCAGCAACTGCTAAGAGAGTGAGATCGGGGAACCTAGGTGCTACTTCCTCGTTTGTTCTTCACTCTTATTCTAAGTTACCAGATATCAACCAACGTCCTAAGGCAAAAACCCAACATCTTGATGTTTTTGTTTGGGGAACTGGATCGATGTGTGAGTTAGGATTGGGTCCATCTTCCAAGAACAAGGAAGTTAAAAGACCTAGGTTGAATCCTTACTTCACATCTGAGAAATTAGGCAAAGGAGTTGGGATTGTTGATTTTGCAGTTGGTGGTATGCACACAATTGCATTAGACTCCGAAAACAGACTCTGGTCTTGGGGAGGAAATGATAGCGGTGTCTTAGGTAGAGATTCTTCTGGAGCTAAAGAAGTTTTGAAAGACATGGATTCCAAAAACAATGATTCTGACGACGAAGATGGTGATTTAAACGAAGCTGAATCCACTCCGGGTTTGGTTGAGAGTTTACCAAAAGATGGAAAGATTGTGCAATTGGCTGCCACTGACAACTTGAGTGCAGTCTTGTACGACAATGGAGACGTCTACGCTTGGGGATGTTTCCGTTGCAATGAAGGAATGTTAGGTTTCTTAAGGGCAGAAATTGAGTTGCAGAAGACCCCATTGAAAATTAATGAATTTAAAAATATTGTACAATTAGCGAGTGGAAAGGACCACATACTTGGTTTGGACACCAAGGGTATCGTATTCGCGTGGGGTAATGGGCAACAGTATCAATTAGGAAGACGTGTACTTGAAAGACACCGTTACCGCTCTTTACAGCCTGAGCCATTTGGACTCTATAACATTAAGTATATTGCAAGTGGAGACTTTCATTGTTTTGCTATAGATCACAACGATAACATACACGCTTGGGGATTAAACCAATTCGGCCAGTGTGCTTTAACCGACGAAAATGGAGAACTAGAAGACGGATCTACCATCAGTAAACCCACAGTTGTCGCATCTTTATCTAACAAGGAAATAACCGAGATTACTGCGGGGGAACATCATACTTTGGCATTGACGAAGCAAGGAGAAGTATTGTCCTGGGGTAGATACGACATGAAAGAAGTTGGTATTCCAAAGGATAAGTTACCAGAGGGTACATTTAAGGATGAACATGGAAATGCGAGATCTGTTCCTGTCCCAACTAAACTTCAATTTGGTAGCAAAGAAAATAATGGTGTTAAGATCAAAACTATTGCCACTGGATCACACCACTCCTTTGCAGTGACAGACGATGGTTTTGTTTATGCTTGGGGATTTGCAGATACGTACGCTCCTGGATTAGGTCCATTAGACGAGGATGTAGCAGTACCTACACGTATTGTTAACACCGCTACAAAGTTCTATGATATTAACTTAATCGGAGCAGGTGGTCAATTTTCCGTCAGTGGAGGTGTTAAAATTGATGACGAGGACAAAGGTGAGGACAGAATAGACAAATATGAAGAAATTGATGAGTAAACTTCATCGTTAAGGACATTTCGCAATCTATTTCACTGTATTCTTTTGTAAAAATATGTAGCCACTTAATAAACGTCTATACAACAAACAAATGAGGTAGATTTGACAAATTCAAGTAACATAAGTTAATATTTGAGCTTGCTTTAGGAAATTCAGCAAAATTTTTGAAAAAAATGGTGAAATTCAAGCATTACAGTTTATGCAATAATTTTTCAGACAGTAGTTATGGAACAAATAAAGACTACCAAGAGGTAAAGGCAAAACTCTAATGAGCTCAAGAATGGTGTAGTTTTTTTATCATCGACTTCAAATCAAAAATCGCCTAAAGGGTTTGATTTTATTTTGCAGCCATCGAATATTTGAGGGATAAAGTTGCGAATTTGTTTGGTTTTTTGAGGACACTGGATCCCCATCAAAAGAAATAGGAATTCAGGGATAGATTTTACTCAATACTAGAGAAGATTTACTAAACTGAGAAGGAGTTGAGATGCACTGTGTGCCACTGGTGAAACTATGACTTTAAAAATTAGATTATAAGGTAAGTTCTATATTGTTTTGAAACACTTACAGGAGTTTTCGTAAATATAGTTTTCAAATACTTAAAGAGTAGGTGAACAGTAGAATGAAGTTTATTTTTAGGGGTAGTGCTTGGGGATTTCACTTATAAATCCATACCAGATATGGTGAAAGGTGACTGTTATTTAATAATGTAAGTAATCATCGCCACGGTACCAATATTGCAAAAGGTTTAAAAAGACGAGACCTTGCAATACGAGTTTTCTTTCTTCGTTGTCAGCTTTTCCTTCAGCAATAGTATCAACTACACACTCACCATAGAATTCATTTGCCAGCTCATGATAAACTATTCTAGAATTCCCATCTATCAAAGGTTCAGCTTTTCCACACAACTTAACAATACACTTCCAGTCTAATTCTTTATTCTCAGCTAAGTGAACTATTTTAAGGGTAGCTCCACATTGGATATCAAGGTTCACAATAGAATTTCCAATAAGACTTAATGCAATGAGACTCTCTGGAAGCACGAGAGTATTATCAGCAAGGTAAGGTCCAAGATTATTCTGAGAAAGTGATAGATCCTGTAAATTAGTTAGATCTTTCAAGTTGCCTTTCAATTTCAGAATCTTAGAATTCACAACCATCAAAAGTTTAATTGAAAGAGGGAATATACCCCAGTCAAGTTCTTCTATGTTCGCAGAATCCATGGTTAACTCTGAAAGATTCACACATTTAATGAAAGTAATTGGATTTGATACTGTATCCATGTTTAAATAGGTCAAGTTTGGAAAATTCAAATCTAACAAGACTTCTTCTTCATCCCATTCACAAGCAAGGTTTATCACCTGTATTCCCAAAGGTAAGGCAGCAAATAATTCAGATGGTTTTATTTCGAAATTAGATTTAATAACAAGCTTCTTTAAGTTGTTGGGAAGCAAACTAGAAGGTAAAACACCCAAATACTCTCGATGATTTTCATCTTGGTTCATTTTCAGTCTCTTCGAGGCTTCTATTTTCTTTTGGCGCTCAGAGACCTGTCTGTAATATTCAGCTTCCTTTGGATATCTATGAGCGTTGAATGCTTCATATTCCTCAAAAAAAAGCCTCATTGCTTGTACATGCTGTTCATTTCCTCTTGCTTTCTTTTCGATTTTCGGATACTTATGATAGTAATCTAATTCTAAGAATTCTAAGTTCTCCGGAAGACATTGAATATAGTCATTAAATCTACTGGCAACCTCTAGACGCAATCTTAAAGATTTCAAATTTTCCAATTTATTCAAATTGCTCCCAAACGGATGAATCAATACATTATTGTGAAGGTCCAATGTAAGGAGGTTGGGGGGCCATGAGATTCCTTCTATACTGTGAATGCTAGTATCGAACAAGATTTGGGTTAACGCCTTTGGAAGCATCAACTTTGAAGATGAAGACCAGTTTGTAATCAAGGTTTTTAACGTCAATGGAAGCGTAAAATCATCCTTTAACACACAAGCAAATTTTGATATATCTAAATATGTTAATGAAGAAGGTAAAGTGAAACTTCTATCGAAAATTGTCTCATTCTGCGACTCCGAACCTTTTTCGCTCATAAGCGTCAACGAACGTAAGCTTTCAGGAAACTTGATATTACTGATTTTGGGGCAATCATCCAAAGCAAGGATTCTCAAATTTTCAAGTTCAAGCAAGCCGTGGATATCTGTTAAGTTTCCCGAATACGTGAGATGCAAGTTTTCGATTCTTTTCGGTAAGGTTAATTGTTGAATTGCGCTTCCTGTAGAAAAGCATAAAATCAATTGCTTCAAAGATAACATGGAAGACATATCCAAGTTTAGTTCTTCCTCCACAAGTACATCCCTAAGAATCAACTTTTGTAATTTGCCAAACGGAAAGCTACCTCCGTTTACAAGCTTTAGTGTGTCTATTTCAAGTGATTTGATTCCAGAAGGGAGCATTCCAAAGTCGTTTGAACTAGCTGATGCGTAGATAGTCAAATTCTCTAAGTTCTCAAGCAGTGGTATTGGTTCTGTAAAAGAATTACCAGCCAAACTTAGATTCTTTAACTTTGGAGTGAATTTAAACATTGAATTGTTCCATTGTACGATCTCTCTACCGAAATATTCAAAATCTAAACCAGTAATATTATAAGGTAAGTCTAAGATTTTTTGAACCTCCACTAGAAACAGATCAGTAAATGTCGTATGTTGTGACAGTCTCGAGTACTTCTCCCAATCATCCTGTTGCACTGTGATGGATTTTGCAAGTCTTAACACTTCTGGACAAGCGTCATGAAGGATAAAGAAAATATGGACAGGGCATATCAATTCATTTGGTTGAAATCGTGCCTTGTTGACTTTACAAAATTCGAGAAACGCATGCAAGTAAAACTCAACAACCCTATAGTCATAATAGTATCCATCATAAATGATAGTATACTGATCGTCTTGTGGAGCTTGAGGAGGTAACAAATGATCCGCTTCTGGCTTTAAGCCTCCCCAATCCAACTCTTCCCTATCTACCTTAACATGTGAATAGTAAACCTGAAATACATGATCACCGAATTGAGGCAGTTCTAATAGATGGTATATATCAGCAATTGGTAAATTATCGATAACGAGATGTACTATTTCCTCTGGGAATTTACTGATAAGGTTTTCCATTTTGGAGAATGTATTTCTTTGGGGAACTTCTTGAAGGAATCAAGAGTATTTGTATAAAGCAGATTTGTCACGTTTATATAGTTTATAATTTATGTCGGGGTGCTCGTATCGTAAATTGTTGTTGTAATTCCATATCGCAGTTGAGGGGCTGAATTGCCCATTCCCGAGTTTAATTACTACCCGTATAAATTTGAACCACAAATTAGGGCGCAAACCTGCTCAAATTTTCGTTATGCCAATAGCTTAAAGTAAACTTCAGTAGAACGCCTTTCGGGATTGTTCGATTGTTACAACATGGTTGCAAACTTATCATTGCATTGACTCACAAAAAGTTGCAATCATGTTAATACTGAGTGACCCCCAACTTCTTTACTTTTCAAGATAAGCTCCATTCTTTCATGTATTCTTCATAATACGATTAACTCTAAAACTAACTGCTCATCAGTACTCCAAGGTGATGTCAATTGCAATGACAGTAGATTTCTCTAAACTGAAAGCTAGATAGGAAATGAGTGGCAAACATTGGACACAAGCGTCTAATGGACTTGGTTACCAACTTCAGAAAAAAGTCGTATGCTTTTTATATTTTCTCATGCTTCTACAAAGGGGTTATATCAGAC